>JBBPBR010000008.1:20919076-21041083 GCA_037974775.1 Cicer pinnatifidum | reverse complement strand
TTTTAACCAATCTTGTGCATCCAATAAGTTCATTTGTGTCATTGGATTAAAATATAGGTCATTTTCGTCCTCCCTAGGCTTATTCTTGTGCAATTAGGGCTTTTAACCAATCTTGTGCATCCAAAAAGTTCATTTGTGTCATTGGATTAACACTTAGGTCATTTTCGTCCTCCCTAGGGTTATTTATTGGCAATTAGGTTTTTTAACCAATCTTGTGCATCCAATAAGTTTATTTGTCTCATTGGATTAACATTTAGGTCATTTTCGTCCTCTCTTGGGTTATTTATGTGCAATTAGGGTTTTTAACCAATCTTGTGCATCCAATAAGTTCATTTGTGTCATTGGATTAATATATAGGTCATTTTCGTCCTCCCTAGGCTTATTCTTGTGCAATTAGGGATTTTAACCAATCTTGTGCATCCAAAAAGTTCATTTGTGTCTTTGAATTGACATTTAGGTCATTTTCGTCCTCTCTAGGGTTATTTATGTGCAATTAGGGTTTTTAACCAATCTTGTGCATCCAATAAGTTCATTTGTGTCATTGGATTAAAATATAGGTCATTTTCGTCCTCCATAGGCTTATTCTTGTGCAATTAGGGTTTTTAACCAATCTTGTGCTTCCAATAAGTTCGTTTGTGTCATTGGATTAACATTTTGGTTATTTTCGTCTTCCCTAGGCTTATTTATGTGCAATTAGGGTTTTTAACAAATCTTGTGCATCCAATAAGTTCATTTGTGTCATTGGATTAACAGTTAGGTCATTTTCGTCCTCCCTAGGGTTATTTATGGGCAATTACGGTTTTTAACCAATCTTGTGCATCCAATAAGTTCATTTGTGTCATTGGATTAACATTTAGGTCATTTTAGTCCTCTCTAGGGTTATTTATGTGCAATTAGGGTTTTTAACCAATCTTGTGCATTCAATAAGTTCATTTGTGTCATTGGATTAACATTTAGGTCATTTTCGTCCTCCCTAGGCTTATTCTTGTGCAATTAGGGCTTTTAACCAATCTTGTGCATCCAAAAAGTTCATTTGTGTCTTTGAATTGACATTTAGGTCATTTTCGTCCTCTCTAGGGTTATTTATGTGCATTTAGGGTTTTTAACCAATCTTGTGCATACAATAAGTTCATTTGTGTCATTGGATTAACATTTAGGTCTTTTTCGTCCTCCCTAGGCTTATTCTTGTCCAATTAGGGTTTTTAACCAATCTTGTGCATCCAATAAGTTCATTTGTGTCATTGGATTAACAGTTAGGTCATTTTCGTCCTCCCTAGGGTTATTTATGGGCAATTAGGGTTTTTAACCAATCTTGTGCATCCAATAAGTTCATTTGTGTCATTGGATTAACATTTAGGTCATTTTAGTCCTCTATAGGGTTATTTATGTGCAATTAGGGTTTTTAACCAATCTTGTGCATTCAATAAGTTCATTTGTGTCATTGGATTAACATTTAGGTCATTTTCGTCCTCCCTAGGCTTATTCTTGTGCAATTAGGGCTTTTAACCAATCTTGTGCATCCAAAAAGTTCATTTGTGTCTTTGAATTGACATTTAGGTCATTTTCGTCCTCTCTAGGGTTATTTATGTGCATTTAGGGTTTTTAACCAATCTTGTGCATACAATAAGTTCATTTGTGTCATTGGATTAACATTTAGGTCTTTTTCGTCCTCCCTAGGCTTATTCTTGTCCAATTAGGGTTTTTAACCAATCTTGTGCATCCAATAAGTTCATTTGTGTCATTGGATTAACATTTATGTCATTTTCGTCCTCCCTAGGCTTATTCTTGTCCAATTAGGGTTTTTAACCAATCTTGTGCATACAATAAGTTCATTTGTGTCATTTGATTAACATTTTGGACAATTTCGTCCTCCATAGGCTTATTCTTGTGCAATTAGGGTTTTTAACCAATCTTGTGCATCCAATAAGTTCGTTTGTGTCATTGGATTAACATTTTGGTCATTTTCGTCCACCCTAGGCTTATTTATGTGCAATTAGGGTTTTTAACAAAGCTTGTGCATCCAATAAGTTCATTTGTGTCATTGGATTAACATTTAGGTCATTTTCGTCCTCCCTAGGGTTATATATGGGCAATTAGGGTTTTTAACCAATCTTGTGCACCCAATATGTTCGTTTGTTTCATTGGATTAACATTTTGGTCATTTTCGTCCTCCCTAGGCTTATTTATATGCAATTAGGGTTTTTAACCAATCTTGTGCATCCAAAAAGTTCATTTGTGTCATTGGATTAACATTTAGGTCATTTTCGTCCTCCCTAGGGTTATTTATGGGTAATTAGGTTTTTTAACCAATCTTGTGCATCCAATAAGTTTATTTGTCTCATTGGATTAACATTTAGGTCATTTTCGTCCTCTCTAGGGTTATTTAAGTGCAATTAGGGTTTTTAACCAATCTTGTGCATCCAATAAGTTCATTTGTGTCATTGGATTAACATATAGGTCATTTTCGTCCTCCCTAGGCTTATTCTTGTGCAATTAGGGATTTTAACCAATCTTGTGCATCCAAAAAGTTCATTTGTGTCTTTGAATTGACATTTAGGTCATTTTCGTCCTCTCTAGGGTTATTTATGTGCAATTAGGGTTTTTAACCAATCTTGTGCATCCAATAAGTTCATTTGTGTCATTGGATTAAAATATAGGTCATTTTCGTCCTCCCTAGGCTTATTATTGTGCAATTAGGGCTTTTAACCAATCTTGTGCATCCAAAAAGTTCATTTGTGTCATTGGATTAACATTTAGGTCATTTTCGTCCTCCCTAGGGTTATTTATGGGCAATTAGGTTTTTTAACCAATCTTGTGCATCCAATAAGTTTATTTGTCTCATTGGATTAACATTTAGGTCATTTTCGTCCTCTCTAGGGTTATTTATGTGCAATTAAGGTTTTTAACCAATCTTGTGCATCCAATAAGTTCATTTGTGTCATTGGATTAACATATAGGTCATTTTCGTCCTCCCTAGGCTTATTCTTGTGCAATTAGGGATTTTAACCAATCTTGTGCATCCAAAAAGTTCATTTGTGTCTTTGAATTGACATTTAGGTCATTTTCGTCCTCTCTAGGGTTATTTATGTGCATTTAGGGTTTTTAACCAATCTTGTGCATACAATAAGTTCATTTGTGTCATTTGATTAACATTTAGGTCATTTTCGTCCTCCATAGGCTTATTCTTGTGCAATTAGGGTTTTTAACCAATCTTGTGCTTCCAATAAGTTCGTTTGTGTCATTGGATTAACATTTTGGTTATTTTCGTCTTCCCTAGGCTTATTTATGTGCAATTAGGGTTTTTAACAAATCTTGTGCATCCAATAAGTTCATTTGTGTCATTGGATTAACATTTAGGTCATTTTCGTCCTCCCTAGGGTTATTTATGGGCAATTAGGGTTTTTAACCAATCTTGTGCATCCAATAAGTTCATTTGTGTCATTGGATTAACATTTAGGTCATTTTAGTCCTCTCTAGGGTTATTTATGTGCAATTAGGGTTTTTAACCAATCTTGTGCATTCAATAAGTTCATTTGTGTCATTGGATTAACATTTAGTTCATTTTCGTCCTCCCTAGGCTTATTCTTGTGCAATTAGGGCTTTTAACCAATCTTGTGCATCCAAAAAGTTCATATGTGTCTTTGAATTGACATTTAGGTCATTTTCGTCCTCTCTAGGGTTATTTATGTGCATTTAGGGTTTTTAACCAATCTTGTGCATACAATAAGTTCATTTGTGTCATTGGATTAACATTTAGGTCATTTTCGTCCTCCCTAGGCTTATTCTTGTCCAATTAGGGTTTTTAACCAATCTTGTGCATCCAATAAGTTCATTTGTGTCATTGGATTAACATTTATGTCATTTTCGTCCTCCCTAGGCTTATTCTTGTCCAATTAGGGTTTTTAACCAATCTTGTGCATACAATAAGTTCATTTGTGTCATTTGATTAACATTTTGGTCATTTTCGTCCTCCATAGGCTTATTCTTGTGCAATTAGGGTTTTTAACCAATCTTGTGCATCCAATAAGTTCGTTTGTGTCATTGGATTAACATTTTGGTCATTTTCGTCCTCCCTAGGCTTATTTATGTGCAATTAGGGTTTTTAACAAATCTTGTGCATCCATAAAGTTCATTTGTGTCATTGGATTAACATTTAGGTCATTTTCGTCCTCCCTAGGGTTATATATGGGCAATTAGGGTTTTTAACCAATCTTGTGCACCCAATAAGTTCGTTTGTTTCAGTGGATTAACATTTTGGTCATTTTCGTCCTCCCTAGGCTTATTTATGTGCAATTAGGGTTTTTAACCAATCTTGTGCATCAAAAAAGTTCATTTGTGTCATTGGATTAACATTTAGGTCATTTTCGTCCTCCCTAGGGTTATTTATGGGTAATTAGGTTTTTTAACCAATCTTGTGCATCCAATAAGTTTATTTGTCTCATTGGATTAACATTTAGGTCATTTTCGTCCTCTCTAGGGTTATTTAAGTGCAATTAGGGTTTTTAACCAATCTTGTGCATCCAATAAGTTCATTTGTGTCATTGGATTAACATATAGGTCATTTTCGTCCTCCCTAGGCTTATTCTTGTGTAATTAGGGCTTTTAACCAATCTTGTGCATCCAAAAAGTTCATTTGTGTCTTTGAATAGACATTTAGGTCATTTTCGTCCTCTCTAGGGTTATTTATGTGCATTTAGGGTTTTTAACCAATCTTGTGCATACAATAAGTTCATTTGTGTCATTGGATTAGCATTTAGGTCATTTTCGTCCTCCCTTGGCTTATTCTTGTCCAATTAGGGTTTTTAACCAATTTTGTGCATCCAAAAAGTTCATTTGTGTCTTTGGATTAACATTTATGTCATTTTCGTCCTCTCTAGGGTTATTTATGGGCAATTAGGGTTTTTAACCTATCTTGTGCATCCAATAAGTTCATTTGTGTCATTGGATTAACATTTAGGTCATTTTCGTCCTCCCTAGGGTTATTTATGGGCAATTAGGGTTTTTAACCAATCTTGTGCATCCAATAAGTTCATTTGTGTCATTGGATTAATATTTTGGTCATTATCGTCCTCCCTAGGCTTATTCTTGTGCAATTAGGGCTTTTAACCAATCTTGTGCATCCAAAAAGTTCATTTGTGTCTTTGAATTGACATTTAGGTCATTTTCGTCCTCTCTAGGGTTATTTATGTGCATTTAGGGTTTTCAACCAATCTTGTGCATACAATAAGTTCATTTGTGTCATTGGATTAACATTTAGGTCATTTTCGTCCTCTCTAGGGTTATTTATGTGCATTTAGGGTTTTTAACCAATCTTGTGCATACAATAAGTTCATTTGTGTCGTTTGATTAACATTTGGGTCATTTTCGTCCTCCATAGGCTTATTCTTGTGCAATTAGGGTTTTTAACCAATCTTGTGCTTCCAATAAGTTGGTTTGTGTCATTGGATTAACATTTTGGTTATTTTCGTCGTCCCTAGGCTTATTTATGTGCAATTAGGGTTTTTAACAAATCTTGTGCATCCAATAAGTTCATTTGTGTCATTGGATTAACGTTTAGGTCATTTTCGTCCTCCCTAGGGTTATTTATGGGCAATTAGGGTTTTTAACCAATCATGTGCATCCAATAAGTTCATTTGTGTCATTGGATTAACATTAAGGTCATTTTCGTCCTCCCTAGGGTTATATATGGGCAATTAGGGTTTTTAACCAATCTTGTGCACCCAATAAGTTCGTTTGTTTCATTGGATTAACATTTTGGTCATTTTCGTCCTCCCTAGGCTTATTTATGTGCAATTAGGGTTTTTAACCAATCTTGTGCATCCAAAAAGTTCATTTGTGTCATTGGATTAACATTTAGGTCATTTTCGTCCTCCCTAGGGTTATTTATGGGCAATTAGGTTTTTTAACCAATCTTGTGCAACCAATAAGTTTTTTTGTCTCATTGGATTAACATTTAGGTCATTTTCGTCCTCTCTTGGGTTATTTAAGTGCAATTACGGTTTTTAACCAATCTTGTGCATCCAATAAGTTCATTTGTGTCATTGGATTAACATATAGGTCATTTTCGTCCTCCCTAGGCTTATTCTTGTGTAATTAGGGCTTTTAACCAATCTTGTGCATCCAAAAAGTTCATTTGTGTCTTTGAATAGACATTTAGGTCATTTTCGTCCTCTCTAGGGTTATTTATGTGCATTTAGGGTTTTTAACCAATGTTGTGCATACAATAAGTTCATTTGTGTCATTGGATTAGCATTTAGGTCATTTTCGTCCTCCCTTGGCTTATTCTTGTCCAATTAGGGTTTTTAACCAATCTTGTGCATCCAAAAAGTTCATTTGTGTCTTTGGATTAACATTTAGGTCATTTTCGTCCTCTCTAGGGTAATTAATGTGCATTAAGGGTTTTTAACCAATCTTGTGCATCCAATAAGTTCATTTGTGTCATTGGATTAACATTTAGGTCATTTTCGTCCTCCCTAGGGTTATTTATGGGCAATTAGGGTTTTTAACCATTCTTGTGCATCCAATAAGTTCATTTGTGTCATTGGATTAATATTTTGGTCATTATCGTCCTCCCTAGGCTTATTCTTGTGCAATTAGGGCTTTTAACCAATCTTGTGCATCCAAAAAGTTCATTTGTGTCTTTGAATTGACATTTAGGTCATTTTCGTCCTCTCTAGGGTTATTTATGTGCATTTAGGGTTTTCAACCAATCTTGTGCATACAATAAGTTCATTTGTGTCATTGGATTAACATTTAGGTCATTTTCGTCCTCTCTAGGGTTATTTATTTGCATTTAGGGTTTTTAACCAATCTTGTGCATACAATAAGTTCATTTGTGTCGTTTGATTAACATTTGGGTCATTTTCGTCCTCCATAGGCTTATTCTTGTGCAATTAGGGTTTTTAACCAATCTTGTGCTTCCAATAAGTTGGTTTGTGTCATTGGATTAACATTTTGGTTATTTTCGTCGTCCCTAGGCTTATTTATGTGCAATTAGGGTTTTTAACAAATCTTGTGCATCCAATAAGTTCATTTGTGTCATTGGATTAACGTTTAGGTCATTTTCGTCCTCCCTAGGGTTATTTATGGGCAATTAGGGTTTTTAACCAATCTTGTGCATCCAATAAGTTCATTTGTGTCATTGGATTAACATTTAGGTCATTTTCGTCCTCCCTAGGGTTATATATGGGCAATTAGGGTTTTTAACCAATCTTGTGCACCCAATAAGTTCGTTTGTTTCATTGGATTAACATTTTGGTCATTTTCGTCCTCCCTAGGCTTATTTATGTGCAATTAGGGTTTTTAACCAATCTTGTGCATCCAAAAAGTTCATTTGTGTCATTGGATTAACATTTAGGTCATTTTCGTCCTCCCTAGGGTTATTTATGGGCAATTAGGTTTTTTAACCAATCTTGTGCATCCAATAAGTTTTTTTGTCTCATTGGATTAACATTTAGGTCATTTTCGTCCTCTCTTGGGTTATTTAAGTGCAATTAGGGTTTTTAACCAATCTTGTGCATCCAATAAGTTCATTTGTGTCATTGGATTAACATATAGGTCATTTTGGTCCTCCCTAGGCTTATTCTTGTGTAATTAGGGCTTTTAACCAATCTTGTGCATCCAAAAAGTTCATTTGTGTCTTTGAATAGACATTTAGGTCATTTTCGTCCTCTCTAGGGTTATTTATGTGCATTTAGGGTTTTTAACCAATCTTGTGCATACAATAAGTTCATTTGTGTCATTGGATTAGCATTTAGGTCATTTTCGTCCTCCCTTGGCTTATTCTTGTCCAATTAGGGTTTTTAACCAATCTTGTGCATCCAAAAAGTTTATTTGTGTCTTTGGATTAACATTTATGTCATTTTCGTCCTCTCTAGGGTAATTAATGTGCATTTAGGGTTTTTAACCAATCTTGTGCATCCAATAAGTTCATTTGTGTCATTGGATTAACATTTAGGTCATTTTCGTCCTCCCTAGGGTTATTTATGGGCAATTAGGGTTTTTAACCAATCTTGTGCATCCAATAAGTTCATTTGTGTCATTGGATTAACATTTAGTTCATTTTCGTCCTCTCTAGGGTTATTTATGTGCTTAGGGTTTTTAACCAATCTTGTGCATCCAATAAGTTCATTTGTGTCATTGGATTAACATTTAGGTCATTTTAGTCCTCTCTAGGGTTATTTATGTGCAATTAGGGTTTTTAACCAATCTTGTGCATTCAATAAGTTCATTTGTGTCATTGGATTAACATTTAGGTCATTTTCGTCCTCCCTAGGCTTATTCTTGTGCAATTAGGGTTTTTAACCAATCTTGTGCATCCAATAAGTTTATTTGTGTCATTGGATTAACATTTAGGTCATTTTCGTCCTCCCTAGGCTTATTCTTGTGCAATTAGGGTTTTTAACCAATCTTGTGCATCCAATAAGTTTATTTGTGTCATTGGATTAACATTTAGGTCATTTTCGTCCTCCCTAGGGTTTTTTATGGGTAATTATGGTTTTTAACCTATCATGTGCATCCAATAAATTCATTTGTGTCATTGGATTAACATTTATGTCATTTTCGTCCTCCCTAGGCTTATTCTTGTGGAATTAGGGTTTTTAACCAATCTTGTGCATCCAATAAGTTCATTTGTGTCATTGGATTAACATTTAGGTCATTTTCGTCCTCCCTAGGCTTATTCTTGTGCAATTAGGGTTTTTAACCAATCTTGTGCATCCAATAAGTTCATTTGTGTCATTGGATTAAAATTTAGGTCATTTTCGTCCTCCCTAGGCTTATTCTTGTGCAATCAAGGTTTTTAACCAATCTTGTCCATCCAAAAAGTTTATTTGTGTCATTGGATTAACATTTAGGTCATTATCGTCCTCTCTAGGCTTATTTATATGCAATTAGGGGTTATTAACAAATCTTGTGCATCCAAAAAGTTCATTTGTGTCTTTGAATTGACATTTAGGTCATTTTCGGTCTCTCTAGGGTTATTTATTGGCAATTAGGGTTTTTAACCAATCTTGTGCATCCAATAAGTTCATTTGTGTCATTGGATTAACATTTAGGTCATTTTCGTCCTCCCTAGGCTTATTTATGTGCAATTAGGGTTTTTAACCAATCTTGTGCATCCAATAAGTTCATTTGTGTCATTGGATTAACATTTAGGTCATCTTCGTCCTCCCTAGGCTTATTCTTGTCCAATTAGGGTTTTTAACCAATCTTGTGCATCCAATAAGTTCATTTGTGTCATTGGATTAACATTTAGGTCATTTTCGTCCTCCCTAGGCTTATTCTTGTCCAATTAGGGTTTTTAACCAATCTTGTGCATCCAATAAATTCATTTGTGTCACTGGATTAAAATTTATGTTATTTTCGTCCTCCCTAGGCTTATTCTTGTGCAAATAGGGTTTTTAACCAATCTTGTGCATCCAATAAGTTCATTTGTGTCATTGGATTAACATTTAGGTCATTTTCGTCCTCCCTAGGCTTATTTATGTGCAATTAGGGTTTTTAACCAATCTTGTGCATCCAATAAGTTCATTTGTGTCATTGGATTAACATTTAGGTCATTTTCGTCCTCCCTAGGCTTATTCTTGTCCAATTAGGATTTTTAACCAATCTTGTGCATCCAATAAGTTCATTTGTGTCATTGGATGAACATTTAGGTCATTTTCGTCCTCCCTAGCATTATTCTTGTCCAATTAGGGTTTCTAACCAATCTTGTGCATCCAATAAGTTCATTTGTGTCATTGGATGAACATTTAGGTCATTTTCGTCCTCCCTAGGCTTATTCTTGTCCAATTAGGGTTTTTAACCAATCTTGTGCATCCAATAGGTGTGTTTGTGTCATTGGATGAACATTTAGGTCATTTTCGTCCTCCCTAGGCTTATTCTTGTCCAATTAGGGGTTCTAACCAATCTTGTGCATCCAATAGGTGTATTTGTCTCATTGGATGAACATTTAGGTCATTTTCTTCCTCCCTAGTCTTATTCTTGTCCAATTAGGGTTTTAAGCAATCTTGTGCATCCAATAAGTTCATTTGTGTCATTGGATGAACATTTAGGTCATTTTCGTCCTCCCTAGGCTTATTCTTGTCCAATTAGGATTTTTAACCAATCTTGTGCATCCAATAAGTTCATTTGTGTCATTGGATGAACATTTAGGTCATTTTCGTCCTCCCTAGGCTTATTCTTGTCCAATTAGGGTTTCTAACCAATCTTGTGGATCCAATAATTTCATTTGTGTCATTGGATGAACATTTAGGTCATTTTCGTCCTCCCTAGGCTTATTCTTGTCCAATTAGGGTTTTTAACCAATCTTGTGCATCCAATAGGTGTGTTTGTGTCATTGGATGAACATTTAGGTCATTTTCGTCCTCCTTATGCTTATTCTTGTCCAATTAGGGTTTTTAACCAATCTTGTGGATCCAATAAGTTCATTTGTGTCATTGGATGAACATTTAGGTCATTTTCGTCCTCCCTAGGCTTATTCTTGTCCAATTAGGGTTTTTAACCAATCTTGTGCATCCAATAGGTGTGTTTGTGTCATTGGATGAACATTTAGGTCATTTTTGTCCACCCTAGGCTTATTCTTGTCCAATTAGGGTTTTTAACCAATCTTGTGCATCCAATAAGTTCATTTGTGTCATTGGATAAACATTTAGGTCATTTTCGTCCACCCTAGGCTTATTCTTGTCCAATTAGGGATTTTAACCAATCTTGTGCATCCAATAAGTTCATTTGTGTCATTGGATGAACATTTAGGTCATTTTCGTCCTCCCTAGGCTTATTCTTGTCCAATTAGGGTTTTTAACCAATCTTGTGCATCCAATAAGTTCATTTGTGTCATTGGATGAACATTTAGGTCGTTTTCGTCCTCCCAAGGCTTATTCTTGTCCAATTAGGGTTTTTAACCAATCTTGTGCATCCAATAAGTTAATTTGTGTCATTGGATGAACATTTAGGTCATTTTCGTCCTCCCTAGGCTTATTCTTGTCCAATTAGGGTTTTTAACCAATCTTCTGCATCCAATAAGTTCATTTGTGTCATTGGATGTACATTTAGGTCATTTTCGTCCTCCGTAGGCTTATTCTTGTCCAATTAGGGTTTTTAACCAATCTTGTGCATCCAATAAGTTCATTTGTGTCATTGGATTAACATTTAGGTCATTTTCGTCCTCCCTAGGCTTATTCTTGTCCAATTAGGGTTTTTAGCCAATCTTGTGCATCCAAAAAGTTCATTTGTGTCTTTGGATTAACATTTAGGTCATTTTCGTCCTCTCTAGGGTTATTTATGGGCAATTAGGGTTTTTAACCTATCTTGTGCATCCAATAAGTTCATTTGTGTCATTGGATTAACATTTAGGTCATTTTCGTCCTCTCTAGGGTTATTTATGTGCAATTAGGGTTTTTAACCAATCTTGTGCATCCAATAAGTTCATTTGTGTCATTGGATTAACATTTAGGTCATTTTCGTCCTCCCTAGGGTTATTTATGGGCAATAAGGGTTTTTAACCAATCTTGTGCATACAATAAGTTCATTTGTGTCATTGGATTAACATTTAGGTCATTTTCGTCCTCCCTAGGCTTATTCTTGTGCAATTAGGGTTTTTATCCAATCTTGTGCATCCAATATGTTCATTTGTGTCATTTGATTAACATTTAGGTCATTTTCGTCCTCCCTAGGCTTATTCTTGTGCAATTAGGGTTTTTAACCAATCTTGTCCATCCAATAACTTCATTTGTGTCATTGGATTAACATTTAAGTCATTTTCGTCCTCTCTAGGGTTATTTATGTGCAATTAGGGTTTTTAACCAATCTTGTGCATCCAATAAGTTCATTTGTGTCATTGGATTAACATTTATGTCATTTTCGTCCTCCCTAGGCTTATTCTTGTCCAATTAGGGTTTTTAACCAATCTTGTGCATCCAAAAAGTTCATTTGTGTCTTTGAATTAACATTTAGGTCATTTTCGTCCTCTCTAGGGTTATTTATGGGCAAATATGGTTTTTAACCTATCTTGTGCATCCAATAAGTTCATTTGTGACATTGGATTAACATTTAGGTCATTTTCGTCCTCCCTAGGGTTATTTATGGGCAATTAGGGTTTTTAACCAATCTTGTGCATCCAAAAAGTTCATTTGTGTCTTTGAATTGACATTTAGGTCATTTTCGTCCTCTCTAGGGTTATTTATGTGCAATTAGGGTTTTTAACCATTCTTGTTCATCCAATAAGTTCATTTGTGTCATTGGATTAACATTTAGGTCATTTTCGTCCTCTCTAGGGTTATTTATGTGCAATTAGGGTTTTTAACCAATCTTGTGCATCCAATAAGTTCATTTGTGTCATTGGATTAACATTTAGGTCATTTTCGTCCTCTCTAGGGTTATTTATGTGCAATTAGGGTTTTAACCAATCTTATGCATCCAATGAATTCATGTGTGTCATTGGATTAACATTTAGGTCATTTTCGTCCTCCCTAGGCTTATCCTTGTGCAATTAGGGTTTTTAACCAATCTTGTGCATCCAAAAAGTTCATTTGTGTCATTGGATTAACATTTAGGTCATTTTCGTCCTCCCTAGGGTTATTTATGGGCAATTAGGGTTTTTAACCAATCTTGTGCATCCAATAAGTTCATTTGTGTCATTGGATTAACATTTAGGTCATTTTAGTCCTCTCTAGGGTTATTTATGTGCAATTAGGGTTTTTAACCAATCTTGTGCATTCAATAAGTTCATTTGTGTCATTGGATTAACATTTAGGTCATTTTCGTCCTCCCTAGGCTTATTCTTGTGCAATTAGGGCTTTTAACCAATCTTGTGCATCCAAAAAGTTCATTTGTGTCTTTGAATAGACATTTAGGTCATTTTCGTCCTCTCTAGGGTTATTTATGTGCATTTAGGGTTTTTAACCAATCTTGTGCATACAATAAGTTCATTTGTGTCATTGGATTAGCATTTAGGTCATTTTCGTCCTCCCTTGGCTTATTCTTGTCCAATTAGGGTTTTTAACCAATTTTGTGCATCCAAAAAGTTCATTTGTGTCTTTGGATTAACATTTAGGTCATTTTCGTCCTCTCTAGGGTTATTTATGGGCAATTAGGGTTTTTAACCTATCTTGTGCATCCAATAAGTTCATTTGTGTCATTGGATTAACATTTAGGTCATTTTCGTCCTCCCTAGGGTTATTTATGGGCAATTAGGGTTTTTAACCAATCTTGTGCATCCAATAAGTTCATTTGTGTCATTGGATTAATATTTTGGTCATTATCGTCCTCCCTAGGTTTATTCTTGTGCAATTAGGGCTTTTAACCAATCTTGTGCATCCAAAAAGTTCATTTGTGTCTTTGAATTGACATTTAGGTCATTTTCGTCCTCTCTAGGGTAATTAATGTGCATTTAGGGTTTTTAACCAATCTTGTGCATACAATAAGTTCATTTGTGTCATTGGATTAACATTTTGGTCATTTTCGTCCTCTCTAGGGTTATTTATGTGCAATTAGGGTTTTTAACCAATCTTGTGCATCCAATAAGTTCATTTGTGTCATTGGATTAGCATTTAGGTCATTTTCTTCCTCCCTAGGCTTATTTATGTGCAATTAGGGTTTTTAACCAATCTTGTGCATCCAATAAGTTCATTTGTGTCATTGGATTAACATTTAGGTCATTTTCGTCCTCCCTAGGGTTATATATGGGCAATTCGGGTTTTTAACCAATCTTGTGCATCCAATAAGTTCATTTGTGTCATTGGATTAACATTTAGGTCATTTTCGTCCTCCCTAGGGTTATATATGGTCAAATAGGGTTTTTAACCAATCTTGTGCATCCAATAAGTTCATTTGTGTCATTGGATTAACATTTAGGTCATTTTCGTCCTCCCTAGGCTTATTCTTGTGCAATTAGGGCTTTTAACCAATCTTGTGCATCCAAAAAGTTCATTTGTGTCTTTGAATTGACATTTAGGTCATTTTCGTCCTCTCTAGGGTTATTTATGTGCATTTAGGGTTTTTAACCAATCTTGTGCATACAATAAGTTCATTTGTGTCATTGGATTAACATTTAGGTCAGTTTCGTCCTCCCTAGGCTTATTCTTGTCCAATTAGGGTTTTTATCCAATCTTGTGCATCCAATATGTTCATTTGTGTCATTTGATTAACATTTAGGTCATTTTCGTCCTCTATAGGCTTATTCTTGTGTAATTAGGGTTTTTAACCAATCTTGTGCATCCAATAAGTTCGTTTGTGTCATTGGATTAACATATTGGTCATTTTCGTCCTCCCTAGGGTTATATATGGGCAATTAGGGTTTTTAACCAATCTTGTGCATCCAATAAGTTCATTTGTGTTATTGGATTAACATTTAGGTCATTTTCGTCCTCCCTAGGGTTATATATGGTCAAATAGGGTTTTTAACCAATCTTGTGCATCCAATAAGTTCATTTGTGTCATTGGATTAACATTTAGGTCATTTTCGTCCTCCCTAGGCTTATTTATGTGCAATTAGGGTTTTTAACCAATCTTGTGCATCCAATAAGTTCATTTGTGTCATTGGATTAACATTTATGTCATTTTCATCCTCCCTAGGCTTATTCTTGTGCAATTAGGGTTTTTAACCAATCTTGTGCATCCAATAAGTTTATTTGTGTCATTGGATTAACATTTAGGTCATTTTCGTCCTCCCTAGGCTTATTCTTGTCCAATTAGGGTTTTTAACCAATCTTGTGCATCCAATAACTTTGTTTGTGTCATTGAATTAATATTTAGGTCATTTTCGTCATCCCTAGGCATATTCTTGTCCAATTAGGGTTTTTAACCAATCTTTTGCATCTAATAGGTGTGTTTGTGTCATTGGATGATCAATTAGGTCATTTTCGTCCTCCCTAGGCTTATTCTTGTCCAATTAGGGTTTTTAACCAATCTTGTGCATCCAATAGGTGTGTTTGTGTCATTGGATGATCAATTAGGTCATTTTCGTCCTCCCTAGGCTTATTCTTGTCCAATTAGGGTTTTTAACCAATCTTGTGCATCCAATAAGTTGAGTTGTGTCATTGGATTACATTTAGGTCATTTTCATTCTCCCTAGGCTTATTCTTGTCCAATTAGGGTTTTTAACCAATCTTGTGCATCCAATAGGTGTGTTTGTGTCATTGGATGATCAATTAGGTCATTTTCGTCCTCCCTAGGCTTATTCTTGTCCAATTAGGGTTTTTAACCAATCTTGTGCATCCAATAGGTGTGTTTGTGTCATTGGATGATCAATTAGGTCATTTGCGTCCTCCCTAGGCTTATTCTTGTCCAATTAGGGTTTTTAACCAATCTTGTGCATCCAATAGGTGTGTTTGTGTCATTGGATGATCAATTAGGTCATTGTTGTCCTCCCTAGGCTTATTCTTGTCCAATTAGGGTTTTTAACCAATCTTGTGCATCCAATAGGTGTGTTTGTGTCATTGGATGATCAATTAGGTCATTTTCGTCCTCCCTAGGCTTATTCTTGTCCAATTAGGGTTTTTAACCAATCTTGTGCATCCAATAGGTGTGTTTGTGTCATTGGATGATCAATTAGGTCATTTTCGTCCTCCCTAGGCTTATTCTTGTCCAATTAGGGTTTTTAACCAATCTTGTGCATCCAATAGGTGTGTTTGTGTCATTGGATGATCAATTAGGTCATTTTCATCATCCCAAGGCTTATTCTTGTCCAATTAGGGTTTTTAACCAATCTTGTGCATCCAATAACTTTGTTTGTGTCATTGAATTAATATTTAGGTCATTTTCGTCCTCCTTAGGCATATTCTTGTCGAATTAGGGTTTTTAACCAATCTTGTGAATCCAATCGGTGTGTTTCTGTCATTGGATGATCAATTAGGTCATTTTCGTCCTCCCTAGGCTTATTCTTGTCCAATTAGGGTTTTTAACCAATCTTGTGCATCCAATAGGTGTGTTTGTGTCATTGGATGATCAATTAGGTCATTTTCGTCCTCCCTAGGCTTATTCTTGTCCAATTAGGGTTTTTAACCAATCTTGTGCATCCAATAGGTGTGTTTGTGTCATTGGATGATCAATTAGGTCATTTTCGTCCTCCCTAGGCTTATTCTTGTCCAATTAGGGTTTTTAACCAATCTTGTGCATCCAATAAGTTCATTTGTGTCATTGGATGATCAATTAGGTCATTTTCGTCCTTCCTAGGCATAATCTTGTCCAACTAGGGTTTTAAACAAATCTTGTGCATCCAATAGGTGTGTTTGTGTCATTGGATGATCAATTAGGTCATTTTCGTCCTCCCTAGGCTTATTCTTGTCCAATTAGGGTTTTTAACCAATCTTGTGCATCCAATAGGTGTGTTTGTGTCATTGGATGATCAATTAGGTCATTTTCGTCCTCCCTAGGCTTATTCTTGTCCAATTAGGGTTTTTAACCAATCTTGTGCATCCAATAAGTTCATTTGTGTCATTGGATGATCAATTAGGTCATTTTCGTCCTTACTAGGCATATTCTTGTCCAACTAGGGTTTTAAACCAATCTTGTGCATCCAATAGGTGTGTTTGTGTCATTGGATGATCAATTAGGTCATTTTCGTCCTCCCTAGGCTTATTCTTGTCCAATTAGGGTTTTTAACCAATCTTGTGCATCCAATAGGTGTGTTTGTGTCATTGGATGATCAATTAGGTCATTTTCGTCCTCCCTAGGCTTATTCTTGTCCAATTAGGGTTTTTAACCAATGTTGTGCATCCAATAGGTGTGTTTGTGTCATTGGATGATCAATTAGGTCATTTTCGTCCTCCCAAGGCTTATTCATGTCCAATTAGGGTTTTTAACCAATCTTGTGCATCGAATAACTTTGTTTATGTCATTGAATTAATATTTAGGTCATTTTCGTCCTCCCAAGGCATATTCTAGTCCAATTAGGGTTTTTAACCAATCTTGTGCATCCAATAGGTGTGTTTGTGTCATTGGATGATCAATTAGGTCATTTTCGTCCTCCCTAGGCTTAATCTTGTCCAATTAGGGTTTTTAACCAATCTTGTGCATCCAATAAGTTCATTTGTGTCATTGGATGATCAATTAGGTCATTTTCGTCCTCCCTAGGCTTATTCTTGTCCAATTAGGGTTTTTAACCAATCTTGTGCATCCAATAGGTGAGTTTGTGTCATTGGATGATCAATTAGATCATTTTCGTCCTCCCTAGGCTTATTCTTGTCCAATTAGGGTTTTTAACCAATCTTGTGCATCCAATAGGTGTGTTTGTGTCATTGGATGATCAATTAGGTCATTTTCGTCCTCCCTAGGCTTATTCTTGTCCAATTAGGGTTTTTAACCAATCTTGTGCATCCAATAAGTTCGGTTGTGTCATTGGATTAACATTTAGGTCATTTTCGTCCTCCCTAGGCATATTCTTGTCCAATTAGGGTTTTTAACCAATCTTGTGCATCCAATAGGTGTGTTTGTGTCATTGGATGATCAATTAGGTCATTTTCGTCCTTCGCAGGCTTATTCTTGTCCAATTAGGGTTTTTAACCAATCTTGTGCATCCAATAAGTTCATTTGTGTCATTGGATTAACATTTAGGTCATTTTCGTCCTCCCTATGCTTATTCTTGTCCAATTAGGGTTTTTAACCAATCTTGTGCATCCAATAAGTTCATTTGTGTCATTGGATTAACATTTAGGTCATTTTCGTCCTCCCTAGGCTTATTTATGTGCAATTAGGGTTTTTAACCAATCTTGTGCATCCAATAAGTTCATTTGTGTCATTGGATTAACATTTATGTCATTTTCGTCCTCCCTAGGCTTTTTCTTGTCCAATTAGGGTTTTTAGCCAATCTTGTGCATCCAAAAAGTTCATTTGTGTCTTTGGATTAACATTTAGGTCATTTTCGTCCTCTCTAGGGTTATTTATGGGCAATTAGGGTTTTTAACCTATCTTGTGCATCCAATAAGTTCATTTGTGTCATTGGATTAACATTTAGGTCATTTTCCTCCTCCCTAGGGTTATTTATGGGCAATTAGGGTTTTTAACCAATCTTGTGCATCCAATAAGTTCATTTGTGTCATTGGATTAACATTTAGGTCATTTTCGTCCTCTCTAGGGTTATTTATGTGCAATTAGGGTTTTTAACCAATCTTGTGCATCCAATAAGTTCATTTGTGTCATTGGATTAACATTTAGGTCATTTTCGTCCTCCCTAGGGTTATTTTTGGGCAATTAGGGTTTTTAACCAATCTTGTGCATCCAATAAGTTCATTTGTGTCATTGGATTAACATTTAGGTCATTTTCGTCCTCTCTAGGGTTATTTATGTGCAATTAGGGTTTTTAACCAATCTTGTGCATCCAATAAGTTCATTTGAGTCATTGGATTAACATTTAGGTCATTTTCGTCCTCCCTAGGCTTATTCTTGTGCAATTAGGGTTTTTAACCAATCTTGTCCATCCAATAAGTTCATTTGTGTCATTGGATTAACATTTAAGTCATTTTCGTCCTCTCTAGGGTTATTTATGTGCAATTAGGGTTTTTAACCAATCTTGTGCATCCAATAAGTTCATTTGTGTCATTGGATTAACATTTATGTCATTTTCGTCCTCCCTAGGCTTATTCTTGTCCAATTAGGGTTTTTAACCAATCTTGTGCATCCAAAAAGTTCATTTGTGTCTTTGAATTAACATTTAGTTCATTTTCGTCCTCTCTAGGGTTATTTATGTGCAATTAGGGTTTTTAACCTATCTTTTGCATCCAATAAGTTCATTTGTGTCATTGGATTAACATTTAGGTCATTTTCGTCCTCCCTAGGCTTATTCTTGTGCATTTAGGGTTTTTAACCAATCTTGTGCATACAATAAGTTCATTTGTGTCGTTGGATTAACATTTAGGTCATTTTCGTCCTCCCTAGGCTTATTCTTGTCCAATTAGGGTTTTTAACCAATCTTGTGCATCCAATATGTTCATTTGTGTCATTTGATTAACATTTAGGTCATTTTCGTCCTCCCTAGGCTTATTCTTGTCCAATTAGGGTTTTTAACCAATCTTGTGCATCCAATAAGTTCATTTGTGTCATTGGATTAACATTTAGGTCATTTTCGTCGTCCCTAGGCTTATTTATGTGCAATTGGGGTTTTTAACCAATCTTGTGCAACCAATAAGTTCATTTGTGTCATTGGATTAACATTTATGTCATTTTCGTCCTCCCTAGGGTTATTCTTGTCCAATTAGGGTTTTTAACCAATCTTGTGCATCCAAAAAGTTCATTTGTGTGTTTGGATTAACATTTAGGTCATTTTCGTCCTCTCTAGGGTTATTTATGGGCAATTAAGGTTTTTAACCTATCTTGTGCATCCAATAAGTTCATTTGTGTCATTGGATTAACATTTAGGTCATTTTCGTCCTCCCTAGGGTTATTTATGGGCAATTAGGGTTTTTAACCAATCTTGTGCATCCAATAAGTTCATTTGTGTCATTGGATTAACATTTAGGTCATTTTCGTCGTCCATATGCTTATTTATGTGCAATTGGGGTTTTTAACCAATCTTGTGCAACCAATAAGTTCATTTGTGTCATTGGATTAACATTTATGTCATTTTCGTCCTCCCTAGGGTTATTCTTGTCCAATTAGGGTTTTTAACCAATCTTGTGCATCCAAAAAGTTCATTTGTGTCTTTGGATTAACATTTAGGTCATTTTCGTCCTCTCTAGGGTTATTTATGGGCAATAAGGGTTTTTAACCTATCTTGTGCATCCAATAAGTTCATTTGTGTCATTGGATTAACATTTAGGTCATTTTCGTCCTCCTTAGGGTTATTTATGGGCAATTAGGATTTTTAACCAATCTTGTGCATCCAATACGTTCATTTGTGTCATTGGATTAACATTTAGGTCATTTTCGTCCTCTCTAGGGTTATTTATGTGCAATTAGGGTTTTTAACCAATCTTGTGCTTCCAATAAGTTCATTTGAGTCATTGGATTAACATTTAGGTCATTTTCGTCCTCCCTAGGCTTATTCTTGTGCAATTAGGGTTTTTAACCAATCTTGTCCATCCAATAAGTTCATTTGTGTCATTGGATTAACATTTAAGTCATTTTCGTCCTCTCTAGGGTTATTTATGTGCAATTAGGGTTTTTAACCAATCTTGTGCATCCAATAAGTTCATTTGTGTCATTGGATTAACATTTATGTCATTTTCGTCCTCCCTAGGCTTATTCTTGTCCAATTAGGGTTTTTAACCAATCTTGTGCATCCAAAAAGTTCATTTGTGTCTTTGAATTAACATTTAGGTCATTTTCGTCCTCTCTAGGGTTATTTATGGGCAATTATGGTTTTTAACCTATCTTGTGCATCCAATAAGTTCATTTGTGACATTGGATTAACATTTAGGTCATTTTCGTCCTCCCTAGAGTTATTTATGGGCAATTAGGGTTTTTAACCAATCTTGTGCATCCAATAAGTTCATTTGTGTCATTGGATTAACGTTTAGGTCATTTTCGTCCTCTCTAGAGTTATTTATGTGCAATTAGGGTTTTTAACCAATCTTGTGCATCCAATAAGTTCATTTGTGTCATTGGATTAACATTTAGGTCATTTTCGTCCTCTCTAGGGTTATTTATGTGCAATTAGGGTTTTTAACCAATCTTGTGCATCCAATAAGTTCATTTGTGTCATTGGATTAACATTTAGGTCATTTTCGTCCTCCCTAGGCTTATTCTTCTCCAATTAGGGTTTTTAACCAATCTTGTCCATCCAATAAGTTCATTTGTATCACTGGATTAACATTTTGGTCATTTTCGTCCTCCCTAGGCTTATTCTTGTCCAATTAGGGTATTTAACCAATCTTGTGCATCCAATAAGTTCATTTGTGTCATTGGATTAACATTTAGGCTAATTTCGTCCTCCCCAGGCTTTTTTATGTCCAATTAGGGTTTTTAACCAGTCTTGTGCATCCAATAAGATCATTTGTGTCATTGGATGAACATTTAGGTCATTTTCGTCCTCCATAGCCTTATTTATGTGCAATTAGGGTTTTTAACCAATCTTGTGCATCCAATAAGTTCATTTGTGTCATTGGATTAACATTAAGGTCATTTTTGTCCTCCCTAGGCTTATTCATGTGCAGTTAGGGTTTTTAACAAATCTTGTGCATCCAAAAAGTTCATTTGTGTCGTTGGATTAACATTTAGGTCATTTTCGTCCTCCGTAGCCTTATTTATGTGAAATTAGGGTTTTTAACCAATCTTGTGCATCCAATAAGTTCATTTGTGTCATTGGATTAACATTTAGGTCATTTTCGTCTTCTCTAGGGTTATTTATGTGCAATTAGGGTTTTTAACCAATCTTGTGCATCCAATAAGTTCATTTGTGTCATTGGATGAACATTTAGGTCATTTTCGTCCTTCGTAGCCTTATTTATGTGCAATTAGGGTTTTTAACCAATCTTGTGCATCCAATAAGTTCATTTGTTTCATTGAATTAACATTTAGGTCATTTTCGTCCTCTCTAGGGTTATTTATGTGCAATGAGGGTTTTTACCAATCTTTTGCATCCAATAAGTTCATTTGTGTCATTGGATTTTCATTTAGGTCATTTTCGTCCTCCCAAGGCTTATTCTTTCCAATTAGGGTTTTTAACCAATCTTGTGCATCCAATAAGTTCATTTGTGTCATTGGATTAACATTTAGGTCATTTTCGTCCTCCCTAGGCTTATTCTTGTGCAATTAGGGTTTTGAACCAATCTTGTGCTTCCAAAAAGTTCATTTGTGTCTTTGGATTAACATTTAGGTTATTTTCGTCCTCCCCAGGCTTATTCTTGTCCAATTAGGGTTTTTAACCAATCTTCTGCAACCCAAAAGTTCATTTGTGTCATTGGATGAACATTTAGGTCATTTTCGTCATCCCTAGGGTTGTTCTTGTTCAATTAGGGTTTTTAACCAATCTTCTGCATCCAATAGGTGTGTTTATGTCATTGGATGAACATTTAGGTCATTTTCGTCCTCCCAAGGCTTATTCTTGTGCAATTAGAGTTTTTAACCAATCTTGTGCATCCAAAAAGTTCATTTGTGTCATTGGATTAACATTTAGGTCATTTTCGTCCTCCCTGGGCTTTTTCTTGGGCAATTAGGGTTTTTAACCAATCTTGTGCATCCAAAAAGTTCATTTGTGTCTTTGGATTAACATTTAGGACATTTTCGTCCTCTCTATGGTTATTTATGTCCAATTAGGGTTTTTAACTAGTCTTGTGCATCCAATAAGTTTATTTGTGTCATTGGATTAACATTTAGGTCATTTTTGTCATCCCTAGGCTTATTCATGTGCGGTTAGGGTTTTTAACATATCTTGTGCATCCAAAAAGTTTTTTTGTGTCGTTGGATTAACATTTAGGTCATTTTCGTTCTCCGTAGCCTTATTTATGTGCAATTAGGGTTTTTAACCAATCCTGTGCATCCAATAAGTTCATTTGTGTCATTGGATTAACATTTAGGTCATTTTCGTCCTCTCTAGGGTTATTTATGTGCAATTAGGGTTTTTAACCAATCTTGTGCATCCAATAAGTTCATTTGTGTCATTGGATGAACATTTAGGTCATTTTCGTCCTCCCTAGGCTTATTCTTGTCCAATTAGGGTTTTTAACCAATCTTGTGCATCCAATAAGTTCATTTGTGTCATTGGATGAACATTTAGGTCATTTTCGTCCTCCCTAGGCTTATTCTTGTCCAATTAAGGTTTTCAACCAATCTTGTGCATCCAATAAGTTCATTTGTGTCATTGGAAGAACATTTAGGTCATTTTCGTCCTCCATAGGCTTATTCTTGTCCAATTAGGGTTTTTAAACAATCTTGTGCATCCAATAAGTTCATTTGTGTCATTGGATGAACATTTAGGTCATTTTCGTCCTCCATAGGCTTATTCTTGTCTAATTAGGGTTTTTAAACAATCTTGTGCATCCAATAAGTTCATTTGTGTCATTGGATGAACATTTAGGTCATTTTCGTCCTCCCTAGGCTTATTCTTGTCCAATTAGGGTTTTTAACCAATCTTGTGCATCCAATAAGTTCATTTGTGTCATTGGATGAACATTTAGGTCATTTTCGTCCTCCCTAGGCTTATTCTTGTCCAATTAGGGTTTTTAACCAATCTTGTGCATCCAATAAGTTCATTTGTGTCATTGGATGAACATTATGGTCATTTTCGTCCTCCCTAGGCTTAGTCTTGTCCAATTAGGGTTTTTATGCAATCTTGTGCATCCAATAGGTGTGTTTGTGTCATTGGACGAACATTTAGGTCATTTTCGTCCTCCCTAGGCTTATTCTTGTCCAATTAGGGTTTTTAACCAATCTTGTGCATCCAATAAGTTCATTTGTGTCATTGATTTAACATTTAGGTCATTTTCGTCCTCCCTAGGCTTATTCTTGTCCAATTAGGGTTTTTAACCAATCTTGTGCATCCAATAAGTTCATTTGTGTCATTGGATGAACATTTAGGTCATTTTCGTCCTCCCTAGGCTTATTCTTGTGCAATTAGGGTTTTTAACCAATCTTGTGCATCCAAAAAGTTCATTTGTGTCATTGGATTCACATTTAGGTCATTTTCGTCCTCCGTAGCCTTATTTATGTGCAATTAGGGTTTTTAACCAATCTTGTGCATCCAATAAGTTCATTTGTGTCATTGGATTAACATTTAGGTCATTTTCGTCCTCTCTAGGGTTATTTATGTGCAATTAGCGTTTTTAACCAATCTTGTGCAGCCAATAAGTTCATTTGTGTCATTGGATTAATATTTAGGTCATTTTCGTCCTGCCTAGGCTTATTCTTGTGCAATTAGGGTTTTTACAAATCTTGTGCATCCAGAAATTTCATTTGTGTCATTGGATTAACATTTAGGTTATTTTCGTCCTCCCTAGGATTTTTTATATACAATAAAGGTTTTCAACCAATTTTGTGCATCCAATAAGTTCATTTGTGTCATTGGACTAAAATTTAGGTCATTTTCGTCCTCCCTAGGGTTATTTATTTACAATTAGGGTTTTTAACCAATCTTGTGCATCCAATAAGTTCATTTGTGTCATTGGATTAACAGTTAGGTAATTTTCGTCCTCCCTAGGCTTATTCTTGTCCCATTAGGATTTTTAACCAATCTTGTGCGTCCAATAAGTTCATTTGTGTCATTGGATTAACATTTAAGTCATTTTCGTCGTCCCTAGGCTTATTCTTTTCCAATTAGGGTTTTTAACCAATCTTGTGCATCCAATAAGTTCATTTGTGTCATTGGATTAACATTTAGGTCATTTTCGTCCTCTCTAGGGTTATTTATGTGCAATTAGGGTTTTTAACCAATCTTGTGCATCCAATAAGTTCATTTGTGTCATTGGATTAACATTTAGGTCATTTTCGTGCTCCCTAGGCTTATTCTTGTGCAATTAGGGTTTTTAACCAATCTTGTGCATCCAATAAGTTAATTTGTGTCATTGGATTAACATTTTGGTCATTTTCGTCCTCTCTAGGGTTATTTATGTGCAATTATAGTTTTTAACCAATCTTGTGCATCCATAAAGTTCATTTGTGTCATTGGATTAACATTTATGTCATTTTCGTCATCCCTAGGCTTACTCTTGTGCAATTAGGGTTTTTAACCAATCTTGTGCATCCAATAAGTTCATTTGTGTCATTGGATTAACATTTAGGTCATTTTCGTCCTCCCTAGGCTTATTTATGTGCAATTAGGGTTTTTAACCAATCTTGTGCATCCAATAAGTTTATTTGTGTCATTGGATTAACATTTAGGTCATTTTCGTCGTCTCTAGAGTTATTTATGTGCAATTAGGGTTTTTAACCAATCTTGTGCATCCAATAAGTTCATTTGTGTCATTGGATTAAGATTTAGGTCATTTTCGTCCTCCCTAGGCTTATTCTTGTGCAATTAGAGATTTTAACCAATCTTTAGCATCCAAAAAGTTCATTTGTGTCTTTGAATTGACATTTTGGTCATTTTCGTCCTCTCTAGGGTTATTTATGTCCAATTAGGGTTTTTAACCTATCTTGTGCATCGAACAAGTTCATTTGTGTCATTGGATTAAATTTTAGGTAATTTCCGTCCTCCCTAGGCTTATTCTTGTCCAATTAGGGTTTTTAACCAATCTTGTGCATCCAATAAGTTCATTTGTGTCATTGGATTAACATTTAGGTCATTTTCGTCCTCCCTAGGCTTATTCTTGTGCAATTAGGACTTTTAACCAATCTTGTGCATCCAAAAAGTTCATTTGTGTCTTTGAATTGACATTTAGGTCATTTTCTTCCTCTCTAGGGTTATTTATGTCCAATTAGGGCTTTTAACCTATCTTGTGCATCCAAAATGTTCATTTGTGTCTTTGAATTGACATTTATGTCATTTTCGTCCTCTCTAGGGTTATTTATGTGCAATTAAGGTTTTTAACCTATCTTGTGCATCGAACAAGTTCATTTGTGTCGTTGGATTAACATTTAGGTCATTTCCGTCCTCCCTAGGCTTATTCTTGTGCAATTAGGGTTTTTAACCAATCTTGTGCATCCAATAAGTTCATTTGAGTCATTGGATTAACATTTAGGTCATTTTCGTCCTCCCTAGGCTTATTCTTGTGCAATTAGGGTTTTTAACCAATCTTGTCCATCCAATAAGTTCATTTGTGTCATTGGATTAACATTTAAGTCATTTTCGTCCTCTCTAGGGTTATTTATGTGCAATTAGGGTTTTTAACCAATCTTGTGCATCCAATAAGTTCATTTGTGTCATTGGATTAACATTTATGTCATTTTCGTCCTCCCTAGGCTTATTCTTGTCCAATTAGGGTTTTTAACCAATCTTGTGCATCCAAAAAGTTCATTTGTGTCTTTGAATTAACATTTAGTTCATTTTCGTCCTCTCTAGGGTTATTTATGTGCAATTAGGGTTTTTAACCTATCTTTTGCATCCAATAAGTTCATTTGTGTCATTGGATTAACATTTAGGTCATTTTCGTCCTCCCTAGGCTTATTCTTGTGCATTTAGGGTTTTTAACCAATCTTGTGCATACAATAAGTTCATTTGTGTCGTTGGATTAACATTTAGGTCATTTTCGTCCTCCCTAGGCTTATTCTTGTCCAATTAGGGTTTTTAACCAATCTTGTGCATCCAATATGTTCATTTGTGTCATTTGATTAACATTTAGGTCATTTTCGTCCTCCCTAGGCTTATTCTTGTCCAATTAGGGTTTTTAACCAATCTTGTGCATCCAATAAGTTCATTTGTGTCATTGGATTAACATTTAGGTCATTTTCGTCGTCCCTAGGCTTATTTATGTGCAATTGGGGTTTTTAACCAATCTTGTGCAACCAATAAGTTCATTTGTGTCATTGGATTAACATTTATGTCATTTTCGTCCTCCCTAGGGTTATTCTTGTCCAATTAGGGTTTTTAACCAATCTTGTGCATCCAAAAAGTTCATTTGTGTCTTTGGATTAACATTTAGGTCATTTTCGTCCTCTCTAGGGTTATTTATGGGCAATAAGGGTTTTTAACCTATCTTGTGCATCCAATAAGTTCATTTGTGTCATTGGATTAACATTTAGGTCATTTTCGTCCTCCCTAGGGTTATTTATGGGCAATTAGGGTTTTTAACCAATCTTGTGCATCCAATAAGTTCATTTGTGTCATTGGATTAACATTTAGGTCATTTTCGTCCTCTCTAGGGTTATTTATGTGCAATTAGGGTTTTTAACCAATCTTGTGCATCCAATAAGTTCATTTGAGTCATTGGATTAACATTTAGGTCATTTTCGTCCTCCCTAGGCTTATTCTTGTGCAATTAGGGTTTTTAACCAATCTTGTCCATCCAATAAGTTCATTTGTGTCATTGGATTAACATTTAAGTCATTTTCGTCCTCTCTAGGGTTATTTATGGGCAATTAGGGTTTTTAACCAATCTTGTGCATCCAATAAGTTCATTTGTGTCATTGGATTAACATTTAGGTCATTTTCGTCCTCTCTAGGGTTATTTATGTGCAATTAGGGTTTTTAACCAATCTTGTGCATCCAATAAGTTCATTTGTGTCATTGGATTAACATTTAGGTCATTTTCGTCCTCCCTAGGCTTATTCTTCTCCAATTAGGGTTTTTAACCAATCTTGTCCATCCAATAAGTTCATTTGTATCACTGGATTAACATTTTGGTCATTTTCGTCCTCCCTAGGCTTATTCTTGTCCAATTAGGGTATTTAACCAATCTTGTGCATCCAATAAGTTCATTTGTGTCATTGGATTAACATTTAGGCTAATTTCGTCCTCCCCAGGCTTTTTTATGTCCAATTAGGGTTTTTAACCAGTCTTGTGCATCCAATAAGATCATTTGTGTCATTGGATGAACATTTAGGTCATTTTCGTCCTCCATAGCCTTATTTATGTGCAATTAGGGTTTTTAACCAATCTTGTGCATCCAATAAGTTCATTTGTGTCATTGGATTAACATTAAGGTCATTTTTGTCCTCCCTAGGCTTATTCATGTGCAGTTAGGGTTTTTAACAAATCTTGTGCATCCAAAAAGTTCATTTGTGTCGTTGGATTAACATATAGGTCATTTTCGTCCTCCGTAGCCTTATTTATGTGAAATTAGGGTTTTTAACCAATCTTGTGCATCCAATAAGTTCATTTGTGTCATTGGATTAATATTTAGGTCATTTTCGTCTTCTCTAGGGTTATTTACGTGCAATTAGGGTTTTTAACCAATCTTGTGCATCCAATAAGTTCATTTGTGTCATTGGATGAACATTTAGGTCATTTTCGTCCTTCGTAGCCTTATTTATGTGCAATTAGGGTTTTTAACCAATCTTGTGCATCCAATAAGTTCATTTGTGTCATTGGATGAACATTTAGGTCATTTTCGTCCTTCGTAGCCTTATTTATGTGCAATTAGGGTTTTTAACCAATCTTGTGCATCCAATAAGTTCATTTGTTTCATTGAATTCACATTTAGGTCATTTTCGTCCTCTCTAGTGTTATTTATGTGCAATCAGGGTTTTTAACCAATCTTTTGCATCCAATAAGTTCATTTGTGTCATTGGATTAACATTTAGGTCATTTTCGTTCTCCCAAGGCTTATTCTTGTCCAATTAGGGTTTTTAACCAATCTTGTGCATCCAATAAGTTCATTTGTGTCATTGGATTAACATTTAGGTCATTTTCGTCCTCCCTAGGCTTATTCTTGTGCAATTAGGGTTTTGAACCAATCTTGTGCTTCCAAAAAGTTCATTTGTGTCTTTGGATAAACATTTAGGTTATTTTCTTCCTCCCAGGGCTAATTCTTGTCCAATTAGGGTTTTTAACCAATCTTCTGCAACCCAAAAGTTCATTTGTGTCATTGGATGAACATTTAGGTCATTTTCGTCCTCCCTAGGGTTGTTCTTGTCCAATTAGGGTTTTTAACCAATCTTCTGCATCCAATAGGTGTGTTTATGTCATTGGATGAACGTTTAGGTCATTTTCGTCCTCCCAAGGCTTATTCTTGTGCAATTAGGGTTTTTAACCAATCTTGTGCATCCAAAAAGTTCATTTGTGTCATTGGATTAACATTTAGGTCATTTTCGTCCTCCCTATGCTTATTCTTGGGCAATTAGGGTTTTTAACCAATCTTGTGCATCCAAAAAGTTCATTTGTGTCTTTGGATTAACATTTAGGACATTTTCGTCCTCTCTATGGTTATTTATGTCCAATTAGGGTTTTTAACTAGTCTTGTGCATCCAATAAGTTTATTTGTGTCATTGGATTAACATTAAGGTCATTTTTGTCCTCCCTAGGCTTATTCATGTGCAGTTAGGGTTTTTAACAAATCTTGTGCATCCAAAAAGTTCATTTGTGTACATTGGATTAACATTTAGGTCATTTTCGTCCTCCCAAGGCTTATTCTTGTCCAATAAGGGTTTTTAACCAATCTTGTGCATCCAATAAGTTCATTTGTGTCATTGGATTAACATTTAGGTCATTTTCGTCCTCTCTAGGGTTATTTATGTGCAATTAGGGTTTTTAACCAATCTTGTGCATCCAATAAGTTCATTTGTGTCATTGGATTAACATTTAGGTCATTTTCGTCCTCCCAAGGCTTATTCTTGTCCAATTAGGGTTTTTAACCAATCTTGTGCATCCAATAGGTGTGTTTGTGTCATTGGATGATCAATTAGGTCATTTTCGTCCTCCATAGGCTTATTCTTGTCCAATTAGGGTTTTTAACCAACCTTGTGCATCCAATAAGTTGAGTTGTGTCATTGGATTAACATTTAGGTCATTTTCGTCCTCCCTAGGCTTATTCTTGTCCAATTAGGGTTTTTAACCAATCTTGTGCATCCAATAAGTTCATTTGTGTCATTGGATTAACATTTTGGTCATTTTCGTCCTCCCTAGGCTTATTTATGTGCAATTAGGGTTTTTAACCAATCTTGTGCATCCAATAAGTTCATTTGTGTCATTGGATTAACATTTAGGTCATTTTCGTCCTTCCTAGGCTTATTCTTGTCCAATAAGGGTTTTTAACCAAACTTGTGCATCCAATAAGTTCATTTGTGTCATTGGATTAACATTTAGGTCATTTTCGTCCTCTCTAGGGTTATTTATGTGCAATTAGGGTTTTTAACCAATCTTGTGCATCCAATAAGTTCATTTGTGTCATTGGATTAACATTTAGGTCATTTTCGTCATCCCTAGGCTTATTCTTGTCCAAATATGGTTTTTCACCAATCTTCTGCAACCAAAAAGTTCATTTGTGTCATTGGATTAACATTTAGGTCATTTTCGTCCTCCCTAGGCGTATTCTTGTGCAATTAGGGTTTTTAACCAATCTTGTGCATCCAAAAAGTTCATTTGTGTCTTTGGATTAACATTTAGAACATTTTCGTCCTCTCTATGGTTATTTATGTCCAATTAGGGTTTTTAACCAATCTTGTGCATCCAATAAGTTCATTTGTGTCATTGGATTAACATTTAGGTCATTTTCGTCCTCCCTAGGCTTATTCTTGTGCAGTTAGGGTTTTTAACAAATCTTGTGCATCCAATAAGTTCATTTGTGTCATTGGATTAACATTTAGGTCATTTTCGTCCTCCCTAGGCCTATTTATATGCAATTAGGGTTTTTAACCAATCTTGTGCATCCAATAAGTTCATTTGTGTCTTTGGATTAACATTTAGGTCATTTTCGTCCTCTCTAGGGTTATTTATGTGCAATTAGGGTTTTTAACCAATCTTGTGCATCCAATAAGTTCATTTGTGTCATTGGATTAACATATAGGTCATTTTCGTCCTCCCTAGGCTTATTCTTGTGCAATTAGGGATTTTAACCAATCTTGTGCATCCAATAAGTTCATTTGAGTCATTGGATTAACATTTAGGTCATTTTCGTCCTCCCTAGGCTTATTCTTGTGCAATTAGGGTTTTTAACCAATCTTGTCCATCCAATAAGTTCATTTGTGTCATTGGATTAACATTTAAGTCATTTTCGTCCTCTCTAGGGTTATTTATGTGCAATTAGGGTTTTTAACCAATCTTGTGCATCCAATAAGTTCATTTGTGTCATTGGATTAACATTTATGTCATTTTCGTCCTCCCTAGGCTTATTCTTGTCCAATTAGGGTTTTTAACCAATCTTGTGCATCCAAAAAGTTCATTTGTGTCTTTGAATTAACATTTAGTTCATTTTCGTCCTCTCTAGGGTTATTTATGTGCAATTAGGGTTTTTAACCTATCTTTTGCATCCAATAAGTTCATTTGTGTCATTGGATTAACATTTAGGTCATTTTCGTCCTCCCTAGGCTTATTCTTGTGCATTTAGGGTTTTTAACCAATCTTGTGCATACAATAAGTTCATTTGTGTCGTTGGATTAACATTTAGGTCATTTTCGTCCTCCCTAGGCTTATTCTTGTCCAATTAGGGTTTTTAACCAATCTTGTGCATCCAATATGTTCATTTGTGTCATTTGATTAACATTTAGGTCATTTTCGTCCTCCCTAGGCTTATTCTTGTCCAATTAGGGTTTTTAACCAATCTTGTGCATCCAATAAGTTCATTTGTGTCATTGGATTAACATTTAGGTCATTTTCGTCGTCCCTAGGCTTATTTATGTGCAATTGGGGTTTTTAACCAATCTTGTGCAACCAATAAGTTCATTTGTGTCATTGGATTAACATTTATGTCATTTTCGTCCTCCCTAGGGTTATTCTTGTCCAATTAGGGTTTTTAACCAATCTTGTGCATCCAAAAAGTTCATTTGTGTCTTTGGATTAACATTTAGGTCATTTTCGTCCTCTCTAGGGTTATTTATGGGCAATAAGGGTTTTTAACCTATCTTGTGCATCCAATAAGTTCATTTGTGTCATTGGATTAACATTTAGGTCATTTTCGTCCTCCCTAGGGTTATTTATGGGCAATTAGGGTTTTTAACCAATCTTGTGCATCCAATAAGTTCATTTGTGTCATTGGATTAACATTTAGGTCATTTTCGTCCTCTCTAGGGTTATTTATGTGCAATTAGGGTTTTTAACCAATCTTGTGCATCCAATAAGTTCATTTGAGTCATTGGATTAACATTTAGGTCATTTTCGTCCTCCCTAGGCTTATTCTTGTGCAATTAGGGTTTTTAACCAATCTTGTCCATCCAATAAGTTCATTTGTGTCATTGGATTAACATTTAAGTCATTTTCGTCCTCTCTAGGGTTATTTATATGCAATTAGGGTTTTTAACCAATCTTGTGCATCCAATAAGTTCATTTGTGTCATTGGATTAACATTTATGTCATTTTCGTCCTCCCTAGGCTTATTCTTGTCCAATTAGGGTATTTAACCAATCTTGTGTATCCAAAAAGTTCATTTGTGTCTTTGAATTAACATTTAGTTCATTTTCGTCCTCTCTAGGGTTATTTATGTGCAATTAGGGTTTTTAACCTATCTTTTGCATCCAATAAGTTCATTTTTGTCATTCTATTAACATTTAGGTCATTTTCGTCCTCCCTAGGATTATTTATGGGCAATCAGGGTTTTTAACCAATCTTGTGCATCCAATAAGTTCATTTGTGTCATTGGATTAACATTTAGGTCATTTTCTTCCTCCCTAGGCTTATTCTTGTGCATTTAGGGTTTTTAACCAATCTTGTGCATACAATAAGTTCATTTGTGTCATTGGATTAACATTTAGGTCATTTTCGTCCTCCCTAGGCTTATTCTTGTCCAATTAGGGTTTTTAACCAATCTTGTGCATCCAATATGTTCATTTGTGTCATTTGATTAACATTTAGGTCATTTTCGTCCTCCCTAGGCTTATTCTTGTCCAATTAGGGTTTTTAACCAATCTTGTGCATCCAATAAGTTCATTTGTGTCATTGGATTAACATTTAGGTCATTTTCGTCGTCCCTATGCTTATTTATGTGCAATTGGGGTTTTTAACCAATCTTGTGCAACCAATAAGTTCATTTGTGTCATTGGATTAACATTTATGTCATTTTCGTCCTCCCTAGGGTTATTCTTGTCCAATTAGGGTTTTTAACCAATCTTGTGCATCCAAAAAGTTCATTTGTGTCTTTGGATTAACATTTAGGTCATTTTCGTCCTCTCTAGGGTTATTTATGTGCAATTAGGGTTTTTAACCAATCTTGTGCATCCAATAAGTTCATTTGTGTCATTGGATTAACATATAGGTCATTTTCGTCCTCCCTAGGCTTATTCTTGTGCAATTAGGGATTTTAACCAATCTTGTGCATCCAAAAAGTTCATTTGTGTCTTTGAATTGACATTTAGGTCATTTTCGTCCTCTCTAGGGTTATTTATGTGCAATTAGGGTTTTTAACCAATCTTGTGCATCCAATAAGTTCATTTGTGTCATTGGATTAACATTTAGGTCATTTTCGTCCTCTCTAGGGTTATTTATGTGCAATTAGGGTTTTTAACCAATCTTGTGCATCCAATAAGTTCATTTGTGTCATTGGATTAACATTTAGGTCATTTTCGTCCTCCCTAGGCTTATTCTTTTCCAATTAGGGTTTTTAACCAATCTTGTGCATCCAATAAGTTCATTTGTGTCATTGGATTAACATTTAGGTCATTTTCGTCCTCCCTAGGCATATTCTTGTCCAATTAGAGTTTTAGACCAATCTTGTGCATCCAATAGGTGTGTTTGTGTCATTGGATGATCAATTAGGTTATTTTGGTCCTCCCTAGACTTATTCTTGTCCAATTAGGATTTTTAACTAATCTTGTGTCTCCAATAAGTTCATTTGTGTCATTGGATGATCAATTAGGTCATTTTCGTCCTCCCTAGGCATATTCTTGTCCAATTAGGGTTTTTAACCAATCTTGTGCATCCAATAGGTGTGTTTGTGTCATTGGATGATCAATTAGGTCATTTTCGTCCTCCCTAGGCTTATTCTTGTCCAATTAGGGTTTTTAACCGATCTTGTGCATCCAATAGGTGTGTTTGTGTCGTTGGATGATCAATTAGGTCATTTTCGTCCTCCCTAGGCTTATTCTTGTCCAATTAGGGTTTTTAACCAATCTTGTGCATCCGATAAGTTCATTTGTGTCATTGGATTAACATTTAGGTCATTCTCGTCCTCCCTAGGCATATTCTTGTCCAATTAGGGTTTTTAACCGATCTTGTGCATCCAATAGGTGTGTTTGTGTCATTGGATGATCAATTAAGTCATTTTCGTCCTGCCTAGGCATATTCTTGTCCAATTAGGGTTTTTAACCAATCTTGTGTGTCCAATACGTGTGTTTGTGTCATTGGATGATCAATTAGGTCATTTTCGTCCTCCCTAGGCATATTCTTGTCCAATTAGGGTTTTTAACCAATCTTGTGCTTCCAATAGGTGTGTTTGTGTCATTGGATGATCAATTAGGTCATTTTCTTCCTGCCTAGGCTTATTCTTGTCCAATTATGGTTTTTAACCAATCTTGTGCATCCAATAGGTGTGTTTGTGTCATTGGATGATCAATTAGGTCATTTTCGTCCTCCCTAGGCTTATTCTTGTCCAATTAGGGTTTTTAACCAATCTTGTGCTTCCAATAGGTGTGTTTATGTCATTGGATGATCGATTAGGTCATTTTCGTCCTCCCTAGGCATATTCTTGTCCAATTAGGGTTTTTAACCAATCTTGTGCATCCAATAGGTGTGTTTGTGTCATTGGATGATCAATTAGGTCATTTTCGTCCTCCCTAGGCTTATTCTTGTCCAATTACGGTTTTTAACCAATCTTGTGAATCCAATAAGTTCATTTGTGTCATTGAATTAATATTTAGGTCATTTTCGTCCTCCCTAGGCATATTCTTGTCCAATTAGGGTTTTTAACCAATCTTGTGCATCCAATAGGTGTGTTTGTGTCATTGGATGATCAATTAGGTCATTTTCGTCCTCCCTAGGCTTATTCTTGTCCAATTATGGTATTTAACCAATCTTGTGCATCCAATAGGTGTGTTTGTGTCATTGGATGATCAATTAGGTCATTTTCGTCCTCCCTAGGCATATTCTTGTCCAATTAGGGTTTTTAACCAATCTTGTGCATCCAATAGGTGTGTTTGTGTCATTGGATGATCAATTAGGTCATTTTCGTCCTCCCTAGGCTTATTCTTGTCCAGTTAGGATTTTTAACCGATCTTGTGCATCCAATAGGTGTGTTTGTGTCATTGGATGATCAATTAGGTCATTTTCGTCCTCCCTAGGCATATTCTTGTCCAATTAGGGTTTTTAACCAATCTTGTGCATCCAATAGGTGTGTTTGTGTCATTGGATGATCAATTAGGTCATTTTCGTCCTCCCTAGGCTTATTCTTGTCCAATTATGGTTTTTAACCAATCTTGTCCATCTAATAGGTGTGTTTGTGTCATTGGATGATCAATTAGGTCATTTTCGTCCTCCCTAGGCATATTCTTGTCCAATTAGGGTTTTTAACCAATCTTGTGCATCCAATAGGTGTGTTTGTGTCATTGGATGATCAATTAGGTCATTTTCGTCCTCCCTAGGCTTATTCTTGTCCGATTAGTTTTTTAACCAATCTCGTGCTTCCAATAGGTGTGTTTGTGTCATTGGATGATCAATTAGGTCATTTTCGTCCTCCCTAGGCATATTCTTGTCCAATTAGGGTTTTTAACCAATCTTGTGCATCCAATAGGTGTGTTTGTGTCATTGGATGATCAATTAGGTCATTTTCGTCCTCCCTAGGCTTATTCTTGTCCAATTAGGGTTTTTAACCAATCTTGTGCATCCAATAAGTTTGGTTGTTTCATTGGATTAACATTTAGGTCATTTTCGTCCTCCCTAGGCTTATTCTTGTCCAATTAGGGTTTTTAACCAATCTTGTGCATCCAATAAGTTCATTTGTGTCATTGGATTAACATTTAGGTCATTTTCGTCCTCCCTAGGCTTATTTATGTGCAATTGGGGTTTTTAACCAATCTTGTGCATCCAATAAGTTCATTTGTGTCATTGGATTAACGTTTATGTCATTTTCGTCCTCCCTAGGGTTATTCTTGTCCAATTAGGGTTTTTAACCAATCTTGTGCATCCAAAAAGTTCATTTGTGTCTTTGGGTTAACATTTAGGTCATTTTCGTCCTCTCTAGGGTTATTGATGGGCAATTAGGGTTTTTAACCTATCTTGTGCATCCAATAAGTTCATTTGTGTCATTGGATTAACATTTAGGTGATTTTCGTCCTCCCTAGGGTTATTTATGGGCAATTAGGGTTTTTAACCAATCTTGTGCATCCAATAAGTTCATTTGTGTCATTGGATTAACATTTAGGTCATTTTCGTCCTCTCTAGGGTTATTTATGTGCAATTAGGGTTTTTAACCAATCTTGTGCATCCAATAAGTTCATTTGTGTCATTGGATTAACATTTAGGTCATTTTCGTCCTTCCTAGGCTTATTCTTGTGCAATTAGGGTTTTTAACCAATCTTGTCCATCCAATAAGTTCATTTGTGTCATTGAATTAACATTTAAGTCATTTTCGTCCTCTCTAGGGTTATTTATGTGCAATTAGGGTTTTTAACCAATCTTGTGCATCCAATAAGTTCATTTGTGTCATTGGATTAACATTTATGTCATTTTCGTCCTCCCTAGGCTTATTCTTGTCCAATTAGGGTTTTTAGCCAATCTTGTGCATCCAAAAAGTTCATTTGTGTCTTTGGATTAACATTTAGATCATTTTCGTCCTCTCTAGGGTTATTTATGGGCAATTAGGGTTTTTAACCTATCTTGTGCATCCAATAAGTTCATTTGTGTCATTGGATTAACATTTAGGTCATTTTCGTCCTCCCTAGGGTTATTTATGGGCAATTAGGGTTTTTAACCAATCTTGTGCATCCAATAAGTTCATTTGTGTCATTGGATTAACATTTAGGTCATTTTCGTCCTCCCTAGGCTTATTCTTGTGCATTTAGGGTTTTTAACCAATCTTGTGCATACAATAAGTTCATTTGTGTCATTGGATTAACATTTAGGTCATTTTCGTCCTCCCTAGGCTTATTCTTGTCCAATTAGGGTTTTTAACCAATCTTGTGCATCCAATATGTTCATTTGTGTCATTTGATTAACATTTAGGTCATTTTCGTCCTCCCTAGGCTTATTCTTGTCCAATTAGGGTTTTTAACCAATCTTGTGCATCCAATAAGTTCATTTGTGTCATTGGATTAACATTTAGGTCATTTTCGTCGTCCCTAGGCTTATTTATGTGCAATTGGGGTTTTTAACCAATCTTGTGCAACCAATAAGTTCATTTGTGTCATTGGATTAACATTTATGTCATTTTCGTCCTCCCTAGGGTTATTCTTGTCCAATTAGGGTTTTTAACCAATCTTGTGCATCCAAAAAGTTCATTTGTGTCTTTGGATTAACATTTAGGTCATTTTCGTCCTCTCTAGGGTTATTTATGGGCAATAAGGGTTTTTAACCTATCTTGTGCATCCAATAAGTTCATTTGTGTCATTGGATTAACATTTAGGTCATTTTCGTCCTCCCTAGGGTTATTTATGGGCAATTAGGGTTTTTAACCAATCTTGTGCATCCAATAAGTTCATTTGTGTCATTGGATTAACATTTAGGTCATTTTCGTCCTCTCTAGGGTTATTTATGTGCAATTAGGGTTTTTAACCAATCTTGTGCATCCAATAAGTTCATTTGAGTCATTGGATTAACATTTAGGTCATTTTCGTCCTCCCTAGGCTTATTCTTGTGCAATTAGGGTTTTTAACCAATCTTGTCCATCCAATAAGTTCATTTGTGTCATTGGATTAACATTTAAGTCATTTTCGTCCTCTCTAGGGTTATTTATGTGCAATTAGGGTTTTTAACCAATCTTGTGCATCCAATAAGTTCATTTGTGTCATTGGATTAACATTTATGTCATTTTCGTCCTCCCTAGGCTTATTCTTGTCCAATTAGGGTTTTTAACCAATCTTGTGCTTCCAAAAAGTTCATTTGTGTCTTTGAATTAACATTTAGTTCATTTTCGTCCTCTCTAGGGTTATTTATGTGCAATTAGGGTTTTTAACCTATCTTTTGCATCCAATAAGTTCATTTTTGTCATTGGATTAACATTTAGGTCATTTTCGTCCTCCCTAGGATTATTTATGGGCAATCAGGGTTTTTAACCAATCTTGTGCATCCAATAAGTTCATTTGTGTCATTGGATTAACATTTAGGTCATTTTCGTCCTCTCTAGGGTTATTTATGTGCAATTAGGGTTTTTAACCAATCTTGTGCATCCAATAAGTTCATTTGTGTCATTGGATTAACATTTAGGTCATTTTCGTCCTCCCTAGGCTTATTCTTGTGCAATTAGGGCTTTTTACCAATATTGTGCATCCAAAAAGTTCATTTGTGTCTTTGAAATGACATTTAGGTCATTTTCGTCCTCTCTAGGGTTATTTATGTGCATTTAGGGTTTTTAACCAATCTTGTGCATACAATAAGTTCATTTGTGTCATTGGATTAACATTTAGGTCATTTTCGTCCTCCCTAGGCTTATTCTTGTCCAATTAGGGTTTTTATCCAATCTTGTGCATCCAATATGTTCATTTGTGTCATTTGATTAACATTTAGGTCATTTTCGTCCTCTATAGGCTTATTCTTGTGTAATTAGGGTTTTTAACCAATCTTGTGCATCCAATAAGTTCGTTTGTGTCATTGGATTAACATTTTGGTCATTTTCGTCCTCCCTAGGGTTATATATGGGCAATTAGGGTTTTTAACCAATCTTGTGCATCCAATAAGTTCATTTGTGTCATTGGATTAACATTTAGGTCATTTTCGTCCTCCCTAGGGTTATATATGGTCAAATAGGGTTTTTAACCAATCTTGTGCATCCAATAAGTTCATTTGTGTCATTGGATTAACATTTAGGTCATTTTCGTCCTCTCTAGGGTTATTTATGTGCAATTAGGGTTTTTAACCAATCTTGTGCATCCAATAAGTTCATTTGTGTCATTGGATTAACATTTAGGTCATTTTCGTCCTCACTAGGCTTATTCTTGTCCAATTAGGGTTTTTAACCAATCTTGTGCATCCAATAAGTTCATTTGTGTCATTGGATTAACATTTAGGTCATTTTCGTCCTCCCTAGGCATATTCTTGTCCAATTAGGGTTTTTTATCAATCTTGTGCTTCCAATAGGTGTGTCTGTGTCATTGGATGATCAATTAGGTCATTTTCGTCCTCCCTAGGCTTATTCTTCTCCAATTAGGGTTTTTAACCAATCTTGTGCATCCAATAAGTTTGTTTGTTTCATTGAATTAATATTTAGGTCATTTTCGTCCTCCCTAGGCATATTCTTGTCCAATTAGGGTTTTTAACCAATCTTGTGCATCCAATAGGTGTGTTTGTGTCATTGGATGATCAATTAGGTCATTTTCGTCCTCCCTAGGCTTATTCTTGTCCAATTAGGGTTTTTAACCAATCTTGTGCATCCAATAGGTGTGTTTGTGTCATTGGATGATCAATTAGGTCATTTTCGTCCTCCCTAGTCTTATTCTTGTCCAATTAGGGTTTTTAACCAATCTTGTGCGTCCAATAAGTTTGTTTGTGTCATTGAATTAATATTTAGGTCATTTTCGTCCTCCCTAGGCATCATCTTGTCCAATTAGGGTTTTTAACCAATCTTTTGCATCCAATAGGTGTGTTTGTGTCATTGGATGATCAATTAGGTCATTTTCGTCCTCCCTAGGCTTATTCTTGTCCATTTAGGGTTTTTAACCAATCTTGTGCATCCAATAACTTTGTTTGTGTCATTGAACTAATATTTAGGTCATTTTCGTCCTCCCTAGGCATATTCTTGTCCAATTAGGGTTTTTAACCAATCTTGTGCATCCAATAGGTGTGTTTGTGTCATTGGATGATCAATTAGGTCATTTTCGTCCTCCCTAGGCTTATTCTTGTCCAATTAGGGTTTTTAACCAATCTTGTGCATCCAATAAGTTCATTTGTGTCATTGGATTAACACTTAGGTCATTTTCGTTCTCCCTAGGCATATTCTTGTCCAATTAGGGTTTTTAACCAATCTTGTGCATCCAATAGGTGTGTTTGTGTCATTGGAGGATCAATTTAGGTCATTTTCGTTCTCCCTAGGCATATTCTTGTCCAATTAGGGTTTTTAATCAATCTTGTGCATCCAATAGGTGTGTTTGTGTCATTGGATGATCAATTAGGTCATTTTCGTCCTCCCTAGGCTTATACTTGCCCAATTAGGGTTTTTAACCAATCTTGTGCATCCAATAAGTTGAGTTGTGTCATTGGATTAGCATTTAGGTCATTTTCGTCCTCCCTAGGCTTATTCTTGTCCAATTAGGGTTTTTAACCAATCTTGTGCATCCAATAAGTTCATTTGTGTTATTGGATTAACATTTAGGTCATTTTCGTTCTCCCTATGCATATTCTTGTCCAATTAGAGATTTTAACCAATCTTGTGCATCCAATAGGTGTGTTTGTGTCATTGAATGATCAATTAGGTCATTTTCGTCCTTTCTATGCTTATTCTTGTTCAATTAGGGTTTTTAACCAATCTTGTGCATCCAATAGGTGTGTTTGTGTCATTGGATGATCAATTAGGTCATTTTCGTCCTCCCTAGGCTTATTCTTGTCCAATTAGGGTTTTTAACCAATCTTGTGCATCCAATAGGTGTGTTTGTGTCATTGGATGATCAATTAGGTCATTTTCATCCTCTTTAGGCTTATTCTTGTCCAATTAGGTTTTTTAACCAATCTTGTGCATCCGATAAGTATGTTTGTGTCATTGAATTAATATTTAGATCATTTTCGTCCTCCCTAGGCATATTCTTGTCCAATTAGGGTTTTTAACCAATCTTGTGCATCCAATAGGTGTGTTTGTGTCATTGGATGATCAATTAGGTCATTTTCGTCCTCCCTAGGCTTATTCTTGTCCAATTAGGTCATTTTCGTCCTCCATAGGCTTATTCTTGTCCAATTAGGGTTTTTAACCAATCTTGTGCATCCAATAAGTTCATTTGTGTCATTGGATTAACATTTAGGTCATTTTCGTCCTCCCTAGGCTTATTTATGTGCAATTAGGGTTTTTAACCAATCTTGTGCATCCAATAAGTTCATTTGTGTCATTGGATTAACATTTAGGTCATTTTCGTCCTCTCTAGGGTTATTTATGTGCAATTAGGGTTTTTAACCAATCTTGTGCATCCAATAAGTTCATTTGTGTCATTGGATTATTATTTAGGTCATTTTCGTCCTCCCTAGGCTTATTCTTGTCCAATTAGGGTTTTTAACCAATCTTGTGCATCCAAAAAGTTAATTTGTGTCTTTGGATTAACATTTAGGTCATTTTCCTCCTCTCTAGGGTTATTTATGTGCAATTAGGGTTTTTAACCAATCTTGTGCATCCAATGAGTTCATGTGTGTCATTGGATTAACATTTAGGTCATTTTCATCCTCCCTAGGCTTATCGTTTTGCAATTAGGGTTTTTAACCAATCTTGAGCATCCAATAAGTTCGTTTGTGTCATTGGATTAACATTTTGGTCATTTTCGTCCTCCCTAGGCTTATTTATTTGCAATTAGGGTTTTAACCAATCTTGTGCATCCAATAAGTTTATTTGTGTCATTGGATTAACATTTAGGTCATTTTCGTCCTCCCTAGGGTTATATACGGGCAATTAGGGTTTTTAACCAAACTTGTGCATCCAATAAGTTCATTTGTATCATTGGATTAACATTTCGGTCATTTTCGTCCTCTCTAGGGTTATTTATGTGCAATTAGGGTTTTTAACCAATCTTGTGCATCCAATAAGTTCATTTGTGTCATTGGATTAACATTTAGGTCATTTTCGTCCTCTCTAGGGTTATTTATGTGCAATTAGGGTTTTTAACCAATCTTGTGCATCCAATAAGTTCATTTGTGTCATTGGATTAACATTTAGGTCATTTTCGTCCTTCCTAGGCTTATTCTTGTGCAATTAGGGTTTTTAACCAATCTTGTCCATCCAATAAGTTCATTTGTGTCGTTGAATTAACATTTAAGTCATTTTCGTCCTCTCTAGGGTTATTTATGTGCAATTAGGGTTTTTAACCAATCTTGTGCATCCAATAAGTTCATTTGTGTCATTGGATTAACATTTATGTCATTTTCGTCCTCCCTAGGCTTATTCTTGTCCAATTAGGGTTTTTAACCAATCTTGTGCATCCAATAAGTTCATTTGTGTCATTGGATTAACATTTAGGTAATTTTCGTCCTCTCTAGGGTTATTTATGTGCAATTAGGGTTTTTAACCAATCTTGTGCATCCAATAAGTTCATTTGTGTCATTGGATTAACATTTAGGTCATTTTCGTCCTCCCTAGGCTTATTCTTGTGCAATTAGGGCTTTTTACCAATCTTGTGCATCCAAAAAGTTCATTTGTGTCATTGGATTAACATTTAGGTCATTTTCGTCCTCCCTAGGGTTATTTATGTGCAATTAGGGTTTTTAACCAATCTTGTGCATCCAATAAGTTCATTTGTGTCATTGGATTAACATTTAGGTCATTATCGTCCTCCCTAGGCTTATTCTTGTGCAATTAGGGCTTTTAACCAATCTTGTGCATCCAAAAAGTTCATTTGTGTCTTTGAATTGACATTTAGGTCATTTTCGTCCTCTCTAGGGTTATTTATGTGCATTTAGGGTTTTTAACCAATCTTGTGCATACAATAAGTTCATTTGTGTCATTGGATTAACATTTAGGTCATTTTCGTCCTCCCTAGGCTTATTCTTGTCCAATTAGGGTTTTTATCCAATCTTGTGCATCCAATATGTTCATTTGTGTCATTTGATTAACATTTAGGTCATTTTCGTCCTCTATAGGCTTATTCTTGTGTAATTAGGGTTTTTAACCAATCTTGTGCATCCAATAAGTTCGTTTGTGTCATTGGATTAACATTTTGGTCATTTTCGTCCTCCCTAGGGTTATATATGGGCAATTAGGGTTTTTAACCAATCTTGTGCATCCAATAAGTTCATTTGTGTCATTGGATTAACATTTAGGTCATTTTCGTCCTCCCTAGGGTTATATATGGTCAAATAGGGTTTTTAACCAATCTTGTGCATCCAGTAAGTTCATTTGTGTCATTGGATTAACATTTAGGTCATTTTCGTCCTCCCTAGGCTTATTTATGTGCAATTAGGGTTTTTAACCAATCTTGTGCATCCAATAAGTTCATTTGTGTCATTGGATTAACATTTAGGTCAATTTCGTCCTCCCTAGGGTTATATATGGGCAAATAGGGTTTTTAACCAATCTTGTGCATCCAATAAGTTCATTTGTGTCATTGGATTAACATTTAGGTCATTTTCGTCCTCTCTAGGATTATTTATGTGCAATTAGGGTTTTTAACCAATCTTGTGCATCCAATAAGTTCATTTGTGTCATTGGATTAGCATTTAGGTCATTTTCGTCCTCCCTAGGCTTATTTATGTGCAATTAGGGTTTTTAACCAATCTTGTGCATCCAATAAGTTCATTTGTGTCATTGGATTAACATTTAGGTCATTTTAGTCCTCCCTAGGGTTATTTATGGGCAATTAGGGTTTTTAACCAATCTTGTGCATCCAATATGTTCATTTGTGTCATTGGATTAGCATTTAGGTCATTTTCTTCCTCCCTCGGCTTATTTATGTGCAACTAGGGTTTTTAACCAATCTTGTGCATCCAATAAATTCATTTGTGTCATTGGATTAACATTTAGGTCATTTTCGTCCTCCCTAGGGTTATATATGGGCAATTAGGGTTTTTAACCAATCTTGTGCATCCAATAAGTTCATTTGTGTCATTGGATAAACATTTAGGTCATTTTCGTCCTCCCTAGGCTTATTCTTGTGCATTTAGGGTTTTTAACCAATCTTGTGCATACAATAAGTTCATTTGTGTCATTGGATTAACATTTAGGTCATTTTCGTCCTCCCTAGGCTTATTCTTGTCCAATTAGGGTTTTTAACCAATCTTGTGCATCCAATATGTTCATTTGTTTCATTTGATTAACATTTAGGTAATTTTCGTCCTCTCTAGGGTTATTTATGTGCAATTAGGGTTTTTAACCAATCTTGTGCATCCAATAAGTTCATTTGTGTCATTGGATTAACATTTAGGTCATTTTCGTCGTCCCTAGGCTTATTTATGTGCAATTGGGGTTTTTAACCAATCTTGTGCAACCAATAAGTTCATTTGTGTCATTGGATTAACATTTATGTCATTTTCGTCATCCCTAGGGTTATTCTTGTCCAATTAGGATTTTTAACCAATCTTGTGCATCCAAAAAGTTCATTTGTGTCTTTGGATTAACATTTAGGTCATTTTCGTCCTCTCTAGGGTTATTTATGGGCAATTAGGGTTTTTAACCTATCTTGTGCATCCAATAAGTTCATTTGTGTCATTGGATTAACATTTAGGTCATTTTCGTCCTCCCTAGGGTTATTTATGGGCAATTAGGGTTTTTAACCAATCTTGTGCATCCAATAAGTTCATTTGTGTCATTGGATTAACATTTACGTCATTTTCGTCCTCTCTAGGGTTATTTATGTGCAATTAGGGTTTTTAACCAATCTTGTGCATCCAATAAGTTCATTTGAGTCATTGGATTAACATTTAGGTCATTTTCGTCCTCCCTAGGCTTATTCTTGTGCAATTAGGGTTTTTAACCAATCTTGTCCATCCAATAAGTTCATTTGTGTCATTGGATTAACATTTAAGTCATTTTCGTCCTCTCTAGGGTTATTTATGTGCAATTAGGGTTTTTAACCAATCTTGTGCATTCAATAAGTTCATTTGTGTCATTGGATTAACATTTATGTCATTTTCGTCCTCCCTAGGCTTATTCTTGTCCAATTAGGGTTTTTAACCAATCTTGTGCATCCAAAAAGTTCATTTGTGTCTTTGAATTAACATTTAGTTCATTTTCGTCCTCTCTAGGGTTATTTATGTGCAATTAGGGTTTTTAACCTATCTTTTGCATCCAATAAGTTCATTTTTGTCATTGGATTAACATTTAGGTCATTTTCGTCCTCCGTAGGATTATTTATGGGCAATCAGGGTTTTTAACCAATCTAGTGCATCCAATAAGTTCATTTGTGTCATTGGATTAACATTTAGGTCATTTTCGTCCTCCCTAGGCTTATTCTTGTGCATTTAGGGTTTTTAACCAATCTTGTGCATACAATAAGTTCATTTGTGTCATTGGATTAACATTTAGGTCATTTTCGTCCACCCTAGGCTTATTCTTGTCCAATTAGGGTTTTTAACCAATCTTGTGCATCCAATATGTTCATTTGTGTCATTTGATTAATATTTAGGTCATTTTCGTCCTCCCTAGGCTTATTCTTGTCCAATTAGGGTTTTTAACCAATCTTGTGCATCCAATAAGTTCATTTGTGTCATTGGATTAACATTTAGGTCATTTTCGTCGTCCCTAGGCTTATTTATGTGCAATTGGGGTTTGTAACCAATCTTGTGCAACCAATAAGTTCATTTGTGTCATTGGATTAACATTTATGTCATTTTCGTCCTCCCTAGGGTTATTCTTGTCCAATTAGGGTTTTTAACCAATCTTGTGCATCCAAAAAGTTCATTTGTGTCTTTGGATTAACATTTAGGTCATTTTCGTCCTCTCTAGGGTTATTTATGGGCAATTAGGGTTTTTAACCAATCTTGTGCATCCAATAAGTTCATTTGTGTCATTGGATTAACATTTAGGTCATTTTCGTCCTCTCTAGGGTTATTTATGTGCAATTAGGGTTTTTAACCAATCTTGTGCATCCAATAAGTTCATTTGAGTCATTGAATTAACATTTAGGTCATTTTCGTCCTCTCTAGGGTTATTTATGTGCAATTAGGGTTTTTAACCAATCTTGTGCATCCAATAAGTTCATTTGAGTCATTGGATTAACATTTATGTCATTTTCGTCCTCCCTAGGCTTATTCTTGTCCAATTAGGGTTTTTAACCAATCTTGTGCATCCAAAAAGTTCATTTGTGTCTTTGAATTAACATTTAGTTCATTTTCATCCTCTCTAGGGTTATTTATGTGCAATTAGGGTTTTTAACCTATCTTTTGCATCCAATAAGTTCATTTTTGTCATTGGATTAACATTTCGGTCATTTTCGTCCTCCCTAGGATTATTTATGGGCAATCAGGGTTTTTAACCAATCTTGTGCATTCAATAAGTTCATTTGTGTCATTGGATTAACATTTAGGTAATTTTCATCCTCTCTAGGGTTATTTATGTGCAATTAGGGTTTTTAACCAATCTTGTGCATCCAATAAGTTCATTTGTGTCATTGGATTAACATTTAGGTCATTTTCGTCCTCCCTAGGCTTATTCTTGTGCAATTAGGGCTTTTTACCAATATTGTGCTTCCAAAAAGTTCATTTGTGTCTTTGAATTGACATTTAGGTCATTTTCGTCCTCTCTAGGGTTATTTATGTGCATTTAGGGTTTTTAACCAATCTTGTGCATTCAATAAGTTCATTTGTGTCATGGGATTAACATTAAGGTCATTTGCGTCCTCCCTAGGCTTATTCTTGTCCAATTAGGGTCTTTATCCAATCTTGTGCATCCAATATGTTCATTTGTGTCATTTGATTAACATTTAGGTCATTTTCGTCCTCCATAGGCTTATTCTTGTGCAATTAGGGTTTTTAACCAATCTTGTGCATCCAATAAGTTCGTTTGTGTCATTGGATTAACATTTTGGTCATTTTCGTCCTCCCTAGGCTTATTTATGTGCAATTAGGGTTTTTAACCAATCTTGTGCATCCAATAAGTTCATTTGTGTCATTGGATTTACATTTAGGTCATTTTCGTCCTCCCTAGGGTTATATATGGGCAATTAGGGTTTTTAACCAATCTTGTGCATCCAATAAGTTCATTTGTGTCATTGGATTAACATTTAGGTCATTTTCGTCCTCTCTAGGGTTATTTATGTGCAATTAGGGTTTTTAACCAATCTTGTGCATCCAATAAGTTCATTTGTGTCATTGGATTAACATTTACGTCATTATCGTCCTCCCTAGGCTTATTCTTGTGCAATTAGGGCTTTTAACCAATCTTGTGCATCCAAAAAGTTCATTTGTGTCTTTGAATTGACATTTAGGTCATTTTCGTCCTCTCTAGGGTTATTTATGTGCATTTAGGGTTTTTAACCAATATTGTGCATACAATAAGTTCATTTGTGTCATTGGATTAACATTTAGGTCATTTTCGTCCTCCCTAGGCTTATTCTTGTCCAATTAGGGTTTTTATCCAATCTTGTGCATCCAATATGTTCATTTGTGTCATTTGATTAACATTTAGGTCATTTTCGTCCTCTATAGGCTTATTCTTGTGTAATTAGGGTTTTTAACCAATCTTGGGCATCCAATAAGTTCGTTTGTGTCATTGGATTAACATTTTTGTCATTTTCGTCCTCCCTAGGCTTATTCTTGTCCAATTAGGGTTTTTATCCAATCTTGTGCATCCAATATGTTCATTTGTGTCATTTGATTAACATTTAGGTCATTTTCGTCCTCTATAGGCTTATTCTTGTGTAATTAGGGTTTTTAACCAATCTTGTGCATCCAATAAGTTCGTTTGTGTCATTGGATTAACATTTTGGTCATTTTCGTCCTCCCTAGGCTTATTTATGTGCAATTAGGGTTTTTAACCAACGTTGTGCATCCAATAAGTTCATTTGTGTCATTGGATTAACATTTAGGTCATTTTCGTCCTCCCTAGGGTTATATATGGTCAAATAGGGTTTTTAACCAATCTTGTGCATCCAATAAGTTCATTTGTGTCATTGGATTAAGATTTAGGTCATTTTCGTCCTCCCTAGGCTTATTTATGTGCAATTAGGGTTTTTAACCAATCTTGTGCATCCAATAAGTTCATTTGTGTCATTGGATTAACATTTAGGTCATTTTCGTCCTCCCTAGGGTTATATATGGGCAAATAGGGTTTTTAACCAATCTTGTGCATCCAATAAGTTCATTTGTGTCATTGGATTAACATTTAGGTCATTTTCGTCCTCTCTAGGGTTATTTATGTGCAATTAGGGTTTTTAACCAATCTTGTGCATCCAATAAGTTCATTTGTGTCATTGGATTAGCATTTAGGTCATTTTCGTCCTCCCTAGGCTTATTTATGTGCAATTAGGGTTTTTAACCAATCTTGTGCATCCAATAAGTTCATTTGTGTCATTGGATTAACATTTAGGTCATTTTCTTCCTCCCTAGAGTTATATATGGGCAATTAGGGTTTTTAACCAATCTTGTGCATCCAATAAGTTCATTTGTGTCATTGGATAAACATTTAGGTAATCTTCGTCCTCTCTAGGGTTATTTATGTGCAATTAGGGTTTTTAACCAATCTTGTGCATCCAATAAGTTCATTTGTGTCATTGGATTAACATTTAGGTCATTTTTGTCCTCTCTAGGGTTATTTATGTGCAATTAGGGTTTTTAACCAATCTTGTGCATCCAATAAGTTCATTTGTGTCATTGGATTAACATTTATGTCATTTTCGTCCTCCCTAGGCTTATTCTTGTCCAATTAGGGTTTTTAACCAATCTTGTGCATCCAATAAGTTCATTTGTGTCATTGGATTAACATTTAGGTAATTTTCGTCCTCTCTAGGGTTATTTATGTGCAATTAGGGTTTTTAACCAATCTTGTGCATCCAATAAGTTCATTTGTGTCATTGGATTAACATTTAGGTCATTTTCGTCCTCCCTAGGCTTATTCTTGTGCAATTAGGGCTTTTTACCAATCTTGTGCATCCAAAAAGTTCATTTGTGTCATTGGATTAACATTTAGGTCATTTTCGTCCTCCCTAGGGTTATTTATGTGCAATTAGGGTTTTTAACCAATCTTGTGCATCCAATAAGTTCATTTGTGTCATTGGATTAACATTTAGGTCATTATCGTCCTCCCTAGGCTTATTCTTGTGCAATTAGGGCTTTTAACCAATCTTGTGCATCCAAAAAGTTCATTTGTGTCTTTGAATTGACATTTAGGTCATTTTCGTCCTCTCTAGGGTTATTTATGTGCATTTAGGGTTTTTAACCAATCTTGTGCATACAATAAGTTCATTTGTGTCATTGGATTAACATTTAGGTCATTTTCGTCCTCCCTAGGCTTATTCTTGTCCAATTAGGGTTTTTATCCAATCTTGTGCATCCAATATGTTCATTTGTGTCATTTGATTAACATTTAGGTCATTTTCGTCCTCTATAGGCTTATTCTTGTGTAATTAGGGTTTTTAACCAATCTTGTGCATCCAATAAGTTCATTTGTGTCATTGGATTAACATTTAGGTCATTATCGTCCTCCCTAGGCTTATTCTTGTGCAATTAGGGCTTTTAACCAATCTTGTGCATCCAAAAAGTTCATTTGTGTCTTTGAATTGACATTTAGGTCATTTTCGTCCTCTCTAGGGTTATTTATGTGCATTTAGGGTTTTTAACCAATCTTGTGCATCCAATAAGTTCATTTGTGTCATTGGATTAACATTTAGGTCATTTTCGTCCTCCCTAGGCTTATTCTTGTCCAATTAGGGTTTTTAACCAATCTTGTGCATCCAATAAATTCATTTGTGTCACTGGATTAAAATTTATGTTATTTTCGTCCTCCCTAGGCTTATTCTTGTGCAAATAGGGTTTTTAACCAATCTTGTGCATCCAATAAGTTCATTTGTGTCATTGGATTAACATTTAGGTCATTTTCGTCCTCCCTAGGCTTATTTATGTGCAATTAGGGTTTTTAACCAATCTTGTGCATCCAATAAGTTCATTTGTGTCATTGGATTAACATTTAGGTCATTTTCGTCCTCCCTAGGCTTATTCTTGTCCAATTAGGGTTTTTAACCAATCTTGAGTATCCAATAAGTTTATTTGTGTCATCGGATTAACATTTAGGTCATTTTCATCCTCCCTAGGCTTATTCTTGTGCAATTAGGGTTTTTAACCAATCTTGTGCATCCAATAAGTTCATTTGTGTCATTGGATTAACATTTAGGTCATTTTCGTCCTCTCTAGGGTTATTTATGTGCAATTAGGGTTTTTAACCAATCTTGTGCATCCAATAAGTTCATTTGAGTCATTGGATTAACATTTAGGTCATTTTCGTCCTCCCTAGGCTTATTCTTGTGCAATTAGGGTTTTTAACCAATCTTGTCCATCCAATAAGTTCATTTGTGTCATTGGATTAACATTTAAGTCATTTTCGTCCTCTCTAGGGTTATTTATGTGCAATTAGGGTTTTTAACCAATCTTGTGCATCCAATAAGTTCATTTGTGTCATTGGATTAACATTTATGTCATTTTCGTCCTCCCTAGGCTTATTCTTGTCCAATTAGGGTTTTTAGCCAATCTTGTGCATCCAAAAAGTTCATTTGTGTCTTTGGATTAACATTTAGGTCATTTTCGTCCTCTCTAGGGTTATTTATGGGCAATTAGGGTTTTTAACCTATCTTCTGCATCCAATAAGTTCATTTGTGTCATTGGATTAACATTTAGGTCATTTTCCTCCCTACTAGGGTTATTTATGGGCAATTTGGGTTTTTAACCAATCTTGTGCATCCAATAAGTTCATTTGTGTCATTGGATTAACATTTAGGTCATTTTCGTCCTCTCTAGGGTTATTTATGTGCAATTAGGGTTTTTAACCAATCTTGTGCATCCAATAAGTTCATTTGTGTCATTGGATTAACATTTAGGTCATTTTCGTCCTCCCTAGGCTTATTCTTGTGCAATTAGGGCTTTTAACAAATCTTGTGCATCCAAAAAGTTCATTTGTGTCTTTGAATTGACATTTAGGTCATTTTCGTCCTCTCTAGGGTTATTTATGTGCATTTAGGGTTTTTAACCAATCTTGTGCATACAATAAGTTCATTTGTGTCATTGGATTAACATTTAGGTCATTTTCGTCCTCCCTAGGGTTATTTATGGGCAATTAGGGTTTTTAACCAATCTTGTGCATCCAATAAGTTCATTTGTGTCATTGGATTAACATTTAGGTCATTTTCGTCCTCTCTAGGGTTATTTATGTGCAATTAGGGTTTTTAACCAATCTTGTGCATCCAATAAGTTCATTTGTGTCAATGGATTAACATTTAGGTCATTTTCGTCCTCCCTAGGCTTATTCTTGTGCAATTAGGGCATTTAACAAATCTTGTGCATCCAAAAAGTTCATTTGTGTCTTTGAATTGACATTTAGGTCATTTTCGTCCTCTCTAGTGTTATTTATGTGCATTTAGGGTTTTTAACCAATCTTGTGCATACAATAAGTTCATTTGTGTCATTGGATTAACATTTAGGTCATTTTCGTCCTCCCTAGGCTTATTCTTGTCCAATTAGTGTTTTTAACCAATCTTGTGCATCCAATATGTTCATTTGTGTCATTTGATTAACATTTTGGTCATTTTCGTCCTCCCTAGAGTTATATATGGGCAATTAGGGTTTTTAACCAATCTTGTGCATCCGATAAGTTCATTTGTGTCATTGGATTAACATTTAGGTCATTTTCGTCCTCCCTAGGGTTATATATGGGCAATTAGGGTTTTTAACCAATCTTGTGCATCCAATAAGTTCATTTGTGTCATTGGATTAACATTTAGGTCATTTTCGTCCTCCCTAGGGTTATATATGGGCAATTAGGGTTTTTAACCAATCTTGTGCATCCAATAAGTTCATTTGTGTCATTGGATTAACATTTAGGTCATTTTCGTCCTCCCTAGGCTTATTCTTGTCCAATTAGGGTTTTTATCCAATCTTGTGCATCCAATATGTTCATTTGTGTCATTTGATTAACATTTAGGTCATTTTCGTCCTCTATAGGCTTATTCTTGTGTAATTAGGGTTTTTAACCAATCTTGTGCATCCAATAAGTTCGTTTGTGTCATTGGATTAACATTTTGGTCATTTTCGTCCTCCCTAGGGTTATATATGGGCAATTAGGGTTTTTAACCAATCTTGTGCATCCAATAAGTTCATTTGTGTCATTGGATTAACATTTAGGTCATTTTCGTCCTCCCTAGGGTTATATATGGTCAAATAGGGTTTTTAACCAATCTTGTGCATCCAATAAGTTCATTTGTGTCATTGGATTAACATTTAGGTCATTTTCGTCCTCTCTAGGGTTATTTATGTGCAATTAGGGTTTTTAACCAATCTTGTGCATCCAATAAGTTCATTTGTGTCATTGGATTAGCATTTAGGTCATATTCGTCCTCCCTAGGCTTATTTATGTGCAATTAGGGTTTTTAACCAATCTTGTGCATCCAATAACTTCATTTGTGTCATTGGATTAACATTTAGGTCATTTTAGTCCTCCCTAGGGTTATTTATGGGCAATTAGGAATTTTAACCAATCTTGTGCATCCAATATGTTCATTTGTGTCATTGGATTAGCATTTAGGTCATTTTCTTCCTCCCTAGGCTTATTTATGTGCAATTAGGGTTTTTAACCAATCTTGTGCATCCAATAAGTTCATTTGTGTCATTGGATTAACATTTAGGTCATTTTCGTCCTCCCTAGGGTTATATATGGGCAATTAGGGTTTTTAACCAATCTTGTGCATCCAATAAGTTCATTTGTGTCATTGGATTAACATTTAGGTCATTTTCGTCCTCCCTAGGCTTATTCTTGTGCATTTAGGGTTTTTAACCAATCTTGTGCATCCAATAAGTTCGTTTTTGTCATTGGATTAACATTTAGGTCATTTTCGTCCTCCCTAGGCTTATTCTTGTCCAATTAGGGTTTTTAACCAATCTTGTGCATCCAATATGTTCATTTGTGTCATTTGATTAATATTTAGGTCATTTTCGTCCTCCCTAGGCTTATTCTTGTCCAATTAGGGTTTTTAACCAATCTTGTGCATCCAATAAGTTCATTTGTGTCATTGGATTAACATTTTGGTCATTTTCGTCGTCCCTAGGCTTATTTATGTGCAATTGGGGTTTGTAACCAATCTTGTGCAACCAATAAGTTCATTTGTGTCATTGGATTAACATTTATGTCATTTTCGTCCTCCCTAGGGTTATTCTTGTCCAATTAGGGTTTTTAACCAATCTTGTGCATCCAAAAAGTTCATTTGTGTCTTTGGATTAACATTTAGGTCATTTTCGTCCTCTCTAGGGTTATTTATGTGCAATTAGGGTTTTTAACCAATCTTGTGCATCCAATAAGTTCATTTGTGTCATTGGATTAACATATAGGTCATTTTCGTCCTCCCTAGGCTTATTCTTGTGCAATTAGGGATTTTAACCAATCTTGTGCATCCAAAAAGTTCATTTGTGTCTTTGAATTGACATTTAGGTCATTTTCGTCCTCTCTAGGGTTATTTATGTGCAATTAGGGTTTTTAACCAATCTTGTGCATCCAATAAGTTCATTTGTGTCATTGGATTAACATTTAGGTCATTTTCGTCCTCTCTAGGGTTATTTATGTGCAATTAGGGTTTTTAACCAATCTTGTGCATCCAATAAGTTCATTTGTGTCATTGGATTAACATTTAGGTCATTTTCGTCCTCCCTAGGCTTATTCTTTTCCAATTAGGGTTTTTAACCAATCTTGTGCATCCAATAAGTTCATTTGTGTCATTGGATGAATAGTTAGGTCATTTTCGTCCTCCCTAGGCTTATTTTTGTCAAATTAGGGTTTCTAACCAATCGTGTGCATCCAATAGGTGTGTTTGTGTCATTGGATGAACATTTAGGTCATTTTCGTCCTCCCTAGGCTTATTCTTGTCCAATTAGGGTTTCTAACCAATCTTGTGCATCCAATAGGTGTGTTTGTGTCATTGGATGAACATTTAGGTCATTTTCGTCCTCCCTAGGCTTATTCTTGTCCAATTAGGGTTTTAAGCAATCTTGTGCCTCCAATAAATTCATTTGTGTCATTGGATTAACATTTAGGTCATTTTCGTCCTTCCTAGGCTTATTCTTGTCCAATTAGGGTTTTTAACCAATCTTGTGCATCCAATAAGTTCATTTGTGTCATTGGTTGAATATTTAGGTCATTTTCATCCTCGCTAGGCTTATTCTTGTCCAATTAGGGTTTCTAACCAATCTTGTGCATCCAATAGGTGTGTTTGTGTCATTGGATGAACATTTAGGTCATTTTCGTCCTCCCTAGGCTTATTCTTGTCCAATTAGGGTTTCTAACCAATCTTGTGCATCCAATAAGTTCATTTGTGTCATTGGATGAACATTTAGGTCATTTTCGTCCTCCCAAGGCTTATTCTTGTCCAATTAGGGTTTCTAACCAATCTTGTGCATCCAATAGGTGTGTTTGTGTCATTGGATGAACATTTAGGTCATTTTTGCCTCCCTATGCTTATTCTTGTCCAATTAGGGTTTTTAACCAATCTTGTGCATCCAATAGGTGTGTTTGTGTCATTGGATGAACATTTAGGTCATTTTCGTCCTCCCTAGGCTTATTCTTGTCCAATTAGGGTTTCTAACCAATCTTGTGCATCCAATAGGTGTGTTTGTGGCATTGGATGAACATTTAGGTCATTTTCGTCCTCCCTAGGCTTATTCTTGTCCAATTAGGGTTTTTAACCAATCTTGTGCATCCAATAAGTTCATTTGTGTCATTGGATTAACATTTAGGTCATTTTCGTCGTCCCTAGGCTTATTTATGTGCAATTGGGGTTTTTAACCAATCTTGTGCAACCAATAAGTTCATTTGTGTCATTGGATTAACATTTATGTCATTTTCGTCCTCCCTAGGGTTATTCTTGTCCAATTAGGGTTTTTAACCAATCTTGTGCATCCAAAAAGTTCATTTGTGTCTTTGGATTAACATTTAGGTCATTTTCGTCCTCTCTAGGGTTATTTATGGGCAATAAGGGTTTTTAACCTATCTTGTGCATCCAATAAGTTCATTTGTGTCATTGGATTAACATTTAGGTCATTTTCGTCCTCCCTAGGGTTATTTATGGGCAATTAGGGTTTTTAACCAATCTTGTGCATCCAATAAGTTCATTTGTGTCATTGGATTAACATTTAGGTCATTTTCGTCCTCTCTAGGGTTATTTATGTGCAATTAGGGTTTTTAACCAATCTTGTGCATCCAATAAGTTCATTTGAGTCATTGGATTAACATTTAGGTCATTTTCGTCCTCCCTAGGCTTATTCTTGTGCAATTAGGGTTTTTAACCAATCTTGTCCATCCAATAAGTTCATTTGTGTCATTGGATTAACATTTAAGTCATTTTCGTCCTCTCTAGGGTTATTTATGTGCAATTAGGGTTTTTAACCAATCTTGTGCATCCAATAAGTTCATTTGTGTCATTGGATTAACATTTATGTCATTTTCGTCCTCCCTAGGCTTATTCTTGTCCAATTAGGGTTTTTAACCAATCTTGTGCATCCAAAAAGTTCATTTGTGTCTTTGAATTAACATTTAGTTCATTTTCGTCCTCTCTAGGGTTATTTATGTGCAATTAGGGTTTTTAACCTATCTTTTGCATCCAATAAGTTCATTTGTGTCATTGGATTAACATTTAGGTCATTTTCGTCCTCCCTAGGCTTATTCTTGTGCATTTAGGGTTTTTAACCAATCTTGTGCATACAATAAGTTCATTTGTGTCGTTGGATTAACATTTAGGTCATTTTCGTCCTCCCTAGGCTTATTCTTGTCCAATTAGGGTTTTTAACCAATCTTGTGCATCCAATATGTTCATTTGTGTCATTTGATTAACATTTATGTCATTTTCGTCCTCCCTAGGCTTATTCTTGTCCAATTAGGGTTTTTAACCAATCTTGTGCATCCAATAAGTTCATTTGTGTCATTGGATTAACATTTAGGTCATTTTCGTCGTCCCTAGGCTTATTTATGTGCAATTGGGGTTTTTAACCAATCTTGTGCAACCAATAAGTTCATTTGTGTCATTGGATTAACATTTATGTCATTTTCGTCCTCCCTAGGGTTATTCTTGTCCAATTAGGGTTTTTAACCAATCTTGTGCATCCAAAAAGTTCATTTGTGTCTTTGGATTAACATTTAGGTCATTTTCGTCCTCTCTAGGGTTATTTATGGGCAATTAGGGTTTTTAACCAATCTTGTGCATCCAATAAGTTCATTTGTGTCATTGGATTAACATTTAGGTCATTTTCGTCCTCTCTAGGGTTATTTATGTGCAATTAGGGTTTTTAACCAATCTTGTGCATCCAATAAGTTCATTTCAGTCATTGAATTAACATTTAGGTCATTTTCGTCCTCTCTAGGGTTATTTATGTGCAATTAGGGTTTTTAACCAATCTTGTGCATCCAATAAGTTCATTTGAGTCATTGGATTAACATTTATGTCATTTTCGTCCTCCCTAGGCTTATTCTTGTCCAATTAGGGTTTTTAACCAATCTTGTGCATCCAAAAAGTTCATTTGTGTCTTTGAATTAACATTTAGTTCATTTTCATCCTCTCTAGGGTTATTTATGTGCAATTAGGGTTTTTAACCTATCTTTTGCATCCAATAAGTTCATTTTTGTCATTGGATTAACATTTAGGTCATTTTCGTCCTCCCTAGGATTATTTATGGGCAATCAGGGTTTTAAACCAATCTTGTGCATTCAATAAGTTCATTTGTGTCATTGGATTAACATTTAGGTAATTTTCATCCTCTCTAGGGTTATTTATGTGCAATTAGGGTTTTTAACCAACCTTGTGCATCCAATAAGTTCATTTGTGTCATTGGATTAACATTTAGGTCATTTTCGTCCTCCCTAGGCTTATTCTTGTGCAATTAGGGCTTTTTACCAATATTGTGCTTCCAAAAAGTTCATTTGTGTCTTTGAATTGACATTTAGGTCATTTTCGTCCTCTCTAGGGTTATTTATGTGCATTTAGGGTTTTTAACCAATCTTGTGCATACAATAAGTTCATTTGTGTCATGGGATTAACATTAAGGTCATTTGCGTCCTCCCTAGGCTTATTCTTGTCCAATTAGGGTCTTTATCCAATCTTGTGCATCCAATATGTACATTTGTGTCATTTGATTAACATTTAGGTCATTTTCGTCCTCCATAGGCTTATTCTTGTGCAATTAGGGTTTTTAACCAATCTTGTGCATCCAATAAGTTCGTTTGTGTCATTGGATTAACATTTTGGTCATTTTCGTCCTCCCTAGGCTTATTTATGTGCAATTAGGGTTTTTAACCAATCTTGTGCATCCAATAAGTTCATTTGTGTCATTGGATTACATTTAGGTCATTTTCGTCCTCCCTAGGGTTATATATGGGCAATTAGGGTATTTAACCAATCTTGTGCATCCAATAAGTTCATTTGTGTCATTGGATTAACATTTAGGTCATTTTCGTCCTCTCTAGGGTTATTTATGTGCAATTAGGGTTTTTAACCAATCTTGTGCATCCAATAAGTTCATTTGTGTCATTGGATTAACATTTACGTCATTATCGTCCTCCCTAGGCTTATTCTTGTGCAATTAGGGCTTTTAACCAATCTTGTGCATCCAAAAAGTTCATTTGTGTCTTTGAATTGACATTTAGGTCATTTTCGTCCTCTCTAGGGTTATTTATGTGCATTTAGGGTTTTTAACCAATCTTGTGCATACAATAAGTTCATTTGTGTCACTGGATTAACATTTAGGTCATTTTCGTCCTCCCTAGGCTTATTCTTGTCCAATTAGGGTTTTTATCCAATCTTGTGCATCCAATATGTTCATTTGTGTCATTTGATTAACATTTAGGTCATTTTCGTCCTCTATAGGCTTATTCTTGTGTAATTAGGGTTTTTAACCAATCTTGGGCATCCAATAAGTTCGTTTGTGTCATTGGATTAACATTTTGGTCATTTTCGTCCTCCTTAGGCTTATTCTTGTCCAATTAGGGTTTTTATCCAATCTTGTGCATCCAATATGTTCATTTGTGTCATTTGATTAACATTTAGGTCATTTTCGTCCTCTATAGGCTTATTCTTGTGTAATTAGGGTTTTTAACCAATCTTGTGCATCCAATAAGTTCGTTTGTGTCATTGGATTAACATTTTGGTCATCTTCGTCCTCCCTAGGCTTATTTATGTGCAATTAGGGTTTTTAACCAACCTTGTGCATCCAATAAGTTCATTTGTGTCATTGGATTAACATTTAGGTCATTTTCGTCCTCCCTAGGGTTATATATGGGCAATTAGGGTTTTTAACCAATCTTGTGCATCCAATAAGTTCATTTGTGTCATTGGATTAACATTTAGGTCATTTTCGTCCTCCCTAGGGTTATATATGGTCAAATAGGGTTTTTAACCAATCTTGTGCATCCAATAAGTTCATTTGTGTCATTGGATTAACATTTAGGTCATTTTCGTCCTCCCTAGGCTTATTTATGTGCAATTAGGGTTTTTAACCAATCTTGTGCATCCAATAAGTTCATTTGTGTCATTGGATTAACATTTAGGTCATTTTCGTCCTCCCTAGGCTTATTTTTGTGCAATTAGGGTTTTTAACCAATCTTGTGCATCCAATAAGTTCATTTGTGTCATTGGATGAACATTTAGGTCATTTTCGTCCTCCCTAGGCTTATTCTTGTGCAATTAGGGTTTTTAATCAATCTTGTGCATCCAAAAAGTTTATTTGTGTCAATGGATGAACATTTAGGTCATTTTCGTCCTCCCTAGGCTTATTCTTGGGCAATTAGGGTTTTTAATCAATCTTGTGCATCCAATAAGTTTATTTGTGTCATTGGATGAACATTTAGGTCATTTTCGTCCTCCATAGGCTTATTCTTGTCCAATTAGGGTTTTTAACCAATCTTGTGCATCCAATAAGTTCATTTGTGTCATTGGATTAACATTTAGGTCATTTTCGTCCTCCCTAGGCTTATTTATGTGCAATTAGGGTTTTTAACCAATCTTGTGCATCCAATAAGTTCATTTGTGTCATTGGATTAACATTTATGTCATTTTCGTCCTCCCTAGGTTTATTCTTGTCCAATTAGGGTTTTTAGCCAATCTTGTGCATCCAAAAAGTTCATTTGTGTCTTTGGATTAACATTTAGGTCTTTTCGTCCTCTCTAGGGTTATTTATGGGCAATTAGGGTTTTTAACCTATCTTCTGCATCCAATAAGTTCATTTGTGTCATTGGATTAACATTTAGGTCATTTTCCTCCCTACTAGGGTTATTTATGGGCAATTTGGGTTTTTAACCAATCTTGTGCATCCAATAAGTTCATTTGTGTCATTGGATTAACATTTAGGTCATTTTCGTCCTCTCTAGGGTTATTTATGTGCAATTAGGGTTTTTAACCAATCTTGTGCATCCAATAAGTTCATTTGTGTCATTGGATTAACATTTAGGTCATTTTCGTCCTCCCTAGGCTTATTCTTGTGCAATTAGGGCTTTTAACAAATCTTGTGCATCCAAAAAGTTCATTTGTGTCTTTGAATTGACATTTAGGTCATTTTCGTCCTCTCTAGGGTTATTTATGTGCATTTAGGGTTTTTAACCAATCTTGTGCATACAATAAGTTCATTTGTGTCATTGGATTAACATTTAGGTCATTTTCGTCCTCCCTAGGGTTATTTATGGGCAATTAGGGTTTTTAACCAATCTTGTGCATCCAATAAGTTCATTTGTGTCATTGGATTAACATTTAGGTCATTTTCGTCCTCTCTAGGGTTATTTATGTGCAATTAGGGTTTTTAACCAATCTTGTGCATCCAATAAGTTCATTTGTGTCATTGGATTAGCATTTAGGTCATTTTCTTCCTCCCTAGGCTTATTTATGTGCAATTAGGTTTTTTAACCAATCTTGTGCATCCAATAAGTTCATTTGTGTCATTGGATTAACATTTAGGTCATTTTCGTCCTCCCTAGGGTTATATATGGGCAATTAGGGTTTTTAACCAATCTTGTGCATCCAATAAGTTCATTTGTGTCATTGGATTAACATTTAGGTCATTTTCGTCCTCCCTAGGCTTATTCTTGTCCAATTAGGGTTTTTATCCAATCTTGTGCATCCAATATGTTCATTTGTGTCATTTGATTAACATTTAGGTCATTTTCGTCCTCTATAGGCTTATTCTTGTGTAATTAGGGTTTTTAACCAATCTTGTGCATCCAATAAGTTCGTTTGTGTCATTGGATTAACATTTTGGTCATTTTCGTCCTCCCTAGGCTTATTTATGTGCAATTAGGGTTTTTAACCAACGTTGTGCATCCAATAAGTTCATTTGTGTCATTGGATTAACATTTAGGTCATTTTCGTCCTCCCTAGGGTTATATATGGTCAAATAGGGTTTTTAACCAATCTTGTGCATCCAATAAGTTCATTTGTGTCATTGGATTAAGATTTAGGTCATTTTCGTCCTCCCTAGGCTTATTTATGTGCAATTAGGGTTTTTAACCAATCTTGTGCATCCAATAAGTTCATTTGTGTCATTGGATTAACATTTAGGTCATTTTCGTCCTCCCTAGGGTTATATATGGGCAAATAGGGTTTTTAACCAATCTTGTGCATCCAATAAGTTCATTTGTGTCATTGGATTAACATTTAGGTCATTTTCGTCCTCCCTAGGGTTATATATGGGCAATTAGGGTTTTTAACCAATCTTGTGCATCCAATAAGTTCATTTGTGTCATTGGATTAACATTTAGGTCATTTTCGTCCTCCATAGGGTTATATATGGGCAATTAGGGTTTTTACCCAATCTTGTGCATCCAATAAGTTCATTTGTGTCATTGGATTAACATTTAGGTCATTTTCGTCCTCTCTAGGGTTATTTATGTGCAATTAGGGTTTTTAACCAATCTTGTGCATCCAATAAGTTCATTTGTGTCATTGGATTAACATTTAGGTCATTTTCGTCCTCCCTAGGGTTATTTTTGGGCAATTAGGGTTTTTAACCAATCTTGTGCATCCAAAAAGTTCATTTGTGTCTTTGAATTGACATTTAGGTCATTTTCGTCCTCCCTAGGGTTATTTATCGGCAATTAGGGTTTTTAACCAATCTTGTGCATCCAATAAGTTCATTTGTGTCATTGGATTAACATTTAGGTCATTTTCGTCCTCTCTAGGGTTATTTATGTGCAATTAGGGTTTTTAACCAATCTTGTGCATCCAATAAGTTCATTTGTGTCATTGGATTAACATTTAGGTCATTTTCGTCCTCTCTAGGCTTATTTATGTGCAATTAGGGTTTTTAACCAATCTTGTGCATCCAATAAGTTCATTTGTGTCATTGGATTAACATTTAGGTCATTTTCGTCCTCTCTAGGGTTATTTATGTGCAATTAGGGTTTTTAACCAATCTTGTGCATCCAATAAGTTCATTTGTGTCATTGGATTAACATTTAGGTCATTTTCGTCATCCCTAGGCCTATTCTTGTCCAAATATGGTTTTTCACCAATCTTCTGCAACCAAAAAGTTCATTTGTGTCATTGGATTAACATTTAGGTCATTTTCGTCCTCCCTAGGCGTATTCTTGTGCAATTAGGGTTTTTAACCAATCTTGTGCATCCAAAAAGTTCATTTGTGTCTTTGGATTAACATTTAGAACATTTTCGTCCTCTCTATGGTTATTTATGTCCAATTAGGGTTTTTAACCAATCTTGTGCATCCAATAAGTTCATTTGTGTCATTGGATTAACATTTAGGTCATTTTCGTCCTCTCTAGGGTTATTTATGTGCAATTAGGGTTTTTAACCAATCTTGTGCATCCAATAAGTTCATTTGTGTCATTGGATTAACATTTAGGTAATTTTCGTCCTCTCTAGGGTTATTTATGTGCAATTAGGGTTTTTAACCAATCTTGTGCATCCAATAAGTTCATTTGTGTCATTGGATTAGCATTTAGGTCATTTTCTTCCTCCCTAGGCTTATTTATGTGCAATTAGGGTTTTTAACCAATCTTGTGCATCCAATAAGTTCATTTGTGTCATTGGATTAACATTTAGGTCATTTTCGTCCTCTCTAGGGTTATTTATGTGCAATTAGGGTTTTAAACCAATCTTGTGCATCCAATAAGTTCATTTGTGTCGTTGGATTAGCATTTAGGTCATTTTCTTCCTCCCTAGGCTTATTTATGTGCAATTAGGGTTTTTAACCAATCTTGTGCATCCAATAAGTTCATTTGTGTCATTGGATTAACATTTAGGTCATTTTCGTCCTCTCTAGGGTTATTTATGTGCAATTAGGGTTTTTAACCAATCTTGTGCATCCAATAAGTTCATTTGAGTCATTGGATTAGCATTTAGGTCATTTTCGTCCTCCCTAGGCTTATTTATGTGCAATTAGGGTTTTTAACCAATCTTGTGCATCCAATAAGTTCATTTGTGTCATTGGATTAACATTTAGGTCATTTTCGTCCTCCCTAGGGTTATTTATGTGCAATTAGGGTTTTTAACCAATCTTGTGCATCCAATAAGTTCATTTGTGTCATTGGATTATTATTTAGGTCATTTTTGTCCTCCCTAGTCTTATTCTTGTCCAATTAGGGTTTTTACCCAATCTTGTGCATCCAAAAAGTTAATTTGTGTCATTGGATTAACATTTAGGTCATTTTCGTCCTCCCTAGGGTTATATATGGGCAATTAGGGTTTTTAACCAATCTTGTGCATCCAATAAGTTCATTTGTGTCATTGGATTAACATTTAGGTCATTTTCGTCCTCCCTAGGGTTATATATGGTCAAATAGGGTTTTTAACCAATCTTGTGCATCCAATAAGTTCATTTGTGTCATTGGATTAACATTTAGGTCATTTTCGTCCTCTCTAGGGTTATTTATGTGCAATTAGGGTTTTTAACCAATCTTGTGCATCCAATAAGTTCATTTGTGTCATTGGATTAGCATTTAGGTCATATTCGTCCTCCCTAGGCTTATTTATGTGCAATTAGGGTTTTTAACCAATCTTGTGCATCCAATAACTTCATTTGTGTCATTGGATTAACATTTAGGTCATTTTAGTCCTCCCTAGGGTTATTTATGGGCAATTAGGAATTTTAACCAATCTTGTGCATCCAATATGTTCATTTGTGTCATTGGATTAGCATTTAGGTCATTTTCTTCCTCCCTAGGCTTATTTATGTGCAATTAGGGTTTTTAACCAATCTTGTGCATCCAATAAGTTCATTTGTGTCATTGGATTAACATTTAGGTCATTTTCGTCCTCCCTAGGGTTATATATGGGCAATTAGGGTTTTTAACCAATCTTGTGCATCCAATAAGTTCATTTGTGTCATTGGATTAACATTTAGGTCATTTTCGTCCTCCCTAGGCTTATTCTTGTGCATTTAGGGTTTTTAACCAATCTTGTGCATACAATAAGTTCATTTGTGTCATTGGATTAACATCTAGGTCATTTTCGTCCTCTCTAGGGTTATTTATGTGCAATTAGGGTTTTTAACCAATCTTGTGCATCCAATAAGTTCATTTGTGTCATTGGATTAACATTTAGGTAATTTTCGTCCTCTCTAGGGTTATTTATGTGCAATTAGGGTTTTTAACCAATCTTGTGCATCCAATAAGTTCATTTGTGTCATTGGATTAACATTTAGGTCATTTTCGTCCTCTCTAGGGTTATTTATGTGCAATTAGGGTTTTTAACCAATCTTGTGCATCCAATAAGTTCATTTGTGTCATTGGATTAACATTTACGTCATTATCGTCCTCCCTAGGCTTATTCTTGTGCAATTAGGGCTTTTAACCAATCTTGTGCATCCAAAAAGTTCATTTGTGTCTTTGAATTGACATTTAGGTCATTTTCGTCCTCTCTAGGGTTATTTATGTGCATTTAGGGTTTTTAACCAATCTTGTGCATACAATAAGTTCATTTGTGTCATTGGGTTAACATTTAGGTCATTTTCGTCCTCCCTAGGCTTATTCTTGTCCAATTATGGTTTTTAACCAATCTTGTGCATCCAATATGTTCATTTGTGTCATTTGATTAACATTTAGGTCATTTTCGTCCTCTATAGGCTTATTCTTGTGTAATTAGGGTTTTTAACCAATCTTGGGCATCCAATAAGTTCGTTTGTGTCATTGGATTAACATTTTGGTCATTTTCGTCCTCCCTAGGCTTATTCTTGTCCAATTAGGGTTTTTTATCCAATCTTGTGCATCCAATATGTTCATTTGTGTCATTTGATTAACATTTAGGTCATTTTCGTCCTCTATAGGCTTATTCTTGTGTAATTAGGGTTTTTAACCAATCTTGTACATCCAATAAGTTCGTTTGTGTCATTGGATTAACATTTTGGTCATCTTCGTCCTCCCTAGGCTTATTTATGTGCAATTAGGGTTTTTAACCAACCTTGTGCATCCAATAAGTTCATTTGTGTCATTGGATTAACATTTAGGTCATTTTCGTCCTCCCTAGGGTTATATATGGGCAATTAGGGTTTTTAACCAATCTTGTGCATCCAATAAGTTCATTTGTGTCATTGGATTAACATTTAGGTCATTTTCGTCCTCCCTAGGGTTATATATGGTCAAATAGGGTTTTTAACCAATCTTGTGCATCCAATAAGTTCATTTGTGTCATTGGATTAACATTTAGGTCATTTTCGTCCTCCCTAGGCTTATTTATGTGCAATTAGGGTTTTTAACCAATCTTGTGCATCCAATAAGTTCATTTGTGTCATTGGATTAACATTTAGGTCATTTTCGTCCTCCCTAGGGTTATATGTAAGTATTGAAGTACGCCTAAGAGTGGGGGTGAATTAGGTGTTTAGAAATTTTCTTGTTTTTAGAGATTTAGTGTTTGATTTTTCTGATTTAAGATAGTGTATGGAAAAGATAAATGGCAGAAAAATAAAGAACACAAAGATATTATCCTGGTTCCCCTTATGACCAAGGGTACATCCAGTCCTCTTGCACACCACAAGAGATTTTCCACTATTGTTAGAATAGGTACAAGTCCCACCCTAGGACCTTTGTTACAAACTCCTAACAATCACCCTAAGATAGCACACCACTATCTTAGTTACAAAACTTGAAGAAAGAACACCACTTCCCTTAATTTACAACACTTGAATGGTTTAGCAATATTGATTTTGACTTAGATCAATATGATATAACAATTGATGTACAATGATAACAATCCAATATAATTTCAAGTACACTAGAGAACTTTTCTCAATGATATGAAAATGTAAAATTTGTACTTGAAATCTAAAAGTGAAACTTTGAATAAATCAAAACATTTTTAGAAAGTTTGTTCAAAGTTTGTTCAAGGTTTGGTTGTATGATCGCATTCCTGTTTGATCTGAAGTTATGGGGTATTTATACTCCATAAACATCTCTTCAGATTCGTGGCCATTGATCCAAGAGGTTTGATGAAAGAATACAATGATTTGGAACCATTCCAGATCTGAAAAATTGTATTGCTTCCAGTTGTATTCGAATACAGGATGTGTGTATTCGAATACACCTCTTTGTAACGTTCAAAAATATTCAAAAATTACACCTTGTATTCGAATACACATGTGTGTAGTCGAATACAGATTAGTGAAAATTTGCCACTGACTTATAGTGTATTCGACTACACATAGTCGTAGTCGAATACAACTTTGAGATTTTTGCTTCTGACTTGCTTTGTATTCGAATACAAGATGTTGTATTCGAATACACTTATGCATTTTGTCAAAAACATGATTTTTAAGACTTTGTTAATGTTGTTTTGACTTTTGAAAATACTTTAAATGCATATGCTAAAATGAAAGGTTCTCATGTGCATTTGAAATATACGAATATTAGATTGCATCATGTACCTTTACATTATAAGACTTCTAGCATATTTGACCATAGTTATTCTTTGATGTTTGACTTCTTTTTGAGCTTGCAACTTGATCACTTTCCTTGGTCTTTGTCTTCATCAAAAACATGTATTTTACATTATATATGGGCAAATAGGGTTTTTAACCAATCTTGTGCATCCAATAAGTTCATTTGTGTCATTGGATTAACATTTAGGTCATTTTCGTCCTCTCTAGGGTTATTTATGTGCAATTAGGGTTTTCAACCAATCTTGTGCATCCAATAAGTTCATTTGTGTCATTGGATTAGCATTTAGGTCATATTCGTCCTCCCTAGGCTTATTTATGTGCAATTAGGGTTTTTAACCAATCTTGTGCATCCAATAACTTCATTTGTGTCATTGGATTAACATTTAGGTCATTTTAGTCCTCCCTAGGGTTATTTATGGGCAATTAGGAATTTTAACCAATCTTGTGCATCCAATATGTTCATTTGTGTCATTGGATTAGCATTTAGGTCATTTTCTTCCTCCCTAGGCTTATTTATGTGCAATTAGGGTTTTTAACCAATCTTGTGCATCCAATAAGTTCATTTGTGTCATTGGATTAACATTTAGGTCATTTTCGTCCTCCCTAGGGTTATATATGGGCAATTAGGGTTTTTAACCAATCTTGTGCATCCAATAAGTTCATTTGTGTCATTGGATTAACATTTAGGTCATTTTCGTCCTCCCTAGGCTTATTCTTGTGCATTTAGGGTTTTTAACCAATCTTGTGCATACAATAAGTTCATTTGTGTCATTGGATTAACATCTAGGTCATTTTCGTCCTCTCTAGGGTTATTTATGTGCAATTAGGGTTTTTAACCAATCTTGTGCATCCAATAAGTTCATTTGTGTCATTGGATTAACATTTAGGTAATTTTCGTCCTCTCTAGGGTTATTTATGTGCAATTAGGGTTTTTAACCAATCTTGTGCATCCAATAAGTTCATTTGTGTCATTGGATTAACATTTAGGTCATTTTCGTCCTCTCTAGGGTTATTTATGTGCAATTAGGGTTTTTAACCAATCTTGTGCATCCAATAAGTTCATTTGTGTCATTGGATTAACATTTACGTCATTATCGTCCTCCCTAGGCTTATTCTTGTGCAATTAGGGCTTTTAACCAATCTTGTGCATCCAAAAAGTTCATTTGTGTCTTTGAATTGACATTTAGGTCATTTTCGTCCTCTCTAGGGTTATTTATGTGCATTTAGGGTTTTTAACCAATCTTGTGCATACAATAAGTTCATTTGTGTCATTGGATTAGCATTTAGGTCATTATCGTCCTCCCTGTGCTTATTCTTGTCCAATTAGGGTTTTTAACCAATCTTGTGCATCCAATAAGTTCATTTGTGTCATTGGATTAACATTTAGGTCATTTTCGTCCTCCCTAGGCTTATTCTTGTCCAATTAGGGTTTTTAACCAATCTTGTGCATCCAATAGGTGTGTTTGTGTCATTCGATGATAGATTAGGTCATTTTCGTCCTCCCTAGGCTTATTCTTGTCCAATTAGGGTTTTTAACCAATCTTGTGCATCCAATAAGTTCATTTGTGTCATTGGATTAACATTTAGGTCATTTTCGTCCTCCCTAGGCTTATTCTTGTCCAATTAGGGTTTTTAACCAATCTTGTGCATCCAATAGGTGTGTTTGTGTCATTGGATGATCAATTAGGTCATTTTCGTCCTTTCTATACTTATTCTTGTCCAATTAGGGTTTTTAACCAATCTTGTGCATCCAATAAGTTCATTTGTGTCATTGGATGATCAATTAGGTAATTTTCGTCCTCCCTAGGCATATTCTTGTCCAACTAGGGTTTTTAACCAATCTTGTGCATCCAATAGGTGTGTTTGTGTCATTGGATGATCAATTAGGTCATTTTCGTCCTCCCTAGGCATATTCTTGTCCAAGTAGGGTTTTTAACCAATCTTGTGCATCCAATAGGTGTGTTTGTGTCATTGGATGATCAATTAGGTCATTTTCGTCCTCCCTATGCATATTCTTGTCCAATTAGGGTTTTTAACGAATCTTGTGCATCCAATTGGTGTGTTTGTGTCATTGGATGATCAATTAGGTCATTTTCGTCCTCCCTAGGCTTATTCTTGTCCAATTAGGGTTTTTAACGAATCTTGTGCATCCAATAGGTGTGTTTGTGTCATTGGATGATCAATTAGGTCATTTTCGTCCTCCCTAGGCATATTCTTATCCAATTAGAGTTTTTAACCAATCTTGTGCATCCAATAAGTTGAGTTGTGTCATTGGATTAACAGTTAAGTCATTTTCGTCCTTCCTAGGCTTATTCTTGTCCAATGAGGGTTTTTAACCAATCTTGTGCATCCAATAAGTTCATTTGTGTCATTGGATTAACATTTAGGTCATTTTCGTCCTCCCTAGGCTTATTCTTGTCCAATTAGGGTTTTTAACCAATCTTGTGCATCCAATAGGTGTGTTTGTGTCATTGGATGATCAATTAGGTCATTTTCGTCCTCCCTAGGCTTATTCTTGTCCAATTAGGGTTTTTAACCAATCTAGAGCATCCAATAAGTTTGTTTGTTTCATTGAATTAATATCTAGGTCATTTTCGTCCTCCCTAGGCATATTCTTGTCCAATTAGGGTTTTTAACCAATCTTGTGCATCCAATAGGTGTGTTTGTGTCATTGGATGATCAATTAGGTCATTTTCGTCCTCCCTAGGCTTATTCTTGTCCAATTAGGGTTTTTAACCAATCTTGTGCATCCAATAAGTTTGGTTGTTTCATTGGATTAACATTTAGGTCATTTTCGTCCTCCCTAGGCTTATTCTTGTCCAATTAGGGTTTTTAACCAATCTTGTGCATCCAATAAGTTCATTTGTGTCATTGGATTAACATTTAGGTCATTTTCGTCCTCTCTAGGGTTATTTATGTGCAATTAGGGTTTTTAACCAATCTTGTGCATCCAATAAGTTCATTTGTGTCATTGGATTAGCATTTAGGTCATTTTCGTCCTCCCTAGGCTTATTTATGTGCAATTAGGGTTTTTAACCAATCTTGTGCTTCCAATAAGTTCATTTGTGTCATTGGATTAACATTTAGGTCATTTTCGTCCTCCCTAGGGTTATATATGGGCAATTAGGGTTTTTAACCAATCTTGTGCATCCAATAAGTTCATTTGTGTCATTGGATTAACATTTAGGTCATTTTCGTCCTCCCTAGGGTTATATATGGTCAAATAGGGTTTTTAACCAATCTTGTGCATCCAATAAGTTCATTTGTGTCATTGGATTAACATTTAGGTCATTTTCGTCCTCTCTAGGGTTATTTATGTGCAATTAGGGTTTTTAACCAATCTTGTGCATCCAATAAGTTCATTTGTGTCATTGGATTAGCATTTAGGTCATATTCGTCCTCCCTAGGCTTATTTATGTGCAATTAGGGTTTTTAACCAATCTTGTGCATCCAATAACTTCATTTGTGTCATTGGATTAACATTTAGGTCATTTTAGTCCTCCCTAGGGTTATTTATGGGCAATTAGGAATTTTAACCAATCTTGTGCATCCAATATGTTCATTTGTGTCATTGGATTAGCATTTAGGTCATTTTCTTTCTCCCTAGGCTTATTTATGTGCAATTAGGGTTTTTAACCAATCTTGTGCATCCAATAAGTTCATTTGTGTCATTGGATTAACATTTAGGTCATTTTCGTCCTCCCTAGGGTTATATATGGGCAATTAGGGTTTTTAACCAATCTTGTGCATCCAATAAGTTCATTTGTGTCATTGGATTAACATTTAGGTCATTTTCGTCCTCCCTAGGCTTATTCTTGTGCATGTAGGGTTTTTAACCAATCTTGTGCATACAATAAGTTCATTTGTGTCATTGGATTAACATCTAGGTCATTTTCGTCCTCTCTAGGGTTATTTATGTGCAATTAGGGTTTTTAACCAATCTTGTGCATCCAATAAGTTCATTTGTGTCATTGGATTAACATTTAGGTAATTTTCGTCCTCTCTAGGGTTATTTATGTGCAATTAGGGTTTTTAACCAATCTTGTGCATCCAATAAGTTCATTTGTGTCATTGGATTAACATTTAGGTCATTTTCGTCCTCCCTAGGCTTATTCTTGTGCAATTAGGGCTTTTTACCAATCTTGTGCATCCAAAAAGTTCATTTGTGTCATTGGATTAACATTTAGGTCATTTTCGTCCTCCCTAGGGTTATTTATGTGCAATTAGGGTTTTTAACCAATCTTGTGCATCCAATAAGTTCATTTGTGTCATTGGATTAACATTTAGGTCATTTTCGTCCTCTCTAGGGTTATTTATGTGCAATTAGGGTTTTTAACCAATCTTGTGCATCCAATAAGTTCATTTGAGTCATTGGATTAGCATTTAGGTCATTTTCGTCCTCCCTAGGCTTATTTATGTGCAATTAGGGTTTTTAACCAATCTTGTGCATCCAATAAGTTCATTTGTGTCATTGGATTAACATTTAGGTCATTTTCGTCCTCCCTAGGGTTATATATGGGCAATTTGGGTTTTTAACCAATCTTGTGCATCCAATAAGTTCATTTGTGTCATTGGATTAACATTTAGGTCATTTTCGTCCTCTCTAGGGTTATTTATGTGCAATTAGGGTTTTTAACCAATCTTGTGCATCCAATAAGTTCATTTGTGTCATTGGATTAACATTTAGGTCATTTTCGTCCTCCCAAGGCTTATTCTTGTTCAATTAGGGTTTTTAACCAATCTTGTGCATCCAATAAGTTCATTTGTGTCATTGGATTAACATTTAGGTCATTTTCGTCCTCCCTAGGCTTATTCTTGTGCAATTAGGGTTTTGAACCAATCTTGTGCTTCCAAAAAGTTCATTTGTGTCTTTGGATAAACATTTAGGTTATTTTCGTCCTCCCCAGGCTTATTCTTGTCCAATTATGGTTTTTAACCAATCTTCTGCAACCCAAAAGTTCATTTGTGTCATTGGATGAACATTTAGGTCATTTTCGTCCTCCCAAGGCTTATTCTTGTGCAATTAGGGTTTTTAACCAATCTTGTGCATCCAAAAAGTTCGTTTGTGTCATTGGATTAACATTTAGGTCATTTTCGTCCTCCCTATGCTTACTCTTGGGCAATTAGGGTTTTTAACCAATCTTGTGCATCCAAAAAGTTCATTTGTGTCTTTGGATTAACATTTAGGACATTTTCGTTCTCTCTATGGTTATTTATGTCCAATTAGGGTTTTTAACTAGTCTTGTGCATCCAATAAGTTTATTTGTGTCATTGGATTAACATTTAGGTCATTTTTGTCCTCCCTAGGCTTATTCATGTGCGGTTAGGGTTTTTAACCAATCTTGTGCATCCAATAAGTTCATTTGTGTCATTGGATTAACATTTAGGTCATTTTCGTCCTCTCTAGGGTTATTTATGTGCAATTAGGGTTTTTAACCAATCTTGTGCATCCAATAAGTTCATTTGTGTCATTGGATTAACATTTAGGTCATTTTCGTCCTCCCTAGGCTTATTCTTGTGCAATTAGGGCTTTTTACCAATCTTGTGCATCCAATAAGTTCATTTGTGTCATTGGATTAACATTTAGGTAATTTTCGTCCTCTCTAGGGTTATTTATGTGCAACTAGGGTTTTTAACCAATCTTGTGCATCCAATAAGTTCATTTGTGTCATTGGATTAACATTTAGGTCATTTTCGTCCTCCCTAGGCTTATTCTTGTGCAATTAGGGCTTTTTACCAATCTTGTGCATCCAAAAAGTTCATTTGTGTCTTTGAATTGACATTTAGGTCATTTTCGTCCTCTCTAGGGTTATTTACGTGCATTTAGGGTTTTTAACCAATCTTGTGCATACAATAAGTTCATTTGTGTCATGGGATTAACATTTAGGTCATTTTCGTCCTCCATAGGCTTTTTCTTGTCCAATTAGGGTTTTTATCCAATCTTGTGCATCCAATATGTTCATTTGTGTCATTTGATTAACATTTAGGTCATTTTCGTCCTCCATAGGCTTATTCTTGTGCAATTAGGGTTTTTAACCAATCTTGTGCATCCCATAAGTTCGTTTGTGTCATTGGATTAACATTTTGGTCATTTTCGTCCTCCCTAGGCTTATTTATGTGCAATTAGGGTTTTTAACCAATCTTGTGCATCCAATAAGTTCATTTGTGTCATTGGATTAACATTTAGGTCATTTTCGTCCTCCCTAGGGTTATATATGGGCAATTTGGGTTTTTAACCAATCTTGTGCATCCAATAAGTTCATTTGTGTCATTGGATTAACATTTAGGTCATTTTCGTCCTCTCTAGGGTTATTTATGTGCAATTAGGGTTTTTAACCAATCTTGTGCATCCAATAAGTTCATTTGTGTCATTGGATTAACATTTAGGTCATTATCGTCCTCCCTAGGCTTATTCTTGTGCAATTAGGGCTTTTAACCAATCTTGTGCATCCAAAAAGTTCATTTGTGTCTTTGAATTGACATTTAGGTCATTTTCGTCCTCTCTAGTGTTATTTATGTGCATTTAGGGTTTTTAACCAATCTTGTGCATACAATAAGTTCATTTGTGTCATTGGATTAACATTTAGGTCATTTTCGTCCTCCCTAGGCTTATTCTTGTCCAATTAGGGTTTTTATCCAATCTTGTGCATCCAATATGTTCATTTGTGTCATTTGATTAACATTTAGGTCATTTTCGTCCTCTATAGGCTTATTCTTGTGTAATTAGGGTTTTTAACCAATCTTGTGCATCCAATAAGTTCGTTTGTGTCATTGGATTAACATTTTGGTCATTTTCGTCCTCCCTAGGCTTATTTATGTGCAATTAGGGTTTTTAACCAACGTTGTGCATCCAATAAGTTCATTTGTGTCATTGGATTAACATTTAGGTCATTTTCGTCCTCCCTAGGGTTATATATGGGCAATAAGGGTTTTTAACCAATCTTGTGCATCCAATAAGTTCATTTGTGTCATTGGATTAACATTTAGGTCATTTTCGTCCTCCCTAGGGTTATATATGGTCAAATAGGGTTTTTAACCAATCTTGTGCATCCAATAAGTTCATTTGTGTCATTGGATTAACATTTAGGTCATTTTTGTCCTCCCTAAACTTATTTATGTGCAATTAGGGTTTTTAACCAATCTTGTGCATCCAATAAGTTCATTTGAGTCATTGGATTAACATTTAGTTCATTTTCGTCCTCCCTAGGGTTATATATGGGCAAATAGGGTTTTTAACCAATCTTGTGCATCCAATAAGTTCATTTGTGTCATTGGATTAACATTTAGGTCATTTTCGTCCTCTCTAGGGTTATTTATGTGCAATTAGGGTTTTTAACTAATCTTGTGCATCCAATAAGTTCATTTGTGTCATTGGATTAGCATTTAGGTCATTTTCGACCTCCCTAGGCTTATTTATGTGCAATTAGGGTTTTTAACCAATCTTGTGCATCCAATAAGTTCATTTGTGTCATTGGATTAACATTTAGGTCATTTTAGTCCTTCCTATGGTTATTTATTGGCAATTAGGGTTTTTAACCAATCTTGTGCATCCAATATGTTCATTTGTGTCATTGGATTAGCATTTAGGTCATTTTCTTCCTCCCTAGGCTTATTTATGTGAGTTTAGGGTTTTTAACCAATCTTGTGCATCCAATAAGTTCATTTGTGTCATTTGATTAACATTTAGGTCATTTTCGTCCTCCCTAGGGTTATATATGGGCAATTAGGGTTTTTAACCAATCTTGTCCATCCAATAAGTTCATTTGTGTCATTGGATTAACATTTAGGTCATTTTCGTCCTCCCTAGGCTTATTCTTGTGCATTTAGGGTTTTTAACCAATCTTGTGCATACAATAAGTTCATTTGTGTCATTGGATTAACATTTAGGTCATTTTCGTCCTCCCAGGCTTATTCTTGTCCAATTAGGGTTTTTAACCAATCTTGTGCATCCAATATGTTCATTTGTGTCATTTGATTAACATTTAGGTCATTTTCGTCCTCCCTAGGCTTATTCTTGTCCAATTAGGGTTTTTAACCAATCTTGTGCATCCAATAAGTTCATTTGTGTCATTGGATTAACATTTAGGTCATTTTCGTCCTCCCTAGGCTTATTTATGTGCAATTAGGGTTTTCAACCAATCTTGTGCATCCAATTAGTTCATTTGTGTCATTGGATTAACGTTTATGTCATTTTCGTCCTCCCTAGGGTTATTCTTGTCCAATTAGGGTTTTTAACCAATCTTGTGCATCCAAAAAGTTCATTTGTGTCTTTGGATTAACATTTAGGTCATTTTCGTCCTCTCTAGGGTTATTGATGGGCAATTAGGGTTTTTAACCTATCTTGTGCATCCAATAAGTTCATTTGTCTCATTGGATTAACATTTAGGTCATTTTCGTCCTCTCTAGGGTTATTTATGTGCAATTAGGGTTTTTAACCAATCTTGTGCATCCAATAAGTTCATTTGTGTCATTGGATTAACATTTAGGTCATTTTCGTCCTTCCTAGGCTTATTCTTGTGCAATTAGGGTTTTTAACCAATCTTGTCCATCCAATAAGTTCATTTGTGTCGTTGAATTAACATTTAAGTCATTTTCGTCCTCTCTAGGGTTATTTATGTGCAATTAGGGTTTTTAACCAATCTTGTGCATCCAATAAGTTCATTTGTGTCATTGGATTAACATTTATGTCATTTTCGTCCTCCCTAGGCTTATTCTTGTCCAATTAGGGTTTTTAACCAATCTTGTGCATCCAATAAGTTCATTTGTGTCATTGGATTAACATTTAGGTAATTTTCGTCCTCTCTAGGGTTATTTATGTGCAATTAGGGTTTTTAACCAATCTTGTGCATCCAATAAGTTCATTTGTGTCATTGGATTAACATTTAGGTCATTTTCGTCCTTCCTAGGCTTATTCTTGTGCAATTAGGGTTTTTAACCAATCTTGTCCATCCAATAAGTTCATTTGTGTCATTGAATTAACATTTAAGTCATTTTCGTCCTCTCTAGGGTTATTTATGTGCAATTAGGGTTTTTAACCAATCTTGTGCATCCAATAAGTTCATTTGTGTCATTGGATTAACATTTATGTCATTTTCGTCCTCCCTAGGCTTATTCTTGTCCAATTAGGGTTTTTAGCCAATCTTGTGCATCCAAAAAGTTCATTTGTGTCTTTGGATTAACATTTAGGTCATTTTCGTCCTCTCTAGGGTTATTTATGGGCAATTAGGGTTTTTAACCTATCTTCTGCATCCAATAAGTTCATTTGTGTCATTGGATTAACATTTAGGTCATTTTCCTCCCTACTAGGGTTATTTATGGGCAATTTGGGTTTTTAACCAATCTTGTGCATCCAATAAGTTCATTTGTGTCATTGGATTAACATTTAGGTCATTTTCGTCCTCTCTAGGGTTATTTATGTGCAATTAGGGTTTTTAACCAATCTTGTGCATCCAATAAGTTCATTTGTGTCATTGGATTAACATTTAGGTCATTTTCGTCCTCCCTAGGCTTATTCTTGTGCAATTAGGGCTTTTAACAAATCTTGTGCATCCAAAAAGTTCATTTGTGTCTTTGAATTGACATTTAGGTCATTTTCGTCCTCTCTAGGGTTATTTATGTGCATTTAGGGTTTTTAACCAATCTTGTGCATACAATAAGTTCATTTGTGTCATTGGATTAACATTTAGGTCATTTTCGTCCTCCCTAGGGTTATTTATGGGCAATTAGGGTTTTTAACCAATCTTGTGCATCCAATAAGTTCATTTGTGTCATTGGATTAACATTTAGGTCATTTTCGTCCTCTCTAGGGTTATTTATGTGCAATTAGGGTTTTTAACCAATCTTGTGCATCCAATAAGTTCATTTGTGTCATTGGATTAGCATTTAGGTCATTTTCTTCCTCCCTAGGCTTATTTATGTGCAATTAGGTTTTTTAACCAATCTTGTGCATCCAATAAGTTCATTTGTGTCATTGGATTAACATTTAGGTCATTTTCGTCCTCCCTAGGGTTATATATGGGCAATTAGGGTTTTTAACCAATCTTGTGCATCCAATAAGTTCATTTGTGTCATTGGATTAACATTTAGGTCATTTTCGTCCTCCCTAGGCTTATTCTTGTCCAATTAGGGTTTTTATCCAATCTTGTGCATCCAATATGTTCATTTGTGTCATTTGATTAACATTTAGGTCATTTTCGTCCTCTATATGCTTATTCTTGTGTAATTATGGTTTTTAACCAATCTTGTGCATCCAATAAGTTCGTTTGTGTCATTGGATTAACATTTAGGTCATTTTCGTCCTCCCTAGGCTTATTTATGTGCAATTAGGGTTTTTAACCAATCTTGTGCATCCAATAAGTTCATTTGTGTCATTGGATTAACATTTAGGTCATTTTCGTCCTCCCTAGGGTTATATATGGGCAAATAGGGTTTTTAACCAATCTTGTGCATCCAATAAGTTCATTTGTGTCATTGGATTAACATTTAGATCATTTTCGTCCTCTCTAGGGTTATTTATGTGCAATTAGGGTTTTTAACCAATCTTGTGCATCCAATAAGTTCATTTGTGTCATTGGATTAGCGTTTAGGTCATTTTCGTCCTCCCTAGGCTTATTTATGTGCAATTAGGGTTTTTAACCAATCTTGTGCATCCAATAAGTTCATTTGTGTCATTGGATTAACATTTAGGTCATTTTCGTCCTCCCTAGGGTTATTTATGGGCAATTAGGGTTTTTAACCAATCTTGTGCATCCAATAAGTTCATTTGTCTCATTGGATTAACATTCAGGTCATTTTCGTCCTCCCTAGGATTATATATGGGCAATTAGGATTTTTAACCAATCTTGTGCATCCAATAAGTTCATTTGTGTCATTGGATTAACATTTAGGTCATTTTTGTCCTCCCTAGGGTTATATATGGGCAATTAGGGTTTTTAACCAATCTTGTGCATCCAATAAGTTCATTTGTGTCATTGGATTAACATTTAGGTCATTTTCGTCCTCCCTAGGGTTATATATGGGCAAATAGGGTTTTTAACCAATCTTGTGCATCCAATAAGTTCATTTGTGTCATTGGATTAACATTTAGGTCATTTTCGTCCTCTCTAGGGTTATTTATGTGCAATTAGGGTTTTTAACCAATCTTGTGCATCCAATAAGTTCATTTGTGTCGTTGGATTAGCATTTAGGTCATTTTCGTCCTCCCTAGGCTTATTTATGTGCAATTAGGGTTTTTAACCAATCTTGTGCATCCAATAAGTTCATTTGTGTCATTGGATAAACATTTAGGTCATTTTAGTCCTCCCTAGGGTTATTTATTGGCAATTAAGGTTTTTAACCAATCTTGTGCATCCAATATGTTCATTTGTGTCATTGGATTAGCATTTAGGTCATTTTCTTCCTCCCTAGGCTTATTTATGTGAGTTTAGGGTTTTTAACCAATCTTGTGCATCCAATAAGTTCATTTGTGTCATTGGATTAACATTTAGGTCATTTTCGTCCTCCCTAGGGTTATATATGGGCAATTAGGGTTTTTAACCAATCTTGTGCATCCAATAAGTTCATTTGTGTCATTGGATTAACATTTTGGTCATTTTCGTCCTCCCTAGGCTTATTTATGTGCAATTAGGGTTTTTAACCAATCTTGTGCATCCAATAAGTTCATTTGTGTCATTGGATTAACATTTAGGTCATTTTCGTCCTCCCTATGGTTATATATGGGCAATTAGGGTTTTTAACCAATCTTGTGCATCCAATAAGTTCATTTGTGTCATTGGATTAACATTTAGGTCATTTTCGTCCTCCCTAGGCTTATTCTTGTGCATTTAGGGTTTTTAACCAATCTTGTGCATACAATAAGTTCATTTGTGTCATTGGATTAACATTTAGGTCATTTTCGTCCTCCCTAGGCTTATTTATGTGCAATTAGGGTTTTTAACCAATCTTGTGCATCCAATAAGTTCATTTGTGTCATTGGATTAACATTTAGGTCATTTGCATCCTCCCTAGGCTTATTCTTGTGCAATTAGAGTTTTTAACCAATCTTGTGCATCCAATAAGTTCGTTTGTGTCATTGGATTAACATTTAGGTCATTTTCGTCCTCCCTAGGCTTATTCTTGTCCAATTAGGGTTTTTAACCAATCTTGTGCATCCAATAAGTTCGTTTGTGTCATTGGATTAACATTTAGGTCATTTTCGTCCTCCCGAGGCTTATTCTTGTGCAATTAGGGTTTTTAACCAATCTTGTGCATCCAATAAGCTTATTTGTGTCATTGGATTAACATTTAGGTCATTTTCGTCCTCCCTAGGCTTATTCTTGTCCAATTAGGGTTTTTAACCAATCTTGTGCATCCAATAAGTTCGTTTGTGTCATTGGATTAACATTTAGGTCATTTTCGTCCTCCCTAGGCTTATTCTTGTGCAATTAGGGTTTTTAACCAATCTTGTGCATACAATAAGTTCATTTGTGTCATTGGATTAACATTTAAGTCATTTTCGTCCTCCCTAGGCTTATTTATGTGCAATTAGGGTTTTTAACCAATCTTGTGCATCCAATAAGTTCATTTGCGTCATTGGATTAACATTTAGGTCATTTTCATCCTCCCTAGGCTTATTCTTGTGCAATTAGGGTTTTTAACCAATCTTGTGCATCCAATAAGTTCATTTGTGTCATTGGATTAACATTTAGGTCATTTTCGTCCTCCCTAGGCTTATTCTTGTCCAATTAGGGTTTTTAACCAATCTTGTGCATCCAATAAGTTCGTTTGTGTCATTGGATTAACATTTAGGTCATTTTCGTCCTCCCTAGGCTTATTCTTGTCCAATTAGGGTTTTTAACCAATCTCGTGCATCCAATAAGTTGGTTTGTGTCATTGAATAAACATTTAGGACATTTTTGTCATGCCTAAGCTTATTCTTGTGCAATTAGGGTTTTTAACCAATCTTGTTCATCCAAAAAGTTCATTTGTGTCTTTGGATAAATATTTAGGTCATTTTCGTCCTCGCTAGGGTTATTTATGTGCAATTAGGGTTTTTAACCAATCTTGTGCATCAAATATGTTCATTTGTGTCATTGGATTAACATTTAGGTCATTTTCGTCCTCCCTAGGCTTATTCTTGTCCAATTAGGGTTTTTAACCAATCTTGTGCATCCAATAAGTTCGTTTGTGTCATTGGATTAACATTTAGGTCATTTTCGTCCTCCCTAGGCTTATTCTTGTCCAATTAGGGTTTTTAATCAATCTTGTGCATCCAATAAGTTCATTTGTGTCATTGGATTAACATTTAGGTCATTTTCGTCCTCCCTAGGCATATTCTTGTCCAATTAGAGTTTTAGACCATTCTTGTGCATCCAATAGGTGTGTTTGTGTCATTGGATGATCAATTAGGTCATTTTCGTCCTCCCTAGGCATATTCTTGTCCAATTAGGGTTTTTAACCAATCTTGTGCATCCAATAGGTGTGTTTGTGTCATTGGATGATCAATTAGGTTATTTTCGTCCTCCCTAGGCTTATTCTTGTCCAATTAGGGTTTTTAACCAATCTTGTGCATCCAATAAGTTGAGTTGTGTCATTGGATTAACATTTAGGTCATTTTCGTTCTCCCTAGGCTTATTCTTGTCCAATTAGGGTTTTTAACCAATCTTGTGCATCCAATAAGTTCATTTGTGTTATTGGATTAACATTTAGGTCATATTCGTCTTCCCTATGCATATTCTTGTCCAATTAGGGTTTTTAACCAATCTTGTGCATCCAATAGGTGTGTTTGTGTCATTGGATGATCAATTAGGTCATTTTCGTCCTCCCTAGGCATATTCTTGTCCAATTAGGGTTTTTAACCAATCTTGTGCATCCAATAGGTGTGTTTGTGTCATTGGATGATCAATTAGGTCATTTTCGTCCTCCCTAGGCTTATTCTTGTCCAGTTAGGATTTTTAACCGATCTTGTGCATCCAATAGGTGTGTTTGTGTCATTGGATGATCAATTAGGTCATTTTCGTCCTCCCTAGGCATATTCTTGTCCAATTAGGGTTTTTAACCAATCTTGTGCATCCAATAGGTGTGTTTGTGTCATTGGATGATCAACTAGGTCATTTTCGTCCTCCCTAGGCCTATTCTTGTCCAATTAGGGTTTTTAACCAATCTTGTGCATCCAATAAGTTGAGTTGTGTCATTGGATTAACATTTAGGTCATTTTCGTCCTCCCTAGGCTTATTCTTGTCCAATTAGGGTTTTTAACCATTCTTGTGCATCCAATAAGTTGAGTTGTGTCATTGGATTAACATTTAGGTCATTTTCGTCCTCCCTAGGCTTATTCTTGTCCAATTAGGGTTTTTAACCAATCTTGTGCATCCAATAAGTTCATTTGTGTCATTGGATTAAGATTTAGGTCATTTTCGTCCTCCCTAGGCTTATTTATGTGCAATTAGGGTTTTTAACCAATCTTGTGCATCCAATAAGTTCATTTGTGTCATTGGATTAACATTTAGGTCATTTTCGTCCTCCCTAGGGTTATATATGGTCAAATAGGGTTTTTAACCAATCTTGTGCATCCAATAAGTTCATTTGTGTCATTGGATTAACATTGAGGTCATTTTCGTCCTCCCTAGGCTTATTTATGTGCAATTAGGGTTTTTAACCAATCTTGTGCATCCAATAAGTTCATTTGTGTCATTGGATTAACATTTAGGTCATTTTCGTCCTCCCTAGGGTTATATATGGGCAATTAGGGTTTTTAACCAATCTTGTGCATCCAATAAGTTCATTTGTGTCATTGGATTAACATTTAGGTCATTTTCGTCCTCCCTAGGCTTATTCTTGTGCATGTAGGGTTTTTAACCAATCTTGTGCATACAATAAGTTCATTTGTGTCATTGGATTAACATCTAGGTCATTTTCGTCCTCTCTAGGGTTATTTATGTGCAATTAGGGTTTTTAACCAATCTTGTGCATCCAATAAGTTCATTTGTGTCATTGGATTAACATTTAGGTAATTTTCGTCCTCTCTAGGGTTATTTATGTGCAATTAGGGTTTTTAACCAATCTTGTGCATCCAATAAGTTCATTTGTGTCATTGGATTAACATTTAGGTCATTTTCGTCCTCCCTAGGCTTATTCTTGTGCAATTAGGGCTTTTTACCAATCTTGTGCATCCAAAAAGTTCATTTGTGTCATTGGATTAACATTTAGGTCATTTTCGTCCTCCCTAGGGTTATTTATGTGCAATTAGGGTTTTTAACCAATCTTGTGCAGCCAATAAGTTCATTTGTGTCATTGGATTAACATTTAGGTCATTTTCGTCCTCCCTAGGGTTATATATGGGCAAATAGGGTTTTTAACCAATCTTGTGCATCCAATAAGTTCATTTGTGTCATTGGATTAACATTTAGATCATTTTCGTCCTCTCTAGGGTTATTTATGTGCAATTAGGGTTTTTAACCAATCTTGTGCATCCAATAAGTTCATTTGTGTCATTGGATTAGCGTTTAGGTCATTTTCGTCCTCCCTAGGCTTATTTATGTGCAATTAGGGTTTTTAACCAATCTTGTGCATCCAATAAGTTCATTTGTGTCATTGGATTAACATTTAGGTCATTTTCGTCCTCCCTAGGGTTATTTATGGGCAATTAGGGTTTTTAACCAATCTTGTGCATCCAATAAGTTCATTTGTCTCATTGGATTAACATTCAGGTCATTTTCGTCCTCCCTAGGATTATATATGGGCAATTAGGATTTTTAACCAATCTTGTGCATCCAATAAGTTCATTTGTGTCATTGGATTAACATTTAGGTCATTTTTGTCCTCCCTAGGGTTATATATGGGCAATTAGGGTTTTTAACCAATCTTGTGCATCCAATAAGTTCATTTGTGTCATTGGATTAACATTTAGGTCATTTTCGTCCTCCCTAGGGTTATATATGGGCAAATAGGGTTTTTAACCAATCTTGTGCATCCAATAAGTTCATTTGTGTCATTGGATTAACATTTAGGTCATTTTCGTCCTCTCTAGGGTTATTTATGTGCAATTAGGGTTTTTAACCAATCTTGTGCATCCAATAAGTTCATTTGTGTCGTTGGATTAGCATTTAGGTCATTTTCGTCCTCCCTAGGCTTATTTATGTGCAATTAGGGTTTTTAACCAATCTTGTGCATCCAATAAGTTCATTTGTGTCATTGGATAAACATTTAGGTCATTTTAGTCCTCCCTAGGGTTATTTATTGGCAATTAAGGTTTTTAACCAATCTTGTGCATCCAATATGTTCATTTGTGTCATTGGATTAGCATTTAGGTCATTTTCTTCCTCCCTAGGCTTATTTATGTGAGTTTAGGGTTTTTAACCAATCTTGTGCATCCAATAAGTTCATTTGTGTCATTGGATTAACATTTAGGTCATTTTCGTCCTCCCTAGGGTTATATATGGGCAATTAGGGTTTTTAACCAATCTTGTGCATCCAATAAGTTCATTTGTGTCATTGGATTAACATTTAGGTCATTTTCGTCCTCCCTAGGCTTATTCTTGTGCATTTAGGGTTTTTAACCAATCTTGTGCATACAATAAGTTCATTTGTGTCATTGGATTAACATTTAGGTCATTTTCGTCCTCCCTAGGGTTATATATGGGCAATTAGGGTTTTTAACCAATCTTGTGCATCCAATAAGTTCATTTGTGTCATTGGATTACCATTTAGGTCATTTTCGTCCTCCCTAGGGTTATATATGGTCAAATAGGGTTTTTAACCAATCTTGTGCATCCAATAAGTTCATTTGTGTCATTGGATTAACATTTAGGTCATTTTCGTCCTCCCTAGACTTATTTATGTGCAATTAGGGTTTTTAACCAATCTTGTGCAGCCAATAAGTTCATTTGTGTCATTGGATTAACATTTAGGTCATTTTCGTCCTCCCTAGGGTTATATATGGGCAAATAGGGTTTTTAACCAATCTTGTGCATCCAATAAGTTCATTTGTGTCATTGGATTAACATTTAGATCATTTTCGTCCTCTCTAGGGTTATTTATGTGCAATTAGGGTTTTTAACCAATCTTGTGCATCCAATAAGTTCATTTGTGTCATTGGATTAGCGTTTAGGTCATTTTCGTCCTCCCTAGGCTTATTTATGTGCAATTAGGGTTTTTAACCAATCTTGTGCATCCAATAAGTTCATTTGTGTCATTGGATTAACATTTAGGTCATTTTCGTCCTCCCTAGGGTTATTTATGGGCAATTAGGTTTTTTAACCAATCTTGTGCATCCAATAAGTTTATTTGTCTCATTGGATTAACATTTAGGTCATTTTCGTCCTCTCTAGGGTTATTTATGTGCAATTAGGGTTTTTAACCAATCTTGTGCATCCAATAAGTTCATTTGTGTCATTGGATTAACATATAGGTCATTTTCGTCCTCCCTAGGCTTATTCTTGTGCAATTAGGGATTTTAACCAATCTTGTGCATCCAAAAAGTTCATTTGTGTCTTTGAATTGACATTTAGGTCATTTTGGTCCTCTCTAGGGTTATTTATGTGCATTTAGGGTTTTTAACCAATCTTGTGCATACAATAAGTTCATTTGTGTCATTTGATTAACATTTAGGTCATTTTCGTCCTCCATAGGCTTATTCTTGTGCAATTAGGGTTTTTAACCAATCTTGTGCTTCCAATAAGTTCGTTTGTGTCATTGGATTAACATTTTGGTTATTTTCGTCCTCCCTAGGCTTATTTATGTGCAATTAGGGATTTTAACAAATCTTGTGCATCCAATAAGTTCATTTGTGTCATTGGATTAACATTTAGGTCATTTTCGTCCTCCCTAGGGTTATTTATGGGCAATTAGGGTTTTTAACCAATCTTGTGCATCCAATAAGTTCATTTGTGTCATTGGATTAACATTTAGGTCATTTTAGTCCTCTCTAGGGTTATTTATGTGCAATTAGGGTTTTTAACCAATCTTGTGCATTCAATAAGTTCATTTGTGTCATTGGATTAACATTTAGGTCATTTTCGTCCTCCCTAGGCTTATTCTTGTGCAATTAGGGCTTTTAACCAATCTTGGGCATCCAAAAAGTTCATTTGTGTCTTTGAATTGACATTTAGGTCATTTTCGTCCTCTCTAGGGTTATTTATGTGCATTTAGGGTTTTTAACCAATCTTGTGCATACAATAAGTTCATTTGTGTCATTGGATTAACATTTAGGTCATTTTCGTCCTCCCTAGGCTTATTCTTGTCCAATTAGTGTTTTTAACCAATCTTGTGCATCCAATAAGTTCATTTGTGTCATTGGATTAACATTTATGTCATTTTCGTCCTCCCTAGGCTTATTCTTGTCCAATTAGGGTTTTTAACCAATCTTGTGCATACAATAAGTTCATTTGTGTCATTGGATTAACATTTAGGTCATTTTCGTCCTCCATAGGCTTATTCTTGTGCAATTAGGGTTTTTAACCAATCTTGTGCATCCAATAAGTTCGTTTGTGTCATTGGATTAACATTTTGGTCATTTTCGACCTCCCTAGGCTTATTTATGTGCAATTAGGGTTTTTAACAAATCTTGTGCATCCAATAAGTTCATTTGTGTCATTGGATTAACATTTAGGTCATTTTCGTCCTCCCTAGGCTTATTCTTGTCCAATTAGGGTTTTTAACCAATCTTGTGCATCCAATAAGTTCGTTTGTGTCATTGGATTAACATTTAGGTCATTTTCGTCCTCCCGAGGCTTATTCTTGTGCAATTAGGGTTTTTAACCAATCTTGTGCATCCAATAAGCTTATTTGTGTCATTGGATTAACATTTAGGTCATTTTCGTCCTCCCTAGGCTTATTCTTGTCCAATTAGGGTTTTTAACCAATCTTGTGCATCCAATAAGTTCGTTTGTGTCATTGGATTAACATTTAGGTCATTTTCATCCTCCCTAGGCTTATTCTTGTGCAATTAGGGTTTTTAACCAATCTTGTGCATCCAATAAGTTTATTTGTGTCATTGGATTAACATTTAGGTCATTTTCGTCCTCCCTAGGCTTATTCTTGTGCAATTAGGGTTTTTAACCAATCTTGTGCATCCAATAAGTTCATTTGTGTCATTGGATTAACATTTAGGTCATTTTCGTCCTCCCTAGGCTTATTCTTGTGCATTTAGGGTTTTTAACCAATCTTGTGCATACAATAAGTTCATTTGTGTCATTGGATTAACATTTAGGTCATTTTCGTCCTCCCTAGGCTTATTTATGTGCAATTAGGGTTTTTAACCAACGTTGTGCATCCAATAAGTTCATTTGTGTCATTGGATTAACATTTAGGTCATTTTCGTCCTCCCTAGGGTTATATATGGTCAAATAGGGTTTTTAACCAATCTTGTGCATCCAATAAGTTCATTTGTGTCATTGGATTAACATTGAGGTCATTTTCGTCCTCCCTAGGCTTATTTATGTGCAATTAGGGTTTTTAACCAATCTTGTGCATCCAATAAGTTCATTTGTGTCATTGGATTAACATTTAGGTCATTTTCGTCCTCCCTAGGGTTATATATGGGCAAATAGGGTTTTTAACCAATCTTGTGCTTCCAATAAGTTCATTTGTGTCATTGGATTAACATTTAGGTCGTTTTCGTCCTCCCTAGGGTTATTTATGGGCAATTAGGGTTTTTAACCAATCTTGTGCATCCAATAAGTTCATTTGTGTCATTGGATTAACATTTAGGTCATTTTCGTCCTCTCTAGGGTTATTTATGTGCAATTAGGGTTTTTAACCAATCTTGTGCATCCAATAAGTTCATTTGTGTCATTGGATTAACATTTAGGTCATTTTCGTCCTCCTTAGGCTTATTCTTGTGCAATTAGGGTTTTTAACCAATCTTGTGCATCCAATAAATTCCTTTGTGTCATTGGATTAACATTTAGGTCATTTTCGTCCTCCCTAGGCTTATCGTTTTGCAATTAGGGTTTTTAACCAATCTTGTGCATCCAATAAGTTCATTTGTGTCATTGGATTAACATTTAGGTCATTTTCGTCCTCTCTAGGGTTATTTATGTGCAATTAGGGTTTTTAACCAATCTTGTGCATCCAATAAGTTCATTTGTGTCATTGGATGAACATTTAAGTCATTTTCGTCCTCCGTAGCCTTATTTATGTGCAATTAGGGTTTTTAACCAATCTTGTGCATCCAATAAGTTCATTTGTGTCATTGGATTAACATTTAGGTCATTTTCGTCCTCTCTAGGGTTATTTATGTGCAATTAGGGTTTTTAACCAATCTTGTGCATCCAATAAGTTCATTTCTGTCATTGGATTAACATTTAAGTCATTTTCGTTGTCCCTAGGCTTTTTCTTGTCGAATTAGGGTTTTTAACCAATCTTGTGCATCAAATAAGTTCATTTGTGTCATTGGATTAACATTTAGGTCATTTTCGTCCTCCGTAGCCTTATTTATGTGCAGTTAGGGTTTTTAACCAATCTTGTGCGTCCAATAAGTTCATTTGTGTCATTGGATTAACATTTAAGTCATTTTCGTCGTCCCTAGGCTTATTCTTTTCAAATTAGGGTTTTTAACCAATCTTGTGCATCCAATAAGTTCATTTGTGTCATTGGATTAACATTTAGGTCATTTTCGTCCTCTCTAGGGTTATTTATGTGCAATTAGGGTTTTTAACCAATCTTGTGCATCCAATAAGTTCATTTGTCTCATTGGATTAACATTCAGGTCATTTTCGTCCTCCCTAGGATTATATATGGGCAATTAGGATTTTTAACCAATCTTGTGCATCCAATAAGTTCATTTGTGTCATTGGATTAACATTTAGGTCATTTTTGTCCTCCCTAGGGTTATATATGGGCAATTAGGGTTTTTAACCAATCTTGTGCATCCAATAAGTTCATTTGTGTCATTGGATTAACATTTAGGTCATTTTCGTCCTCCCTAGGGTTATATATGGGCAAATAGGGTTTTTAACCAATCTTGTGCATCCAATAAGTTCATTTGTGTCATTGGATTAACATTTAGGTCATTTTCGTCCTCTCTAGGGTTATTTATGTGCAATTAGGGTTTTTAACCAATCTTGTGCATCCAATAAGTTCATTTGTGTCATTGGATTAACATTTAGGTCATTTTCTTCCTCCTTAGGCTTTTTTATGTGCAATTAGGGTTTTTAACCAATCTTGTGCATCCAATAAGTTCATTTGTGTCATTGGATTAGCATTTAGGTCATTTTCGTCCTCCCTAGGCTTATTTATGTGCAATTAGGGTTTTTAACCAATCTTGTGCATCCAATAAGTTCATTTGTGTCATTGGATTAACATTTAGGTCATTTTAGTCCTCCCTAGGGTTATTTATTGGCAATTAGGGTTTTTAACCAATCTTGTGCATCCAATAAGTTCATTTGTGTCATTGGATTAACATTTAGGTCATTTTCGTCCTCCCTAGGGTTATATATGGGCAATTAGGGTTTTTAACCAATCTTGTGCATCCAATAAGTTCATTTGTCTCATTGGATTAACATTCAGGTCATTTTCGTCCTCCCTAGGATTATATATGGGCAATTAGGATTTTTAACCAATCTTGTGCATCCAATAAGTTCATTTGTGTCATTGGATTAACATTTAGGTCATTTTTGTCCTCCCTAGGGTTATATATGAGCAATTAGGGTTTTTAACCAATCTTGTGCATCCAATAAGTTCATTTGTTTCATTGGATTAACATTTAGGTCATTTTCGTCCTCCCTAGGGTTATATATGGGCAAATAGGGTTTTTAACCAATCTTGTGCATCCAATAAGTTCATTTGTGTCATTGGATTAACATTTAGGTCATTTTCGTCCTCCCTAGGGTTATTTATGTGCAATTAGGGTTTTTAACCAATCTTGTGCATCCAATAAGTTCATTTGTGTCATTGGATTAACATTTAGGTAATTTTCGTCCTCTCTAGGGTTATTTATGTGCAATTAGGGTTTTTAACCAATCTTGTGCATCCAATAAGTTCATTTGTGTCATTGGATTAGCATTTAGGTTATTTTCGTCCTCCCTAGGCTTATTCTTGTGCAATTAGGGCTTTTAACCAATCTTGTGCATCCAAAAAGTTCATTTGTGTCATTGGATTAACATTTAGGTCATTTTCGTCCTCCCTAGGGTTATTTATGGGCAATTAGGTTTTTTAACCAATCTTGTGCATCCAATAAGTTTATTTGTCTCATTGGATTAACATTTAGGTTATTTTCGTCCTCTCTAGGGTTATTTATGTGCAATTAGGGTTTTGAACCAATCTTGTGCATCCAATAAGTTCATTTGTGTCATTGGATTAACATATAGGTCATTTTCGTCCTCCCTAGCCTTATTGTTGTGCAATTAGGGCTTTTAACCAATCTTGTGCATCCAAAAAGTTCATTTGTGTCTTTGAATTGACATTTAGGTCATTTTCGTCCTCTCTAGGGTTATTTATGTGCATTTAGGGTTTTTAACCAATCTTGTGCATACAATAAGTTCATTTGTGTCATTGGATTAACATTTAGGTCATTTTCGTCCTCCCTAGGGTTATTTATGGGCAATTAGGGTTTTTAACCAATCTTGTGCATCCAATAAGTTCATTTGTGTCATTGGATTAACATTTAGGTCATTTTCGTCCTCTCTAGGGTTATTTATGTGCAATTAGGGTTTTTAACCAATCTTGTGCATCCAATAAGTTCATTTGTGTCAATGGATTAACATTTAGGTCATTTTCGTCCTCCCTAGGCTTATTCTTGTGCAATTAGGGCATTTAACAAATCTTGTGCATCCAAAAAGTTCATTTGTGTCTTTGAATTGACATTTAGGTCATTTTCGTCCTCTCTAGGGTTATTTATGTGCATTTAGGGTTTTTAACCAATCTTGTGCATACAATAAGTTCATTTGTGTCATTGGATTAACATTTAGGTCATTTTCGTCCTCCCTAGGCTTATTCTTGTCCAATTAGGGTTTTTAACCAATCTTGTGCATCCAATAAGTTCATTTGTGTCATTGGATTAACATTTATGTCATTTTCGTCCTCCCTAGGCTTATTCTTGTCCAATTAGGGTTTTTAACCAATCTTGTGCATACAATAAGTTCATTTGTGTCATTTGATTAACATTTAGGTCATTTTCGTCCTCCATAGGCTTATTCTTGTGCAATTAGGGTTTTTAACCAATCTTGTGCATCCAATAAGTTCGTTTGTGTCATTGGATTAACATTTTGGTCATTTTCGACCTCCCTAGGCTTATTTATGTGCAATTAGGGTTTTTAACAAATCTTGTGCATCCAATAAGTTCATTTGTGTCATTGGATTAACATTTAGGTCATTTTCGTCCTCCCTAGGCTTATTCTTGTCCAATTAGGGTTTTTAACCAATCTTGTGCATCCAATAAGTTCGTTTGTGTCATTGGATTAACATTTAGGTCATTTTCGTCCTCCCGAGGCTTATTCTTGTGCAATTAGGGTTTTTAACCAATCTTGTGCATCCAATAAGCTTATTTGTGTCATTGGATTAACATTTAGGTCATTTTCGTCCTCCCTAGGCTTATTCTTGTCCAATTAGGGTTTTTAACCAATCTTGTGCATCCAATAAGTTCGTTTGTGTCATTGGATTAACATTTAGGTCATTTTCATCCTCCCTAGGCTTATTCTTGTGCAATTAGGGTTTTTAACCAATCTTGTGCATCCAATAAGTTTATTTGTGTCATTGGATTAACATTTAGGTCATTTTCGTCCTCCCTAGGCTTATTCTTGTGCAATTAGGGTTTTAACCAATCTTGTGCATCCAATAAATTCATTTGTGTCATTGGATTAACATTTAGGTCATTTTCGTCCTCCCTAGGCTTATTTATGTGCAATTAGGGTTTTTAACCAATCTTGTGCATCCAATAAGTTCATTTGTGTCATTGGATTAACATTTAGGTCATTTTAGTCCTCCCTAGGGTTATTTATTGGCAATTAGGGTTTTTAACCAATCTTGTGCATCCAATAAGTTCATTTGTGTCATTGGATTAACATTTAGGTCATTTTCGTCCTCCCTAGGGTTATATATGGGCAATTAGGGTTTTTAACCAATCTTGTGCATCCAATAAGTTCATTTGTGTCATTGGATTAACATTTAGGTCATTTTCGTCCTCCCTAGGGTTATATATGGTCAAATAGGGTTTTTAACCAATCTTGTGCATCCAATAAGTTCATTTGTGTCATTGGATTAACATTGAGGTCATTTTCGTCCTCCCTAGGCTTATTTATGTGCAATTAGGGTTTTTAACCAATCTTGTGCATCCAATAAGTTCATTTGTGTCATTGGATTAACATTTAGGTCATTTTCGTCCTCCCTAGGGTTATATATGGGCAAATAGGGTTTTTAACCAATCTTGTGCTTCCAATAAGTTCATTTGTGTCATTGGATTAACATTTAGGTCGTTTTCGTCCTCCCTAGGGTTATTTATGGGCAATTAGGGTTTTTAACCAATCTTGTGCATCCAATAAGTTCATTTGTGTCATTGGATTAACATTTAGGTCATTTTCGTCCTCTCTAGGGTTATTTATGTGCAATTAGGGTTTTTAACCAATCTTGTGCATCCAATAAGTTCATTTGTGTCATTGGATTAACATTTAGGTCATTTTCGTCCTCCTTAGGCTTATTCTTGTGCAATTAGGGTTTTTAACCAATCTTGTGCATCCAATAAATTCCTTTGTGTCATTGGATTAACATTTAGGTCATTTTCGTCCTCCCTAGGCTTATCGTTTTGCAATTAGGGTTTTTAACCAATCTTGTGCATCCAATAAGTTCATTTGTGTCATTGGATTAACATTTAGGTCATTTTCGTCCTCTCTAGGGTTATTTATGTGCAATTAGGGTTTTTAACCAATCTTGTGCATCCAATAAGTTCATTTGTGTCATTGGATGAACATTTAAGTCATTTTCGTCCTCCGTAGCCTTATTTATGTGCAATTAGGGTTTTTAACCAATCTTGTGCATCCAATAAGTTCATTTGTGTCATTGGATTAACATTTAGGTCATTTTCGTCCTCTCTAGGGTTATTTATGTGCAATTAGGGTTTTTAACCAATCTTGTGCATCCAATAAGTTCATTTCTGTCATTGGATTAACATTTAAGTCATTTTCGTTGTCCCTAGGCTTTTTCTTGTCGAATTAGGGTTTTTAACCAATCTTGTGCATCAAATAAGTTCATTTGTGTCATTGGATTAACATTTAGGTCATTTTCGTCCTCCGTAGCCTTATTTATGTGCAGTTAGGGTTTTTAACCAATCTTGTGCGTCCAATAAGTTCATTTGTGTCATTGGATTAACATTTAAGTCATTTTCGTCGTCCCTAGGCTTATTCTTTTCAAATTAGGGTTTTTAACCAATCTTGTGCATCCAATAAGTTCATTTGTGTCATTGGATTAACATTTAGGTCATTTTCGTCCTCTCTAGGGTTATTTATGTGCAATTAGGGTTTTTAACCAATCTTGTGCATCCAATAAGTTCATTTGTCTCATTGGATTAACATTCAGGTCATTTTCGTCCTCCCTAGGATTATATATGGGCAATTAGGATTTTTAACCAATCTTGTGCATCCAATAAGTTCATTTGTGTCATTGGATTAACATTTAGGTCATTTTTGTCCTCCCTAGGGTTATATATGGGCAATTAGGGTTTTTAACCAATCTTGTGCATCCAATAAGTTCATTTGTGTCATTGGATTAACATTTAGGTCATTTTCGTCCTCCCTAGGGTTATATATGGGCAAATAGGGTTTTTAACCAATCTTGTGCATCCAATAAGTTCATTTGTGTCATTGGATTAACATTTAGGTCATTTTCGTCCTCTCTAGGGTTATTTATGTGCAATTAGGGTTTTTAACCAATCTTGTGCATCCAATAAGTTCATTTGTGTCATTGGATTAACATTTAGGTCATTTTCTTCCTCCTTAGGCTTTTTTATGTGCAATTAGGGTTTTTAACCAATCTTGTGCATCCAATAAGTTCATTTGTGTCATTGGATTAGCATTTAGGTCATTTTCGTCCTCCCTAGGCTTATTTATGTGCAATTAGGGTTTTTAACCAATCTTGTGCATCCAATAAGTTCATTTGTGTCATTGGATTAACATTTAGGTCATTTTAGTCCTTCCTATGGTTATTTATTGGCAATTAGGGTTTTTAACCAATCTTGTGCATCCAATATGTTCATTTGTGTCATTGGATTAGCATTTAGGTCATTTTCTTCCTCCCTAGGCTTATTTATGTGAGTTTAGGGTTTTTAACCAATCTTGTGCATCCAATAAGTTCATTTGTGTCATTGGATTAACATTTAGGTCATTTTCGTCCTCTCTAGGGTTATTTATGTGCAATTAGGGTTTTTAACTAATCTTGTGCATCCAATAAGTTCATTTGTGTCATTGGATTAACATTTAGGTCATTTTCGTCATCCCTAGGCTTATTCTTGTGCAATTAGGGTTTTTAACCAATCTTGTGCATCCAATAAGTTCATTTGTGTCATTGGATTAACATTTTGGTCATTTTCGTCCTCCCTAGGGTTATTTATGTGCAATTAGGGTTTTTAACCAATCTTGTGCATCCAATAAGTTCATTTGTGTCATTGGATTAACATTTAGGTCATTTTCGTCCTCCCTAGGGTTATTTATGTGCAATTAGGGTTTTTAACCAATCTTGTGCATCCAATAAGTTCATTTGTGTCATTGGATTAGCATTTAGGTCATTTTCGTCCTCCCTAGGCTTATTTATGTGCAATTAGGGTTTTTAACCAATCTTGTGCATCCAATAAGTTCATTTGTGTCATTGGATTAACATTTAGGTCATTTTAGTCCTCCCTAGGGTTATTTATTGGCAATTAGGGTTTTTAACCAATCTTGTGCATCCAATATGTTCATTTGTGTCATTGGATTAGCATTTAGGTCATTTTCTTCCACCCTAGGCTTATTTATGTGAGTTTAGGGTTTTTAACCAATCTTGTGCATCCAATAAGTTCATTTGTGTCATTGGATTAACATTTAGGTCATTTTCGTCCTCCCTAGGCTTATTCTTGTGCATTTAGGGTTTTTAACCAATCTTGTGAATACAATAAGTTCATTTGTGTCATTGGATTAACATTTAGGTCATTTTCGTCCTCCCTAGGCTTATTCTTGTCCAATTAGGGTTTTTAACCAATCTTGTGCATCCAATATGTTCATTTGTGTCATTTGATTAACATTTAGGTCATTTTCGTCCTCCCTAGGCTTATTCTTGTCCAATTAGGGTTTTTAACCAATCTTGTGCATCCAATAAGTTCATTTGTGTCATTGGATTAACATTTAGGTCATTTTCGTCCTCCCTAGGCTTATTTATGTGCAATTGGGGTTTTTAACCAATCTTGTGCATCCAATAAGTTCATTTGTGTCATTGGATTAACGTTTATGTCATTTTCGTCCTCCCTAGGGTTATTCTTGTCCAATTAGGGTTTTTAACCAATCTTGTGCATCCAAAAAGTTCATTTGTGTCTTTGGGTTAACATTTAGGTCATTTTCGTCCTCTCTAGGGTTATTGATGGGCAATTAGGGTTTTTAACCTATCTTGTGCATCCAATAAGTTCATTTGTGTCATTGGATTAACATTTAGGTGATTTTCGTCCTCCCTAGGGTTATTTATGGGCAATTAGGGTTTTTAACCAATCTTGTGCATCCAATAAGTTCATTTGTGTCATTGGATTAACATTTAGGTCATTTTCGTCCTCTCTAGGGTTATTTATGTGCAATTAGGGTTTTTAACCAATCTTGTGCATCCAATAAGTTCATTTGTGTCATTGGATTAACATTTAGGTCATTTTCGTCCTTCCTAGGCTTATTCTTGTGCAATTAGGGTTTTTAACCAATCTTGTCCATCCAATAAGTTCATTTGTGTCATTGAATTAACATTTAAGTCATTTTCGTCCTCTCTAGGGTTATTTATGTGCAATTAGGGTTTTTAACCAATCTTGTGCATCCAATAAGTTCATTTGTGTCATTGGATTAACATTTATGTCATTTTCGTCCTCCCTAGGCTTATTCTTGTCCAATTAGGGTTTTTAACCAATCTTGTGCATCCAATAAGTTCATTTGTGTCATTGGATTAACATTTAGGTAATTTTCGTCCTCTCTAGGGTTATTTATGTGCAATTAGGGTTTTTAACCAATCTTGTGCATCCAATAAGTTCATTTGTGTCATTGGATTAACATTTAGGTCATTTTCGTCCTCCCTAGGCTTATTCTTGTGCAATTAGGGCTTTTTACCAATCTTGTGCATCCAAAAAGTTCATTTGTGTCATTGGATTAACATTTAGGTCATTTTCGTCCTCCCTAGGGTTATTTATGTGCAATTAGGGTTTTTAACCAATCTTGTGCATCCAATAAGTTCATTTGTGTCATTGGATTAACATTTAGGTCATTATCGTCCTCCCTAGGCTTATTCTTGTGCAATTAGGGCTTTTAACCAATCTTGTGCATCCAAAAAGTTCATTTGTGTCTTTGAATTGACATTTAGGTCATTTTCGTCCTCTCTAGGGTTATTTATGTGCATTTAGGGTTTTTAACCAATCTTGTGCATACAATAAGTTCATTTGTGTCATTGGATTAACATTTAGGTCATTTTCGTCCTCCCTAGGCTTATTCTTGTCCAATTAGGGTTTTTATCCAATCTTGTGCATCCAATATGTTCATTTGTGTCATTTGATTAACATTTAGGTCATTTTCGTCCTCTATATGCTTATTCTTGTGTAATTATGGTTTTTAACCAATCTTGTGCATCCAATAAGTTCGTTTGTGTCATTGGATTAACATTTTGGTCATTTTCGTCCTCCCTAGGCTTATTTATGTGCAATTAGGGTTTTTAACCAATCTTGTGCATCCAATAAGTTCATTTGTGTCATTGGATTAACATTTAGGTCATTTTCGTCCTCCCTAGGGTTATATATGGGAAATTAGGGTTTTTAACCAATCTTGTGCATCCAATAAGTTCATTTGTGTCATTGGATTAACATTTAGGTCATTTTGGTCCTCCCTAGGGTTATATATGGGCAAATAGGGTTTTTAACCAATCTTGTGCATCCAATAAGTTCATTTGTGTCATTGGATTAACATTTAGGTCATTTTCGTCCTCTCTAGGGTTATTTATGTGCAATTAGGGTTTTTAACCAATCTTGTGCATCCAATAAGTTCATTTGTGTCATTGGATTAACATTTACGTCATTATCGTCCTCCCTAGGCTTATTCTTGTGCAATTAGGGCTTTTAACCAATCTTGTGCATCCAAAAAGTTCATTTGTGTCTTTGAATTGACATTTAGGTCATTTTCGTCCTCTCTAGGGTTATTTATGTGCATTTAGGGTTTTTAACCAATCTTGTGCATACAATAAGTTCATTTGTGTCATTGGATTAACATTTAGGTCATTTTCGTCCTCCCTAGGCTTATTCTTGTCCAATTAGGGTTTTTAACCAATCTTGTGCATCCAATAGGTGTGTTTGTGTCATTGGATGATCAATTAGGTCATTTTCGTCCTCCCTAGGCATATTCTTGTCCAGTTAGGGTTTTAAACCAATCTTGTGCATCCAATAGGTGTGTTTGTGTCATTGGATGATCAATTAGGTCATTTTCGTCCTCCCTAGGCATATTCTTGTCCAATTAGGGTTTTTAACCAATCTTGTGCATCCAATAGGTGTGTTTGTGTCATTGGATGATCAACTAGGTCATTTTCGTCCTCCCTAGGCCTATTCTTGTCCAATTAGGGTTTTTAACCAATCTTGTGCATCCAATAAGTTGAGTTGTGTCATTGGATTAACATTTAGGTCATTTTCGTCCTCCCTAGGCTTATTCTTGTCCAATTAGGGTTTTTAACCAATCTTGTCCATCCAATAGGTGTGTTTGTGTCATTGGATGATCAATTAGGTCATTATCGTCCTCCCTAGGCATATTCTTGTCCAATTTGGGTTTTTAACCAATCTTGTGCATCCAATAGGTGTGTTTGTGTCATTGGATGATCAATTAGGTCATTTTCGTCCTCCCTAGGCATATTCTTGTCCAATTAGGGTTTTTAACCAATCTTGTGCATCCAATAGGTGTGTTTGTGTCATTGGATGATCAATTAGGTCATTTTCGTCCTCCCTAGGCATATTCTTGTCCAATTAGGGTTTTTAACCAATCTTGTGCATCCAATAAGTCGAGTTGTGTCATTGGATTAACATTTAGGTCATTTTCGTCCTCCCTAGGCTTATTCTTGTCCAATTAGGGTTTTTAATCGATCTTGTGCATCCAATAGGTGTGTTTGTGTCATTGGATGATCAATTAGGTCATTTTCGTCCTCCCTAGGCATATTCTTGTCCAATTAGGGTTTTTAACCAATCTTGTGCATCCAATAGGTGTGTTTGTGTCATTGGATGATCAATTAGGTCATTTTCGTCCTCCCTAGGCATATTCTTGTCCAATTAGGGTTTTTAACCAATCTTGTTCATCTAATAGGTGTGTTTGTGTCATTGGATGATTAATTAGTTCATTTTCGTCCTCCCTAGGCATATTCTTGTCCAATTAGGGTTTTTAACGAATCTTGTGCATCCAATAGGTGTGTTTGTGTCATTGGATGATCAATTAGGTCATTTTCGTCCTCCCTAGGCATATTCTGGTCCAATTAGGGTTTTTAACCAATCTTGTGCATCCAATAGGTTTGTTTGTGTCATTGGATGATCAATTGGGTCATTTTCGTCCTCCCTAGGGATATTCTTGTCCAATTAGGGTTTTTAACCAATCTTGTGCATCCAATAGGTGTGTTTGTGTCATTGGATGATCAATTAGGTCATTTTCGTCCTCCCTAGGCATATTCTTGTCCAATTAGGGTTTTTAACCAATCTTGTGCATCCAATAGGTGTGTTTGTGTCATTGGATGATCAATTAGGTCATTTTCGTCCTCCCTAGGCTTATTCTTATCCAATTAGGGTTTTTAACCAATCTTGTGCTTCCAATAAGTTGAGTTGTGTCATTGGATTAACGTTTAGGTCATTCTCGTCGTCCCTAGGCTTATTCTTGTCCAATTAGGGTTTTTAACCAATCTTGTGCATCCAATACGTTCATTTGTGTCATTGGATTAACATTTAGGTCATTTTCGTCCTCCTTAGGCATATTCTTCTCCAATTAGAGTTTTAGACCAATCTTGTGCATCCAATAGGTGTGTTTGTGTCATTGGATGATCAATTAGGTCATTTTCGTCCTCCCTAGGCATATTCTTGTCCAATTAGGGTTTTTAACCAATCTTGTGCATCCAATAGGTGTGTTTGTGTCATTGGATGATCAATTAGGTCATTTTCGTCCTCCCTAGGCATATTCTTGTCCAATTAGGGTTTTTAACCAATCTTGTGCATCCAATAGGTGTGTTTGTGTCATTGGATGATCAATTAGGTCATTTTCGTCCTCCCTAGGCTTATTCTTGTCCAATTAGGGTTTTTAACCAATCTTGTGCATCCAATAGGTGTGTTTGTGTCATTGGATGATCAATTAGGTCATTTTCGTCCTCCCTAAGCTTATTCTTGTCCAATTAGGGTTTTTAACTAATCTTGGGCATCCAATAAGTTCATTTGTGTCAATGGATTAACATTAAGGTCATTTTCGTCCTCCCTAGGCTTATTCTTGTCCAATTAGGGTTTTTAACCAATCTTGTGCATCCAATAAGTTCATTTGTGTCATTGGATTAACATTTAGGTCATTTTCGTCCTCCCTAGGCTTATTTATGTGCAATTGGGGTTTTTAACCAATCTTGTGCATCCAATAAGTTCATTTGTGTCATTGGATTAACGTTTATGTCATTTTCGTCCTCCCTAGGGTTATTCTTGTCCAATTAGGGTTTTTAACCAATCTTGTGCATCCAAAAAGTTCATTTGTGTCTTTGGATTAACATTTAGGTCATTTTCGTCCTCTCTAGGGTTATTGATGGGCAATTAGGGTTTTTAACCTATCTTGTGCATCCAATAAGTTCATTTGTGTCATTGGATTAACATTTAGGTGATTTTCGTCCTCCCTAGGGTTATTTATGGGCAATTAGGGTTTTTAACCAATCTTGTGCATCCATTAAGTTCATTTGTGTCATTGGATTAACATTTAGGTCATTTTCGTCCTCTCTAGGGTTATTTATGTGCAATTAGGGTTTTTAGCCAATCTTGTGCATCCAATAAGTTCATTTGTGTCATTGGATTAACATTTAGGTCATTTTCGTCCTTCCTAGGCTTATTCTTGTGCAATTAGGGTTTTTAACCAATCTTGTCCATCCAATAAGTTCATTTGTGTCATTGAATTAACATTTAAGTCATTTTCGTCCTCTCTAGGGTTATTTATGTGCAATTAGGGTTTTTAACCAATCTTGTGCATCCAATAAGTTCATTTGTGTCATTGGATTAACATTTATGTCATTTTCGTCCTCCCTAGGCTTATTCTTGTCCAATTAGGGTTTTTAACCAATCTTGTGCATCCAATAAGTTCATTTGTGTCATTGGATTAACATTTAGGTAATTTTCGTCCTCTCTAGGGTTATTTATGTGCAATTAGGGTTTTTAACCAATCTTGTGCATCCAATAAGTTCATTTGTGTCATTGGATTAACATTTAGGTCATTTTCGTCCTCCCTAGGCTTATTCTTGTGCAATTAGGGCTTTTTACCAATCTTGTGCATCCAAAAAGTTCATTTGTGTCATTGGATTAACATTTAGGTCATTTTCGTCCTCCCTAGGGTTATTTATGTGCAATTAGGGTTTTTAACCAATCTTGTGCATCCAATAAGTTCATTTGTGTCATTGGATTAACATTTAGGTCATTATCGTCCTCCCTAGGCTTATTCTTGTGCAATTAGGGCTTTTAACCAATCTTGTGCATCCAAAAAGTTCATTTGTGTCTTTGAATTGACATTTAGGTCATTTTCGTCCTCTCTAGGGTTATTTATGTGCATTTAGGGTTTTTAACCAATCTTGTGCATACAATAAGTTCATTTGTGTCATTGGATTAACATTTAGGTCATTTTCGTCCTCCCTAGGCTTATTCTTGTCCAATTAGGGTTTTTATCCAATCTTGTGCATCCAATATGTTCATTTGTGTCATTTGATTAACATTTAGGTCATTTTCGTCCTCTATAGGCTTATTCTTGTGTAATTAGGGTTTTTAACCAATCTTGTGCATCCAATAAGTTCATTTGTGTCATTGGATTAACATTTAGGTCATTATCGTCCTCCCTAGGCTTATTCTTGTGCAATTAGGGCTTTTAACCAATCTTGTGCATCCAAAAAGTTCATTTGTGTCTTTGAATTGACATTTAGGTCATTTTCGTCCTCTCTAGGGTTATTTATGTGCATTTAGGGTTTTTAACCAATCTTGTGCATACAATAAGTTCATTTGTGTCATTGGATTAACATTTAGGTCATTTTCGTCCTCCCTAGGGTTATTTATGGGCAATTAGGGTTTTTAACCAATCTTGTGCATCCAATAAGTTCATTTGTGTCATTGGATTAACATTTAGGTCATTTTCGTCCTCTCTAGGGTTATTTATGTGCAATTAGGGTTTTTAACCAATCTTGTGCATCCAATAAGTTCATTTGTGTCATTGGATTAGCATTTAGGTCATTTTCGTCCTCCCTAGGCTTATTTATGTGCAATTAGGGTTTTTAACCAATCTTGTGCATCCAATAAGTTCATTTGTGTCATTGGATTAACATTTAGGTCATTTTTGTCCTCCCTAGGGTTATATATGGGCAATTAGGGTTTTTAACCAATCTTGTGCATCCAATAAGTTCATTTGTGTCATTGGATTAACATTTAGGTCATTTTCGTCCTCCCTAGGGTTATATATGGGCAAATAGGGTTTTTAACCAATCTTGTGCATCCAATAAGTTCATTTGTGTCATTGGATTAACATTTAGGTCATTTTCGTCCTCTCTAGGGTTATTTATGTGCAATTAGGGTTTTTAACCAATCTTGTGCATCCAATAAGTTCATTTGTGTCGTTGGATTAGCATTTAGGTCATTTTCGTCCTCCCTAGGCTTATTTATGTGCAATTAGGGTTTTTAACCAATCTTGTGCATCCAATAAGTTCATTTGTGTCATTGGATAAACATTTAGGTCATTTTAGTCCTCCCTAGGGTTATTTATTGGCAATTAAGGTTTTTAACCAATCTTGTGCATCCAATATGTTCATTTGTGTCATTGGATTAGCATTTAGGTCATTTTCTTCCTCCCTAGGCTTATTTATGTGAGTTTAGGGTTTTTAACCAATCTTGTGCATCCAATAAGTTCATTTGTGTCATTGGATTAACATTTAGGTCATTTTCGTCCTCCCTAGGGTTATATATGGGCAATTAGGGTTTTTAACCAATCTTGTGCATCCAATAAGTTCATTTGTGTCATTGGATTAACATTTTGGTCATTTTCGTCCTCCCTAGGCTTATTTATGTGCAATTAGGGTTTTTAACCAATCTTGTGCATCCAATAAGTTCATTTGTGTCATTGGATTAACATTTAGGTCATTTTCGTCCTCTCTAGGGTAATTTATGTGCAATTAGGGTTTTTAACCAATCTTGTGCATCCAAAAAGTTGATTTGTATCTTTGAATACACATTTAGGTCATTTTCGTCCTCTCTAGGGTTATTTATATGCAATTAGGGTTTTTAACCAATCTTGTGCACCCAATAAGTTCATTTTTGTCATTGGATTAACATTTAGGTCATTTTCGTCCTCCCTAGGCTTATTCTTGTCCAATTATGGTTTTTAACCAATCTTGTGCATCCAATAAGTTCATTTGTGTCATTGGATTAACATTTTGGTCATTTTCGTCCTCCCTAGGCTTATTTATGTGCAATTACGTTTTTTAACCAATCTTGTGCATCCAAAAAGTTCTTTTGTGTCATTGGATTAACATTTAGGTCATTTTCGTCCTCCGTAGGGTTATTTGTGGGCAATTAGGGTTTTTAACCAATCTTGTGCATCCAATAAGTTCATTTGTGTCATTGGATTAACATTTAGGTCATTTTCGTCCTCCCTAGGCTTATTCTTGTGCAATTAGGGTTTTTAACCAATCTTGTGCATCCAATAAGTTCATTTGTGTCGTTGGATTAACATTTAGGTCATTTTCGTCCTCCCTAGGCTTATTTATGTGCAATTAGGGTTTTTAACCAATCTTGTGCATCCAATAAGTTTATTTGTGTCATTGGATTAACATTTAGGTCATTTTCGTCCTCCCTAGGCTTATTCTTGTCCAATTAGGGTTTTTAACCAATCTTGTGCATCCAATAGGTGTGTTTGTGTCATTGGATGATCAATTAGGTCATTTTCGTCCTCCCTAGGCTTATTCTTAAGGGTTTTTAACCAATCTTGTGCATCCAATAAGTTGAGTTGTGTCATTGGATTAACATTTAGGTCATTTTCGTCCTCCCTAGGCTTATTCTTGTCCAATTAGGGTTTTTAACCAATCTTGTGCATCCAATAAGTTGAGTTGTCTCATTGGATTAACATTTAGGTCATTTTCGTCCTCCCTAGGCTTATTCTTGTCCAGTTAGGGTTTTTAAGTAATCTTGTGCATCCAATAGGTGTGTTTGTGTCATTGGATGATCAATTAGGTCATTTTCGTCCTCCCTAGGCATATTCTTGTCCAATTAGGGTTTTTAACCAATCTTGTGCATCCAATAGGTGTGTTTGTGTCATTGGATGATCAATTAGGTCATTTTCGTCCTCCCTAGGCATATTCTTGTCCAATTAGGGTTTTTAACCAATCTTGTGCATCCAATAGGTGTGTTTGTGTCATTGGATGATCAATTAGGTTATTTTCTTCCTCCCTATGCATATTCTTGTCCAATTAGGGTTTTTAACTAATCGTGTGCATCCGATAAGTTCATTTGTGTCATTGGATGATCAATTAGGTCATTTTCGTCCTCCCTAGGCATATTCTTGTCCAATTAGGGTTTTTAACCAATCTTGTGCATCCAATAGGTGTGTTTGTGTCATTGGATGATCAATTAGGTCATTTTCGTCCTCCCTAGGCATATTCTTGTCCAATTAGGGTTTTTAACCAATCTTGTGCATCCAATAGGTGTGTTTGTGTCATTGGATGATCAATTAGTTCGTTTTCGTCTTCCCTAGGCTTATTCTTGTCCAATTAGGGTTTTTAACCGATCTTGTGCATCCAATAAGTTGAGTTGTGTCATTGGATTAACATATAGGTCATTTTCGTTCTCCCTAGGCTTATTCTTGTCCAATTAGGGTTTTTAACCAATCTTGTGCCTCCAATAGGTGTGTTTGTGTCATTGGATGATCAATTAGGTCAATTTCGTCCTCCCTAGGCTTATTCTTGTCCAATTAGGGTTTTTAACCAATCTTGTGCATCCAATAGGTGTGTTTGTGTCATTGGATGATCAATTAGGTCATTTTCGTCCTCCCTAGGCATATTCTTGTCCAATTAGGGTTTTTAACCAATCTTGTGCATCCAATAGGTGTGTTTGTGTCATTGGATGATCAATTAGGTCATTTTCGTCCTCCCTGAGCATATTCTTGTCCAATTAGGGTTTTTAACGAATCTTGTGCATCCAATAGGTGTGTTTGTGTCATTGGATGATCAATTAGGTCATTTTCGTCCTCCCTAGGCATATTCTTGTCCAATTAGGGTTTTTAACCAATCTTGTGCATCCAATAAGTCGAGTTGTGTCATTGGATTAACATTTAGGTCATTTTCGTCCTCCCTAGGCTTATTCTTGTCCAATTAGGGTTTTTAATCGATCTTGTGCATCCAATAGGTGTGTTTGTGTCATTGGATGATCAATTAGGTCATTTTCGTCCTCCCTAGGCATATTCTTGTCCAATTAGGGTTTTTAACCAATCTTGTGCATCCAATAGGTGTGTTTGTGTCATTGGATGATCAATTAGGTCATTTTCGTCCTCCCTAGGCATATTCTTGTCCAATTAGGGTTTTTAACCAATCTTGTTCATCTAATAGGTGTGTTTGTGTCATTGGATGATTAATTAGTTCATTTTCGTCCTCCCTAGGCATATTCTTGTCCAATTAGGGTTTTTAACGAATCTTGTGCATCCAATAGGTGTGTTTGTGTCATTGGATGATCAATTAGGTCATTTTCGTCCTCCCTAGGCATATTCTGGTCCAATTAGGGTTTTTAACCAATCTTGTGCATCCAATAGGTTTGTTTGTGTCATTGGATGATCAATTGGGTCATTTTCGTCCTCCCTAGGGATATTCTTGTCCAATTAGGGTTTTTAACCAATCTTGTGCATCCAATAGGTGTGTTTGTGTCATTGGATGATCAATTAGGTCATTTTCGTCCTCCCTAGGCATATTCTTGTCCAATTAGGGTTTTTAACCAATCTTGTGCATCCAATAGGTGTGTTTGTGTCATTGGATGATCAATTAGGTCATTTTCGTCCTCCCTAGGCTTATTCTTATCCAATTAGGGTTTTTAACCAATCTTGTGCTTCCAATAAGTTGAGTTGTGTCATTGGATTAACGTTTAGGTCATTCTCGTCGTCCCTAGGCTTATTCTTGTCCAATTAGGGTTTTTAACCAATCTTGTGCATCCAATACGTTCATTTGTGTCATTGGATTAACATTTAGGTCATTTTCGTCCTCCTTAGGCATATTCTTCTCCAATTAGAGTTTTAGACCAATCTTGTGCATCCAATAGGTGTGTTTGTGTCATTGGATGATCAATTAGGTCATTTTCGTCCTCCCTAGGCATATTCTTGTCCAATTAGGGTTTTTAACCAATCTTGTGCATCCAATAGGTGTGTTTGTGTCATTGGATGATCAATTAGGTCATTTTCGTCCTCCCTAGGCATATTCTTGTCCAATTAGGGTTTTTAACCAATCTTGTGCATCCAATAGGTGTGTTTGTGTCATTGGATGATCAATTAGGTCATTTTCGTCCTCCCTAGGCTTATTCTTGTCCAATTAGGGTTTTTAACCAATCTTGTGCATCCAATAGGTGTGTTTGTGTCATTGGATGATCAATTAGGTCATTTTCGTCCTCCCTAAGCTTATTCTTGTCCAATTAGGGTTTTTAACTAATCTTGGGCATCCAATAAGTTCATTTGTGTCAATGGATTAACATTAAGGTCATTTTCGTCCTCCCTAGGCTTATTCTTGTCCAATTAGGGTTTTTAACCAATCTTGTGCATCCAATAAGTTCATTTGTGTCATTGGATTAACATTTAGGTCATTTTCGTCCTCCCTAGGCTTATTTATGTGCAATTGGGGTTTTTAACCAATCTTGTGCATCCAATAAGTTCATTTGTGTCATTGGATTAACGTTTATGTCATTTTCGTCCTCCCTAGGGTTATTCTTGTCCAATTAGGGTTTTTAACCAATCTTGTGCATCCAAAAAGTTCATTTGTGTCTTTGGATTAACATTTAGGTCATTTTCGTCCTCTCTAGGGTTATTGATGGGCAATTAGGGTTTTTAACCTATCTTGTGCATCCGATAAGTTCATTTGTGTCATTGGATTAACATTTAGGTGATTTTCATCCTCCCTAGGGTTATTTATGGGCAATTAGGGTTTTTAACCAATCTTGTGCATCCAATAAGTTCATTTGTGTCATTGGATTAACATTTAGGTCATTTTCGTCCTCTCTAGGGTTATTTATGTGCAATTAGGGTTTTTAACCAATCTTGTGCATCCAATAAGTTCATTTGTGTCATTGGATTAACATTTAGGTCATTTTCGTCCTTCCTAGGCTTATTCTTGTGCAATTAGGGTTTTTAACCAATCTTGTCCATCCAATAAGTTCATTTGTGTCATTGAATTAACATTTAAGTCATTTTCGTCCTCTCTAGGGTTATTTATGTGCAATTAGGGTTTTTAACCAATCTTGTGCATCCAATAAGTTCATTTGTGTCATTGGATTAACATTTATGTCATTTTCGTCCTCCCTAGGCTTATTCTTGTCCAATTAGGGTTTTAAACCAATCTTGTGCATCCAATAAGTTCATTTGTGTCATTGGATTAACATTTAGGTAATTTTCGTCCTCTCTAGGGTTATTTATGTGCAATTAGGGTTTTTAACCAATCTTGTGCATCCAATAAGTTCATTTGTGTCATTGGATTAACATTTAGGTCATTTTCGTCCTCCCTAGGCTTATTCTTGTGCAATTAGGGCTTTTTACCAATCTTGTGCATCCAAAAAGTTCATTTGTGTCATTGGATTAACATTTAGGTCATTTTCGTCCTCCCTAGGGTTATTTATGTGCAATTAGGGTTTTTAACCAATCTTGTGCATCCAATAAGTTCATTTGTGTCATTGGATTAACATTTAGGTCATTTTCGTCCTCCCTAGGCTTATTCTTGTCGAGTTAGGATTTTTAACCAATATTGTGCATCCAAAAAGTTCATTTGTGTCGTTGGATTAACATTTAGGTCATTTTCGTCCTCCCTAGGCTTTTTCTTGTCCAATTATGGTTTTTAACCAATCTTATGCAACCAAAAAGTTCATTTGTGTCATTGGATTAACACTTAGGTCATTTTCGTCCTCCCTAGGCTTATTCATGTGCAATAAGGGTTTTTAACCAATCTTCTGCATCCAAAAAGTTCATATGTGTCACTGGATTAACATTTAGGTCATTTTTGACCTCCCTACGGTTATTCTTGTCCAATTAGGCTTATTCATGTCCAATTAGGGTTTTTAACCAATGTTGTGCATCCAATAAGTTCATTTGTGTCATTGGATTAACATTTAGGTTATTTTCGTCCTCCGTAGGCTTATCCTTGTGCAATTAGGGTTTTTAACCAATCTTGTGCATCCAAAAAGTTCATTTGTGTCTTTGGATTAACATTTAGGACATTTTCGTCCTCTCTATATTTATTTATGTCCAATTAGGGTTTTTAAGCAATCTTGTGCTTCCAATAAATTCATTTGTGTCATTGGATTAACATTTAGGTCATTTTCGTCCTCCCTAGGCTTATTCTTGTCGAGTTAGGGTTTTTAACCAATCTTGTGCATCCAATAAGTTCATTTGTGTCATTGGATTAACATTTAGGTCATTTTCGTCCTCCCTAGGCTTATTCTTGTCGAGTTAGGATTTTAAACCAATCTTGTGCATCCAAAAAGTTCATTTGTGTCGTTGGATTAATATTTAGGTCATTTTCGTCCTCCCTAGGCTTTTTCTTGTCCAATTATGGGTTTTAACCAATCTTTTGCAACCAAAAAGTTCATTTGTGTCATTGGATGAACATTTAGGTCATTTTCGTCCTCCCTAGGGTTATTCTTGTCCAATTAGGGTTTTTAACCAATCTTCTGCATCCAATAGGTGTGTTTATGTCATTGGATGAACATTTAGGTCATTTTCGTCCTCCCTAGGCTTATTCTTGTGCAATTAGGGTTTTTAACCAATCTTGTGCATCCAAAAAGTTCATTTGTGTCATTGGATTAACATTTAGGTCATTTTCGTCCTCTCTAGGGTTATTTATGTGCAATTAGGGTTTTTAACCAATCTTGTGCATCCAATAAGTTCATTTGTGTCATTGGATTAACATTTAGGTCATTTTCGTCCTCCCTAGGCTTATTCTTGTCCAATGATGGTTTTTAACCAATCTTGTGCATCCAATAAGTTCATTTGTGTCATTGGATTAACATTTAGGTCATTTTCGTCCTCCCTAGGCTTATTCTTGTCCAATTAGGGTTTTTAAAAAATCTTCTACAACCAAAAAGTTCATTTGTGTCGTTGGATGAACATTTAGGTCATTTTCGTCCTCCGAAGCCTTATTTATGTGCAATTAGGGTTTTTAACCAATGTTGTGCATCCAAAAAGTTCATTTGTGTCATTGGATTAACATTTAGGTCATTTTCGTCCTCTCTAGGGTTATTTATGTGCAATTAGGGTTTTTAACCAATCTTGTGCATCCAATAAGTTCATTTGTGTCATTGGATTAACATTTAGGTCATTTTCGTCCTCCCTAGGGTTATTTTTGGGCAATTAGGGTTTTTAACCAATCTTGTGCATCCAAAAAGTTCATTTGTGTCTTTGAATTGACATTTAGGTCATTTTCGTCCTCCCTAGGGTTATTTATCGGCAATTAGGGTTTTTAACCAATCTTGTGCATCCAATAAGTTCATTTGTGTCATTGGATTAACATTTAGGTCATTTTCGTCCTCTCTAGGGTTATTTATGTGCAATTAGGGTTTTTAACCAATCTTGTGCATCCAATAAGTTCATTTGTGTCATTGGATTAACATTTAGGTCATTTTCGTCCTCCCTAGGCTTATTCTTCTCCAATTAGGGTTTTTAACCAATCTTGTCCATCCAATAAGTTCATTTGTATCACTGGATTAACATTTTGGTCATTTTCGTCCTCCCTAGGCTTATTCTTGTCCAATTAGGGTATTTAACCAATCTTGTGCATCCAATAAGTTCATTTGTGTCATTGGATTAACATTTAGGCTAATTTCGTCCTCCCCAGGCTTTTTTATGTCCAATTAGGGTTTTTAACCAGTCTTGTGCATCCAATAAGATCATTTGTGTCATTGGATGAACATTTAGGTCATTTTCGTCCTCCATAGCCTTATTTATGTGCAATTAGGGTTTTTAACCAATCTTGTGCATCCAATAAGTTCATTTGTGTCATTGGATTAACATTAAGGTCATTTTTGTCCTCCCTAGGCTTATTCATGTGCAGTTAGGGTTTTTAACAAATCTTGTGCATCCAAAAAGTTCATTTGTGTCGTTGGATTAACATTTAGGTCATTTTCGTCCTCCGTAGCCTTATTTATGTGCAATTAGGGTTTTTAACCAATCTTGTGCATCCAATAAGTTCATTTGTGTCATTGGATTAACATTTAGGTCATTTTCGTCCTCTCTAGGGTTATTTATGTGCAATTAGGGTTTTTAACCAATCTTGTGCATCCAATAAGTTCATTTGTGTCATTGGATGAACATTTAGGTCATTTTCGTCCTCCGTAGCCTTATTTATGTGCAATTAGGGTTTTTAACCAATCTTGTGCATCCAATAAGTTCATTTGTGTCATTGGATTAACATTTAGGTCATTTTCGTCCTCTCTAGGGTTATTTATGTGCAATTAGGGTTTTTAACCAATCTTGTGCATCCAATAAGTTCATTTGTTTTATTGAATTAACATTTAGGTCATGTTCGTCCTCTCTAGGGTTATTTATGTGCAATTAGGGTTTTAAACCAATCTTTTGCATCCAATAAGTTCATTTGTGTCATTGGATTAACATTTAGGTCATTTTCGTCCTCCCAAGGCTTATTCTTGTCCAATTAGGGTTTTTAACCAATCTTGTGCATCCAATAAGTTCATTTGTGTCATTGGATTAACATTTAGGTCATTTTTGTCCTCCCTAGGCATATTCTTGTCCAATTAGGGTTTTTAACCAATCTTTTGCATCCAATAAGTTGAGTTGTGTCATTGGATGATCAGTTAGGTCATTTTCGTCCTCCCTAAGCTTTATCTTGTCCAATTAGGGTTTTTAACCAATCTTGTGCATCCAATAGGTGTGTTTGTGTCATTGGATGATCAATTAGGTTATTTTCGTCCTCCCTAGGCTTTTTCTTGTCCAATTAGGGTTTTTAACTAATCTTGTGCATCCAATAAGTTCATTTGTGTCATTGGATGATCAATTAGGTCATTTTCGTCCTCCCTAGGCATATTCTTGTCCAATTAGGGTTTTTAACCAATCTTGTGCATCCAATAAGTTGAGTTGTGTCATTGGATTAACATTTAGGTCATTTTCGTCCTCCCTAGGCATATTATTGTCTAATTAGGGTTATTAACCAATCTTGTGCATCCAATAGGTGTGTTTGTGTCATTGGATGATCAATTAGGTCATTTTCGTCCTCCCTAGGCATATTCTTGTCCAATTAGGGTTTTTAACCAATCTTGTGCATCCAATAGGTGTGTTTGTGTCATTGGATGATCAATTAGGTCACTTTCGTCCTCCTTAGGCTTATTCTTGTCCAATTAGGGTTTTTAACCGATCTTGTGCATCCAATAGGTGTGTTTGTGTCATTGGATGATCAATTAGGTCATTTTCGTCCTCCCTAGGCATATTCTTGTCCAATTAGGGTTTTTAACCAATCTTGTGCATCCAATAGGTGTGTTTGTGTCATTGGATGATCAATTAGGTCATTTTCGTCCTCCCTAGGTTTATTCTTGTCCAATTAGGGTTTTTAACCAATCTTTTGCATCCAATAAGTTCATTTGTGTCATTGGATGATCAATTAGGTCATTTTCGTCCTCCCTCGGCATATTCTTGTCCAACTAGGGTTTTTAACCAATCTTGTGCATCCAATAGGTGTGTTTGTGTCATTGGATGATCAATTAGGTCATTTTCGTCCTCCCTAGGCTTATTCTTGTCCAATTAGGGTTTTTAACCAATCTTGTGCATCCAATAAGTTCATTTGTGTCATTGGATTGACATTTAGGTCATTTTCGTCCTCCCTAGGCTTATTCTTGTCCAATTAGGGTTTTTAACCAATCTTGTGCATCCAATAAGTTCATTTGTGTCATTGGATTAACATTTAGGTCATTTTCGTCCTCCCTAGGCTGATTCTTGTCCAATTAGGGTTTTTAAACAATCTTCTGCAACCAAAAAGTTCATTTGTGTCGTTGGATGAACATTTAGGTCATTTTCGTCCTCCGAAGCCTTATTTATGTGCAATTAGGGTTTTTAACCAATCTTGTGCATCCAAAAAGTTCATTTGTGTCATTGGATTAACATTTAGGTCATTTTCGTCCTCCCTAGGGTTATTTATGTGCAATTAGGGTTTTTAACCAATCTTGTGCATCCAATAAGTTCATTTGTGTCATTGGATTAACATTTAGGTCATTTTCGTCCTCCCAAGGCTTATTCTTGTCCAATAAGGGTTTTTAACCAATCTTGTGCATCCAATAAGTTCATTTGTGTCATTGGATTAACATTTAGGTCATTTTCATCCTCCCTAGGCTTATTCTTGTGCAATTAGGGTTTTGAACCAATCTTGTGCGTCCAAAATGTTATTTGTGTTTTTGGATGAACATTTAGGTCATTTTCGTCCTCCCTAGGGTTATTCTTGTCCAATTAGGGTTTTTAACCAATCTTCTGCAACCAAGAAGTTCATTTGTGTCATTGGATGAACATTTAGGTCATCTTCGTCCTCCGTAGCCTTATTTATGTGCAATTATGGTTTTTAACCAATCTTGTGCATCCAATAAGTTCATTTGTGTCATTGGATTAACATTTAGGTCATTTTCGTCCTCTCTAGGGTTATTTATGTGCAATTAGGGTTTTTAACCAATCTTGTGCATCCAATAAGTTCATTTGTGTCAATGGATTAACATTTAGGTCATTTTCGTCCTCCCTAGGCTTATTCTTGTGCAATTAGGGCATTTAACAAATCTTGTGCATCCAAAAAGTTCATTTGTGTCTTTGAATTGACATTTAGGTCATTTTCGTCCTCTCTAGTGTTATTTATGTGCATTTAGGGTTTTTAACCAATCTTGTGCATACAATAAGTTCATTTGTGTCATTGGATTAACATTTAGGTCATTTTCGTCCTCCCTAGGCTTATTCTTGTCCAATTAGTGTTTTTAACCAATCTTGTGCATCCAATATGTTCATTTGTGTCATTTGATTAACATTTTGGTCATTTTCGTCCTCCCTAGAGTTATATATGGGCAATTAGGGTTTTTAACCAATCTTGTGCATCCGATAAGTTCATTTGTGTCATTGGATTAACATTTAGGTCATTTTCGTCCTCCCTAGGGTTATATATGGGCAATTAGGGTTTTTAACCAATCTTGTGCATCCAATAAGTTCATTTGTGTCATTGGATTAACATTTAGGTCATTTTCGTCCTCCCTAGGGTTATATATGGGCAAATAGGGTTTTTAACCAATCTTGTGCATCCAATAAGTTCATTTGTGTCATTGGATTAACATTTAGATCATTTTCGTCCTCTCTAGGGTTATTTATGTGCAATTAGGGTTTTTAACCAATCTTGTGCATCCAATAAGTTCATTTGTGTCATTGGATTAGCGTTTAGGTCATTTTCGTCCTCCCTAGGCTTATTTATGTGCAATTAGGGTTTTTAACCAATCTTGTGCATCCAATAAGTTCATTTGTGTCATTGGATTAACATTTAGGTCATTTTCGTCCTCCCTAGGGTTATTTATGGGCAATTAGGGTTTTTAACCAATCTTGTGCATCCAATAAGTTCATTTGTCTCATTGGATTAACATTCAGGTCATTTTCGTCCTCCCTAGGATTATATATGGGCAATTAGGATTTTTAACCAATCTTGTGCATCCAATAAGTTCATTTGTGTCATTGGATTAACATTTAGGTCATTTTTGTCCTCCCTAGGGTTATATATGGGCAATTAGGGTTTTTAACCAATCTTGTGCATCCAATAAGTTCATTTGTGTCATTGGATTAACATTTAGGTCATTTTCGTCCTCCCTAGGGTTATATATGGGCAAATAGGGTTTTTAACCAATCTTGTGCATCCAATAAGTTCATTTGTGTCATTGGATTAACATTTAGGTCATTTTCGTCCTCTCTAGGGTTATTTATGTGCAATTAGGGTTTTTAACCAATCTTGTGCATCCAATAAGTTCATTTGTGTCGTTGGATTAGCATTTAGGTCATTTTCGTCCTCCCTAGGCTTATTTATGTGCAATTAGGGTTTTTAACCAATCTTGTGCATCCAATAAGTTCATTTGTGTCATTGGATAAACATTTAGGTCATTTTAGTCCTCCCTAGGGTTATTTATTGGCAATTAAGGTTTTTAACCAATCTTGTGCATCCAATATGTTCATTTGTGTCATTGGATTAGCATTTAGGTCATTTTCTTCCTCCCTAGGCTTATTTATGTGAGTTTAGGGTTTTTAACCAATCTTGTGCATCCAATAAGTTCATTTGTGTCATTGGATTAACATTTAGGTCATTTTCGTCCTCCCTAGGGTTATATATGGGCAATTAGGGTTTTTAACCAATCTTGTGCATCCAATAAGTTCATTTGTGTCATTGGATTAACATTTAGGTAATTTTCGTCCTCTCTAGGGTTATTTATGTGCAATTAGGGTTTTTAACCAATCTTGTGCATCCAATAAGTTCATTTGTGTCATTGGATTAACATTTAGGTCATTTTCGTCCTTCCTAGGCTTATTCTTGTGCAATTAGGGTTTTTAACCAATCTTGTCCATCCAATAAGTTCATTTGTGTCGTTGAATTAACATTTAAGTCATTTTCGTCCTCTCTAGGGTTATTTATGTGCAATTAGGGTTTTTAACCAATCTTGTGCATCCAATAAGTTCATTTGTGTCATTGGATTAACATTTATGTCATTTTCGTCCTCCCTAGGCTTATTCTTGTCCAATTAGGGTTTTTAACCAATCTTGTGCATCCAATAAGTTCATTTGTGTCATTGGATTAACATTTAGGTAATTTTCGTCCTCTCTAGGGTTATTTATGTGCAATTAGGGTTTTTAACCAATCTTGTGCATCCAATAAGTTCATTTGTGTCATTGGATTAACATTTAGGTCATTTTCGTCCTCCCTAGGCTTATTCTTGTGCAATTAGGGCTTTTTACCAATCTTGTGCATCCAAAAAGTTCATTTGTGTCATTGGATTAACATTTAGGTCATTTTCGTCCTCCCTAGGGTTATTTATGTGCAATTAGGGTTTTTAACCAATCTTGTGCATCCAATAAGTTCATTTGTGTCATTGGATTAACATTTAGGTCATTATCGTCCTCCCTAGGCTTATTCTTGTGCAATTAGGGCTTTTAACCAATCTTGTGCATCCAAAAAGTTCATTTGTGTCTTTGAATTGACATTTAGGTCATTTTCGTCCTCTCTAGGGTTATTTATGTGCATTTAGGGTTTTTAACCAATCTTGTGCATACAATAAGTTCATTTGTGTCATTGGATTAACATTTAGGTCATTTTCGTCCTCCCTAGGCTTATTCTTGTCCAATTAGGGTTTTTATCTAATCTTGTGCATCCAATATGTTCATTTGTGTCATTTGATTAACATTTAGGTCATTTTCGTCCTCTATAGGCTTATTCTTGTGTAATTAGGGTTTTTAACCAATCTTGTGCATCCAATAAGTTCGTTTGTGTCATTGGATTAACATTTTGGTCATTTTCGTCCTCCCTAGGCTTATTTATGTGCAATTAGGGTTTTTAACCAACGTTGTGCATCCAATAAGTTCATTTGTGTCATTGGATTAACATTTAGGTCATTTTCGTCCTCCCTAGGGTTATATATGGTCAAATAGGGTTTTTAACCAATGTTGTGCATCCAATAAGTTCATTTGTGTCATTGGATTAACATTTAGGTCATTTTCGTCCTCCCTAGGCTTATTTATGTGCAATTAGGGTTTTTAACCAACGTTGGGCATCCAATAAGTTCATTTGTGTCATTGGATTAACATTTAGGTCATTTTCGTCCTCCCTAGGGTTATATATGGTCAAATAGGGTTTTTAACCAATCTTGTGCATCCAATAAGTTCATTTGTGTCATTGGATTAACATTGAGGTCATTTTCGTCCTCCCTAGGCTTATTTATGTGCAATTAGGGTTTTTAACCAATCTTGTGCATCCAATAAGTTCATTTGTGTCATTGGATTAACATTTAGGTCATTTTCGTCCTCCCTAGGGTTATATATGGGCAAATAGGGTTTTTAACCAATCTTGTGCATCCAATAAGTTCATTTGTGTCATTGGATTAACATTTAGGTCATTTTCGTCCTCTCTAGGGTTATTTATGTGCAATTAGGGTTTTTAACCAATCTTGTGCATCCAATAAGTTCATTTGTGTCATTGGATTAACATTTAGGTCATTTTCTTCCTCCTTAGGCTTTTTTATGTGCAATTAGGGTTTTTAACCAATCTTGTGCATCCAATAAGTTCATTTGTGTCATTGGATTAGCATTTAGGTCATTTTCGTCCTCCCTAGGCTTATTTATGTGCAATTAGGGTTTTTAACCAATCTTGTGCATCCAATAAGTTCATTTGTGTCATTGGATTAACATTTAGGTCATTTTAGTCCTCCCTAGGGTTATTTATTGGCAATTAAGGTTTTTAACCAATCTTGTGCATCCAATATGTTCATTTGTGTCATTGGATTAGCATTTAGGTCATTTTCTTCCTCCCTAGGCTTATTTATGTGAGTTTAGGGTTTTTAACCAATCTTGTGCATCCAATAAGTTCATTTGTGTCATTGGATTAACATTTAGGTCATTTTCGTCCTCCCTAGGGTTTTATATGGGCAATTAGGGTTTTTAACCAATCTTGTGCATCCAATAAGTTCATTTGTGTCACTGGATTAACATTTTGGTCATTTTCGTCCTCCCTAGGCTTATTTATGTGCAATTAGGGTTTTTAACCAATCTTGTGCATCCAATAAGTTCATTTGTGTCATTGGATTAACATTTAGGTCATTTTCGTCCTCCCTAGGGTTATATATGGGCAATTAGGGTTTTTAACCAATCTTGTGCATCCAAAAAGTTCATTTGTGTCATTGGATTAACATTTATGTCATTTTCGTCCTCCCTAGGGTTATTCTTGTCCAATTAGGGTTTTTAACCAATCTTGTGCATCCAATAAGTTCATTTGTGTCATTGGATTAACATTTAGGTCATTTTCGTCCTCCCTAGGGTTATATATGGGCAATGGGGTTTTTTACCAATCTTGTGCATCCAATAAGTTCATTTGTGTCATTGGATTTACATTTAGGTCATTTTCGTCCTCCCTAGGCTTACTTATGTGCAATTAGGGTTTTTAACCAATCTTGTGCATCCAATAAGTTCATTTGTGTCATTGGATTAACATTTAGGTCATTTTAGTCCTCCCTAGGGTTATTTATGGGCAATTAGGGTTTTTAACCAATCTTGTGCATCCAATATGTTCATTTGTGTCATTAGATTAGCATTTAGGTCATTTTCTTCCTCCCTAGGCTTTTTAATGTGCAATTAGGGTTTTTAACCAATCTTGTGCATCCAATAAGTTCATTTGTGTCATTGGATTAACATTTAGGTCATTTTCGTCCTCCCTAGGGTTATATATGGGCAATTAGGGTTTTTAACCAATCTTGTGCATCCAATAAGTTCATTTGTGTCATTGGATTAACATTTAGGTCATTTTTGTCCTCCCTAAGCTTATTCTTGTGCATTTAGGGTTTTTAACCAATCTTGTGCATACAATAAGTTCATTTGTGTCATTGGATTAACATTTAGGTCATTTTCGTCCTCCCTAGGCTTATTCTTGTCCAATTAGGGTTTTTATCCAATCTTGTGCATCCAATATGTTCATTTGTGTCATTTGATTAACAATTAGGTCATTTTCGTCCTTTATAGGCTTATTCTTGTGTAATTAGGGTTTTTAACCAATCTTGTGCATCCAATAAGTTGGTTTGTGTCATTGGATTAACATTTTAGTCATTTTCTTCCTCCCTAGGCTTATTTATGTGCAATTAGGGTTTTTAACCAACCTTGTGCATCCAATAAGTTCATTTGTGTCATTGGATTAACATTTAGGTCATTTTCGTCCTCCCTAGGGTTATATATGGGCAATTAGGGTTTTTAACCAATCTTTTGCATCCAATAAGTTCATTTGTGTCATTGGATTAACATTTAGGTCATTTTCGTCCTCCCTAGGGTTATATATGGTCAAATAGGGTTTTTAACCAATCTTGTGCATCCAATAAGTTCATTTGTGTCATTGGATTAACATTTAGGTCATTTTCGTCCTCCCTAGGCTTATTTATGTGCAATTAGGGTTTTTAACCAATCTTGTGCATCCAATAAGTTCATTTGTGTCATTGGATTAACATTTAGGTCATTTTCGTCCTCTCTAGGGTTATTTATGTGCAATTAGGGTTTTTAACCAATCTTGTGCATCCAATAAGTTCATTTGTGTCAATGGATTAGCATTTAGGTCATTTTCGTCCTCCCTAGGCTTACTTATGTGCAATTAGGGTTTTTAACCAATCTTGTGCATCCAATAAGTTCAATTGGGTCATTGGATTAACATTTAGGTAATTTTCGTCGTCCCTAGGGTTATTTATGGGCAATTAGGGTTTTTAACCAATCTTGTGCATCCAATATGTTCATTTGTGTCATTAGATTAGCATTTAGGTCATTTTCTTTCTCCCTAGGCTTTTTTATGTGCAATTAGGGTTTTTAACAAATCTTGTGCATCCAATAAGTTCATTTGTGTCATTGGATTAACATTTAGGTCATTTTCGTCCTCCCTAGGGTTATATATGGGCAATTAGGGTTTTTAACCAATCTTGTGCATCCAATAAGTTCATTTGTGTCATTGGATTAACATTTAGGTCATTTTCGTCCTCCCTAGGCTTATTCTTGTGCATTTAGGGTTTTTAACCAATCTTGTGCATACAATAAGTTCATTTGTGTCATTGGATTAACATTTAGGTCATTTTCGTCCTCCCTAGGCTTATTCTTGTCCAATTAGGGTTTTTAACCAATCTTGTGCATCCAAAAAGTTCATTTGTGTCTTTGAATTAACATTTAGGTCATTTTCGTCCTCTCTAGGGTTATTTATGGGCAAATATGGTTTTTAACCTATCTTGTGCATCCAATAAGTTCATTTGTGACATTGGATTAACATTTAGGTCATTTTCGTCCTCCCTAGGGTTATTTATGGGCAATTAGGGTTTTTAACCAATCTTGTGCATCCAAAAAGTTCATTTGTGTCTTTGAATTGACATTTAGGTCATTTTCGTCCTCTCTAGGGTTATTTATATGCATTTAGGGTTTTTAACCAATCTTGTGCATACAATAAGTTCATTTCTGTCATTGGATTAACATTTAGGTCATTTTCGTCCTCCCTAGGCTTATTCTTGTCCAATTAGGGTTTTTATCCAATCTTGTGCATCCAATATGTTCATTTGTGTCATTTGATTAACATTTAGGTCATTTTCGTCCTCCATAGGCTTATTCTTGTGCAATTAGGGTTTTTAACCAATCTTGTGCATCCAATAAGTTCGTTTGTGTCATTGGATTAACCTTTTGGTCATTTTCGTCCTCCCTAGGCTTATTTATGTGCAATTAGGGTTTTTAACCAATCTTGTGCATCCAATAAGTTCATTTGTGTCATTGGATTAACATTTAGGTCATTTTCGTCCTCCCTAGGGTTATATATGGGCAATTAGGGTTTTTAACCAATCTTGTGCATCCAATAAGTTCATTTGTGTCATTAGATTAACATTTAGGTCATTTTCGTCCTCCATAGGGTTATATATGGGCAATTAGGATTTTTAACAACTCTTGTGTATCCAATAAGTTCATTTGTGTCATTGGATTAACATTTAGGTCATTTTCGTCCTCTCTAGGGCTATTTATGTGCAATTAGGGTTTTTAAACAATCTTGTGCATCCAATAAGATCATTTGTGTCATTGGATTAGCATTTAGGTCATTTTCTTCCTCCCTAGGCTTGTTTATGTGCAATTAGGGTTTTTAACCAATATTGTGCATCTAATAAGTTCATTTGTGTCATTGGATTAACATTTAGGTCATTTTCGTCCTCCCTAGTGTTATATATGGGGAATTAGGGTTTTTAACCAGTCTTGTGCATCCAATAAGTTCATTTGTGTCATTGGATTAACATTTAGGTAATTTTCGTCCTCTCTAGGGTTATTTATGTGCAATTAGGGTTTTTAACCAATCTTGTGCATCCAATAAGTTCATTTGTGTCATTGGATTAGCATTTAGGTCATTTTCTTCCTCCCTAGGCTTTTTTATGTGCAATTAGGGTTTTTAACCAATCTTGTGCATCTAATAAGTTCATTTGTGTCATTGGATTAACATTTAGGTCATTTTCGTCCTCCCTAGGGTTATATATGGGCAATTAGGGTTTTTAACCAATCTTGTGCATCCAATAAGTTCATTTGTGTCATTGGATTAACATTTTGGTCATTTTCGTCCTCCCTAGGCTTATTCTTGTCCAATTAGGGTTTTTAACCAATCTTGTGCATCCAATAAGTTCATTTGTGTCATTGGATTAACATTTAGGTCATTTTCGTCCTTCCTAGGCTTATTCTTGTGCAATTAGGGTTTTTAACCAATCTTGTGCATCCAATAAGTTAATTTGTGTCATTGGATTAACATTTTGGTCATTTTCGTCCTCTCTAGGGTTATTTGTGTGCAATTAGGGTTTTTAACCAATCTTGTGCATCCAATAAGTTCATTTGTGTCATTGGATTAACATTTAGGTCATTTTCGTCCTCCCTAGGCTTATTTTTGTGCAATTAGGGCTTTTAACCAATCTTGTGCATCCAAAAAGTTCATTTGTGTCTTTGAATTGACATTTAGGTCATTTTCGTCCTCTCTAGGGTTATTTATGTGCATTTAGGGTTTTTAACCAATCTTGTGCATACAATAAGTTCATTTGTGTCATTGGATTAACATTTAGGTCATTTTCGTCCTCCCTAGGCTTATTCTTGTCCAATTAGGGTTTTTATCCAATCTTGTGCATCCAATATGTTCATTTGTGTCATTTGATTAACATTTAGGTCATTTTCGTCCTCTATAGGCTTATTCTTGTGTAATTATGGTTTTTAACCAATCTTGTGCATCCAATAAGTTCGTTTGTGTCATTGGATTAACATTTTGGTCATTTTCGTCCTCCCTAGGCTTATTTATGTGCAATTAGGGTTTTTAACCAATCTTGTGCATCCAATAAGTTCATTTGTGTCATTGGATTAACATTTAGGTCATTTTCGTCTTCCCTAGGGTTATATATGGGCAATTAGGGTTTTTAACCAATCTTGTGCATCCAATAAGTTCATTTGTGTCATTGGATTAACATTTAGGTCATTTTCGTCCTCCCTAGGGTTATATATGGGCAAATAGGGTTTTTAACCAATCTTGTGCTTCCAATAAGTTCATTTGTGTCATTGGATTAACATTTAGGTCATTTTCGTCCTCCCTAGGGTTATATATGGGCAATTAGGGTTTTTAACCAATCTTGTGCATCCAATAAGTTCATTTGTGTCATTGGATTAACATTTAGGTAATTTTCGTCCTCTCTAGGGTTATTTATGTGCAATTAGGGTTTTTAACCAATCTTGTGCATCCAATAAGTTCATTTGTGTCATTGGATTAACATTTAGGTCATTTTCGTCCTTCCTAGGCTTATTCTTGTGCAATTAGGGTTTTTAACCAATCTTGTCCATCCAATAAGTTCATTTGTGTCGTTGAATTAACATTTAAGTCATTTTCGTCCTCTCTAGGGTTATTTATGTGCAATTAGGGTTTTTAACCAATCTTGTGCATCCAATAAGTTCATTTGTGTCATTGGATTAACATTTATGTCATTTTCGTCCTCCCTAGGCTTATTCTTGTCCAATTAGGGTTTTTAACCAATCTTGTGCATCCAATAAGTTCATTTGTGTCATTGGATTAACATTTAGGTAATTTTCGTCCTCTCTAGGGTTATTTATGTGCAATTAGGGTTTTTAACCAATCTTGTGCATCCAATAAGTTCATTTGTGTCATTGGATTAACATTTAGGTCATTTTCGTCCTCCCTAGGCTTATTCTTGTGCAATTAGGGCTTTTTACCAATCTTGTGCATCCAAAAAGTTCATTTGTGTCATTGGATTAACATTTAGGTCATTTTCGTCCTCCCTAGGGTTATTTATGTGCAATTAGGGTTTTTAACCAATCTTGTGCAGCCAATAAGTTCATTTGTGTCATTGGATTAACATTTAGGTCATTTTCGTCCTCCCTAGGGTTATATATGGGCAAATAGGGTTTTTAACCAATCTTGTGCATCCAATAAGTTCATTTGTGTCATTGGATTAACATTTAGATCATTTTCGTCCTCTCTAGGGTTATTTATGTGCAATTAGGGTTTTTAACCAATCTTGTGCATCCAATAAGTTCATTTGTGTCATTGGATTAGCGTTTAGGTCATTTTCGTCCTCCCTAGGCTTATTTATGTGCAATTAGGGTTTTTAACCAATCTTGTGCATCCAATAAGTTCATTTGTGTCATTGGATTAACATTTAGGTCATTTTAGTCCTCCCTAGGGTTATTTATTGGCAATTAGGGTTTTTAACCAATCTTGTGCATCCAATAAGTTCATTTGTGTCATTGGATTAACATTTAGGTCATTTTCGTCCTCCCTAGGGTTATATATGGGCAATTAGGGTTTTTAACCAATCTTGTGCATCCAATAAGTTCATTTGTGTCATTGGATTAACATTTAGGTCATTTTCGTCCTCCCTAGGCTTATTCTTGTGCATTTAGGGTTTTTAACCAATCTGGTGCATACAATAAGTTCATTTGTGTCATTGGATTAACATTTAGGTCATTTTCGTCCTCCCTAGGTTTATTCTTGTCCAATTAGGGTTTTTAACCAATCTTGTGCATCCAATATGTTCATTTGTGTCATTTGATTAACATTTAGGTCATTTTCGTCCTCCCTAGGCTTATTCTTGTCCAATTAGGGTTTTTAACCAATCTTGTGCATCCAATAAGTTCATTTGTGTCATTGGATTAACATTTAGGTCATTTTCGTCGTCCCTAGGCTTATTTATGTGCAATTGGGGTTTTTAACCAATCATGTGCATCCAATAAGTTCATTTGTGTCATTGGATTAACATTTATGTCATTTTCGTCCTCCGTAGGGTTATTCTTGTCCAATTAGGGTTTTTAACCAATCTTGTGCATCCAAAAAGTTCATTTGTGTCTTTGGATTAACATTTAGGTCATTTTCGTCCTCTCTAGGGTTATTTATGGGCAATTAGGGTTTTTAACCTATCTTGAGCATCCAATAAGTTCATTTGTGTCATTGGATTAACAGTTAGGTCATTTTAGTCCTCCCACGGGTTATTTATGGGCAATTAGGGTTTTTAACCAATCTTGTGCATCCAATAAGTTCATTTGTGTCATTGGATTAACATTTAGGTCATTTTCGTCCTCTCTAGGGTTATTTATGTGCAATTAGGGTTTTTAACCAATCTTGTGCATCCAATAAGTTCATTTGTGTCAATGGATTAACATTTAGGTCATTTTCGTCCTCCCTAGGCTTATTCTTGTGCAATTAGGGCATTTAACAAATCTTGTGCATCCAAAAAGTTCATTTGTGTCTTTGAATTGACATTTAGGTCATTTTCGTCCTCTCTAGGGTTATTTATGTGCATTTAGGGTTTTTAACCAATCTTGTGCATACAATAAGTTCATTTGTGTCATTGGATTAACATTTAGGTCATTTTCGTCCTCCCTAGGCTTATTCTTGTCCAATTAGGGTTTTTATCCAATCTTGTGCATCCAATATGTTCATTTGTGTCATTTGATTAACATTTAGGTCATTTTCGTCCTCTATAGGCTTATTCTTCTGTAATTAGGGTTTTAACCAATCTTGTGCAGCCAATAAGTTCGTTAGTGTCATTGGATTAACATTTTGGAGATTTTCGTCCTCCCTAGGCTTATTTATGTGCAATTAGGGTTTTTAACCAGCCTTGTGCATCCAATAAGTTCATTTGTGTCATTGGATTAACATTTAGGTCATTTTCGTCCTTCCTAGGGTTATATATGGGGAATTAGGGTTTTTAACCAATCTTGTGCATCCAATAAGTTCATTTGTGTCATTGGATTAACATTTAGGTCATTTTCGTCCTCCCTAGGGTTATATATGGGTAAATAGGGTTTTTAACCAATCTTGTGCATCCAATAAGTTCATTTGTGTCATTGGATTAACATTTAGGTCATTTTCGTCCTCTCTAGGGTTATTTATGTGCAATTAGGGTTTTTAACCAATCTTGTGCATCCAATAAGTTCATTTGTGTCATTGGATTAGCATTTAGGTCATTTTCGTCCTCCCTAGGCTTACTTATGTGCAATTAGGGTTTTTAACCAATCTTGTGCATTCAATAAGTTCATTTGTGTCATTGGATTAACATTTAGGTCATTTTAGTCCTCCCTAGGGTTATTTATGGGCAATTAGGGTTTTTAACCAATCTTGTGCATCCAATATGTTCATTTGTGTCATTAGATTAGCATTTAGGTCATTTTCTTTCTCCCTAGGCTTTTTATGTGAAATTAGGGTTTTTAACCAGTCTTGTGCATCCAATAAGTTCATTTGTGTCATTGGATTAACATTTAGGTCATTTTCGTCCTCCCTAGGGTTATATATGGGCAATTAGGGTTTTTAACCAATCTTGTGCATCCAATAAGTTCATTTGTGTCATTGGATTAACATTTAGGTCATTTTCGTCCTCCCAAGGCTTATTCTTGTGCATTTAGGGTTTTTAACCAATCTTGTGCATACAATAAGTTCATTTGTGTCATTGGATTAACATTTAGGTCATTTTAGTCCTCCCTAGGCTTATTCTTGTCCAATTAGGGTTTTTAACCAATCTTGTGCATCCAATAAGTTCATTTGTGTCATTGGATTAACATTTAGGTCATTTTCGTCCTCCCTAGGGTTATATATGGGCAATTAGGTTTTTTAACCAATCTTGTGCATCCAATAAGTTCATTTGTCTCATTGGATTAACATTTAGGTCATTTTCGTCCTCTCTAGGGTTATTTATGTGCAATTAGGGTTTTGAACCAATCTTGTGCATCCAATAAGTTCATTTGTGTCATTGGATTAACATATAGGTCATTTTCGTCCTCCCTAGGCTTATTGTTGTGCAATTAGGGCTTTTAACCAATCTTGGGCGTCCAAAAAGTTCATTTGTGTCATTGAATTGACATTTAGGTCATTTTCGTCCTCTCTAGGGTTATTTATGTGCATTTAGGGTTTTGAACCAATCTTGTGCATACAATAAGTTCATTTGTGTCATTGGATTAGCATTT
>JBBPBR010000008.1:20893083-20918913 GCA_037974775.1 Cicer pinnatifidum | reverse complement strand
TCCAAAAAGTTCATTTGTGTCATTGAATTGACATTTAGGTCATTTTCGTCCTCTCTAGGGTTATTTATGTGCATTTAGGGTTTTGAACCAATCTTGTGCATACAATAAGTTCATTTGTGTCATTGGATTAGCATTTTGGTCATTTTCGTCCTCCATAGGCTTATTCTTGTCCAATTAGGGTTTTTAACCAATCTTGTGCATCCAATAAGTTCATTTGTGTCATTGGATTAACATTTAGGTCATTTTCGTCCTCCCTATGCTTATTCTTGTTCAATTAGGGTTTTTAACCAATCTTGTGCATCCAATAAGTTCATTTGTGTCATTGGATTAACATTTAGGTCATTTTCGTCCTCCCTATGCTTATTTATGTGCAATTAGGTTTTTTAACCAATCTTGTGCATCCAATAAGTTCATTTGTGTCATTGGATTAACATTTATGTCATTTTCGTCCTCCCTAGGCTTATTCTTGTCCAATTAGGGTTTTTAGCCAATCTTGTGCATCCAAAAAGTTCATTTGTGTCTTTGGATTAACATTTAGGTCATTTTCGTCCTCTGTAGGGTTATTTATGTGCATTTAGGGTTTTTAACCAATCTTGTGCATACAATAAGTTCATTTGTGTCATTGGATTAACATTTAGGTCATTTTCGTCCTCCCTAGGCTTATTCTTGTCCAATTAGGGTTTTTATCCAATCTTGTGCATCCAATATGTTCATTTGTGTCATTTGATTAACATTTAGGTCATTTTCGTCCTCTATAGGCCTATTCTTCTGTAATTAGGGTTTTAACCAATCTTGTGCATCCAATAAGTTCGTTTGTGTCATTGGATTAACATTTTGGAGATTTTCGTCCTCCCTAGGCTTATTTATGTGCAATTAGGGTTTTTAACCAGCCTTGTGCATCCAATAAGTTCATTTGTGTCATTGGATTAACATTTAGGTCATTTTCGTCCTTCCTAGGGTTATATATGGGCAATTAGGGTTTTTAACCAATCTTGTGCATCCAATAAGTTCATTTGTGTCATTGGATTAACATTTAGGTCATTTTCGTCCTCCCTAGGGTTATATATGGGTAAATAGGGTTTTTAACCAATCTTGTGCATCCAATAAGTTCATTTGTGTCATTGGATTAACATTTAGCTAATTTTCGTCCTCTCTAGGGTTATTTATGTGCAATTAGGGTTTTTAACCAATCTTGTGCATCCAATAAGTTCATTTGTGTCATTGGATTAACATTTAGGTCATTTTCGTTCTCCCTGGGCTTATTTATGTGCAATTAGCGTTTTTATCCAATCTTGTGCATCCAATAAGTTCATTTGTGTCATTGGATTAACATATAGGTCATTTTCGTCCTCCCTAGGCTTATTGTTGTGCAATTAGGGCTTTTAACCAATCTTGTGCATCCAAAAAGTTCATTTGTGTCATTGAATTGACATTTAGGTCATTTTCGTCCTCTCTAGGGTTATTTATGTGCATTTAGGGTTTTGAACCAATCTTGTGCATACAATAAGTTCATTTGTGTCATTGGATTAGCATTTAGGTCATTTTCGTCCTCCATAGGCTTATTCTTGTCCAATTAGGGTTTTTAACCAATCTTGTGCATCCAATAAGTTCATTTGTGTCATTGGATTAACATTTAGGTCATTTTCGTCCTCGCTATGCTTATTCTTGTCCAATTAGGGTTTTTATCCAATCTTGTGCATCCAATAAGTTCATTTGTGTCATTGGATTAACATTTAGGTCATTTTCGTCCTCCCTAGGCTTATTTATGTGCAATTAGGTTTTTTAACCAATCTTGTGCATCCAATAAGTTCATTTGTGTCATTGGATTAACATTTATGTCATTTTCGTCCTCCCTAGGCTTATTCTTGTCCAATTAGGGTTTTTAGCCAATCTTGTGCATCCAAAAAGTTCATTTGTGTCTTTGGATTAACATTTAGGTCATTTTCGTCCTCTCTAGGGTTATTTATGGGCAATTAGGGTTTTTAACCTATCTTGTGCATCCAATAAGTTCATTTGTGTCATTGGATTAACATTTAAGTCATTTTCGTCCTCTCTAGAGTTATTTATGTGCAATTAGGTTTTTTAACCAATCTTGTGCATCCAATAAGTTCATTTGTGTCATTGGATTAACATTTATGTCATTTTCGTCCTCCCTAGGCTTATTCTAGTCCAATTAGGGTTTTTAGCCAATCTTGTGCATCCAATAAGTTCATTTGTGTCATTGGATTAACATTTATGTCATTTTCGTCCTCCCTAGGCTTATTCTTGTCCAATTAGGGTTTTTAACCAATCTTGTGCTTCCAATAAGTTCATTTGTTTCATTGGATTAACATTTAGGTCATTTTCGTCCTCTCTAGAGTTATTTATGTGCAATTAGGGTTTTTAACCAATCTTGTGCATCCAATAAGTTCATTTGTGTCATTGGATTAACATTTAGGTCATTTTCGTCCTCCCTAGGGTTATTTATGGGCAATTAGGGTTTTTAACCAATCTTGTGCATCCAATAAGTTCATTTGTGTCATTGGATTAACATTTAGGTCATTTTCGTCCTCTCTAGGGTTATTTATGTGCAATTAGGGTTTTTAACCAATCTTGTGCATCCAATATGATCATTTGTGTCATTTGATTAACATTTAGGTCATTTTCGTCCTCTCTAGGGTTATTTATGTGCAATTAGGGTTTTTAACCAATCTTGTGCATCCAATAAGTTCATTTGTGTCATTGGATTAACATTTTGGTCATTTTCGTCCTCCCTAGGCTTATTTATGTGCAATTAGGGTTTTTAACCAATCTTGTGCATCCAATAAGTTCATTTGTGTCATTGGATTAACATTTTGGTCATTTTCGTCCTCCCTAGGCTTATTTATGTGCAATTAGGGTTTTTAACCAATCTTGTGTATCCAATAAGTTTATTTGTGTCATTGGATTAACATTTAGGTCATTTTCGTCCTCCCTAGGGTTATTTATGGGCAATTAGGGTTTTTAACCAATCTTGTGCATCCAATAAGTTCATTTGTGTCATTGGATTAACATTTAGGTCATTTTTGTCCTCCCTAGGCTTATTCTTGTCCAATTAGGGTTTTTAACCAATCTTGTGCATCCAATATTTCCATTTGTGTCATTTGATTAACATTTAGGTCATTTTCGTCCTCCCTATGCTTATTCTTGTCCAATTAGGGTTTTTAACCAATCTTGTGCATCCAATAAGTTCATTTGTGTCATTGGATTAACATTTAGGTCATTTTCGTCCTCCCTAGGGTTATATATGGGCAAATAGGGTTTTTAACCAATCTTGTGCTTCCAATAAGTTCATTTGTGTCATTGGATTAACATTTAGGTCGTTTTCGTCCTCCCTAGGGTTATTTATGGGCAATTAGGGTTTTTAACCAATCTTGTGCATCCAATAAGTTCATTTGTGTCATTGGATTAACATTTAGGTCATTTTCGTCCTCTCTAGGGTTATTTATGTGCAATTAGGGTTTTTAACCAATCTTGTGCATCCAATAAGTTCATTTGTGTCATTGGATTAACATTTAGGTCATTTTCGTCCTCCCTAGGCTTATTCTTGTCCAATTAGGGTTTTTAACAACTGTTGTGCATCCAATAAGTTCATTTGTATCATTGGATTAACATTTAGGTCATTTTCGTCCTCTCTAGGGTTATTTATGTGCAATTAGGGTTTTTAACCAATCTTGTGCATCCAATAAGTTCATTTGTGTCATTGGATTAACATTTAGGTCATTTTCGTCCTCCCTAGGCTTATTCTTGTCCAATTAGGCTTTTTAACCAATTTTGTGAATCCAATAAGTTCATTTGTGTCATTGGATTAACATTTAGGTCATTTTCGTCATCCTTAGGCTTATTCTTGTGCAATTAGGGTTTTTAACCAATCTTGTGCGTCCAATAAATTTATTTGTGTCATTGGATTAACATTTAGGTCATTTTCGTCCTCCCTATGCTTATTCTTGTCCAATTAGGGTTTTTAACCAATCTTGTGCATCCAAAAAGTTCATTTGTGTCATTGGATTAACATTTAGGTCATTTTCGTCTTCCTTAGGCTTATTCTTGTCCAATTAGGGTTTTTCACCAATCTTGTGCATCCAATATGTTCATTTTTGTCATTGGATTAACATTTAGGTCATTTTCGTCCTCTCTAGGGTTATTTATGGGCAATTAGGGTTTTTAACCTATCTTGTGCATCCAATAAGTTCATTTGTGTCATTTGATTAACATTTAGGTCATTTTCGTCCTCCATAGGCTTATTCTTGTGCAATTAGGGTTTTTAACCAATCTTGTGCATCCAATAAGTTCGTTTGTGTCATTGGATTAACATTTTGGTCATTTTCGTCCTCCCTTGGCTTATTTATTTGTATTTATGGTTTTTAACCAATCTTGTGCATCCAATAAGTTCATTTGTGTCATTGGATTAACATTTAGGTCATTTTCGTCCTCCCTAGGGTTATATATGGGCAATTAGGGTTTTTAACCAATCTTGTGCATCCAATAAGTTCATTTGTGTCATTGGATTAACATTTAGGTCATTTTCGTCCTCCCTAGGCTTATTCTTGTCCAATTAGGGTTTTTATCCAATCTTGTGCATCCAATATGTTCATTTGTGTCATTTGATTAACATTTAGGTCATTTTCGTCCTCTATATGCTTATTCTTGTGTAATTATGGTTTTTAACCAATCTTGTGCATCCAATAAGTTCGTTTGTGTCATTGGATTAACATTTTGGTCATTTTCGTCCTCCCTAGGCTTATTTATGTGCAATTAGGGTTTTTAACCAATCTTGTGCATCCAATAAGTTCATTTGTGTCATTGGATTAACATTTAGGTCATTTTCGTCCTCCCTAGGGTTATTTATGGGCAATTAGGTTTTTTAACCAATCTTGTGCATCCAATAAGTTTATTTGTCTCATTGGATTAACATTTAGGTTATTTTCGTCCTCTCTAGGGTTATTTATGTGCAATTAGGGTTTTGAACCAATCTTGTGCATCCAATAAGTTCATTTGTGTCATTGGATTAACATATAGGTCATTTTCGTCCTCCCTAGCCTTATTGTTGTGCAATTAGGGCTTTTAACCAATCTTGTGCATCCAAAAAGTTCATTTGTGTCATTGGATTAACATTTAGGTCATTTTCGTCCTCCCTAGGCTTATTTAAGTGCAATTAGGGTTTTTAACCAATCTTGTGCATCCAATAAGTTCATTTGTGTCATTGGATTAACATTTATGTCATTTTCGTCCTCCCTAGGCTTATTCTTGTCCAATTAGGGTTTTTAGCCAATCTTGTGCATCCAAAAAGTTCATTTGTGTCTTTGGATTAACATTTAGGTCATTTTCGTCCTCTCTAGGGTTATTTATGGGCAATTAGGGTTTTTAACCTATCTTCTGCATCCAATAAGTTCATTTGTGTCATTGGATTAACATTTAGGTCATTTTCCTCCCTACTAGGGTTATTTATGGGCAATTTGGGTTTTTAACCAATCTTGTGCATCCAATAAGTTCATTTGTGTCATTGGATTAACATTTAGGTCATTTTCGTCCTCTCTAGGGTTATTTATGTGCAATTAGGGTTTTTAACCAATCTTGTGCATCCAATAAGTTCATTTGTGTCATTGGATTAACATTTAGGTCATTTTCGTCCTCCCTAGGCTTATTCTTGTGCAATTAGGGCTTTTAACAAATCTTGTGCATCCAAAAAGTTCATTTGTGTCTTTGAATTGACATTTAGGTCATTTTCGTCCTCTCTAGGGTTATTTATGTGCATTTAGGGTTTTTAACCAATCTTGTGCATACAATAAGTTCATTTGTGTCATTGGATTAACATTTAGGTCATTTTCGTCCTCCCTAGGGTTATTTATGGGCAATTAGGGTTTTTAACCAATCTTGTGCATCCAATAAGTTCATTTGTGTCATTGGATTAACATTTAGGTCATTTTCGTCCTCTCTAGGGTTATTTATGTGCAATTAGGGTTTTTAACCAATCTTGTGCATCCAATAAGTTCATTTGTGTCAATGGATTAACATTTAGGTCATTTTCGTCCTCCCTAGGCTTATTCTTGTGCAATTAGGGCATTTAACAAATCTTGTGCATCCAAAAAGTTCATTTGTGTCTTTGAATTGACATTTAGGTCATTTTCGTCCTCTCTAGTGTTATTTATGTGCATTTAGGGTTTTTAACCAATCTTGTGCATACAATAAGTTCATTTGTGTCATTGGATTAACATTTAGGTCATTTTCGTCCTCCCTAGGCTTATTCTTGTCCAATTAGTGTTTTTAACCAATCTTGTGCATCCAATATGTTCATTTGTGTCATTTGATTAACATTTTGGTCATTTTCGTCCTCCCTAGAGTTATATATGGGCAATTAGGGTTTTTAACCAATCTTGTGCATCCGATAAGTTCATTTGTGTCATTGGATTAACATTTAGGTCATTTTCGTCCTCCCTAGGGTTATATATGGGCAATTAGGGTTTTTAACCAATCTTGTGCATCCAATAAGTTCATTTGTGTCATTGGATTAACATTTAGGTCATTTTCGTCCTCCCTAGGGTTATATATGGGCAAATAGGGTTTTTAACCAATCTTGTGCTTCCAATAAGTTCATTTGAGTCATTGGATTAACATTTAGGTCATTTTCGTCCTCCCTAGGGTTATTTATGGGCAATTAGGGTTTTTAACCAATCTTGTGCATCCAATAAGTTCATTTGTGTCATTGGATTAACATTTAGGTCATTTTTGTCCTCCCTAGGCTTATTCTTGTCCAATTAGGGTTTTTAACCAATCTTGTGCATCCAATATTTCCATTTGTGTCATTTGATTAACATTTAGGTCATTTTCGTCCTCCCTATGCTTATTCTTGTCCAATTAGGGTTTTTAACCAATCTTGTGCATCCAATAAGTTCATTTGTGTCATTGGATTAACATTTAGGTCATTTTCGTCCTCCCTAGGGTTATATATGGGCAAATAGGGTTTTTAACCAATCTTGTGCTTCCAATAAGTTCATTTGTGTCATTGGATTAACATTTAGGTCGTTTTCGTCCTCCCTAGGGTTATTTATGGGCAATTAGGGTTTTTAACCAATCTTGTGCATCCAATAAGTTCATTTGTGTCATTGGATTAACATTTAGGTCATTTTCGTCCTCCCTAGGCCTATTTATGTGCAATTAGGGTTTTTAACCAATCTTGTGCATCCAATAAGTTGATTTGTGTCATTGGATTAACATTTATGTCATTTTCGTCCTCCCTAGGCTTATTCTTGTCCATTTAGGGTTTTTAACCAATCTTGTGCATCCAATAAGTTCATTTGTGTCATTGGATTAACATTTAGGTCATTTTCGTCCTCTCTAGGGTTATTTATGTGCAATTAGGGTTTTTAACCAATCTTGTGCATCCAATAAGTTCATTTGTGTCATTGGATTAACATTTAGGTCATTTTCGTCCACCCTAGGCTTATTCTTGTGCAATTAGGGCTTTTAACAAATCTTGTGCATCCAAAAAGTTCATTTGTGTCTTTGAATTGACATTTAGGTCATTTTCGTCCTCTCTAGTGTTATTTAGGTGCATTTAGGGTTTTTAACCAATCTTTTGCATACAATAAGTTCATTTGTGTCATTGGATTAACATTTAAGTCATTTTCGTCCTCCCTAGGCTTATTCTTGTCCAATTAGGGTTTTTATCCAATCTTGTGCATCCAATATGTTCATTTGTGTCATTTGATTAACATTTAGGTCATTTTCGTCCTCTATAGGCTTATTCTTGTGTAATTATGGTTTTTAACCAATCTTGTGCATCCAATAAGTTCGTTTGTGTCATTGGATTAACATTTTGGTCATTTTCGTCCTCCCTAGGCTTATTTATGTGCAATTAGGGTTTTTAACCAATCTTGTGCATCCAATAAGTTCATTTGTGTCATTGGATTAACATTTAGGTCATTTTCGTCCTCCATAGGGTTATATATGGGAAATTAGGGTTTTTAACCAATCTTGTGCATCCAATAAGTTCATTTGTGTCATTGGATTAACATTTAGGTCATTTTGGTCCTCCCTAGGGTTATATATGGGCAAATAGGGTTTTTAACCAATCTTGTGCATCCAATAAGTTCATTTGTGTCATTGGATTAACATTTAGGTCATTTTCGTCCTCTCTAGGGTTATTTATGTGCAATTAGGGTTTTTAACCAATCTTGTGCATCCAATAAGTTCATTTGTGTCATTGGATTAACATTTAGGTCATTTTCGTCCTCACTAGGCTTATTCTTGTCCAATTAGGGTTTTTAACCAATCTTGTGCATCCAATAAGTTCATTTGTGTCATTGGATTAACATTTAGGTCATTTTCGTCCTCCCTAGGCATATTCTTGTCCAATTAGGGTTTTTTATCAATCTTGTGCTTCCAATAGGTGTGTCTGTGTCATTGGATGATCAATTAGGTCATTTTCGTCCTCCCTAGGCTTATTCTTCTCCAATTAGGGTTTTTAACCAATCTTGTGCATCCAATAAGTTTGTTTGTTTCATTGAATTAATATTTAGGTCATTTTCGTCCTCCCTAGGCATATTCTTGTCCAATTAGGGTTTTTAACCAATCTTGTGCATCCAATAGGTGTGTTTGTGTCATTGGATGATCAATTAGGTCATTTTCGTCCTCCCTAGGCTTATTCTTGTCCAATTAGGGTTTTTAACCAATCTTGTGCTTCCAATAGGTGTATTTGTGTCATTGGATGATCAATTAGGTCATTCTCGTCCTCCCTAGGCTTATTAATGTCCAATTAGGGTTTTTAACCAATTTTGTGCATCCAATGAGTTTGTTTGTGTCACTGAATTAATATTTAGATCATTTTCGTCCTCCCTAGGCATATTCTTGTCCAATTAGGGTTCTTAACCAATCTTGTGCATCCAATAGGTGTGTTTGTTTCACTGGATGATCAATTAGGTCATTTTCGTCCTCCCTAGGCATATTCTTGTCCAATTAGGGTTTTTAACCAATCTTGTGCATCCAATAGGTGTGTTTGTGTCATTGGATGATCAATTAGGTCATTTTCGTCCTCCCTAGGCTTATTCTTGTCCAATTAGGGTTTTTAACCAATCTTGTGCTTCCAATAGGTGTATTTGTGTCATTGGATGATCAATTAGGTCATTCTCGTCCTCCCTAGGCTTATTAATGTCCAATTAGGGTTTTTAACCAATCTTGTGCATCCAATGAGTTTGTTTGTGTCACTGAATTAATATTTAGATCATTTTCGTCCTCCCTAGGCATATTCTTGTCCAATTAGGGTTTCTAACCAATCTTGTGCGTCCAATAGGTGTGTTTGTGTCATTGGATGATCAATTAGGTCATTTTCGTCCTCCCTAGGCATATTCTTGTCCAATTAGGGTTTTTAACCAATCTTGTGCATCCAATAGGTGTGTTTGTGTCATTGGATGATCAATTAGGTCATTTTCGTCCTCCCTAGGCTTATTCTTGTCCAATTAGGGTTTTTAACCAATCTTGGGCATCCGATAAGTTTGTTTGTGTCATTGAATTAATATTTAGGTCATTTTCGTCCTCCCTAGGCATATTCTTGTCCAATTAGGGTTTTTAACCAATCTTGTGCATCAAATAGGTGTGTTTGTGTCATTGGATAATCAATTAGGTCATTTTCGTCCTCCCTAGGCTTATTCTTGTCCAATTAGGGTTTTTAACCAATCTTGTTCATCCAATATGTTTGTTTGTGTCATTGGATGATCAATTAGGTCATTTTCGTCCTCCCTAGGCATATTCTTGTCCAATTAGGGTTTTTAACCAATCTTGTGCATCCAATAGGTGTGTTTGTGTCATTGGATGATCAATTAGGTCATTTTCGTCCTCCCTAGGCTTATTCTTGTCCAATTAGGGTTTTTAACCAATCTTGTGCATCTAATAGGTGTGTTTTTGTCATTGGATGATCAATTAGGTCATTTTCGTCCTTCCTAGGCTTATTCTTGTCCAATTAGGGTTTTTAACCAATTTTGTGCATCCGATAAGTTTGTTTGTGTCATTGAATTAATATTTAGGTCATTTTCGTCTTCCCTAGGCATATTCTTGTCCAATTAGGGTTTTTAACCAATCTTGTTCATCCAATATGTTTGTTTGTGTCATTGGATGATCAATTAGGTCATTTTCGTCCTCCCTAGGCATATTCTTGTCCAATTAGGGTTTTTAACCAATCTTGTGCATCCAATAGGTGTGTTTGTGTCATTGGATGATCAATTAGGTCATTTTCGTCCTCCCTAGGCTTATTCTTGTCCAATTAGGGTTTTTAACCAATCTTGTGCATCCAATAAGGTTGTTTGTGTCATTGAATTAATATTTAGGTCATTTTCGTCCTCCCTAGGCATATTCTTGTCCAATTAGGGTTTTTAACCAATCTTGTGCATCCAATAGGTGTGTTTGTGTCATTGGATGATCAATTAGGTCATTTTCGTCCTCCCTAGGCTTATTCTTGTCCAATTAGGGTTTTTAACCAATCTTGTGCATCCAATAAGTTGAGTTGTTTCATTGGATTAACATTTAGGTCATTTTCGTCCTCCCTAGGCTTATTCTTGTCTAATTAGGGTTTTTAACCAATCTTGTGCATCCAATAAGTTCATTTGTGTCATTGGATTAACATTTAGGTCATTTTCGTCCTCCCTAGGCTTATTCTTGTGCAATTAGGGTTTTTAACCAATCTTGTGCATCCAAAAAGTTCATTTGTGTCATTGGATTAACATTTAGGTCATTTTCGTCCTCCCTAGGGTTATTTATGGGCAATTAGGGTTTTTAACCAATCTTGTGCATCCAATAAGTTTATTTGTCTCATTGGATTAACATTTAGGTCATTTTCGTCCTCTCTAGGGTTATTTATGTGCAATTAGGGTTTTTAACCAATCTTGTGCATCCAATAAGTTCATTTGTGTCATTGGATTAACATATAGGTCATTTTCGTCCTCCCTAGGCTTATTCTTATGCAATTAGTGCTTTTAACCAATCTTGTGCATCCAAAAAGTTCATTTGTGTCTTTGAATTGACATTTAGGTCATTTTCGTCCTCTCTAGGGTTATTTATGTGCATTTAGGGTTTTTAACCAATCTTGTGCATACAATAAGTTCATTTGTGTCATTGGATTAACATTTAGGTCATTTTCGTCCTCCCTAGGGTTATTTATGGGCAATTAGGGTTTTTAACCAATCTTGTGCATCCAATAAGTTCATTTGTGTCATTGGATTAACATTTAGGTCATTTTCGTCCTCTCTAGGGTTATTTATGTGCAATTAGGGTTTTTAACCAATCTTGTGCATCCAATAAGTTCATTTGTGTCATTGGATTATTATTTAGGTCATTTTCGTCCTCCCTAGGCTTATTCTTGTCCAATTAGGGTTTTTAACCAATCTTGTGCATCCAAAAAGTTAATTTGTGTCTTTGGATTAACATTTAGGTCATTTTCCTCCTCTCTAGGGTTATTTATGTGCAATTAGGGTTTTTAACCAATCTTGTGCATCCAATGAGTTCATGTGTGTCATTGGATTAACATTTAGGTCATTTTCATCCTCCCTAGGCTTATCGTTTTGCAATTAGGGTTTTTAACCAATCTTGAGCATCCAATAAGTTCGTTTGTGTCATTGGATTAACATTTTGGTCATTTTCGTCCTCCCTAGGCTTATTTATTTGCAATTAGGGTTTTAACCAATCTTGTGCATCCAATAAGTTTATTTGTGTCATTGGATTAACATTTAGGTCATTTTCGTCCTCCCTAGGGTTATATACGGGCAATTAGGGTTTTTAACCAAACTTGTGCATCCAATAAGTTCATTTGTATCATTGGATTAACATTTCGGTCATTTTCGTCCTCTCTAGGGTTATTTATGTGCAATTAGGGTTTTTAACCAATCTTGTGCATCCAATAAGTTCATTTGTGTCATTGGATTAACATTTAGGTCATTTTCGTCCTCTCTAGGGTTATTTATGTGCAATTAGGGTTTTTAACCAATCTTGTGCATCCAATAAGTTCATTTGTGTCATTGGATTAACATTTAGGTCATTTTCGTCTTCCCTAGGATTATTTATGGGCAATTAGGGTTTTTAACCAATCTTGTGCATCCAATAAGTTCATTTGTGTCATTGGATTAACATTTAGGTCATTTTCGTCCTCTCTAGGGTTATTTATGTGCATTTAGGGTTTTTAACCAATCTTGTGCATACAATAAGTTCATTTGTGTCATTGGATTAACATTTAGGTCATTTTCGTCCTCCCTAGGCTTATTCTTGTCCAATTAGGGTTTTTATCCAATCTTGTGCATCCAATATGTTCATTTGTGTCATTTGATTAACATTTAGGTCATTTTCGTCCTCTATAGGCTTATTCTTGTGTAATTATGGTTTTTAACCAATCTTGTGCATCCAATAAGTTCGTTTGTGTCATTGGATTAACATTTTGGTCATTTTCGTCCTCCCTAGGCTTATTTATGTGCAATTAGGGTTTTTAACCAATCTTGTGCATCCAATAAGTTCATTTGTGTCATTGGATTAACATTTAGGTCATTTTCGTCTTCCCTAGGGTTATATATGGGCAATTAGGGTTTTTAACCAATCTTGTGCATCCAATAAGTTCATTTGTGTCATTGGATTAACATTTAGGTCATTTTCGTCCTCCCTAGGGTTATATATGGGCAAATAGGGTTTTTAACCAATCTTGTGCTTCCAATAAGTTCATTTGTGTCATTGGATTAACATTTAGGTCATTTTCGTCCTCCCTAGGGTTATATATGGGCAATTAGGGTTTTTAACCAATCTTGTGCATCCAATAAGTTCATTTGTGTCATTGGATTAACATTTAGGTCATTTTCGTCCTCCCTAGGGTTATTTATGTGCAATTAGGGTTTTGAACCAATCTTGTGCATCCAATAAGTTCATTAGTGTCATTGGATTAGCATTTTGGTCATTTTCGTCCTCTCTAGGGTTATTTATGTGCAATTAGGGTTTTTAACCAATCTTGTGCATCCAATATGTTCATTTGTGTCATTGGATTAGCATTTAGGTCATTTTCGTCCTCCCTAGGCTTATTTATGTGCAATTAGGGTTTTTAACCAATCTTGTGCTTCCAATAAGTTCATTTGTGTCATTGGATTAACATTTAGGTCATTTTCGTCCTCCCTAGGGTTATATATGGGCAATTAGGGTTTTTAACCAATCTTGTGCATCCAATAAGTTCATTTGTGTCATTGGATTAACATTTAGGTCATTTTCGTCCTCCCTAGGGTTATTTATGGGCAATTAGGGTTTTTAACCAATCTTGTGCATCCAATAAGTTCATTTGTGTCATTGGATTAACATTTAGGTCATTTTTGTCCTCCCTAGGCTTATTCTTGTCCAATTAGGGTTTTTAACCAATCTTGTGCATCCAATATTTCCATTTGTGTCATTTGATTAACATTTAGGTCATTTTCGTCCTCCCTATGCTTATTCTTGTCTAATTAGGGTTTTTAACCAATCTTGTGCATCCAATAAGTTCATTTGTGTCATTGGATTAACATTTAGGTCATTTTCGTCCTCCCTAGGCCTATTTATGTGCAATTAGGGTTTTTAACCAATCTTGTGCATCCAATAAGTTGATTTGTGTCATTGGATTAACATTTATGTCATTTTCGTCCTCCCTAGGCTTATTCATGTCCATTTAGGGTTTTTAACCAATCTTGTGCATCCAATAAGTTCATTTGTGTCATTGGATTAACATTTAGGTCATTTTCGTCCTCTCTAGGGTTATTTATGTGCAATTAGGGTTTTTAACCAATCTTGTGCATCCAATAAGTTCATTTGTGTCATTGGATTAACATTTAGGTCATTTTCGTCCACCCTAGGCTTATTCTTGTGCAATTAGGGCTTTTAACAAATCTTGTGCATCCAAAAAGTTCATTTGTGTCTTTGAATTGACATTTAGGTCATTTTCGTCCTCTCTAGTGTTATTTAGGTGCATTTAGGGTTTTTAACCAATCTTGTGCATACAATAAGTTCATTTGTGTCATTGGATTAACATTTAAGTCATTTTCGTCCTCCCTAGGCTTATTCTTGTCCAATTAGGGTTTTTATCCAATCTTGTGCATCCAATATGTTCATTTGTGTCATTTGATTAACATTTAGGTCATTTTCGTCCTCTATAGGCTTATTCTTCTGTAATTAGGGTTTTAACCAATCTTGTGCATCCAATAAGTTCGTTTGTGTCATTGGATTAACATTTTGGAGATTTTCGTCCTCCCTAGGCTTATTTATGTGCAATTAGGGTTTTTAACCAATCTTGTGCATCCAATAAGTTCATTTGTGTCAATGGATTAACATTTAGGTCATTTTCGTCCTCCCTAGGCTTATTCTTGTGCAATTAGGGCATTTAACAAATCTTGTGCATCCAAAAAGTTCATTTGTGTCTTTGAATTGACATTTAGGTCATTTTCGTCCTCTCTAGGGTTATTTATGTGCATTTAGGGTTTTTAACCTATCTTGTGCATACAATAAGTTCATTTGTGTCATTGGATTAACATTTAGGTCATTTTCGTCCTCCTTAGGCTTATTCTTGTCCAATTAGGGTTTTTATCCAATCTTGTGCATCCAATATGTTCATTTGTGTCATTTGATTAACATTTAGGTCATTTTCGTCCTCCCTAGGCTTATTTATGTGCAATTAGGGTTTTTAACCAATCTTGTGCATCCAATAAGTTGATTTGTGTCATTGGATTAACATTTATGTCATTTTCGTCCTCCCTAGGCTTATTCTTGTCCACTTAGGGTTTTTAACCAATCTTGTGCATCCAATAAGTTCATTTGTGTCATTGGATTAACATTTAGGTCATTTTCGTCCTCTCTAGGGTTATTTATGTGCAATTAGGGTTTTTAACCAATCTTGTGCATCCAATAAGTTCATTTGTGTCATTGGATTAACATTTAGGTCATTTTAGTCCACCCTAGGCTTATTCTTCTGCAATTAGGGCTTTTAACAAATCTTGTGCATCCAAAAAGTTCATTTGTGTCTTTGAATTGACATTTAGGTCATTTTCGTCCTCTCTAGTGTTATTAAGGTGCATTTAGGGTTTTTAACCAATCTTTTGCATACAATAAGTTCATTTGTGTCATTGGATTAACATTTAAGTCATTTTCGTCCTCCCTAGGCTTATTCTTGTCCAATTATGGTTTTTATCCAATCTTGTGCATCCAATATGATCATTTGTGTCATTTGATTAACATTTAGGTCATTTTCGTCCTCTCTAGGGTTATTTATGTGCAATTAGGGTTTTTAACCAATCTTGTGCATCCAATAAGTTCATTTGTGTCATTGGATTAACATTTTGGTCATTTTCGTCCTCCCTAGGCTTATTTATGTGCAATTAGGGTTTTTAACCAATCTTGTGCATCCAATAAGTTCATTTGTGTCATTGGATTAACATTTAGGTCATTTTCGTCCTCCCTAGGGTTATATATGGACAATTAGGGTTTTTAACCAATCTTGTGCATCCAATAAGTTCATTTGTGTCATTGGATTAACATTTAGGTCATTTTCGTCCTCCCTAGGGTTATATATGGGCAAATAGGGTTTTTAACCAATCTTGTGCTTCCAATAAGTTCATTTGTTTCATTGGATTAACATTTAGGTCATTTTCGTCCTCTCTAGAGTTATTTATGTGCAATTAGGGTTTTTAACCAATCTTGTGCATCCAATAAGTTCATTTGTGTCATTGGATTAACATTTAGGTCATTTTCGTCCTCCCTAGGGTTATTTATGGGCAATTAGGGTTTTTAACCAATCTTGTGCATCCAATAAGTTCATTTGTGTCATTGGATTAACATTTAGGTCATTTTCGTCCTCTCTAGGGTTATTTATGTGCAATTAGGGTTTTTAACCAATCTTGTGCATCCAATATGATCATTTGTGTCATTTGATTAACATTTAGGTCATTTTCGTCCTCTCTAGGGTTATTTATGTGCAATTAGGGTTTTTAACCAATCTTGTGCATCCAATAAGTTCATTTGTGTCATTGGATTAACATTTTGGTCATTTTCGTCCTCCCTAGGCTTATTCTTGTCCAATTAGGGTTTTTAACCAATCTTGTGCATCCAATAAGTTCATTTGTGTCATTGGATTAACATTTAGGTCATTTTCGTCCTCCCTAGGCATATTCTTGTCCAATTGGAGTTTTAGACCAATCTTGTGCATACAATAGGTGTGTTTGTGTCATTGGATGATCAATTCGGTTATTTTCGTCCTCCCTAGGCTTATTCTTGTCCAATTAGGGTTTTTAACTAATCTTGTGCATCCAATAAGTTCATTTGTGTCATTGGATGATCAATTAGTTCATTTTCGTCCTCCCTAGGCTTATTCTTGTCCAATTAGGGTTTTTAACGAATCTTATGCATCCAATAGGTGTGTTTGTGTCATTGGATGATCAATTAGGTCATTTTCGTCCTCCCTTTGCATATTCATGTCCAATTAGGGTTTTTAACCAATCTTGTGCGTCCGATAGATGTGTTTGTGTCATTGGATGATCTATTAGGTCATTTTCGTCCTCCCTAGGCATATTCTTGTCCAATTAGGGTTTTTAACCAATCTTGTGCATCCAATAGGTGTGTTTGTGTCATTGGATGATCAATTAGGTCATTTTCGTCCTCCCTAGGCATATTCTTGTCCAATTAGGGTTTTTAACCAATCTTGTGCATCCAATAGGTGTGTTTGTGTCATTGGATGATCAATTAGGTCATTTTCGTCCTCCCTAGGCTTATTCTTGTCCAATTAGGGTTTTTAACCAATCTTGTGCATCCTATAGGTGTGGTTGTGTCATTGGATGATCAATTAGGTCATTTTCGTCCTCCCTATGCTTATTCTTGTCCAACTAGGGTTTTTAACCAATCTTGTGCATCCAATAAGTTTGTTTGTGTCATTGAATTAATATTTAGGTGACTTTCGTCCTCCCTAGGCATATTCTTGTCCAATTAGGGTTTTTAACCAATCTTGTGCATCCAATAGGTGTGTTTGTGTCATTGGATGATCAATTAGGTCATTTTCGTCCTCCCTAGGCATATTCTTGTCCAATTAGGGTTTTTAACCAATCTTGTGCATCCAATAGGTGTGTTTGTGTCATTGGATGATCAATTAGGTCATTTTCGTCCTCCCTAGGCTTATTCTTGTCCAATTAGGGTTTTTAACCAATCTTGTGCATCTAATAGGTGTGTTTGTGTCATTGGATGATCAATTAGTTCATTTTCGTCCTCCCTAGGCTTATTCTTGTCAAATTAGGGTTTTTAACCAATCTTGTGCATCCAATAAGTTGAGTTGTGTCATTGGATTAACATTTAGGTCATTTTCGTCCTCCCTAGGCATATTCTTGTCCAATTAGGGTTTTTAACCAATCTTGTGCATCCAATAGGTGTGTTTGTGTCATTGGATGATCAATTAGGTCATTTTCGTCCTCCCTAGGCATATTCTTGTCCAATTAGTTTTTTTAACGAATCTTGTGCATCCAATTGGTGTGTTTTTGTCATTGGATGATCAATTAGGTCATTTTCGTCCTCCCTAGGCTTATTCTTGTCCAATTAGGGTTTTTAACCAATCTTGTGTATCCAATAGGTGTGTTTGTGTCATTGGATGATCTATTAGGTTATTTTCGTCCTCCCTAGGCTTATTCTTGTCCAATTAGGGTTTTTAACCAATCCTGTGCATCCAATAAGTTGAGTTGTGTCATTGGATTAACATTTAGGTCATTTTCGTCCTCCCTAGGCTTATTCTTGTCCAATTAGGGTTTTTAACCAATCTTGTGCATCCAATAGGTGTGTTTGTGTCATTGGATGCTCAATTAGGTCATTTTCGTCCTCCGTAGGCTTATTCTTGTCCAATTAGGGTTTTTAACCAATCTTGTGCATCCAATAAGTTGAGTTGTGTCATTGCATTAACATTTAGGTCATTTTCGTCCTCCCTAGGCATATTCTTGTCCAATTAGGGTTTTTAACCAATCTTGTGCATCCAATAGGTGTGTTTGTGTCATTGGATGATCAATTAGGTCATTTTCGTCCTCCCTAGGCTTATTCTTGCCCAATTAGGGTTTTAAACCAATCTTGTGCATCCAATAGGTGTGTTTGTGTCATTGGATGATCAATTAGGTCATTTTCGTCCTCCCTAGGCTTATTCTTGTCCAATTAGGGTTTTTAACCAATCTTGTGCATCCAATAGGTGTGTTTGTGTTATTGGATGATCAATAAGGTCATTTTCGTCCTCCCTAGGCATATTCTTGTCCAATTAGGGTTTTTAACCAATCTTGTGCATCCAATAGGTGTGTTTGTGTCATTGGATGATCAATTAGGTCATTTTCGTCCTCCCTAGGCTTATTCTTGTCCAATTAGGGTTTTTAACCAATCGTGTGCATCCAATAAGTTGAGTTGTGTCATTCGGTTAACATTTAGGTCATTTTCGTCCTCCCTAGGCTTATTCTTGTCCAATTAGGGTTTTTAACCAATCTTGTGCATCCAATAAGTTCATTTGTGTCATTGGATTAACATTTAGGTCATTTTCGTCCTCCCTAGGGTTATATATGGGCAATTAGGGTTTTTAACCAATCTTGTGCATCCAATAAGTTCATTTGTGTCATTGGATTAACATTTAGGTCATTTTCGTCCTCCCTAGGGTTATATATGGGCAAATAGGGTTTTTAACCAATCTTGTGCTTCCAATAAGTTCATTTGTGTCATTGGATTAACATTTAGGTCGTTTTCGTCCTCCCTAGGGTTATTTATGGGCAATTAGGGTTTTTAACCAATCTTGTGCATCCAATAAGTTCATTTGTGTCATTGGATTAACATTTAGGTCATTTTCGTCCTCTCTAGGGTTATTTATGTGCAATTAGGGTTTTTAACCAATCTTGTGCATCCAATAAGTTCATTTGTGTCATTGGATTAACATTTAGGTCATTTTCGTCCTCCCTAGGGTTATTTTTGGGCAATTAGGGTTTTTAACCAATCTTGTGCATCCAAAAAGTTCATTTGTGTCTTTGAATTGACATTTAGGTCATTTTAGTCCTCTCTAGGGTTATTTATGTGCAATTAGGGTTTTTAACCAATCTTGTGCATCCAAAAAGTTCATTTGTGTCATTGGATTAACATTTAGGTCATTTTCGTCCTCCCTAGGGTTATTTATGGGCAATTAGGGTTTTTAACCAATCTTGTGCATCCAATAAGTTTATTTGTCTCATTGGATTAACATTTAGGTCATTTTCGTCCTCTCTAGGGTTATTTATGTGCAATTAGGGTTTTTAACCAATCTTGTGCATCCAATAAGTTCATTTGTGTCATTGGATTAACATATAGGTCATTTTCGTCCTCCCTAGGCTTATTCTTGTGCAATTAGGGCTTTTAACCAATCTTGTGCATCCAAAAAGTTCATTTGTGTCATTGGATTAACATTTAGGTCATTTTCGTCCTCCCTAGGGTTATTTATGGGCAATTAGGTTTTTTAACCAATCTTGTGCATCCAATAAGTTTATTTGTCTCATTGGATTAACATTTAGGTTATTTTCGTCCTCTCTAGGGTTATTTATGTGCAATTAGGGTTTTGAACCAATCTTGTGCATCCAATAAGTTCATTTGTGTCATTGGATTAACATATAGGTCATTTTCGTCCTCCCTAGCCTTATTGTTGTGCAATTAGGGCTTTTAACCAATCTTGTGCATCCAAAAAGTTCATTTGTGTCATTGGATTAACATTTAGGTCATTTTCGTCCTCCCTAGGCTTATTTAAGTGCAATTAGGGTTTTTAACCAATCTTGTGCATCCAATAAGTTCATTTGTGTCATTGGATTAACATTTATGTCATTTTCGTCCTCCCTAGGCTTATTCTTGTCCAATTAGGGTTTTTAGCCAATCTTGTGCATCCAAAAAGTTCATTTGTGTCTTTGGATTAACATTTAGGTCATTTTCGTCCTCTCTAGGGTTATTTATGGGCAATTAGGGTTTTTAACCTATCTTCTGCATCCAATAAGTTCATTTGTGTCATTGGATTAACATTTAGGTCATTTTCCTCCCTACTAGGGTTATTTATGGGCAATTTGGGTTTTTAACCAATCTTGTGCATCCAATAAGTTCATTTGTGTCATTGGATTAACATTTAGGTCATTTTCGTCCTCTCTAGGGTTATTTATGTGCAATTAGGGTTTTTAACCAATCTTGTGCATCCAATAAGTTCATTTGTGTCATTGGATTAACATTTAGGTCATTTTCGTCCTCCCTAGGCTTATTCTTGTGCAATTAGGGCTTTTAACAAATCTTGTGCATCCAAAAAGTTCATTTGTGTCTTTGAATTGACATTTAGGTCATTTTCGTCCTCTCTAGGGTTATTTATGTGCATTTAGGGTTTTTAACCAATCTTGTGCATACAATAAGTTCATTTGTGTCATTGGATTAACATTTAGGTCATTTTCGTCCTCCCTAGGGTTATTTATGGGCAATTAGGGTTTTTAACCAATCTTGTGCATCCAATAAGTTCATTTGTGTCATTGGATTAACATTTAGGTCATTTTCGTCCTCTCTAGGGTTATTTATGTGCAATTAGGGTTTTTAACCAATCTTGTGCATCCAATAAGTTCATTTGTGTCAATGGATTAACATTTAGGTCATTTTCGTCCTCCCTAGGCTTATTCTTGTGCAATTAGGGCATTTAACAAATCTTGTGCATCCAAAAAGTTCATTTGTGTCTTTGAATTGACATTTAGGTCATTTTCGTCCTCTCTAGTGTTATTTATGTGCATTTAGGGTTTTTAACCAATCTTGTGCATACAATAAGTTCATTTGTGTCATTGGATTAACATTTAGGTCATTTTCGTCCTCCCTAGGCTTATTCTTGTCCAATTAGTGTTTTTAACCAATCTTGTGCGTCCAATATGTTCATTTGTGTCATTTGATTAACATTTTGGTCATTTTCGTCCTCCCTAGAGTTATATATGGGCAATTAGGGTTTTTAACCAATCTTGTGCATCCGATAAGTTCATTTGTGTCATTGGATTAACATTTAGGTCATTTTCGTCCTCCCTAGAGTTATATATGGGCAATTAGGGTTTTTAACCAATCTTGTGCATCCAATAAGTTCATTTGTGTCATTGGATTAACATTTAGGTCATTTTCGTCCTCCCTAGGGTTATATATGGGCAATTAGGGTTTTGAACCAATCTTGTGCATCCAATAAGTTCATTTGTGTCATTGGATTAGCATTTAGGTTACTTTCGTCCTCCATAGGCTTATTCTTGTGCAATTAGGGTTTTTAACCAATCTTGTGCTTCCAATAAGTTCATTTGTTTCATTGGATTAACATTTTGGTCATTTTCGTCCGCCCTAGGCTTATTTATGTGCAATTAGGGTTTTTAACCAATCTTGTGAATCCAAAAAGTTCATTTGTGTCATTGGATTAACATTTAGGTCATTTTCGGCTCCCTAGGGTTATTTATGGGCAATTAGGGTTTTTAACCAATCTTGTGCATCCAATAAGTTTATTTGTCTCATTGGATTAACATTTAGGTCATTTTCGTCCTCTCTAGGGTTATTTATGTGCAATTAGGGTTTTTAACTAATCTTGTGCATCCAATAAGTTCATTTGTGTCATTGGATTAACATTTAGGTCATTTTCGTCCTCTCAAGGGTTATTTATGTGCAATTACGGTTTTTAACCAATCTTCTGCTTCCAATAAGTTCATTTGTGTCATTGGATTAACATTTAGGTCATTTTCGTCTTCCCTAGGGTTATTTATGGGCAATTAGGGTTTTTAACCAATCTTGTGCATCCAATATGTTCATTTGTGTCATTGGATTAACATTTAGGTCATTTTCGTCCTCTCTAGGGTTATTTATGTGCAATTAGGGTTTTTAACCAATCTTGTGCATCCAATAAGTTCATTTGTGTCATTGGATTAACATTTAGGTCATTTTCGTCCTCCCTAGGCTTATTCTTGTGCAATTAGGGCTTTTAACAAATATTGTGCATCCAAAAAGTTCATTTGTGTCTTTGAATTGACATTTAGGTCATTTTCGTCCTCTCTAGGGTTATTTATGTGCATTTAGAGTTTTTAACCAATCTTGTGCATACAATAAGTTCATTTGTGTCATTGGATTAACATTTAGGTCATTTTCGTCCTCCCTAGGCTGATTCTTGTCCAATTAGGGTTTTTATCCAATCTTGTGCATCCAATATGTTCATTTGTGTCATTTGATTAACATTTAGGTCATTTTCGTCCTCTATAGGCTTATTCTTGTGTAATTATGATTTTTAACCAATCTTGTGCATCCAATAAGTTCGTTTGTGTCATTGGATTAACATTTTGGTCATTTTCGTCCTCCCTAGGCTTATTTATGTGCAATTAGGGTTTTTAACAAATCTTCTGCATCCAATAAGTTCATTTATGTCATTGGATAAACATTTAGGTCATTTTCGTCCTCCCTAGGGTTATATATGGGCAATTAGGGTTTTTAACCAATCTTGTGCATCCAATAAGTTCATTTGTGTCATTGGATTAACATTTAGGTCATTTTCGTCCTCTCTAGGGTTATTTATGTGCAATTAGGGTTTTGAACCAATCTTGTGCATCCAATAAGTTCATTTGTGTCATTGGATTAGCATTTAGGTTATTTTCGTCCTCCCTTGGCTTATTCTTGTGCAGTTAGGGCTTTTAACCAATCTTGTGCATCCAAAAAGTTCATTTGTGTCTTTGAATTGACATTTAGGTCATTTTCGTCCTCTCTAGGGTTATTAATGTCCATTTAGGGTTTTTAACCAATCTTGTGCATACAATAAGTTCATTTGTGCCATTGGAATAACATTTAGGTCATTTTCGTCCTCCCTAGGCTTATTCTTGTCCAATTAGGGTTTTTAACCAATCTTGTGCATCCAATATGTTCATTTGTGTCATTTGATTAACATTTAGGTTATTTTCGTCCTCCATAGGCTTATTCTTGTGCAATTAGGGTTTTTAAACAATCTTGTGCACCCAATAAGTTCGTTTGTTTCATTGGATTAACATTTTGGTCATTTTCGTCTTCTCTAGGCTTATTTATGTGCAATTAGGGTTTTTAACCAATCTTGTGCATCCAAAAAGTTCATTTGTGTCATTGGATTAACATTTATGTCATTTTCGTCCTCCCTTGGGTTATTTATGGGCAATTAGGTTTTTTAACCAATCTTGTGCATCCAATAAGTTTATTTGTCTCATTGGATTAACATTTAGGTCATTTTCGTCCTCTCTAGGGTTATTTATGTGCAATTAGGGTTTTTAACCAATCTTGTGCATCCAATAAGTTCATTTGTGTCATTGGATTAACATATAGGTCATTTTCGTCCTCCCTAGGCTTATTATTGTGCAATTATGGCTTTGAACCAATCTTGTGCATCCAAAAAGTTCATCTGTGTCTTTTAATTGACATTTAGGTCATTTTCGTCCTCTCTAGGGTTATTTATGTGAATTTAGGGTTTTTAACCAATCTTGTGCATACAATAAGTTCATTTGTGTCATTGGATTAGCATTTAGGTCATTTTCGTCCTCCCTAGGCTTATTCTTGTCCAATTAGGGTTTTTAACCAATCTTGTGCATCCAATAAGTTCATTTGTGTCATTGGATTAACATTTAGGTCATTTTCGTCCTCCCTATGCTTATTCTTGCCCAATTAGGGTTTTTAACCAATCTTGTGCATCCAATAAGTTCATTTGTGTCATTGGATTAACATTTAGGTCATTTTCGTCCTCCCTAGGCTTATTTATGTGCAATTAGGGTTTTTAACCAATCTTGTGCATCCAATAAGTTCATTTGTGTCATTGGATGAACATTTAGGTCATTTTCTTCCTCCCTAGGCTTATTCTTGTCCAATTAGGATTTTTAACCAATCTTGTGCATCCAATAAGTTCATTTGTGTCATTGGATTAAGATTTAGGTCATTTTCGTCCTCCCTAGGCTTATTTATGTGCAATTAGGGTTTTTAACCAATCTTGTGCATCCAATAAGTTCATTTGTGTCATTGGATTAACATTTAGGTCATTTTCGTCCTCCCTAGGGTTATATATGGGCAAATAGGGTTTTTAACCAATCTTGTGCATCCAATAAGTTCATTTGTGTCATTGGATTAACATTTAGGTCATTTTCGTCCTCCCTAGGGTTATATATGGGCAATTAGGGTTTTTAACCAATCTTGTCCATCCAATAAGTTCATTTGTGTCATTGGATTAACATTTAGGTAATTTTCGTCCTCTCTAGGGTTATTTATGTGCAATTAGGGTTTTGAACCAATCTTGTGCATCCAATAAGTTCATTTGTGTCATTGGATTAGCATTTAGGTTATTTTCGTCCTCCCTAGGCTTATTCTTGTGCAATTAGGGCTTTTAACCAATCTTGTGCATCCAAAAAGTTCATTTGTGTCTTTGAATTGACATTTAGGTCATTTTCGTCCTCTCTAGGGTTATTAATGTCCATTTAGGGTTTTTAACCAATCTTGTGCATACAATAAGTTCATTTGTGCCATTGGAATAACATTTAGGTCATTTTCGTCCTCCCTAGGCTTATTCTTGTCCAATTAGGGTTTTTAACCAATCTTGTGCATCCAATATGTTCATTTGTGTCATTTGATTAACATTTAGGTTATTTTCGTCCTCCATAGGCTTATTCTTGTGCAATTAGGGTTTTTAAACAATCTTGTGCACCCAATAAGTTCGTTTGTTTCATTGGATTAACATTTTGGTCATTTTCGTCTTCTCTAGGCTTATTTATGTGCAATTAGGGTTTTTAACCAATCTTGTGCATCCAAAAAGTTCATTTGTGTCATTGGATTAACATTTATGTCATTTTCGTCCTCCCTTGGGTTATTTATGGGCAATTAGGTTTTTTAACCAATCTTGTGCATCCAATAAGTTTATTTGTCTCATTGGATTAACATTTAGGTCATTTTCGTCCTCTCTAGGGTTATTTATGTGCAATTAGGGTTTTTAACCAATCTTGTGCATCCAATAAGTTCATTTGTGTCATTGGATTAACATATAGGTCATTTTCGTCCTCCCTAGGCTTATTATTGTGCAATTATGGCTTTGAACCAATCTTGTGCATCCAAAAAGTTCATCTGTGTCTTTTAATTGACATTTAGGTCATTTTCGTCCTCTCTAGGGTTATTTATGTGAATTTAGGGTTTTTAACCAATCTTGTGCATACAATAAGTTCATTTGTGTCATTGGATTAGCATTTAGGTCATTTTCGTCCTCCCTAGGCTTATTCTTGTCCAATTAGGGTTTTTAACCAATCTTGTGCATCCAATAAGTTCATTTGTGTCATTGGATTAACATTTAGGTCATTTTCGTCCTCCCTATGCTTATTCTTGCCCAATTAGGGTTTTTAACCAATCTTGTGCATCCAATAAGTTCATTTGTGTCATTGGATTAACATTTAGGTCATTTTCGTCCTCCCTAGGGTTATATATGGGCAAATAGGGTTTTTAACCAATCTTGTGCATCCAAAAAGTTCATTTGTGTCATTGGATTAACATTTATGTCATTTTCGTCCTCCCTTGGGTTATTTATGGGCAATTAGGTTTTTTAACCAATCTTGTGCATCCAATAAGTTTATTTGTCTCATTGGATTAACATTTAGGTCATTTTCGTCCTCTCTAGGGTTATTTATGTGCAATTAGGGTTTTTAACCAATCTTGTGCATCCAATAAGTTCATTTGTGTCATTGGATTAACATTTAGGTCATTTTCGTCCTCCCTATGCTTATTCTTGCCCAATTAGGGTTTTTAACCAATCTTGTGCATCCAATAAGTTCATTTGTGTCATTGGATTAACAT
>JBBPBR010000008.1:20817252-20892993 GCA_037974775.1 Cicer pinnatifidum | reverse complement strand
TCCTCTCTAGGGTTATTTATGTGCAATTAGGGTTTTTAACCAATCTTGTGCATCCAATAAGTTCATTTGTGTCATTGGATTAACATTTAGGTCATTTTCGTCCTCCCTAGGCTTATTCTTGTGCAATTAGGGCTTTTAACAAATATTGTGCATCCAAAAAGTTCATTTGTGTCTTTGAATTGACATTTAGGTCATTTTCGTCCTCTCTAGGGTTATTTATGTGCATTTAGAGTTTTTAACCAATCTTGTGCATACAATAAGTTCATTTGTGTCATTGGATTAACATTTAGGTCATTTTCGTCCTCCCTAGGCTGATTCTTGTCCAATTAGGGTTTTTATCCAATCTTGTGCATCCAATATGTTCATTTGTGTCATTTGATTAACATTTAGGTCATTTTCGTCCTCTATAGGCTTATTCTTGTGTAATTATGATTTTTAACCAATCTTGTGCATCCAATAAGTTCGTTTGTGTCATTGGATTAACATTTTGGTCATTTTCGTCCTCCCTAGGCTTATTTATGTGCAATTAGGGTTTTTAACAAATCTTCTGCATCCAATAAGTTCATTTGTGTCATTGGATAAACATTTAGGTCATTTTCGTCCTCCCTAGGGTTATATATGGGCAATTAGGGTTTTTAACCAATCTTGTGCATCCAATAAGTTCATTTGTGTCATTGGATTAACATTTAGGTCATTTTCGTCCTCTCTAGGGTTATTTATGTGCAATTAGGGTTTTGAACCAATCTTGTGCATCCAATAAGTTCATTTGTGTCATTGGATTAGCATTTAGGTTATTTTCGTCCTCCCTTGGCTTATTCTTGTGCAATTAGGGCTTTTAACCAATCTTGTGCATCCAAAAAGTTCATTTGTGTCTTTGAATTGACATTTAGGTCATTTTCGTCCTCTCTAGGGTTATTAATGTCCATTTAGGGTTTTTAACCAATCTTGTGCATACAATAAGTTCATTTGTGCCATTGGAATAACATTTAGGTCATTTTCGTCCTCCCTAGGCTTATTCTTGTCCAATTAGGGTTTTTAACCAATCTTGTGCATCCAATATGTTCATTTGTGTCATTTGATTAACATTTAGGTTATTTTCGTCCTCCATAGGCTTATTCTTGTGCAATTAGGGTTTTTAACCAATCTTGTGCACCCAATAAGTTCGTTTGTTTCATTGGATTAACATTTTGGTCATTTTCGTCCTCCCTAGGCTTATTTATGTGCAATTAGGGTTTTTAACCAATCTTGTGCATCCAAAAAGTTCATTTGTGTCATTGGATTAACATTTATGTCATTTTCGTCCTCCCTTGGGTTATTTATGGGCAATTAGGTTTTTTAACCAATCTTGTGCATCCAATAAGTTTATTTGTCTCATTGGATTAACATTTAGGTCATTTTCGTCCTCTCTAGGGTTATTTATGTGCAATTAGGGTTTTTAACCAATCTTGTGCATCCAATAAGTTCATTTGTGTCATTGGATTAACATATAGGTCATTTTCGTCCTCCCTAGGCTTATTATTGTGCAATTATGGCTTTGAACCAATCTTGTGCATCCAAAAAGTTCATTTGTGTCTTTGAATTGACATTTAGGTCATTTTCGTCCTCTCTAGGGTTATTTATGTGAATTTAGGGTTTTTAACCAATCTTGTGCATACAATAAGTTCATTTGTGTCATTGGATTAGCATTTAGGTCATTTTCGTCCTCCCTAGGCTTATTCTTGTCCAATTAGGGTTTTTAACCAATCTTGTGCATCCAATAAGTTCATTTGTGTCATTGGATTAACATTTAGGTCATTTTCGTCCTCCCTATGCTTATTCTTGCCCAATTAGGGTTTTTAACCAATCTTGTGCATCCAATAAGTTCATTTGTGTCATTGGATTAACATTTAGGTCATTTTCGTCCTCCCTAGGCTTATTTATGTGCAATTAGGGTTTTTAACCAATGTTGTGCATCCAATAAGTTCATTTGTGTCATTGGATTAACATTTATGTCATTTTCGTCCTCCCTAGGCTTATTCTTGTCTAATTAGGGTTTTTAGCCAATCTTGTGCATCCAAAAAGTTCATTTGTGTCTTTGGATTAACATTTAGGTCATTTTCGTCCTCTCTAGGGTTATTTATGGGCAATTAGGGTTTTTAACCTATCTTCTGCATCCAATAAGTTCATTTGTGTCATTGGATTAACATTTAGGTCATTTTCGTCCTCCCTAGGGTTATTTATGGGCAATTTGGGTTTTTAACCAATCTTGTGCATCCAATAAGTTCATTTGTGTCATTGGATTATCATTTAGGTCATTTTCGGCTCCCTAGGGTTATTTATGGGCAATTAGGGTTTTTAACCAATCTTGTGCATCCAATAAGTTTATTTGTCTCATTGGATTAACATTTAGGTCATTTTCGTCCTCTCTAGGGTTATTTATGTGCAATTAGGGTTTTTAACTAATCTTGTGCATCCAATAAGTTCATTTGTGTCATTGGATTAACATTTAGGTCATTTTCGTCCTCTCTAGGGTTATTTATGTGCAATTACGGTTTTTAACCAATCTTGTGCTTCCAATAAGTTCATTTGTGTCATTGGATTAACATTTAGGTCATTTTCGTCTTCCCTAGGGTTATTTATGGGCAATTAGGGTTTTTAACCAATCTTGTGCATCCAATATGTTCATTTGTGTCATTGGATTAACATTTAGGTCATTTTCGTCCTCTCTAGGGTTATTTATGTGCAATTAGGGTTTTTAACCAATCTTGTGCATCCAATAAGTTCATTTGTGTCATTGGATTAACATTTAGGTCATTTTCGTCCTCCCTAGGCTTATTCTTGTGCAATTAGGGCTTTTAACAAATATTGTGCATCCAAAAAGTTCATTTGTGTCTTTGAATTGACATTTAGGTCATTTTCGTCCTCTCTAGGGTTATTTATGTGCATTTAGAGTTTTTAACCAATCTTGTGCATACAATAAGTTCATTTGTGTCATTGGATTAACATTTAGGTCATTTTCGTCCTCCCTAGGCTGATTCTTGTCCAATTAGGGTTTTTATCCAATCTTGTGCATCCAATATGTTCATTTGTGTCATTTGATTAACATTTAGGTCATTTTCGTCCTCTATAGGCTTATTCTTGTGTAATTATGATTTTTAACCAATCTTGTGCATCCAATAAGTTCGTTTGTGTCATTGGATTAACATTTTGGTCATTTTCGTCCTCCCTAGGCTTATTTATGTGCAATTAGGGTTTTTAACCAATCTTGTGCATCCAATAAGTTCATTTGTGTCATTGGATTAACATTTAGGTCATTTTCGTCCTCCCTAGGGTTATATATGGGCAATTAGGGTTTTTAACCAATCTTGTGCATCCAATAAGTTCATTTGTGTCATTGGATTAACATTTAGGTCATTTTCGTCCTCTCTAGGGTTATTTATGTGGAATTAGGGTTTTGAACCAATCTTGTGCATCCAATAAGTTCATTTGTGTCATTGGATTAGCATTTAGGTTATTTTCGTGCTCCCTAGGCTTATTCTTGTGCAATTAGGGCTTTTAACCAATCTTGTGCATCCAAAAAGTTCATTTGTGACTTTGAATTGACATTTAGGTCATTTTCGTCCTCTCTAGGGTTATTAATGTCCATTTAGGGTTTTTAACCAATCTTGTGCATACAATAAGTTCATTTGTGCCATTGGAATAACATTTAGGTCATTTTCGTCCTCCCTAGGCTTATTCTTGTCCAATTAGGGTTTTTAACCAATCTTGTGCATCCAATATGTTCATTTGTGTCATTTGATTAACATTTAGGTCATTTTCGTCCTCCATAGGCTTATTCTTGTGCAATTAGGGTTTTTAACCAATCTTGTGCACCCAATAAGTTCGTTTGTTTCATTGGATTAACATTTTGGTCATTTTCGTCCTCCCTAGGCTTATTTATGTGCAATTAGGGTTTTAAACCAATCTTGTGCATCCAAAAAGTTCATTTGTGTCGTTGGATTAACATTTAGGTCATTTTCGTCCTCCTTAGGGTTATTTATGGGCAATTAGGGTTTTTAACCAATCTTGTGTATCCAATAAGTTCATTTGTGTCATTGGATTAGCATTTAGGTCATTTTCTTCCTCCCTAGGCTTGTTTATTTGCAATTAGGGTTTTTAACTAATCTAGTGCATCTAATAAGTTCATTTGTGTCATTGGATTAACATTTAGGTCATTTTCGTCCTCCCTAGGGTTATATATGGGCAATTAGGATTTTTAACCAATCTTGTGCATCCAATAAGTGCATTTGTGTCATTGGATTAACATTTAGGTCATTTTCGTCCTCTCTAGGGTTATTTATGTGCAATTAGGGTTTTTAACCAATCTTGTGCATCCAATAAGTTCATTTGTGTCATTGGATTAACATTTAGGTCATTTTCGTCCTCTCTAGGGTTATTTATGTGCAATTAGGGTTTTTAACCAATCTTGTGCATACAATAAGTTCATTTGTGTCATTGGATTAGCATTTAGGTCATTATCGTCCTCCCTGTGCTTATTCTTGTCCAATTAGGGTTTTTAACCAATCTTGTGCATCCAATAAGTTCATTTGTGTCATTGGATTAACATTTAGGTCATTTTCGTCCTCCCTAGGCTTATTCTTGTCCAATTAGGGTTTTTAACCAATCTTCTGCAACCAAAAAGTTCATTTGTGTCATTGGATGAACATTTAGGTCATCTTCGTCCTCCGTAGACTTATTTATTTGCAATTAGGGTTTTTAACCAATCTTGTGCATCCAATAAGTTCATTTGTGTCATTGGATTAACAATTAGGTCATTGTCGTCCTCTCTAGGGTTATTCATGTGCAATTAGGGTTTTTAACCAATCTTGTGCATCCAATAAGTTCATTTGTGTCATTGGATTAACATTTAGGTCATTTTCGTCTTCCCTAGGCTTATTCTTGTCCAATTAGGGTTTTTAACCAATCTTGTGCATCCAATAAGTTCATTTGTGTCATTGGATTAACATTTAAGTCATTTTCATCCTCCCTAGGCTTATTCTTGTCCTATTAGGGTTTTTAACCAATCTTGTGCATCCAATAAGTTCATTTGTGTCATTGGATTAACATTTAGGTCATTTTCGTCCTCCCTAGGCTTATTCTTGTCCAATTAGGGTTTTTAACCAATCTTGAGCATCCAATAAGTTCATTTGTGTCATTGGATTAACATTTAGGTCATTTTCGTCCTCCGAAGCCTTATTTATGTGCAATTAGGGTTTTTAACCAATCTTGTGCATCCAAAAAGTTCATTTGTGTCATTGGATTAACATTTAGGTCATTTTCGTCCTCTCTAGGGTTATTTATGTGCAATTAGGGTTTTTAACCAATCTTGTGCATCCAATAAGTTCATTTGTGTCATTGGATTAACATTTAGGTCATTTTCGTCCTCCCTAGTCTTATTCTTGTGCAATTAGGGTTTTGAACAAATCTTTTGCATCCAAAAAGTTCATTTGTGTCTTTGGATTAACATTTTGGTCATTTTCGTCCTCCCTAGTCTTATTCTTGTGCAATTTGGGTTTTGAACCAATCTTTTGCATCCAAAAAGTTCATTTGTGTCATTGGATGAACATTTAGGACATTTTCGTCCTCTGTAGCCTTATTTATGTGCAATTACGGTTTTTAACCAATCTTGTGCATCCAATAAGTTCATTTGTTTCATTGAATTAACATTTAGGTCATTTTCGTCCTCTCTAGGGTTATTTATGTGCAATTAGGGTTTTTAACCAATCTTGTGCATCCAATAAGTTCATTTGTGTCATTGGATGAACATTTAGGTCATTTTCGTCCTCCCTAGCCTTATTCTTGTGCAATTAGGGTTTTTAACCAATCTTGTGCATCCAAAAAGTTCATTTGTGTCATTGGATTAACATTTAGGTCATTTTCGTCCTCCCTAGGCTTATTCTTGTGCAGTTAGGGTTTTAAAAAAATCTTATGCATCCAACAATTTCATTTGTGTCATTGGATGAACAATAAGGTCATTTTCGTCCTCCCTAGGGTTATTCTTGTCCAATTAGGGTTTTTAACCAATGTTCTGCAATTAATAGGTGTGTTTATGTCATTGGATGAACATTTAGGTCATTTTCGTCCTCCCTAGGCTTATTCTTGTGCAATTAGGGTTTTTAACCAATCTTGTGCATCCAAAAAGTTCATTTGTGTCATTGGATTAACATTTAGGTCATTTTCGTCCTCTCTAGGGTTATTTATGTGCAATTAGGGTTTTTAACCAATCTTGTGCATCCAATAAGTTCATTTGTGTCATTGGATTAACATTTAGGTCATTTTCGTCCTCTCTAGGGTTATTTATGTGCAATTAGGGTTTTTAACCAATCTTGTGCATCCAATAAGTTCATTTGTGTCATTGGATGAACATTTAGGTCATTTTCGTCCTCCCTAGGCTTATTCTTGTCCAATTAGGGTTTTTAACCAATCTTGTGCATCCAATAAGTTCATTTGTGTCATTGGATGAACATTTAGGTCATTTTCGTCCTCCCTAGGCTTATTCTTGTCCAGTTAGGGTTTTTAACCAACCTTGTGCATCCAATAAGTTCATTTGTGTCATTGGAGGAACATTTAGGTCATTTTTCGTCCTCCCTAGTCTTATTCTTGTCCAATTCGGGTTTTTATGCAATCTTGTACATCCATTAGGTGTGTTTGTGTCATTGGACGAACATTTAGGTCATTTTCGTCCTCCCTAGGCTTATTCTTGTCCAATTAGGGTTTTTAACCAATCTTGTGCATCCAATAAGTTCATTTGTGTCATTGGATGAACATTTAGGTCATTTTCGTCCTCCCTAGGCTTATTCTTGTCCAATTAGGGTTTTCAACCCATCTTGTGCATCCAATAAGTTCATTTGTGTCATTGGATGAACATTTAGGTCATTTTCGTCCTCCCTAGGCTTATTCTTGTCCAATTAGGGTTTTTAACCAATCTTGTGCATCCAATAAGTTCATTTGTGTCATTGGATGAACATTTAGGTCATTTTCGTCCTCCCTAGGCTTATTCTTGTCCAATTATGGTTTTTTACCAATCTTGTGCATCCAATAAGTTCATTTGTGTCATTGGACGAACATTTAGGTCATTTTCGTCCTCCCTAGGCTTATTCTTGTCCAATTAGGGTTTTTAACCAATCTTGTGCATCCAATAAGTTCATTTGTGTCATTGGATGAACATTTAGGTCATTTTCGTCCTCCCTAGTCTTATTCTTGTCGAATTAGGGTTTTTAACCAATCTTGTGCATCCAATAGGTGTGTTTGTGTCATTGGACGAACATTTAGGTCATTTTCGTCCTCCCTAGGCTTATTCTTGTCCAATTAGGGTTTTTAACCAATCTGGTGCATCCAATAAGTTCATTTGTGTCATTGGATGAACATTTAGGTCATTTTCGTCCTCCCTAGTCTTATTCTTGTCCAATTAGCGTTTTTAACCAATCTTGTGCATCCAATAAGTTCATTTGTGTCATTGCACGAACATTTAGGTCATTTTCGTCCTCCCTAGGCTTATTCTTGTCCAATTAGGGTTTTTATGCAATCTTGTGCATCCAATAAGTTCATTTGTGTCATTGGACGAACATTTAGGTCATTTTCGTCCTCCCTAGGCTTATTCTTGTCCAATTAGGGTTTTTAACCAATCTTGTGCATCCAATAAGTTCATTTGTGTCATTGGATGAACATTTAGGTCATTTTCGTCCTCCCTAGGCTTATTCTTGTCCAATTAGGGTTTTTATGCAATCTTGTGCATCCAATAGGTGTGTTTGTGTCGTTGGAGGAACATTTAGGTCATTTTCGTCCTCCCTAGTCTTATTCTTGTCCAATTAGGGTTTTTATGCAATCTTGTGCATCCAACAGGTGTGTTTGTGTCATTGGACGAACTTTTAGGTCATTTTCGTCCTCCCTAGGCTTATTCTTGTCCAATTAGGGTTTTTAACCAATCTTGTGCATCCAATAAGTTCATTTGTGTCATTCGATGAACATTTAGGTCATTTTCGTCCTCCATAGTCTTATTCTTGCCCAATTAGGATTTTAAGCAATCTTGTGCATCCAATATGTGTGTTTGTGTCATTGGATGAACATTTAGGTAATTTTCGTCCTCCCTATGCTTATTCTTGTCCAATTAGGGTTTTTAACCAATCTTGTGCATGCTATAAGTTCATTTGTGTCATTGGATGAACATTTAGGTCATTTTTGTCCTCCCTAGTCTTATTCTTGTCCAATTAGGGTTTTTATGCAATCTTGTGCATCCAATAGGTGTGTTTGTGTCATTGGACGAACATTTAGGTCATTTTCGTCCTCCCTAGGCTTATTCTTGTCCAATTAGGGTTTTTAACCAATCTTGTGCATCCAATAAGTTCATTTGTGTCATTGGATTAACATTTAGGTCATTTTCGTCCTCCCTATGCTTATTCTTGCCCAATTAGGGTTTTTAACCAATCTTGTGCATCCAATAAGTTCATTTGTGTCATTGGATTAACATCTAGGTCATTTTCGTCCTCCCTAGGCTTATTTATGTGCAATTAGGGTTTTTAACCAATCTTGTGCATCCAATAAGTTCATTTGTGTCATTGGATTAACATTTATGTCATTTTCGTCCTCCCTAGGCTTATTCTTGTCCAATTAGGGTTTTTAGCCAATCTTGTGCATCCAAAATGTTCATTTGTGTCTTTGGATTAACATTTAGGTCATTTTCGTCCTCTCTAGGGTTATTTATGGGCAATTAGGGTTTTTAACCTATCTTGTGCATCCAATAAGTTCATTTGTGTCATTGGATTAACATTTAGGTCATTTTCGTCCTCCCTAGGGTTATTTATGGGCAATTAGGGTTTTTAACCAATCTTGTGCATCCAATAAGTTCATTTGTGTCATTGGATTAACATTTAGGTCATTTTCGTCCTCTCTAGGGTTATTTATGTGCAATTAGGGTTTTTAACCAATCTTGTGCATCCAATAAGTTCATTTGTGTCATTGGATTAACATTTAGGTCATTTTCGTCCTCCCTAGGCTTATTCTTGTGCAATTAGGGCTTTGAACAAATCTTGTGCATCCAAAAAGTTCATTTGTGTCTTTGAATTGACATTTAGGTCATTTTCGTCCTCTCTAGAGTTATTTATGTGCATTTAGGGTTTTTAACCAATCTTGTGCATACAATAAGTTCATTTGTGTCATTGGATTAACATTTAGGTCATTTTCGTCCTCCCTAGGCTTATTCTTGTCCAATTAGGGTTTTTATCCAATCTTGTGCATCCAATATGTTCATTTGTGTCATTTGATTAACATTTAGGTCAATTTCGTCCTCTATATGCTTATTCTTGTGTAATTATGGTTTTTAACCAATCTTGTGCATCCAATAAGTTCGTTTGTGTCATTGGATTAACATTTTGGTCATTTTCGTCCTCCCTAGGCTTATTTATGTGCAATTAGGGTTTTTAACCAATCTTGTGCATCCAATAAGTTCATTTGTGTCATTGGATTAACATTTAGGTCATTTTCGTCCTCCCTAGGGTTATATATGGGCAATTAGGGTTTTTAACCAATCTTGTCCATCCAATAAGTTCATTTGTGTCATTGGATTAACATTTAGGTAATTTTCGTCCTCTCTAGGGTTATTTATGTGCAATTAGGGTTTTGAACCAATCTTGTGCATCCAATAAGTTCATTTGTGTCATTGGATTAGCATTTAGGTTATTTTCGTCCTCCCTAGGCTTATTCTTGTGCAATTAGGGTTTTTAACCAATCTTGTGCACCCAATAAGTTCGTTTGTTTCATTGGATTAACATTTTGGTCATTTTCGTCCTCCCTAGGCTTATTTATGTGCAATTAGGGTTTTTAACCAATTTTGTGCATCCAAAAAGTTCATTTGTGTCATTGGATTAACATTTAGGTCATTTTCGGCTCCCTAGGGTTATTTATGGGCAATTAGGGTTTTTAACCATTCTTGTGCATCCAATAAGTTTATTTGTCTCATTGGATAAACATTTAGGTCATTTTGGTCCTCTCTAGGGTTATTTATGTGCAATTAGGGTTTTTAACTAATCTTGTGCATCCAATAAGTTCATTTGTGTCATTGGATTAACATTTAGGTCATTTTCGTCCTCTCTAGGGTTATTTATGTGCTATTAGGGTTTTTAACCAATCTTGTGCATCCAATAAGTTCATTTGTGTCATTGGATTAACATTTAGGTCATTTTCGTCTTCCCTAGGATTATTTATGGGCAATTAGGGTTTTTAACCAATCTTGTGCATCCAATAAGTTCATTTGTGTCATTGGATTAACATTTAGGTCATTTTCGTCCTCTCTAGGGTTATTTATGTGCAATTAGGGTTTTTAACCAATCTTGTGCATCCAATAAGTTCATTTGTGTCATTGGATTAACATTTAGGTCATATTCGTCCTCCCTAGGCTTATTCTTGTGCAATTAGGGCTTTTAACAAATCTTGTGTATCCAAAAAGTTCATTTGTGTCTTTGAATTGACATTTAGGTCATTTTGGTCCTCTCTAGGGTTATTTTTGTGCAATTAGGGTTTTTAACTAATCTTGTGCATCCAATAAGTTCATTTGTGTCATTGGATTAACATTTAGGTCATTTTCGTCCTCTCTAGGGTTATTTATGTGCAATTAGGGTTTTTAACTAATCTTGTGCATCCAATAAGTTCATTTGTGTCATTGGATTAACATTTAGGTCATTTTCGTCCTCTCTAGGGTTATTTATGTGCAATTAGGGTTTTTAACCAATCTTGTGCATCCAATAAGTTCATTTGTGTCATTGGATTAACATTTAGGTCATATTCGTCCTCCCTAGGCTTATTCTTGTGCAATTAGGGCTTTTAACAAATCTTGTGCATCCAAAAAGTTCATTTGTGTCTTTGAATTGACATTTAGGTCATTTTGGTCCTCTCTAGGGTTATTTATGTGCAATTAGGGTTTTTAACTAATCTTGTGCATCCAATAAGTTCATTTGTGTCATTGGATTAACATTTAGTTCATTTTCGTCCTCTCTAGGGTTATTTATGTGCAATTAGGGTTTTTAACTAATCTTGTGCATCCAATAAGTTCATTTGTGTCATTGGATTAACATTTAGGTCATTTTCGTCCTCTCTAGGGTTATTTATGTGCAATTAGGGTTTTTAACCAATCTTGTGCATCCAATAAGTTCATTTGTGTCATTGGATTAACATTTAGGTCATTCTCGTCCTCACTAGGCTTATTCTAGTCCAATTAGGGTTTTTAACCAATCTTGTGCATCCAACAAGTTCATTTGTGTCATTGGATTAACATTTAGGTCATTTTCGTCCTCTCTAGGGTATTTTATGTGCAATTAGGGTATTTAACCAATCTTGTGCATCCAAAAAGTTCATTTGTGTCTTTGAATTGACATTTAGGTCATTTTCGTCCTCTCTGGGGTTATTTATGTGCAATTAGGGTTTTTAACCATTCTTGTTCATCCAATAAGTTCATTTGTGTCATTGGATTAACATTTAGGTCATTTTCGTCCTCTCTAGGGTTATTTATGTGCAATTAGGGTTTTTAACCAATCTTGTGCATCCAATAAGTTCATTTGTGTCATTGGATTAACATTTAGGTCATTTTCGTGCTCCCTAGGCTTATTCTTGTCCAATTAGGGTTTTTAACCAATCTTGTGCATCCAATAAGTTCATTTGTGTCATTGGATTAACATTTAGGTCATTTTCGTCCTCCCTAGGGTTATTTATGGGCAATTAGGGTTTTTAACCAATCTTGTGCATCCAATAAGTTCATTTGTGTCATTGGATTAACATTTAGGTCATTTTCGTCCTCTCTAGGGTTATTTATGTGCAATTAGGGTTTTTAACCAATCTTGTGCATCCAATATGATCATTTGTGTCATTTGATTAACATTTAGGTCATTTTCGTCCTCTCTAGGGTTATTTATGTGCAATTAGGGTTTTTAACCAATCTTGTGCATCCAATAAGTTCATTTGTGTCATTGGATTAACATTTTGGTCATTTTCGTCCTCCCTAGGCTTATTTATGTGCAATTAGGGTTTTTAACCAATCTTGTGCATCCAATAAGTTCATTTTTGTCTTTGGATTAACATTTAGGTCATTTTCGTCCTCCCTAGGCTTATTCTTGTCTAATTAGGGTTTTTAACCAATCTTGTGCATCCAATAAGTTCATTTGTGTCATTGGATTAACATTTAGGTCATTTTCGTCCTCCATAGGCTTATTCTTGTGCAATTAGGGTTTTTAACCAATCTTGTGCATCCAATAAGTTCATTTGTGTCATTGGATTAACATTTAGGTCATTTTGTCCTCCCTTGGGTTATTTAGGGGCAATTAGGGTTTTTAACCAATCTTGTGCATCCAATAAGTTCATTTGTGTCATTGGATTAACATTTAGGTCATTTTCGTCCTCCCTAGGCTTATTCTCGTCCAATTAGGGTTTTTAACCAATCTTGTGCATCCAAAAAGTTCATTTGTGTCTTTGGATTTACATTTAGGTCATTTTCGTCCGCTCTAGGGTTATTTATGTGCAATTAGGGTTTTTAACCAATCTTGTGCATCCAATGAGTTCATGTGTGACATTGGATTAACATTTAGGTCATTTTCGTCCTCCCTAGGCTTATCCTTGTGCAATTAGGGTTTTTAACCAATCTTGTGCATCCAAAAAGTTCTTTGTGTCATTGGATTAACATTTATGTCATTTTCGTCCTCCCTAGGGTTATTTATGGGCAATTAGGGTTTTTAACCAATCTTGTGCATCCAATAAGTTCATTTGTGTCATTGGATTAACATTTTGGTCATTTTCGTCCTCCCTAGGCTTATTTATGTGCAATTAGGGTTTTTAACCAATCTTGTGCATCCAATAAGTTCATTTGTGTCATTGGATAAACATTTAGGTCATTTTAGTCCTCCCTAGGGTTATTTATTGGCAATTAAGGTTTTTAACCAATCTTGTGCATCCAATATGTTCATTTGTGTCATTGGATTAGCATTTAGGTCATTTTCTTCCTCCCTAGGCTTATTTATGTGAGTTTAGGGTTTTTAACCAATCTTGTGCATCCAATAAGTTCATTTGTGTCATTGGATTAACATTTAGGTCATTTTCGTCCTCCCTAGGGTTATATATGGGCAATTAGGGTTTTTAACCAATCTTGTGCATCCAATAAGTTCATTTGTGTCATTGGATTAACATTTAGGTCATTTTCGTCCTCCCTAGGGTTATTTATGTGCAATTAGGGTTTTGAACCAATCTTGTGCATCCAATAAGTTCATTAGTGTCATTGGATTAGCATTTTGGTCATTTTCGTCCTCTCTAGGGTTATTTATGTGCAATTAGGGTTTTTAACCAATCTTGTGCACCCAATAAGTTCGTTTGTTTCATTGGATTAACATTTTGGTCATTTTAGTCCTCCCTAGGCTTATTTATGTGCAATTAGAGTTTTTAACCAATCTTGTGCATCCAAAAAGTTCATTTGTGTCATTGGATTAACATTTAGGTCATTTTCGTCCTCCCTAGGGTTATTTATGGGCAATTAGGTTTTTTAACCAATCTTGTGCATCCAATAAGTTTATTTGTCTCATTGGATTAACATTTAGGTTATTTTCGTCCTCTCTAGGGTTATTTATGTGCAATTAGGGTTTTGAACCAATCTTGTGCATCCAATAAGTTCATTTGTGTCATTGGATTAACATATAGGTCATTTTCGTCCTCCCTAGCCTTATTGTTGTGCAATTAGGGCTTTTAACCAATCTTGTGCATCCAAAAAGTTCATTTGTGTCTTTGAATTGACATTTAGGTCATTTTCGTCCTCTCTAGGGTTATTTATGTGCATTTAGGGTTTTTAACCAATCTTGTGCATACAATAAGTTCATTTGTGTCATTGGATTAGCATTTAGGTCATTTTCGTCCTCCCTAGGCTTATTCTTGTCCAATTAGGGTTTTTAACCAATCTTTTGCATCCAATAAGTTCATTTGTGTCATTGGATTAACATTTAGGTCATTTTCGTCCACCCTATGCTTATTCTTGTCCAATTAGGGTTTTTAACCAATCTTGTGCATCCAATAAGTTCATTTGTGTCATTGGATTAACATTTAGGTCATTTTCGTCCTCCCTAGGGTTATTTATGGGCAATTAGGTTTTTTAACCAATCTTGTGCATCCAATAAATTTATTTGTCTCATTGGATTAACATTTAGGTCATTTTCGTCCTCTCTAGGGTTATTTATGTGCAATTAGGGTTTTGAACCAATCTTGTGCATCCAATAAGTTCATTTGTGTCATTGGATTAACATATAGGTCATTTTCGTCCTCCCTAGCCTTATTGTTGTGCAATTAGGGCTTTTAACCAATCTTGTGCATCCAAAAAGTTCATTTGTGTCATTGGATTAACATTTAGGTCATTTTCGTCCTCCCTAGGCTTATTTAAGTGCAATTAGGGTTTTTAACCAATCTTGTGCATCCAATAAGTTCATTTGTGTCATTGGATTAACATTTATGTCATTTTCGTCCTCCCTAGGCTTATTCTTGTCCAATTAGGGTTTTTAGCCAATCTTGTGCATCCAAAAAGTTCATTTGTGTCTTTGGATTAACATTTAGGTCATTTTCGTCCTCTCTAGGGTTATTTATGGGCAATTAGGGTTTTTAACCTATCTTGTGCATCCAATAAGTTCATTTGTGTCATTGGATTAACATTTAGGTCATTTTCGTCCTCTCTAGGGTTATTTATGTGCAATTAGGGTTTTTAACCAATCTTGTGCATCCAATAAGTTCATTTGTGTCATTGGATTAACATTTAGGTCATTTTCGTCCTCCCTAGGGTTATTTATGTGCAATTAGGGTTTTTAACCAATCTTGTGCATCCAATAAGTTCATTAGTGTCATTGGATTAGCATTTTGGTCATTTTCGTCCTCTCTAGGGTTATTTATGTGCAATTAGGGTTTTTAACCAATCTTGTGCATCCAATATGTTCATTTGTGTCATTGGATTAGCATTTAGGTCATTTTCGTCCTCCCTAGGCTTATTTATGTGCAATTAGGGTTTTTAACCAATCTTGTGCTTCCAATAAGTTCATTTGTGTCATTGGATTAACATTTAGGTCATTTTCGTCCTCCCTAGGGTTATATATGGGCAATTAGGGTTTTTAACCAATCTTGTGCATCCAATAAGTTCATTTGTGTCATTGGATTAACATTTAGGTCATTTTCGTCCTCCCTAGGGTTATTTATGGGCAATTAGGGTTTTTAACCAATCTTGTGCATCCAATAAGTTCATTTGTGTCATTGGATTAACATTTAGGTCATTTTTGTCCTCCCTAGGCTTATTCTTGTCCAATTAGGGTTTTTAACCAATCTTGTGCATCCAATATTTCCATTTGTGTCATTTGATTAACATTTAGGTCATTTTCGTCCTCCCTATGCTTATTCTTGTCCAATTAGGGTTTTTAACCAATCTTGTGCATCCAATAAGTTCATTTGTGTCATTGGATTAACATTTAGGTCATTTTCGTCCTCCCTAGGGTTATATATGGGCAAATAGGGTTTTTAACCAATCTTGTGCATCCAATAAGTTCATTTGTGTCATTGGATTAACATTTAGGTCATTTTCGTCCTCTCTAGGGTTATTTATGTGCAATTAGGGTTTTTAACCAATCTTGTGCATCCAATAAGTTCATTTGTGTCATTGGATTAACATTTAGGTCATTTTCTTCCTCCTTAGGCTTTTTTATGTGCAATTAGGGTTTTTAACCAATCTTGTGCATCCAATAAGTTCATTTGTGTCATTGGATTAGCATTTAGGTCATTTTCGTCCTCCCTAGGCTTATTTATGTGCAATTAGGGTTTTTAACCAATCTTGTGCATCCAATAAGTTCATTTGTGTCATTGGATTAACATTTAGGTCATTTTCGTCCTCCCTAGGGTTATATATGGGCAATTAGGGTTTTTAACCAATCTTGTGCATCCAATAAGTTCATTTGTGTCATTGGATTAACATTTAGGTCATTTTCGTCCTCCCTAGGCTTATTCTTGTGCATGTAGGGTTTTTAACCAATCTTGTGCATACAATAAGTTCATTTGTGTCATTGGATTAACATCTAGGTCATTTTCGTCCTCTCTAGGGTTATTTATGTGCAATTAGGGTTTTTAACCAATCTTGTGCATCCAATAAGTTCATTTGTGTCATTGGATTAACATTTAGGTAATTTTCGTCCTCTCTAGGGTTATTTATGTGCAATTAGGGTTTTTAACCAATCTTGTGCATCCAATAAGTTCATTTGTGTCATTGGATTAACATTTAGGTCATTTTCGTCCTCCCTAGGCTTATTCTTGTGCAATTAGGGCTTTTTACCAATCTTGTGCATCCAAAAAGTTCATTTGTGTCATTGGATTAACATTTAGGTCATTTTCGTCCTCCCTAGGGTTATTTATGTGCAATTAGGGTTTTTAACCAATCTTGTGCATCCAATAAGTTCATTTGTGTCATTGGATTAACATTTAGGTCATTATCGTCCTCCCTAGGCTTATTCTTGTGCAATTAGGGCTTTTAACCAATCTTGTGCATCCAAAAAGTTCATTTGTGTCTTTGAATTGACATTTAGGTCATTTTCGTCCTCTCTAGGGTTATTTATGTGCATTTAGGGTTTTTAACCAATCTTGTGCATACAATAAGTTCATTTGTGTCATTGGATTAACATTTAGGTCATTTTCGTCCTCCCTAGGCTTATTCTTGTCCAATTAGGGTTTTTATCCAATCTTGTGCATCCAATATGTTCATTTGTGTCATTTGATTAACATTTAGGTCATTTTCGTCCTCTATATGCTTATTCTTGTGTAATTATGGTTTTTAACCAATCTTGTGCATCCAATAAGTTCATTTGTGTCATTGGATTAACATTTAGGTCATTTTCGTCCTCCCTAGGCTTATTCTTGTGCAATTAGGGCTTTTAACAAATCTTGTGCATCCAAAAAGTTCATTTGTGTCTTTGAATTGACATTTAGGTCATTTTCGTCCTCTCTAGGGTTATTTATGTGCATTTAAGGTTTTTAACCAATCTTGTGCATACAATAAGTTCATTTGTGTCATTGGATTAACATTTAGGTCATTTTCGTCCTCCCTAGGCTTATTCTTGTCCAATTAGGGTTTTTATCCAATCTTGTGCATCCAATATGTTCATTTGTGTCATTTGATTAACATTTAGGTCTTTTTCGTCCTCTATAGGATTATTCTTGTGTAATTATGATTTTTAACCAATCTTGTGCATCCAATAAGTTCGTTTGTGTCATTGGATTAACTTTTTGGTCATTTTCGTCCTCTCTAGGGTTATTTATGTGCAATTAGGGTTTTTAACCAATCTTGTCCATCCAATAAGTTCATTTGTGTCATTGGATTAACATTTAGGTAATTTTCGTCCTCTCTAGGGTTATTTATGTGCAATTAGGGTTTTGAACCAATCTTGTGCATCCAATAAGTTCATTTGTGTCATTGGATTAGCATTTAGGTTATTTTCGTCCTCCCTAGGCTTATTCTTGTGCAATTAGGGCTTTTAACCAATCTTGTGCATCCAAAAAGTTCATTTGTGTCTTTGAATTGACATTTAGGTCATTTTCGTCCTCTCTAGGGTTATTAATGTGCATTTAGGGTTTTTAACCAATCTTGTGCATACAATAAGTTCATTTGTGTCATTGGATTAACATTTAGGGCATTTTCGTCCTCCCTAGGCTTATTCTTGTCCAATTAGGGTTTTTAACCAATCTTGTGCATCCAATATGTTCATTTGTGTCATTTGATTAACATCTACGTCATTTTCGTCCTCCATAGGCTTATTCTTGTGCAATTAGGGTTTTTAACCAATCTTGTGCACCCAATAAGTTCGTTTGTTTCATTGGATTAACATTTTGGTCATTTTCGTCCTCCCTAGGCTTATTTATGTGCAATTAGGGTTTTTAACCAATCTTGTGCATCCAAAAAGTTCATTTGTGTCATTGGATTAACATTTAGGTCATTTTCGTCCTCCCTAGGGTTATTTATGGGCAATTAGGTTTTTTAACAAATCTAGTGCATCCAATAAGTTTATTTGTCTCATTGGATTAACATTTAGGTCATTTTCGTCTTCTCTAGGGTTATTTATGTGCAATTAGGGTTTTAACCAATCTTGTGCATCCAATAAGTTCATTTGTGTCATTCGATTAAAATATAGGTCATTTTCGTCCTCCCTAGGCTTATTCTTGTGCAATTAGGGCTTTTAACCAATCTTGTGCATCCAAAAAGTTCATTGGTGTCATTGGATTAACATTTAGGTCATTTTCGTCCTCCCTAGGGTTATTTATGGGCAATTAGGTTTTTTAACCAATCTTGTGCATCCAATAAGTTTATTTGTCTCATTGGATTAACATTTAGGTCATTTTCGTCCTCTCTAGGGTTATTTATGTGCAATTAGGGTTTTTAACCAATCTTGTGCATCCAATAAGTTCATTTGTGTCATTGGATTAACATATAGGTCATTTTCGTCCTCCCTAGGCTTATTATTGTGCAATTATGGCTTTGAACCAATCTTGTGCATCCAAAAAGTTCATTTGTGTCTTTGAATTGACATTTAGGTCATTTTCGTCCTCTCTAGGGTTATTTATGTGAATTTAGGGTTTTTAACCAATCTTGTGCATACAATAAGTTCATTTGTGTCATTGGATTAGCATTTAGGTCATTTTCGTCCTCCCTAGGCTTATTCTTGTCCAATTAGGGTTTTTAACCAATCTTGTGCATCCAATAAGTTCATTTGTGTCATTGGATTAACATTTAGGTCATTTTCGTCCTCCCTATGCTTATTCTTGTCCAATTAGGGTTTTTAACCAATCTTGTGCATCCAATAAGTTCATTTGTGTCATTGGATTAACATTTAGGTCATTTTCGTCCTCCCTAGGCTTATTTATGTGCAATTAGGGTTTTTAACCAATCTTGTGCATCCAATAAGTTCATTTGTGTCATTGGATTAACATTTATGTCATTTTCGTCCTCCCTAGGCTTTTTCTTGTCCAATTAGGGTTTTTAGCCAATCTTGTGCATCCAAAAAGTTCATTTGTGTCTTTGGATTAACATTTAGGTCATTTTCGTCCTCTCTAGGGTTATTTATGGGCAATTAGGGTTTTTAACCTATCTTGTGCATCCAATAAGTTCATTTGTGTCATTGGATTAACATTTAGGTCATTTTCCTCCTCCCTAGGGTTATTTATGGGCAATTAGGGTTTTTAACCAATCTTGTGCATCCAATAAGTTCATTTGTGTCATTGGATTAACATTTAGGTCATTTTCGTCCTCTCTAGGGTTATTTATGTGCAATTAGGGTTTTTAACCAATCTTGTGCATCCAATAAGTTCATTTGTGTCATTGGATTAACATTTAGGTTATTTTCGTCCTCCCAAGGCTTATTCTTGTGCAATTAGGGCTTTTAACAAATCTTCTGCATCCAAAAAGTTCATTTGTGTATTTGAATTGACATTTAGGCCATTTTCGTCCTCTATAGGCTTATTCTTGTGTAATTATGGTTTTTATCCAATCTTGTGCATCCAATAAGTTCGTTTGTGTCATTGGATTAACATTTTGGTCATTTTCGTCCTCCCTAGGCTTATTTATGTGCAATTAGGGTTTTTAACCAATCTTGTGCATCCAATAAGTTCATTTGTGTCATTGGATTAACATTTAGGTCATTTTCGTCCTCCCTAGGGTTATATATGGGCAATTAGGGTTTTTAACCAATCTTGTGCATACAATAAGTTCATTTGTGTCATTGGATTAACATTTAGGTCATTTTCGTCCTCCCTAGGCTTATTCTTGTCCAATTAGGGTTTTTATCCAATCTTGTGCATCCAATATGTTCATTTGTGTCATTTGATTAACATTTAGGTCATTTTCGTCCTCTATATGCTTATTCTTGTGTAATTATGGTTTTTAACCAATCTTGTGCATCCAATAAGTTCGTTTGTGTCATTGGATTAACATTTTGGTCATTTTCGTCCTCCCTAGGGTTATTTATGTGCAATTAGGGTTTTTAACCAATCTTGTGCATCCAATAAGTTCATTTGTGTCATTGGATTAACATTTAGGTCATTTTCGTCCTCCCTAGGGTTATTTATGTGCAATTAGGGTTTTGAACCAATCTTGTGCATCCAATAAGTTCATTAGTGTCATTGGATTAGCATTTTGGTCATTTTCGTCCTCTCTAGGGTTATTTATGTGCAATTAGGGTTTTTAACCAATCTTGTGCATCCAATATGTTCATTTGTGTCATTGGATTAGCATTTAGGTCATTTTCGTCCTCCCTAGGCTTATTCTTGGCAATTAGGGTTTTTAACCAATTTTGTGAATCCAATAAGTTCATTTGTGTCATTGGATTAACATTTAGGTCATTTTCGTCCTCCCTAGAGTTAAATATGGGCAATTAGGGTTTTTAACCAATCTTGTGCATCCAATAAGTTCATTTGTGTCATTGGATTAACATTTAGGTCATTTCCGTCCTCTCTAGGGTTATTTATGTGCAATTAGGGTTTTGAACCAATCTTGTGCATCCAATAAGTTCATTTGTGTCATTGGATTAGCATTTAGGTTATTTTCGTCCTCCCTAGGCTTATTCTTGTGCAATTAGGGCTTTTAACCAATCTTGTGCATCCAAAAAGTTCATTTGTGTCTTTGAATTGACATTTAGGTCATTTTCGTCCTCCATAGGCTTATTCTTGTGCAATTAGGGTTTTTAACCAATCTTGTGCACCCAATAAGTTCGTTTGTTTCATTGGATTAACATTTTGGTCATTTTAGTCCTCCCTAGGCTTATTTATGTGCAATTAGAGTTTTTAACCAATCTTGTGCATCCAAAAAGTTCATTTGTGTCATTGGATTAACATTTAGGTCATTTTCGTCCTCCCTAGGGTTATTTATGGGCAATTAGGTTTTTTAACCAATCTTGTGCATCCAATAAGTTTATTTGTCTCATTGGATTAACATTTAGGTTATTTTCGTCCTCTCTAGGGTTATTTATGTGCAATTAGGGTTTTGAACCAATCTTGTGCATCCAATAAGTTCATTTGTGTCATTGGATTAACATATAGGTCATTTTCGTCCTCCCTAGCCTTATTGTTGTGCAATTAGGGCTTTTAACCAATCTTGTGCATCCAAAAAGTTCATTTGTGTCTTTGAATTGACATTTAGGTCATTTTCGTCCTCTCTAGGGTTATTTATGTGCATTTAGGGTTTTTAACCAATCTTGTGCATACAATAAGTTCATTTGTGTCATTGGATTAGCATTTAGGTCATTTTCGTCCTCCCTAGGCTTATTCTTGTCCAATTAGGGTTTTTAACCAATCTTTTGCATCCAATAAGTTCATTTGTGTCATTGGATTAACATTTAGGTCATTTTCGTCCACCCTATGCTTATTCTTGTCCAATTAGGGTTTTTAACCAATCTTGTGCATCCAATAAGTTCATTTGTGTCATTGGATTAACATTTAGGTCATTTTCGTCCTCCCTAGGGTTATTTATGGGCAATTAGGTTTTTTAACCAATCTTGTGCATCCAATAAATTTATTTGTCTCATTGGATTAACATTTAGGTCATTTTCGTCCTCTCTAGGGTTATTTATGTGCAATTAGGGTTTTGAACCAATCTTGTGCATCCAATAAGTTCATTTGTGTCATTGGATTAACATATAGGTCATTTTCGTCCTCCCTAGCCTTATTGTTGTGCAATTAGGGCTTTTAACCAATCTTGTGCATCCAAAAAGTTCATTTGTGTCATTGGATTAACATTTAGGTCATTTTCGTCCTCCCTAGGCTTATTTAAGTGCAATTAGGGTTTTTAACCAATCTTGTGCATCCAATAAGTTCATTTGTGTCATTGGATTAACATTTATGTCATTTTCGTCCTCCCTAGGCTTATTCTTGTCCAATTAGGGTTTTTAGCCAATCTTGTGCATCCAAAAAGTTCATTTGTGTCTTTGGATTAACATTTAGGTCATTTTCGTCCTCTCTAGGGTTATTTATGGGCAATTAGGGTTTTTAACCTATCTTCTGCATCCAATAAGTTCATTTGTGTCATTGGATTAACATTTAGGTCATTTTCCTCCCTACTAGGGTTATTTATGGGCAATTTGGGTTTTTAACCAATCTTGTGCATCCAATAAGTTCATTTGTGTCATTGGATTAACATTTAGGTCATTTTCGTCCTCTCTAGGGTTATTTATGTGCAATTAGGGTTTTTAACCAATCTTGTGCATCCAATAAGTTCATTTGTGTCATTGGATTAACATTTAGGTCATTTTCGTCCTCCCTAGGCTTATTCTTGTGCAATTAGGGCTTTTAACAAATCTTGTGCATCCAAAAAGTTCATTTGTGTCTTTGAATTGACATTTAGGTCATTTTCGTCCTCTCTAGGGTTATTTATGTGCATTTAGGGTTTTTAACCAATCTTGTGCATACAATAAGTTCATTTGTGTCATTGGATTAACATATAGGTCATTTTCGTCCTCCCTAGCCTTATTGTTGTGCAATTAGGGCTTTTAACCAATCTTGTGCATCCAAAAAGTTCATTTGTGTCATTGGATTAACATTTAGGTCATTTTCGTCCTCCCTAGGCTTATTTATGTGCAATTAGGGTTTTTAACCAATCTTGTGCATCCAATAAGTTCATTTGTGTCATTGGATTAACATTTAGGTCATTTTCGTCCTCCCTAGGGTTATATATGGGCAAATAGGGTTTTTAACCAATCTTGTGCATCCAATAAGTTCATTTGTGTCATTGGATTAACATTTAGGTCATTTTCGTCCTCCCTAGGGTTATATATGGGCAATTAGGGTTTTTAACCAATCTTGTCCATCCAATAAGTTCATTTGTGTCATTGGATTAACATTTAGGTAATTTTCGTCCTCTCTAGGGTTATTTATGTGCAATTAGGGTTTTGAACCAATCTTGTGCATCCAATAAGTTCATTTGTGTCATTGGATTAGCATTTAGGTTATTTTCGTCCTCCCTAGGCTTATTCTTGTGCAATTAGGGCTTTTAACCAATCTTGTGCATCCAAAAAGTTCATTTGTGTCTTTGAATTGACATTTAGGTCATTTTCGTCCTCTCTAGGGTTATTAATGTCCATTTAGGGTTTTTAACCAATCTTGTGCATACAATAAGTTCATTTGTGCCATTGGAATAACATTTAGGTCATTTTCGTCCTCCCTAGGCTTATTCTTGTCCAATTAGGGTTTTTAACCAATCTTGTGCATCCAATATGTTCATTTGTGTCATTGGATTAACATTTAGGTCATTTTCGTCCTCTCTAGGGTTATTTATGTGCAATTAGGGTTTTGAACCAATCTTGTGCATCCAATAAGTTCATTTGTGTCATTGGATTAGCATTTAGGTTATTTTCGTCCTCCCTAGGCTTATTCTTGTGCAATTAGGGTTTTTAACCAATCTTGTGCACCCAATAAGTTCGTTTGTTTCATTGGATTAACATTTTGGTCATTTTCGTCCTCCCTAGGCTTATTTATGTGCAATTAGGGTTTTTAACCAATTTTGTGCATCCAAAAAGTTCATTTGTGTCATTGGATTAACATTTAGGTCATTTTCGGCTCCCTAGGGTTATTTATGGGCAATTAGGGTTTTTAACCATTCTTGTGCATCCAATAAGTTTATTTGTCTCATTGGATAAACATTTAGGTCATTTTGGTCCTCTCTAGGGTTATTTATGTGCAATTAGGGTTTTTAACTAATCTTGTGCATCCAATAAGTTCATTTGTGTCATTGGATTAACATTTAGGTCATTTTCGTCCTCTCTAGGGTTATTTATGTGCTATTAGGGTTTTTAACCAATCTTGTGCATCCAATAAGTTCATTTGTGTCATTGGATTAACATTTAGGTCATTTTCGTCTTCCCTAGGATTATTTATGGGCAATTAGGGTTTTTAACCAATCTTGTGCATCCAATAAGTTCATTTGTGTCATTGGATTAACATTTAGGTCATTTTCGTCCTCTCTAGGGTTATTTATGTGCAATTAGGGTTTTTAACCAATCTTGTGCATCCAATAAGTTCATTTGTGTCATTGGATTAACATTTAGGTCATATTCGTCCTCCCTAGGCTTATTCTTGTGCAATTAGGGCTTTTAACAAATCTTGTGTATCCAAAAAGTTCATTTGTGTCTTTGAATTGACATTTAGGTCATTTTGGTCCTCTCTAGGGTTATTTTTGTGCAATTAGGGTTTTTAACTAATCTTGTGCATCCAATAAGTTCATTTGTGTCATTGGATTAACATTTAGGTCATTTTCGTCCTCTCTAGGGTTATTTATGTGCAATTAGGGTTTTTAACTAATCTTGTGCATCCAATAAGTTCATTTGTGTCATTGGATTAACATTTAGGTCATTTTCGTCCTCTCTAGGGTTATTTATGTGCAATTAGGGTTTTTAACCAATCTTGTGCATCCAATAAGTTCATTTGTGTCAATGGATTAACATTTAGGTCATTTTCGTCCTCCCTAGGCTTATTCTTGTGCAATTAGGGCATTTAACAAATCTTGTGCATCCAAAAAGTTCATTTGTGTCTTTGAATTGACATTTAGGTCATTTTCGTCCTCTCTAGGGTTATTTATGTGCATTTAGGGTTTTTAACCAATCTTGTGCATACAATAAGTTCATTTGTGTCATTGGATTAACATTTAGGTCATTTTCGTCCTCCCTAGGCTTATTCTTGTCCAATTAGTGTTTTTAACCAATCTTGTGCATCCAATATGTTCATTTGTGTCATTTGATTAACATTTTGGTCATTTTCGTCCTCCCTAGAGTTATATATGGGCAATTAGGGTTTTTAACCAATCTTGTGCATCCGATAAGTTCATTTGTGTCATTGGATTAACATTTAGGTCATTTTCGTCCTCCCTAGGGTTATATATGGGCAATTAGGGTTTTTAACCAATCTTGTGCATCCAATAAGTTCATTTGTGTCATTGGATTAACATTTAGGTCATTTTCGTCCTCCCTAGGGTTATATATGGGCAATTAGGGTTTTTAACCAATCTTGTGCATCCAATAAGTTCATTTGTGTCATTGGATTAACATTTAGGTCATTTTCGTCCTCCCTAGGCTTATTCTTGTCCAATTAGGGTTTTTATCCAATCTTGTGCATCCAATAGGTGTGTTTGTGTCATTGGATGATCAATTAGGTCATTTTCGTCCTCCCTAGGCATATTCTTGTCCAATTAGGGTTAGTAACCAATCTTGTGCATCCAATAAGTTTGTCTGTTTCATTGAATTAATATTTAGGTCATTTTCGTCCTCCCTAGGCATATTCTTGTCCAATTAGGTTTTTTAACCAATCTTGTGCATCCAATCGGTGTGTTTGTGTCATTGGATGATCAATTATGTCATTTTCGTCCTCCGTACGCTTATTCTTGTCCAATTAGGGTTTTTAACCAATCTTGTGCATCCAATAGGTGTGTTTGTGTCATTGGATGATCAATTAGGTCATTTTCGTCCTCCCTAGGCTTATTCTTGTCCAATTAGGGTTTTTAACCAATCTTGTGCATCCAATAAGTTTGTTTGTGTCACTGAATTAATATTTAGGTCATTTTCGTCCTCCCTAGGCATATTCTTGTCCAATTAGGGTTTTTAACCAATCTTGTGCATCCAATAGGTGTGTTTGTGTCATTGGATGATCAATTAGGTCATTTTCGTCCTCCTTAGGTTTATTCTTGTCCAATTAGGGTTTTTAACCAATCTTGTGCATCCAATAAGTTCATTTGTGTCATTGGATTAACATTTAGGTCATTTTCGTCCTCCCTAGGCATATTCTTGTCCAATTAGGGTTTTTAACCAATCTTGTGCATCCAATAGGTTTATTTGTGTCATTGGATGATCAATTAGGTCATTTTCGTCCTCCCTAGGCTTATTTTTGTCTAATTAGAGTTTTTAACCAATCTTGTGCATCCAATAAGTTTGTTTGTTTCATTGAATTAATATTTAGGTCATTTTCGTCCTCCCTAGGCATATTCTTGTCCAATTAGGGTTTTTAACCAATCTTGTGCATCCAATAGGTGTGTTTGTGTCATTGGATGATCAATTAGGTCATTTTCGTCCTCCCTAGGCTTATTCTTGTCCAATTAGGGTTTTTAACCAATCTTGTGCATCCAATAGGTGTGTTTGTGTCATTGGTTTAACATTTAGGTCATTTTCGTCCTCCCTAGGCTTATTCTTGTCCAATTAGGGTTTTGAACCAATCTTGTGCATCCAATAAGTTTGTTTGTGTCATTGAATTAATATTTAGGTCATTTTCGTCCTCCCTAGGCATATTCTTGTCCAATTAGGGTTTTTAACCAATCTTGTGCATCCAATAGGTGTGTTTGTGTCATTGGATGATCAATTAGGTCATTTTCGTCCTCCCTTGGCTTATTCTTGTCAAATTATGGTTTTTAACCAATCTTGTGCATCCAATAGTTGTGTTTGTGTCATTGGATGATCAATTAGGTCATTTTCGTCCTCCCTAGGCATATTCTTGTCCAATTATGGTTTTTAACCAATCTTGTGCATCCAATAGGTGTGTTTGTGTCATTGGATGATCAATTAGGTCATTTTCGTCCTCCCTAGGCTTATTCTTGTCCAATTAGGGTTTTTAACCAATCTTGTGCATCCAATATGTGTGTTTGTGTCATTGGATGATCAATTAGGTCATTTTCGTCCTCCCTAAGCTTATTCTTGTCCAATTAGGGTTTTTAACCAATCTTGTGCATCCAATAAGTTCATTTGTGTCATTGGATTAACATTTAGGTCATTTTCGTCCTCCCTAGGCTTATTCTTGTCCAATTAGGGTTTTTAACCAATCTTGTGCATCCAATAAGTTCATTTGTGTCATTGGATTAACATTTAGGTCATTTTCGTCCTCCCTAGGCTTATTCTTGTCCAATTAGGGTTTTTAACCAATCTTGTGCTTCCAATAGGTGTGTTTGTGTCATTGGATGATCAGTTAGGTCATTTTTGTCCTCCCTAGGCTTATTCTTGTCCAATTAGGGTTTTTAACCAATCTTGTGCATCCAATAAGTTCATTTGTGTCATTGGATTAACATTTATGTCATATCCGTCCTCCCTAGGCATATTCTTGTCCAATTAGGGTTTTTAACCAATCTTGTGCATCCAATAAGTTGAGTTGTGTCATTGGATTAACATTTAGGTCATTTTCGTCCTCCCTAGGCTTATTCTTGTCCAATTAGGGTTTTTAACCAATCTTGTGCATCCAATAAGTTCATTTGTGTCATTGGATTAACATTTAGGTCATTTTCGTCCTCTCTAGGGTTATTTATGTGCAATTAGGGTTTTTAACCAATCTTGTGCATCCAATAAGTTCATTTCTGTCATTGGATTAACATTTAAGTCATTTTCGTTGTCCCTAGGCTTTTTCTTGTCGAATTAGGGTTTTTAACCAATCTTGTGCATCAAATAAGTTCATTTGTGTCATTGGATTAACATTTAGGTCATTTTCGTCCTCCGTAGCCTTATTTATGTGCAGTTAGGGTTTTTAACCAATCTTGTGCGTCCAATAAGTTCATTTGTGTCATTGGATTAACATTTAAGTCATTTTCGTCGTCCCTAGGCTTATTCTTTTCAAATTAGGGTTTTTAACCAATCTTGTGCATCCAATAAGTTCATTTGTGTCATTGGATTAACATTTAGGTCATTTTCGTCCTCTCTAGGGTTATTTATGTGCAATTAGGGTTTTTAACCAATCTTGTGCATCCAATAAGTTCATTTTGGTCCTTGGATTAACATTTAGGTCATTTTCGTCCTCCCTAGGCTTATTCTTGTGCAATTAGGGTTTTTAACCAATCTTGTGCATCCAATAAGTTCATTTGTGTCATTGGATTAACATTTAGGTCATTTTCGTCCTCCCTAGGCTTATTCTTGTGCAATTAGGGCTTTTAACCAATCTTGTGCATCCAATAAGTTCATTTGTGTCATTGGATTAACATTTAGGTCATTTTCGTCCTCTCTAGGGTTATTTATGTGCAATTAGGTTTTTTAACCAATCTTGTGCATCCAATAAGTTCGTTTGTGTCATTGGATTAACATTTTGGCCATTTTCGTCCTCCCTAGGATTATTTATGTGCAATAAAGGTTTTTAACCAATCTTGTGCATCCAATAAGTTCATTTGTGTCATTGGATTAACATTTAGGTCATTTTCGTCCTCCCTAGGGTTATATATGGGCAATTAGGGTTTTTAACCAATCTTGTGCATCCAATAAGTTCATTTGTGTCATTGGATTAACATTTAGGTCATTTTCGTCCTCTCTAGGGTTATTTATGTGCAATTAGGGTTTTTAACCAATCTTGTGCATCCAATAAGTTCGTTTGTGTCATTGGATTAACATTTTGGCCATTTTCGTCCTCCCTAGGATTATTTATGTGCAATTAGGGTTTTTAACCAATCTTGTGCATCCAATAAGTTCATTTGTGTCATTGGATTAACATTTAGGTCATTTTCGTCCTCCCTAGGGTTATATATGGGCAATTAGGGTTTTTAACCAATCTTGTGCATCCAATAAGTTCATTTGTGTCATTGGATTAACATTTAGGTCATTTTCGTCCTCTCTAGGGTTATTTATGTGCAATTAGGGTTTTGAACCAATCTTGTGCATCCAATAAGTTCATTTGTGTCATTGGATTAGCATTTAGGTTATTTTCGTCCTCCCTAGGCTTATTCTTGTGCAATTAGGGCTTTTAACTAATCTTGTGCATCCAAAAAGTTCATTTGTGTCTTTGAATTGACATTTAGGTCATTTTCGTCCTCTCTAGGGTTATTAATGTCCATTTAGGGTTTTTAACCAATCTTGTGCATACAATAAGTTCATTTGTGCCATTGGAATAACATTTAGGTCATTTTCGTCCTCCCTAGGCTTATTCTTGTCCAATTAGGGTTTTTAACCAATCTTGTGCATCCAATATGTTCATTTGTGTCATTTGATTAACATTTAGGTCATTTTCGTCCTCCATAGGCTTATTCTTGTGCAATTAGGGTTTTTAACCAATCTTGTGCACCCAATAAGTTCGTTTGTTTCATTGGATTAACATTTTGGTCATTTTAGTCCTCCCTAGGCTTATTTATGTGCAATTAGGGTTTTTAACCAATCTTGTGCATCCAATAAGTTCATTTGTGTCATTGGATTAACATTTAGGTCATTTTCGTCCTCCCTAGGCTTATTCTTGTGCAATTAGGGCTTTTAACAAATCTTGTGCATCCAAAAAGTTCATTTGTGTCTTTGAATTGACATTTAGGTCATTTTCGTCCTCTTTAGGGTTATTTATGTGCATTTAGGGTTTTTAACCAATCTTGTGCATACAATAAGTTCATTTGTGTCATTGGATTAACATTTAGGTCATTTTCGTCCTCCTTAGGCTTATTCTTGTCCAATTAGGGTTTTTATCCAATCTTGTGCATCCAATATGTTCATTTGTGTCATTTGATTAACATTTAGGTCATTTTCGTCCTCTATAGGTTTATTCTTGTGTAATTATGGTTTTTAACCAATCTTGTGCATCCAATAAGTTCGTTTGTGTCATTGGATTAACATTTTGGTCATTTTCGTCCTCCCTAGGCTTATTTATGTGCAATTAGGGTTTTTAACCAATCTTGTGCATCCAATAAGTTCATTTGTGTCATTGGATTAACATTTAGGTCATTTTCGTCCTCCCTAGGGTTATATATGGGCAATTAGGGTTTTTAACCAATCTTGTGCATACAATAAGTTCATTTGTGTCATTGGATTAACATTTAGGTCATTTTCGTCCTCCCTAGGCTTATTCTTGTCCAATTAGGGTTTTTATCCAATCTTGTGCATCCAATATGTTCATTTGTGTCATTTGATTAACATTTAGGTCATTTTCGTCCTCTATATGCTTATTCTTGTGTAATTATGGTTTTTAACCAATCTTGTGCATCCAATAAGTTCGTTTGTGTCATTGGATTAACATTTTGGTCATTTTCGTCCTCCCTAGGGTTATTTATGTGCAATTAGGGTTTTTAACCAATCTTGTGCATCCAATAAGTTCATTTGTGTCATTGGATTAACATTTAGGTCATTTTCGTCCTCCCTAGGGTTATTTATGTGCAATTAGGGTTTTGAACCAATCTTGTGCATCCAATAAGTTCATTAGTGTCATTGGATTAGCATTTTGGTCATTTTCGTCCTCTCTAGGGTTATTTATGTGCAATTAGGGTTTTTAACCAATCTTGTGCATCCAATATGTTCATTTGTGTCATTGGATTAGCATTTAGGTCATTTTCGTCCTCCCTAGGCTTATTCTTGTGCAATTAGGGTTTTTAACCAATTTTGTGAATCCAATAAGTTCATTTGTGTCATTGGATTAACATTTAGGTCATTTTCGTCCTCCCTAGAGTTAAATATGGGCAATTAGGGTTTTTAACCAATCTTGTGCATCCAATAAGTTCATTTGTGTCATTGGATTAACATTTAGGTCATTTTCGTCCTCTCTAGGGTTATTTATGTGCAATTAGGGTTTTGAACCAATCTTGTGCATCCAATAAGTTCATTTGTGTCATTGGATTAACATATAGGTCATTTTCGTCCTCCCTAGCCTTATTCTTGTGCAATTAGGGCTTTTAACCAATCTTGTGCATCCAAAAAGTTCATTTGTGTCTTTGAATTGACATTTAGGTCATTTTCGTCCTCTCTAGGGTTATTTATGTGCATTTAGGGTTTTTAACCAATCTTGTGCATACAATAAGTTCATTTGTGTCATTGGATTAGCATTTAGGTCATTTTCGTCCTCCCTAGGCTTATTCTTGTCCAATTAGGGTTTTTAACCAATCTTTTGCATCCAATAAGTTCATTTGTGTCATTGGATTAACATTTAGGTCATTTTCGTCCTCCCTATGCTTATTCTTGTCCAATTAGGGTTTTTAACCAATCTTGTGCATCCAATAAGTTCATTTGTGTCATTGGATTAACATTTAGGTCATTTTCGTCCTCCCTAGGGTTATTTATGGGCAATTAGGTTTTTTAACCAATCTTGTGCATCCAATAAGTTTATTTGTCTCATTGGAATAACATTTAGGTCATTTTCGTCCTCTCTAGGGTTATTTATGTGCAATTAGGGTTTTGAACCAATCTTGTGCATCCAATAAGTTCATTTGTGTCATTGGATTAACATATAGGTCATTTTCGTCCTCCCTAGCCTTATTGTTGTGCAATTAGGGCTTTTAACCAATCTTGTGCATCCAAAAAGTTCATTTGTGTCATTGGATTAACATTTAAGTCATTTTCGTCCTCCCTAGGCTTATTTATGTGCAATTAGGGTTTTTAACCAATCTTGTGCATCCAATAAGTTCATTTGTGTCATTGGATTAACATTTATGTCATTTTCGTCCTCCCTAGGCTTATTCTTGTCCAATTAGGGTTTTTAGCCAATCTTGTGCATCCAAAAAGTTCATTTGTGTCTTTGGATTAACATTTAGGTCATTTTCGTCCTCTCTAGGGTTATTTATGGGCAATTAGGGTTTTTAACCTATCTTGTGCATCCAATAAGTTCATTTGTGTCATTGGATTAACATTTAGGTCATTTTCGTCCTCCCTAGGGTTATTTATGGGCAATTAGGGTTTTTAACCAATCTTGTGCATCCAATAAGTTCATTTGTGTCATTGGATTAAAATTTAGGTCATTTTCGTCCTCTCTAGGGTTATTTATGTGCAATTAGGGTTTTTAACCAATCTTGTGCATCCAATAAGTTCATTTGTGTCATTGGATTAACATTTAGGTCATTTTCGTCCTCCCTAGCCTTATTGTTGTGCAATTAGGGCTTTTAACCAATCTTGTGCATCCAAAAAGTTCATTTGTGTCTTTGAATTGACATTTAGGTCATTTTCGTCCTCTCTAGGGTTATTTATGTGCATTTAGGGTTTTTAACCAATCTTGTGCATACAATAAGTTCATTTGTGTCATTGGATTAGCATTTAGGTCATTTTCGTCCTCCCTAGGCTTATTCTTGTCCAATTAGGGTTTTTAACCAATCTTTTGCATCCAATAAGTTCATTTGTGTCATTGGATTAACATTTAGGTCATTTTCGTCCTCCCTATGCTTATTCTTGTCCAATTAGGGTTTTTAACCAATCTTGTGCATCCAATAAGTTCATTTGTGTCATTGGATTAACATTTAGGTCATTTTCGTCCTCCCTAGGGTTATTTATGGGCAATTAGGTTTTTTAACCAATCTTGTGCGTCCAATAAGTTTATTTGTCTCATTGGATTAACATTTAGGTCATTTTCGTCCTCTCTAGGGTTATTTATGTGCAATTAGGGTTTTGAACCAATCTTGTGCATCCAATAAGTTCATTTGTGTCATTGGATTAACATATAGGTCATTTTCGTCCTCCCTAGCCTTATTGTTGTGCAATTAGGGCTTTTAACCAATCTTGTGCATCCAAAAAGTTCATTTGTGTCATTGGATTAACATTTAGGTCATTTTCGTCCTCCCTAGGCTTATTTATGTGCAATTAGGGTTTTTAACCAATCTTGTGCATCCAATAAGTTCATTTGTGTCATTGGATTAACATTTAGGTCATTTTCGTCCTCCCTAGGCTTATTCTTGTGCAATTAGGGTTTTTAACCAATCTTGTGCATCCAAAAAGTTCATTTGTGTCTTTGAATTGACATTTAGGTCATTTTCGTCCTCTCTAGGGTTATTTATGTGCATTTAGGGTTTTTAACCAATCTTGTGCATACAATAAGTTCATTTGTGTCATTGGATTAACATTTAGGTCATTTTCGTCCTCCCTAGGCTTATTCTTGTCCAATTAGGGTTTTTATCCAATCTTGTGCATCCAATATGTTCATTTGTGTCATTTGATTAACATTTAGGTCATTTTCGTCCTCTATATGCTTATTCTTGTGTAATTATGGTTTTTAACCAATCTTGTGCATCCAATAAGTTCGTTTGTGTCATTGGATTAACATTTTGGTCATTTTCGTCCTCCCTAGGGTTATTTATGTGCAATTAGGGTTTTTAACCAATCTTGTGCATCCAATAAGTTCATTTGTGTCATTGGATTAACATTTAGGTCATTTTCGTCCTCCCTAGGGTTATTTATGTGCAATTAGGGTTTTGAACCAATCTTGTGCATCCAATAAGTTCATTAGTGTCATTGGATTAGCATTTTGGTCATTTTCGTCCTCTCTAGGGTTATTTATGTGCAATTAGGGTTTTTAACCAATCTTGTGCATCCAATATGTTCATTTGTGTCATTGGATTAGCATTTAGGTCATTTTCGTCCTCCCTAGGCTTATTCTTGTGCAATTAGGGTTTTTAACCAATTTTGTGAATCCAATAAGTTCATTTGTGTCATTGGATTAACATTTAGGTCATTTTCGTCCTCCCTAGAGTTAAATATGGGCAATTAGGGTTTTTAACCAATCTTGTGCATCCAATAAGTTCATTTGTGTCATTGGATTAACATTTAGGTCATTTTCGTCCTCTCTAGGGTTATTTATGTGCAATTAGGGTTTTGAACCAATCTTGTGCATCCAATAAGTTCATTTGTGTCATTGGATTAGCATTTAGGTTATTTTCGTCCTCCCTAGGCTTATTCTTGTGCAATTAGGGCTTTTAACTAATCTTGTGCATCCAAAAAGTTCATTTGTGTCTTTGAATTGACATTTAGGTCATTTTCGTCCTCTCTAGGGTTATTAATGTCCATTTAGGGTTTTTAACCAATCTTGTGCATACAATAAGTTCATTTGTGCCATTGGAATAACATTTAGGTCATTTTCGTCCTCCCTAGGCTTATTCTTGTCCAATTAGGGTTTTTAACCAATCTTGTGCATCCAATATGTTCATTTGTGTCATTTGATTAACATTTAGGTCATTTTCGTCCTCCATAGGCTTATTCTTGTGCAATTAGGGTTTTTAACCAATCTTGTGCACCCAATAAGTTCGTTTGTTTCATTGGATTAACATTTTGGTCATTTTAGTCCTCCCTAGGCTTATTTATGTGCAATTAGGGTTTTTAACCAATCTTGTGCATCCAATAAGTTCATTTGTGTCATTGGATTAACATTTAGGTCATTTTCGTCCTCCCTAGGCTTATTCTTGTGCAATTAGGGCTTTTAACAAATCTTGTGCATCCAAAAAGTTCATTTGTGTCTTTGAATTGACATTTAGGTCATTTTCGTCCTCTCTAGGGTTATTTATGTGCATTTAGGGTTTTTAACCAATCTTGTGCATACAATAAGTTCATTTGTGTCATTGGATTAACATATAGGTCATTTTCGTCCTCCCTAGCCTTATTGTTGTGCAATTAGGGCTTTTAACCAATCTTGTGCATCCAAAAAGTTCATTTGTGTCATTGGATTAACATTTAGGTCATTTTCGTCCTCCCTAGGCTTATTTATGTGCAATTAGGGTTTTTAACCAATCTTATGCATCCAATAAGTTCATTTGTGTCATTGGATTAACATTTATGTCATTTTCGTCCTCCCTAGGCTTATTCTTGTCCAATTAGGGTTTTTAGCCAATCTTGTGCATCCAAAAAGTTCATTTGTGTCTTTGGATTACCATTTAGATCATTTTCGTCCTCTCTAGGGTTATTTATGGGCAATTAGGGTTTTTAACCTATCTTGTGCATCCAATAAGTTCATTTGTGTCATTGGATTAACATTTAGGTCATTTTCGTCCTCCCTAGGGTTATTTATGGGCAATTAGGGTTTTTAACCAATCTTGTGCATCCAATAAGTTCATTTGTGTCATTGGATTAACATTTAGGTCATTTTCGTCCTCTCTAGGGTTATTTATGTGCAATTAGGGTTTTTAACCAATCTTGTGCATCCAATAAGTTCATTTGTGTCATTGGATTAACATTTAGGTCATTTTCGTCCTCCCTAGCCTTATTGTTGTGCAATTAGGGCTTTTAACCAATCTAGTGCATCCAAAAAGTTCATTTGTGTCTTTGAATTGACATTTAGGTCATTTTCGTCCTCTCTAGGGTTATTTATGTGCATTTAGGGTTTTTAACCAATCTTGTGCATACAATAAGTTCATTTGTGTCATTGGATTAGCATTTAGGTCATTTTCGTCCTCCCTAGGCTTATTCTTGTCCAATTAGGGTTTTTAACCAATCTTTTGCATCCAATAAGTTCATTTGTGTCATTGGATTAACATTTAGGTCATTTTCGTCCTCCCTATGCTTATTCTTGTCCAATTAGGGTTTTTAACCAATCTTGTGCATCCAATAAGTTCATTTGTGTCATTGGATTAACATTTAGGTCATTTTAGTCCTCCCTAGGCTTATTTATGTGCAATTAGGGCTTTTAACAAATCTTGTGCATCCAAAAAGTTCATTTGTGTCTTTGAGTTGACATTTAGGTCATTTTCGTCCTCTCTAGGGTTATTTATGTGCATTTAGGGTTTTTAACCAATCTTGTGCATACAATAAGTTCATTTGTGTCATTGGATTAACATTTAGGTCATTTTCGTCTTCCCTAGGCTTATTCTTGTCCAATTAGGGTTTTTATCCAATCTTGTGCATCCAATAAGTTCATTAGTGTCATTGGATTAGCATTTTGGTCATTTTCGTCCTCTCTAGGGTTATTTATGTGCAATTAGGGTTTTTAACCAATCTTGTGCATCCAATATGTTCATTTGTGTCATTGGATTAGCATTTAGGTCATTTTCGTCCTCCCTAGGCTTATTTATGTGCAATTAGGGTTTTTAACCAATCTTGTGCTTCCAATAAGTTCATTTGTGTCATTGGATTAACATTTAGGTCATTTTCGTCCTCCCTAGAGTTAAATATGGGCAATTAGGGTTTTTAACCAATCTTGTGCATCCAATAAGTTCATTTGTGTCATTGGATTTACATTTAGGTCATTTTCGTCCTCTCTAGGGTTATTTATGTGCAATTAGGGTTTTGAACCAATCTTGTGCATCCAATAAGTTCATTTGTGTCATTGGATTAGCATTTAGGTTATTTTCGTCCTCCCTAGGCTTATTCTTGTGCAATTAGGGCTTTTAACCAATCTTGTGCATCCAAAAAGTTCATTTGTGTCTTTGAATTGACATTTAGGTCATTTTCGTCCTCTCTAGGGTTATTAATGTCCATTTAGGGTTTTTAACCAATCTTGTGCATACAATAAGTTCATTTGTGCCATTGGAATAACATTTAGGTCATTTTCGTCCTCCCTAGGCTTATTCTTGTCCAATTAGGGTTTTTAACCAATCTTGTGCATCCAATATGTTCATTTGTGTCATTGGATTAACATTTAGGTCATTTTCGTCCTCTCTAGGGTTATTTATGTGCAATTAGGGTTTTGAACCAATCTTGTGCATCCAATAAGTTCATTTGTGTCATTGGATTAGCATTTAGGTTATTTTCGTCCTCCCTAGGCTTATTCTTGTGCAATTAGGGCTTTTAACCAATCTTGTGCATCCAAAAAGTTCATTTGTGTCTTTGAATTGACATTTAGGTCATTTTCGTCCTCTCTAGGGTTATTTATGTGCATTTAGGGTTTTTAACCAATCTTGTGCATACAATAAGTTCATTTGTGTCATTGGATTAACATTTAGGTCATTTTCGTCCTCCCTAGGCTTATTCTTGTGCAATTAGGGTTTTTATCCAATCTTGTGCATCCAATATGTTCATTTGTGTCATTTGATTAACATTTAGGTCTTTTTCGTCCTCTATAGGATTATTCTTGTGTAATTATGATTTTTAACCAATCTTGTGCATCCAATAAGTTCGTTTGTGTCATTGGATTAACATTTTGGTCATTTTCGTCCTCCCTAGGCTTATTTATGTGCAATTAGGGTTTTTAACCAATCTTGTGCATCCAATAAGTTCATTTGTGTCATTGGATTAACATTTAGGTCATTTTCGTCCTCCCTAGGGTTATTTATGGGCAATTAGGGTTTTTAACCAATCTTGTGCATCCAATAAGTTCATTTGTGTCATTGGATTAACATTTAGGTCATTTTCGTCCTCCCTAGGGTTATTTATGTGCAATTAGGGTTTTGAACCAATCTTGTGCATCCAATAAGTTCATTAGTGTCATTGGATTAGCATTTTGGTCATTTTCGTCCTCTCTAGGGTTATTTATGTGCAATTAGGGTTTTTAACCAATCTTGTGCACCCAATAAGTTCGTTTGTTTCATTGGATTAACATTTTGGTCATTTTAGTCCTCCCTAGGCTTATTTATGTGCAATTAGAGTTTTTAACCAATCTTGTGCATCCAAAAAGTTCATTTGTGTCATTGGATTAACATTTAGGTCATTTTCGTCCTCCCTAGGGTTATTTATGGGCAATTAGGTTTTTTAACCAATCTTGTGCATCCAATAAGTTTATTTGTCTCATTGGATTAACATTTAGGTTATTTTCGTCCTCTCTAGGGTTATTTATGTGCAATTAGGGTTTTGAACCAATCTTGTGCATCCAATAAGTTCATTTGTGTCATTGGATTAACATATAGGTCATTTTCGTCCTCCCTAGCCTTATTGTTGTGCAATTAGGGCTTTTAACCAATCTTGTGCATCCAAAAAGTTCATTTGTGTCTTTGAATTGACATTTAGGTCATTTTCGTCCTCTCTAGGGTTATTTATGTGCATTTAGGGTTTTTAACCAATCTTGTGCATACAATAAGTTCATTTGTGTCATTGGATTAGCATTTAGGTCATTTTCGTCCTCCCTAGGCTTATTCTTGTCCAATTAGGGTTTTTAACCAATCTTTTGCATCCAATAAGTTCATTTGTGTCATTGGATTAACATTTAGGTCATTTTCGTCCTCCCTATGCTTATTCTTGTCCAATTAGGGTTTTTAACCAGTCTTGTGCATCCAATAAGTTCATTTGTGTCATTGGATTAACATTTAGGTCATTTTCGTCCTCCCTAGGGTTATTTATGGGCAATTAGGTTTTTTAACCAATCTTGTGCATCCAATAAATTTATTTGCCTCATTGGATTAACATTTAGGTCATTTTCGTCCTCTCTAGGGTTATTTATGTGCAATTAGGGTTTTGAACCAATCTTGTGCATCCAATAAGTTCATTTGTGTCATTGGATTAACATATAGGTCATTTTCGTCCTCCCTAGCCTTATTGTTGTGCAATTAGGGCTTTTAACCAATCTTGTGCATCCAAAAAGTTCATTTGTGTCATTGGATTAACATTTAGGTCATTTTCGTCCTCCCTAGGCTTATTTATGTGCAATTAGGGTTTTTAACCAATCTTGTGCATCCAATAAGTTCATTTGTGTCATTGGATTAACATTTAGGTCATTTTCGTCCTCTCTAGGGTTATTTATGTGCAATTAGGGTTTTTAACCAATCTTGTGCATCCAATAAGTTCATTTGTGTCAATGGATTAACATTTAGGTCATTTTCGTCCTCCCTAGGCTTATTCTTGTGCAATTAGGGCATTTAACAAATCTTGTGCATCCAAAAAGTTCATTTGTGTCTTTGAATTGACATTTAGGTCATTTTCGTCCTCTCTAGGGTTATTTATGTGCATTTAGGGTTTTTAACCAATCTTGTGCATACAATAAGTTCATTTGTGTCATTGGATTAACATTTAGGTCATTTTCGTCCTCCCTAGGCTTATTCTTGTCCAATTAGGGTTTTTATCCAATCTTGTGCATCCAATATGTTCATTTGTGTCATTTGATTAACATTTAGGTCATTTTCGTCCTCTATATGCTTATTCTTGTGTAATTATGGTTTTTAACCAATCTTGTGCATCCAATAAGTTCATTTGTGTCATTGGATTAACATTTAGGTCATTTTCGTCCTCCCTAGGCTTATTCTTGTGCAATTAGGGCTTTTAACAAATCTTGTGCATCCAAAAAGTTCATTTGTGTCTTTGAATTGACATTTAGGTCATTTTCGTCCTCTTTAGGGTTATTTATGTGCATTTAGGGTTTTTAACCAATCTTGTGCATACAATAAGTTCATTTGTGTCATTGGATTAACATTTAGGTCATTTTCGTCCTCCTTAGGCTTATTCTTGTCCAATTAGGGTTTTTATCCAATCTTGTGCATCCAATATGTTCATTTGTGTCATTTGATTAACATTTAGGTCATTTTCGTCCTCTATAGGTTTATTCTTGTGTAATTATGGTTTTTAACCAATCTTGTGCATCCAATAAGTTCGTTTGTGTCATTGGATTAACATTTTGGTCATTTTCGTCCTCCCTAGGCTTATTTATGTGCAATTAGGGTTTTTAACCAATCTTGTGCATCCAATAAGTTCATTTGTGTCATTGGATTAACATTTAGGTCATTTTCGTCCTCCCTAGGGTTATATATGGGCAATTAGGGTTTTTAACCAATCTTGTGCATACAATAAGTTCATTTGTGTCATTGGATTAACATTTAGGTCATTTTCGTCCTCCCTAGGCTTATTCTTGTCCAATTAGGGTTTTTATCCAATCTTGTGCATCCAATATGTTCATTTGTGTCATTTGATTAACATTTAGGTCATTTTCGTCCTCTATATGCTTATTCTTGTGTAATTATGGTTTTTAACCAATCTTGTGCATCCAATAAGTTCGTTTGTGTCATTGGATTAACATTTTGGTCATTTTCGTCCTCCCTAGGCTTATTTATGTGCAATTAGGGTTTTTAACCAATCTTGTGCATCCAATAAGTTCATTTGTGTCATTGGATTAACATTTAGGTCATTTTCGTCCTCCCTAGGGTTATATATGGGCAATTAGGGTTTTTAACCAATCTTGTGCATCCAATAAGTTCATTTGTGTCATTGGATTAACATTTAGGTCATTTTCGTCCTCCCTAGGGTTATTTATGTGCAATTAGGGTTTTGAACCATTCTTGTGCATCCAATAAGTTCATTAGTGTCATTGGATTAGCATTTTGGTCATTTTCGTCCTCTCTAGGGTTATTTATGTGCAATTAGGGTTTTTAACCAATCTTGTGCATCCAATATGTTCATTTGTGTCGTTGGATTAGCATTTAGGTCATTTTCGTCCTCCCTAGGCTTATTTATGTGCAATTAGGGTTTTTAACCAATCTTGTGCTTCCAATAAGTTCATTTGTGTCATTGGATTAACATTTAGGTCATTTTCGTCCTCCCTAGAGTTAAATATGGGCAATTAGGGTTTTTAACCAATCTTGTGCATCCAATAAGTTCATTTGTGTCATTGGATTAACATTTAGGTCATTTTCGTCCTCTCTAGGGTTATTTATGTGCAATTAGGGTTTTGAACCAATCTTGTGCATCCAATAAGTTCATTTGTGTCATTGGATTAGCATTTAGGTTATTTTCGTCCTCCCTAGGCTTATTCTTGTGCAATTAGGGCTTTTAACTAATCTTGTGCATCCAAAAAGTTCATTTGTGTCTTTGAATTGACATTTAGGTCATTTTCGTCCTCTCTAGGGTTATTAATGTCCATTTAGGGTTTTTAACCAATCTTGTGCATACAATAAGTTCATTTGTGCCATTGGAATAACATTTAGGTCATTTTCGTCCTCCCTAGGCTTATTCTTGTCCAATTAGGGTTTTTAACCAATCTTGTGCATCCAATATGTTCATTTGTGTCATTTGATTAACATTTAGGTCATTTTCGTCCTCCATAGGCTTATTCTTGTGCAATTAGGGTTTTTAACCAATCTTGTGCACCCAATAAGTTCGTTTGTTTCATTGGATTAACATTTTGGTCATTTTAGTCCTCCCTAGGCTTATTTATGTGCAATTAGGGTTTTTAACCAATCTTGTGCATCCAAAAAGTTCATTTGTGTCATTGGATTAACATTTAGGTCATTTTCGTCCTCCCTAGGCTTATTCTTGTGCAATTAGGGCTTTTAACAAATCTTGTGCATCCAAAAAGTTCATTTGTGTCTTTGAATTGACATTTAGGTCATTTTCGTCCTCTCTAGGGTTATTTATGTGCATTTAGGGTTTTTAACCAATCTTGTGCATACAATAAGTTCATTTGTGTCATTGGATTAACATTTAGGTCATTTTCGTCCTCCCTAGGCTTATTCTTGTCCAATTAGGGTTTTTATCCAATCTTGTGCATCCAATATGTTCATTTGTGTCATTTGATTAACATTTAGGTCATTTTCGTCCTCTATAGGCTTATTCTTGTGTAATTATGATTTTTAACCAATCTTGTGCATCCAATAAGTTCGTTTGTGTCATTGGATTAACATTTTGGTCATTTTCGTCATCCCTAGGCTTATTTATGTGCAATTAGGCTTTTTAACCAATCTTGTGCATCCAATAAGTTCATTTGTGTCATTGGATTAACATTTAGGTCATTTTCGTCCTCCCTAGGGTTATATATGGGCAATTAGGGTTTTTAACCAATCTTGTGAATCCAATAAGTTCATTTGTGTCATTGGATTAACATTTAGGTCATTTTCGTCCTCTCTAGGGTTATTTATGTGCAATTAGGGTTTTGAACCAATCTTGTGCATCCAATAAGTTCATTTGTGTCATTGGATTAGGATTTAGGTTATTTTCGTCCTCCCTAGGCTTATTCTTGTGCAATTAGGGCTTTTAACCAATCTTGTGCATCCAAAAAGTTCATTTGTGTCTTTGAATTGACATTTAGGTCATTTTCATCCTCTCTAGGGTTATTAATGTCCATTTAGGGTTTTTAACCAATCTTGTGCATACAATAAGTTCATTTGTGCCATTGGAATAACATTTAGGTCATTTTCGTCCTCCCTAGGCTTATTCTTGTCCAATGAGGGTTTTTAACCAATCTTGTGCATCCAATATGTTCATTTGTGTCATTTGATTAACATTTAGGTCATTTTCGTCCTCCATAGGCTTATTCTTGTGCAATTAGGGTTTTTAACCAATCTTGTGCACCCAATAAGTTCGTTTGTTTCATTGGATTAACATTTTGGTCATTTTCGTCCTCCCTAGGCTTATTTATGTGCAATTAGGGTTTTTAACCAATCTTGTGCATCCAAAAAGTTCATTTGTGTCATTGGATTAACATTTAGGTCATTTTCGTCCTCCCTAGGGTTATTTATGGGCAATTAGGTTTTTTAACCAATCTTGTGCATCCAATAAGTTTATTTGTCTCATTGGATTAATATTTAGGTCATTTTCGTCCTCTCTAGGGTTATTTATGTGCAATTAGGGTTTTTAACCAATCTTGTGCATCCAATAAGTTCATTTGTGTCATTGGATTAACATATAGGTCATTTTCGTCCTCCCTAGGCTTATTGTTGTGCAATTAGGGCTTTTAACCAATCTTGTGCATCCAAAAAGTTCATTTGTGTCTTTGAATTGACATTTAGGTCATTTTCGTCCTCTCTAGGGCTATTTATGTGCATTTAGGGTTTTTAACCAATCTTGTGCAAACAATAAGTTCATTTGTGTCATTGGATTAGCATTTAGGTCATTTTCGTCCTCCCTAGGCTTATTCTTGTCCAATTAGGGTTTTTAACCAATCTTGTGCATCCAATAAGTTCATTTGTGTCATTGGATTAACATTTAGGTCATTTTCGTCCTCCCTATGCTTATTCTTGTCCAATTAGGGTTTTTAACCAATCTTGTGCATCCAATAAGTTCATTTGTGTCATTGGATTAACATTTAGGTAATTTTCGTCCTCCCTAGGCTTATTTATGTGGAATTAGGGTTTTTAACCAATCTTGTGCATCCAATAAGTTCATTTGTTTCATTGGATTAACATTTATGTCATTTTCGTCCTCCCTAGGCATATTCTTGTCCAATTAGGGTTTTTAGCCAATCTTGTGCATCCAAAAAGTTCATTTGTGTCTTTGGATTAACATTTAGGTCATTTTCGTCCTCTATAGGGTTATTTATGGGCAACTAGGTTTTTTAACCTATCTTGTGCATCCAATAAGTTCATTTGTGTCATTGGATTAACATTTAGGTCATTTTCGTCCTCCCTAGGGTTATTTATGGGCAATTAGGGTTTTTAACCAATCTTGTGCATCCAATAAGTTCATTTGTGTCATTGGATTAACATTTAGGTCATTTTCGTCCTCTCTAGGGTTATTTATGTGCAATTAGGGTTTTTAACCAATCTTGTGCATCCAATAAGTTCGTTTGTGTCATTGGATTAACATTTAGGTTATTTTCGTCCTCCCAAGGCTTATTCTTGTGCAATTAGGGCTTTTAACAAATCTTCTGCATCCAAAAAGTTCATTTGTGTATTTGAATTGACATTTAGGCCATTTTCGTCCTCTATAGGCTTATTCTTGTGTAATTATGGTTTTTAACCAATCTTGTGCATCCAATAAGTTCGTTTGTGTCATTGGATTAACATTTTGGTCATTTTCGTCCTCCCTAGGCTTATTTATGTGCAATTAGGGTTTTTAACCAATCTTGTGCATCCAATAAGTTCATTTGTGTCATTGGATTAACATTTAGGTCATTGTCGTCCTCCCTAGGGTTATATATGGGCAAATAGGGTTTTTAACCAATCTTGTGCATCCAATAAGTTCATTTGTGTCATTGGATTAACATTTAGGTCATTTTCGTCCTCTCTTGGGTTATTTATGTGCAATTAGGGTTTTTAACCAATCTTGTGCATCCAATAAGTTCATTTGTGTCATTGGATTAGCATTTAGGTCATTTTCGTCCTCCCTAGGCTTATTTATGTGCAATTAGGGTTTTTAACCAATCTTGTGCATCCAATAAGTTCATTTGTGTCATTGGATTAACATTTAGGTCATTTTAGTCCTCCCTAGGGTTATTTATTGGCAATTAGGGTTTTTAACCAATCTTGTGCATCCAATAAGTTCATTTGTGTCATTGGATTAACATTTAGGTCATTTTCGTCCTCCCTAGGGTTATATATGGGCAAATAGGGTTTTTAACCAATCTTGTGCATCCAATAAGTTCATTTGTGTCATTGGATTAACATTTAGGTCATTTTCGTCCTCTCTAGGGTTATTTATGTGCAATTAGGGTTTTTAACCAATCTTGTGCATCCAATAAGTTCATTTGTGTCATTGGATTAGCATTTAGGTCATTTTCGTCCTCCCTAGGCTTATTTATGTGCAATTAGGGTTTTTAACCAATCTTGTGCATCCAATAAGTTCATTTGTGTCATTGGATTAACATTTAGGTCATTTTCTTCCTCCCTAGAGTTATATATGGGCAATTAGGGTTTTTAACCAATCTTGTGCATCCAATAAGTTCATTTGTGTCATTGGATAAACATTTAGGTAATCTTCGTCCTCTCTAGGGTTATTTATGTGCAATTAGGGTTTTTAACCAATCTTGTGCATCCAATAAGTTCATTTGTGTCATTGGATTAACATTTAGGTCATTTTTGTCCTCTCTAGGGTTATTTATGTGCAATTAGGGTTTTTAACCAATCTTGTGCATCCAATAAGTTCATTTGTGTCATTGGATTAACATTTAGGTCATTTTCGTCCTCTCTAGGGTTATTTATGTGCAATTAGGCTTTTAACCAATCTTGTGCATCCAATAAGTTCATTTGTGTCATTGGATTAACATTTATGTCATTTTCGTCCTCCCTAGGCTTATTCTTGTCCAATTAGGGTTTTTAACCAATCTTGTGCATCCAAAAAGTTCATTTGTGTCTTTGAATTAACATTTAGGTCATTTTCGTCCTCTCTAGGGTTATTTATGAGCAATTATGGTTTTTAACCTATCTTGTGCATCCAATAAGTTCATTTGTGACATTGGATTAACATTTAGGTCATTTTCGTCCTCCCTAGGGTTATTTATGGGCAATTAGGGTTTTTAACCAATCTTGTGCATCCAATAAGTTCATTTGTGTCATTGGATTAACATTTAGGTCATTTTCGTCCTCTCTAGGGTTATTTATGTGCAATTAGGGTTTTTAACCAATCTAGTGCATCCAATAAGTTCATTTGTGTCATTGGATTAACATTTAGGTCATTTTCGTCCTCCCTAGGCTTATTCTTGTGCAATTAGGGCTTTTAACAAATCTTGTGCATCCAAAAAGTTCATTTGTGTCTTTGAATTGACATTTAGGTCATTTTCGTCCTCTCTAGGGTTATTTATGTGCATTTAAGGTTTTTAACCAATCTTGTGCATACAATAAGTTCATTTGTGTCATTGGATTAACATTTAGGTCATTTTCGTCCTCCCTAGGCTTATTCTTGTCCAATTAGGGTTTTTATCCAATCTTGTGCATCCAATATGTTCATTTGTGTCATTTGATTAACATTTAGGTCTTTTTCGTCCTCTATAGGATTATTCTTGTGTAATTATGATTTTTAACCAATCTTGTGCATCCAATAAGTTCGTTTGTGTCATTGGATTAACTTTTTGGTCATTTTCGTCCTCTCTAGGGTTATTTATGTGCAATTAGGGTTTTTAACCAATCTTGTCCATCCAATAAGTTCATTTGTGTCATTGGATTAACATTTAGGTAATTTTCGTCCTCTCTAGGGTTATTTATGTGCAATTAGGGTTTTGAACCAATCTTGTGCATCCAATAAGTTCATTTGTGTCATTGGATTAGCATTTAGGTTATTTTCGTCCTCCCTAGGCTTATTCTTGTGCAATTAGGGCTTTTAACCAATCTTGTGCATCCAAAAAGTTCATTTGTGTCTTTGAATTGACATTTAGGTCATTTTCGTCCTCTCTAGGGTTATTAATGTGCATTTAGGGTTTTTAACCAATCTTGTGCATACAATAAGTTCATTTGTGTCATTGGATTAACATTTAGGTCATTTTCGTCCTCCCTAGGCTTATTCTTGTCCAATTAGGGTTTTTAACCAATCTTGTGCATCCAATAGGTGTGTTTGTGTCATTGGATGATCAATTAGGTCATTATCGTTCTCCATAGGCTTATTCTTGTCCAATTAGGGTTTTTAACCAATCTTGTGCATCCAATAAGTTGAGTTGTGTCATTGGATTAACATTTAGGTCATTTTCGTCCTCCCTAGGCTTATTCTTGTCCAATTAGGGTTTTTAACCAATCTTGTGCATCCAATAGGTGTGTTTGTGTCATTGGATGATCAATTAGGTCATTTTCGTCCTCCCTAGGCATATTCTTTTCCAACTAGGGTTTTCAACCAATCTTGTGCATCGAATAGGTGTGTTTGTGTCATTGGATGATCAATTAGGTCATTATCGTCCTCCCTAGGCTTATTCTTGTCCAATTAGGGTTTTTAACCAATCTTGTGCATCCAATAAGTTCATTTGTGTCATTGGATTAACATTTAGGTCATTTTCGTCCTCCCTAGGCTTATTCTTGTCCAATTAGGGTTTCTAACCAATCTTGTGCATCCAATAGGTGTGTTTGTGTCATTGCATGAACATTTAGGTCATTTTCGTCCTCCCTAGGCTTATTCTTGTCCAATTAGGGTTTTTAACCAATCTTGTGCATCCAATAAGTTCATTTGTGTCATTGGATTAACATTTAGGTCATTTTCGTCCTCCCTAGGCCTATTTATGTATAATTAGGGTTTTTAACCAATCTTGTGCATCCAATACGTGTTTTTTTGTCATTGGATGAACATTTAGGTCATTTTCGTGCTCCCTAGGCTTATTCTTGTCCAATTAGGGTTTTTAACCAATCTTGTGCATCCAATAAGTTCATTAGTGTCATTGGATTAACATTTAAGTGATTTTCGTCCTCCCTAGGCTTGTTTATGTGCAATTACGGTTTTTAACCAATCTTGTGGATCCAATAAGTTCATTTGTGTCATTAGATTAACATTTAGGTCATTTTCGTCCTCCCTAGGCTTATTCTTGTGCAATTAGGGTTTTTAACCAATCTTGTCTATCCAATAAGTTCATTTGTGTCATTAGATTAATATTTAGGTCATTTTCGTCCTCCCTAGGCTTATTCTTGTCCAATTTTGGTTTTTAACCAATCTTGTTCATCCAAAAAGTTCATTTGTGTCATTGGATTAACATTTAGGTCATTTTCGTCCTTCCTAGGCCTACTTATGTATAATTAGGGTTTTTAACCAATCTTGTGCATCCAATAGGTGTGTTTATGTCACTAGATTAACATTTAGGTCATTTTCGTCCTCTCTAGGGTTATTGATGTGCAATTAGGGTTTTTAACAAATCTTGTGCATCCAATAAGTTCATTTGTGTCATTGGATTAACATTTAGGTCATTTTCGTCCTCCCTAGGCTTATTTTTGTGCAATTAGGGTTTTTAACCAATCTTGTGCATCCAATACGTGTTTTTATGTCATTGGATGAACATTTGGGTCATTTTCGTCCTCCCTAGGATTATTCTTGTGTAATTAAGGTTTTTAACCAATCTTGTGTATCCAATAAGTTCATTTGTGTCATCGGATTAACATTTAGGTCATTTTCGTCATCCCTAGACTTATTCTTGTGCAATTAGGGTTTTTAACCAATCTTGTGCATCCAATAAGTTCAGTTGTGCCATTGGATTAACATTTAGGTCATTGTCGTCCTCCCTAGGCTTATTCTTGTCCAATTAGGGTTTTTAACCTATCGTCTGCATCCAATAAGTTCATTTGTGTCATTGGATTAACATTTAGGTCATTTTCGTCCTCCCTAGGCTTATTCTTGTGCAATTAGGGTTTTTAACCAATCTTGTGCATCCAATCAGTTCATTTGTGTCATTGGATTAACATTTATGTCATTTTCGTCCTCCCTAGGGTTATTTATGGGCAATTAGGGTTTTTAACCAATCTTGTGCATCCAATAAGTTCATTTGTGTCATTGGATTATTATTTAGGTCATTTTTGTCCTCCCTAGGCTTATTCTTGTCCAATTAGGGTTTTTACCCAATCTTGTGCATCCAAAAAGTTAATTTGTGTCATTGGATTAACATTTAGGTCATTTTCGTCCTCTCTAGGGTTATTTATGTGCAATTAGGGTTTTTAACCAATCTTGTGCATCCAATAAGTTCATTTGTGTCATTGGATTAGCATTTAGGTCATTTTCGTCCTCCCTAGGCTTATTTATGTGCAATTAGGGTTTTTAACCAATCTTGTGCATCCAATAAGTTCATTTGTGTCATTGGATTAACATTTAGGTCATTTTCGTCCTCCATAGGGTTATATATGGGAAATTAGGGTTTTTAACCAATCTTGTGCATCCAATAAGTTCATTTGTGTCATTGGATTAACATTTAGGTCATTTTGGTCCTCCCTAGGGTTATATATGGGCAAATAGGGTTTTTAACCAATCTTGTGCATCCAATAAGTTCATTTGTGTCATTGGATTAACATTTAGGTCATTTTCGTCCTCTCTAGGGTTATTTATGTGCAATTAGGGTTTTTAACCAATCTTGTGCATCCAATAAGTTCATTTGTGTCATTGGATTAACATTTAGGTTATTTTCGTCCTCCCAAGGCTTATTCTTGTGCAATTAGGGCTTTTAACAAATCTTCTGCATCCAAAAAGTTCATTTGTGTATTTGAATTGACATTTAGGCCATTTTCGTCCTCTATAGGCTTATTCTTGTGTAATTATGGTTTTTAACCAATCTTGTGCATCCAATAAGTTCGTTTGTGTCATTGGATTAACATTTTGGTCATTTTCGTCCTCCCTAGGCTTATTTATGTGCAATTAGGGTTTTTAACCAATCTTGTGCATCCAATAAGTTCATTTGTGTCATTTGATTAACATTTAGGTCATTTTCGTCCTCCCTAGAGTTATATATGGGCAATTAGGGTTTTTAACCAATCTTGTGCATCCAATAAGTTCATTTGTGTCATTGGATTAACATTTAGGTCATTTTCGTCCTCTCTAGGGTTATTTATGTGCAATTAGGGTTTTTAACCAATCTTGTGCATCCAATAAGTTCGTTTGTGTCATTGGATTAACATTTTGGTCATTTTCGTCCTCCCTAGGCTTATTTATGTGCAATTAGGGTTTTTAACCAATCTTGTGCATCCAATAAGTTCATTTGTGTCATTGGATTAACATTTAGGTCATTTTCGTCCTCCCTAGGGTTATATATGGGCAATTAGGGTTTTTAACCAATCTTGTGCATACAATAAGTTCATTTGTGTCATTGGATTAACATTTAGGTCATTTTCGTCCTCCCTAGGCTTATTCTTGTCCAATTAGGGTTTTTATCCAATCTTGTGCATCCAATATGTTCATTTGTGTCATTTGATTAACATTTAGGTCATTTTCGTCCTCTATATGCTTATTCTTGTGTAATTATGGTTTTTAACCAATCTTGTGCATCCAATAAGTTCGTTTGTGTCATTGGATTAACATTTTGGTCATTTTCGTCCTCCCTAGGGTTATTTATGTGCAATTAGGGTTTTTAACCAATCTTGTGCATCCAATAAGTTCATTTGTGTCATTGGATTAACATTTAGGTCATTTTCGTCCTCCCTAGGGTTATTTATGTGCAATTAGGGTTTTGAACCAATCTTGTGCATCCAATAAGTTCATTAGTGTCATTGGATTAGCATTTTGGTCATTTTCGTCCTCTCTAGGGTTATTTATGTGCAATTAGGGTTTTTAACCAATCTTGTGCATCCAATATGTTCATTTGTGTCATTGGATTAGCATTTAGGTCATTTTCGTCCTCCCTAGGCTTATTTATGTGCAATTAGGGTTTTTAACCAATCTTGTGCTTCCAATAAGTTCATTTGTGTCATTGGATTAACATTTAGGTCATTTTCGTCCTCCCTAGAGTTAAATATGGGCAATTAGGGTTTTTAACCAATCTTGTGCATCCAATAAGTTCATTTGTGTCATTGGATTAACATTTAGGTCATTTTCGTCCTCTCTAGGGTTATTTATGTGCAATTAGGGTTTTGAACCAATCTTGTGCATCCAATAAGTTCATTTGTGTCATTGGATTAACATTTAGGTCATTTTCGTCCTCTCTAGGGTTATTTATGTGCAATTAGGGTTTTTAACCAATCTTGTGCATCCAATAAGTTCATTTGTGTCATTGGATTAGCATTTAGGTCATTTTCGTCCTCCCTAGGCTTATTTATGTGCAATTAGGGTTTTTAACCAATCTTGTGCATCCAATAAGTTCATTTGTGTCATTGGATTAACATTTAGGTCATTTTCGTCCTCCATAGGGTTATATATGGGAAATTAGGGTTTTTAACCAATCTTGTGCATCCAATAAGTTCATTTGTGTCATTGGATTAACATTTAGGTCATTTTGGTCCTCCCTAGGGTTATATATGGGCAAATAGGGTTTTTAACCAATCTTGTGCATCCAATAAGTTCATTTGTGTCATTGGATTAACATTTAGGTCATTTTCGTCCTCTCTAGGGTTATTTATGTGCAATTAGGGTTTTTAACCAATCTTGTGCATCCAATAAGTTCATTTGTGTCATTGGATTAGCATTTAGGTCATTTTCGTCCTCCCTAGGCTTATTTATGTGCAATTAGGGTTTTTAACCAATCTTGTGCATCCAATAAGTTCATTTGTGTCATTGGATTAACATTTAGGTCATTTTTGTCCTCCCTAGGGTTATATATGGGCAATTAGGGTTTTTAACCAATCTTGTGCATCCAATAAGTTCATTTGTGTCATTGGATTAACATTTAGGTCATTTTCGTCCTCCCTAGGGTTATATATGGGCAAATAGGGTTTTTAACCAATCTTGTGCATCCAATAAGTTCATTTGTGTCATTGGATTAACATTTAGGTCATTTTCGTCCTCTCTAGGGTTATTTATGTGCAATTAGGGTTTTTAACCAATCTTGTGCATCCAATAAGTTCATTTGAGTCATTGGATTAGCATTTAGGTCATTTTCGTCCTCCCTAGGCTTATTTATGTGCAATTAGGGTTTTTAACCAATCTTGTGCATCCAATAAGTTCATTTGTGTCATTGGATTAACATTTAGGTCATTTTCGTCCTCCCTAGGGTTATATATGGGCAATTAGGGTTTTTAACCAATCTTGTCCATCCAATAAGTTCATTTGTGTCATTGGATTAACATTTAGGTAATTTTCGTCCTCTCTAGGGTTATTTATGTGCAATTAGGGTTTTGAACCAATCTTGTGCATCCAATAAGTTCATTTGTGTCATTGGATTAGCGTTTAGGTTATTTTCGTCCTCCCTAGGCTTATTCTTGTGCAATTAGGGCTTTTAACCAATCTTGTGCATCCAAAAAGTTCATTTGTGTCTTTGAATTGACATTTAGGTCATTTTCGTCCTCTCTAGGGTTATTTATGTGCATTTAAGGTTTTTAACCAATCTTGTGCATACAATAAGTTCATTTGTGTCATTGGATTAACATTTAGGTCATTTTCGTCCTCCCTAGGCTTATTAATGTGCATTTAGGGTTTTTAACCAATCTTGTGCATACAATAAGTTCATTTGTGTCATTGGATTAACATTTAGGTCATTTTCGTCCTCCCTAGGCTTATTCTTGTCCAATTAGTGTTTTTAACCAATCTTGTGCATCCAATATGTTCATTTGTGTCATTTGATTAACATTTAGGTCATTTTCGTCCTCCCTAGAGTTATATATGGGCAATTAGGGTTTTTAACCAATCTTGTGCATCCAATAAGTTCATTTGTGTCATTGGATTAACATTTAGGTCATTTTCGTCCTCTCTAGGGTTATTTATGTGCAATTAGGGTTTTTAACCAATCTAGTGCATCCAATAAGTTCATTTGTGTCATTGGATTAACATTTAGGTCATTTTCGTCCTCCCTAGGCTTATTCTTGTGCAATTAGGGCTTTTAACAAATCTTGTGCATCCAAAAAGTTAATTTGTGTCTTTGAATTGACATTTAGGTCATTTTCGTCCTCTCTAGGGTTATTTATGTGCATTTAAGGTTTTTAACCAATCTTGTGCATACAATAAGTTCATTTGTGTCATTGGATTAACATTTAGGTCATTTTCGTCCTCCCTAGGCTTATTCTTGTCCAATTAGGGTTTTTATCCAATCTTGTGCATCCAATATGTTCATTTGTGTCATTTGATTAACATTTAGGTCTTTTTCGTCCTCTATAGGATTATTCTTGTGTAATTATGATTTTTAACCAATCTTGTGCATCCAATAAGTTCGTTTGTGTCATTGGATTAACATTTTGGTCATTTTCGTCCTCCCTAGGCTTATTTATGTGCAATTAGGGTTTTTAACCAATCTTGTGCATCCAATAAATTCATTTGTGTCATTGGATTAACATTTAGGTCATTTTCGTCCTCCCTAGGGTTATATATGGGCAATTAGGGTTTTTATCCAATCTTGTGCATCCAATAAGTTCATTTGTGTCATTGGATTAACATTTAGGTCATTTTCGTCCTCTCTAGGGTTATTTATGTGCAATTAGGGTTTTGAACCAATCTTGTGCATCCAATAAGTTCATTTGTGTCATTGGATTAGCATTTAGGTTATTTTCGTGCTCCCTAGGCTTATTCTTGTGCAATTAGGGCTTTTAACCAATCTTGTGCATCCAAAAAGTTCATTTGTGACTTTGAATTGACATTTAGGTCATTTTCGTCCTCTCTAGGGTTATTAATGTCCATTTAGGGTTTTTAACCAATCTTGTGCATACAATAAGTTCATTTGTGTCATTGGATTAACATTTAGGTCATTTTCGTCCTCCCTAGGCTTATTCTTGTCCAATTAGGGTTTTTATCCAATCTTGTGCATCCAATATGTTCATTTGTGTCATTTGATTAACATTTAGGTCTTTTTCGTCCTCTATAGGATTATTCTTGTGTAATTATGATTTTTAACCAATCTTGTGCATCCAATAAGTTCGTTTGTGTCATTGGATTAACATTTTGGTCATTTTCGTCCTCCCTAGGCTTATTTATGTGCAATTAGGGTTTTTAACCAATCTTGTGCATCCAATAAGTTCATTTGTGTCATTGGATTAACATTTAGGTCATTTTCGTCCTCTCTAGGGTTATTTATGTGCAATTAGGGTTTTTAACCAATCTTGTGCATCCAATAAGTTCATTTCTGTCATTGGATTAACATTTAAGTCATTTTCGTTGTCCCTAGGCTTTTTCTTGTCGAATTAGGGTTTTTAACCAATCTTGTGCATCAAATAAGTTCATTTGTGTCATTGGATTAACATTTAGGTCATTTTCGTCCTCCGTAGCCTTATTTATGTGCAGTTAGGGTTTTTAACCAATCTTGTGCGTCCAATAAGTTCATTTGTGTCATTGGATTAACATTTAAGTCATTTTCGTCGTCCCTAGGCTTATTCTTTTCAAATTAGGGTTTTTAACCAATCTTGTGCATCCAATAAGTTCATTTGTGTCATTGGATTAACATTTAGGTCATTTTCGTCCTCTCTAGGGTTATTTATGTGCAATTAGGGTTTTTAACCAATCTTGTGCATCCAATAAGTTCATTTGAGTCATTGGATTAGCATTTAGGTCATTTTCGTCCTCCCTAGGCTTATTTATGTGCAATTAGGGTTTTTAACCAATCTTGTGCATCCAATAAGTTCATTTGTGTCATTGGATTAACATTTAGGTCATTTTCGTCCTCCCTAGGGTTATATATGGGCAAATAGGGTTTTTAACCAATCTTGTGCATCCAATAAGTTCATTTGTGTCATTGGATTAACATTTAGGTCATTTTCGTCCTCCCTAGGGTTATATATGGGCAATTAGGGTTTTTAACCAATCTTGTCCATCCAATAAGTTCATTTGTGTCATTGGATTAACATTTAGGTAATTTTCGTCCTCTCTAGGGTTATTTATGTGCAATTAGGGTTTTGAACCAATCTTGTGCATCCAATAAGTTCATTTGTGTCATTGGATTAGCATTTAGGTTATTTTCGTCCTCCCTAGGCTTATTCTTGTGCAATTAGGGCTTTTAACCAATCTTGTGCATCCAAAAAGTTCATTTGTGTCTTTGAATTGACATTTAGGTCATTTTCGTCCTCTCTAGGGTTATTAATGTGCATTTAGGGTTTTTAACCAATCTTGTGCATACAATAAGTTCATTTGTGTCATTGGATTAACATTTAGGTCATTTTCGTCCTCCCTAGGCTTATTCTTGTCCAATTAGGGTTTTTAACCAATCTTGTGCATCCAATAAGTTCATTTGTGTCATTGGATTAACATTTTGGTCATTTTCGTCCTCCCTAGGCTTATTTATGTGCAATTAGGGTTTTTAACCAATCTTGTGCATCCAATAAGTTCATTTGTGTCATTGGATTAACATTTAGGTCATTTTCGTCCTCCCTAGGGTTATATATGGGCAATTTGGGTTTTTAACCAATCTTGTGCATCCAATAAGTTCATTTGTGTCATTGGATTAACATTTAGGTCATTTTCGTCCTCTCTAGGGTTATTTATGTGCAATTAGGGTTTTTAACCAATCTTGTGCATCCAATAAGTTCATTTGTGTCATTGGATTAACATTTAGGTTATTTTCGTCCTCCCAAGGCTTATTCTTGTGCAATTAGGGCTTTTAACAAATCTTCTGCATCCAAAAAGTTCATTTGTGTATTTGAATTGACATTTAGGCCATTTTCGTCCTCTATAGGCTTATTCTTGTGTAATTATGGTTTTTAACCAATCTTGTGCATCCAATAAGTTCGTTTGTGTCATTGGATTAACATTTTGGTCATTTTCGTCCTCCCTAGGCTTATTTATGTGCAATTAGGGTTTTTAACCAATCTTGTGCATCCAATAAGTTCATTTGTGTCATTTGATTAACATTTAGGTCATTTTCGTCCTCCCTAGAGTTATATATGGGCAATTAGGGTTTTTAACCAATCTTGTGCATCCAATAAGTTCATTTGTGTCATTGGATTAACATTTAGGTCATTTTCGTCCTCTCTAGGGTTATTTATGTGCAATTAGGGTTTTTAACCAATCTAGTGCATCCAATAAGTTCATTTGTGTCATTGGATTAACATTTAGGTCATTTTCGTCCTCCCTAGGCTTATTCTTGTGCAATTAGGGCTTTTAACAAATCTTGTGCATCCAAAAAGTTCATTTGTGTCTTTGAATTGACATTTAGGTCATTTTCGTCCTCTCTAGGGTTATTTATGTGCATTTAAGGTTTTTAACCAATCTTGTGCATACAATAAGTTCATTTGTGTCATTGGATTAACATTTAGGTCATTTTCGTCCTCCCTAGGCTTATTCTTGTCCAATTAGGGTTTTTATCCAATCTTGTGCATCCAATATGTTCATTTGTGTCATTTGATTAACATTTAGGTCTTTTTCGTCCTCTATAGGATTATTCTTGTGTAATTATGATTTTTAACCAATCTTGTGCATCCAATAAGTTCGTTTGTGTCATTGGATTAACATTTTGGTCATTTTCGTCCTCTCTAGGGTTATTTATGTGCAATTAGGGTTTTTAACCAATCTTGTCCATCCAATAAGTTCATTTGTGTCATTGGATTAACATTTAGGTAATTTTCGTCCTCTCTAGGGTTATTTATGTGCAATTAGGGTTTTGAACCAATCTTGTGCATCCAATAAGTTCATTTGTGTCATTGGATTAGCATTTAGGTTATTTTCGTCCTCCCTAGGCTTATTCTTGTGCAATTAGGGCTTTTAACCAATCTTGTGCATCCAAAAAGTTCATTTGTGTCTTTGAATTGACATTTAGGTCATTTTCGTCCTCTCTAGGGTTATTAATGTGCATTTAGGGTTTTTAACCAATCTTGTGCATACAATAAGTTCATTTGTGTCATTGGATTAACATTTAGGTCATTTTCGTCCTCCCTAGGCTTATTCTTGTCCAATTAGGGTTTTTAACCAATCTTGTGCATCCAATAAGTTCATTTGTGTCATTGGATTAACATTTAGGTCATATTCGTCCTCCCTATGCATATTCTTGTCCAATTAGGGTTTTTAACCAATCTTGTGCATCCAATAGGTGTGTTTGTGTCATTGGATGATCAATTAGGTTATTTTCGTCCTCCCTAGGCTTATTCTTGTCCAATTAGGGTTTTTAACCCATCTTGTACATCCAATAAGTTGAGTTGTGTCATTGGATTAACATTTAGGTCATTTTCGTCCTCCCTAGGCATATTCTTGTCCAATTAGGGTTTTTAACCAATCTTGTGCATCCAATAGGTGTGTTTGTGTCATTGGATGATCAATTAGGTCATTTTCGTCCTCCCTAGGCTTATTCTTGTCCAATTAGGGTTTTTAACCAATCTTGTGCATCCAATAAGTTCATTTGTGTCATTGGATGATCAATTAGGTCATTTTCGTCCTCCCTAAGCATATTCTTGTCCAGTTAGGGTTTTTAACCAATCTTGTGCATCCAATAGGTGTGTTTGTGTCATTGGATGATCAATTAGGTCATTTTCGTCCGCCCTAGGCATATTCTTGTCTAATTAGGGTTTTTAACCAATCTTGTGCATCCAATAGGTGTGTTTGTGTCATTGGATGATCAATTAGGTCATTTTCGTCCTCCCTAGGTTTATTCTTGTCCAATTAGGGTTTTTAACCAATCTTGTGCATCCAATAAGTTCATTTGTGTCATCGGATGATCAATTAGGTCATTTTTGTCCTCCCTAGGCTTATTCTTGTCCAACTTGGGTTTTTAACCAATCTTGTGCCTCCAATAGGTGTGTTTGTATCATTGGATGATCAATTAGGTCATTTTCGTCCTCCCTAGGCTTATTCTTGTCCAATTTGGGTTTTTAACCAATCTTGTGCGTCCAATAAGTTCATTTGTGTTATTGGATTAACATTTAGGTCATATTCGTCCTCCCTAGGCATATTCTTGTCCAATTAGGGTTTTTAACCAATCTTGTGCATCCAATAGGTGTGTTTGTGTCATTGGATGATCAATTAGGTCATTTTCGTCCTCCCTAGGCATATTCTTGTCCAGTTAGGGTTTTTAACCAATCTTGTGCATCCAATAGGTGTGTTTGTGCCATTGGATGATCAATTAGGTCATTTTCGTCCTCCCTAGGCTTATTCTTGTCCAATTAGGGTTTTTAACCAATCTTGTGCATCCAATAAGTTGAGTTGTGTCATTGGATTAACATTTAGGTCATTTTCGTCCTCCCTAGGCTTATTCTTGTCCAATTAGGTTTTTAACCAATCTTGTGCATCCAATAAGTTCATTTGTGTCATTGGATTAACATTTATGTCATTTTCGTCCTGCCTAGGCATATTCTTGTCCAATTAGGGTTTTTAACCAATGTTGTGCATCCAATAGGTGTGTTTGTGTCATTGGATGATCAATTAGGTTATTTTCGTCTTCCCTAGGCTTATTCTTGTCCAATTAGGGTTTTTAACCAATCTTGTGCATCCAATAAGTTGAGTTGTGTCATTCGATTAACATTTAGGTCATTTTCGTCCTCCCTAGGCTTATTCTTGTCCAATTAGGGTTTTTAACCAATCTTGTGCATCCAATAAGTTCATTTGTGTCATTGGATTAACATTTAGGTCATTTTCGTCCTCCCTAGGGTTATTTTTGGGCAATTAGGGTTTTTAACCAATCTTGTGCATCCAATAAGTTCATTTGTGTCATTGGATTAACATTTAGGTCATTTTCGTCCTCTCTAGGGTTATTTATGTGCAATTAGGGTTTTTAACCAATCTTGTGCATCCAATAAGTTCATTTGTGTCATTGGATTATTATTTAGGTCATTTTCGTCCTCCCTAGGCTTATTCTTGTCCAATTAGGGTTTTTAACCAATCTTGTGCATCCAAAAAGTTAATTTGTGTCTTTGGATTAACATTTAGGTCATTTTCCTCCTCTCTAGGGTTATTTATGTGCAATTAGGGTTTTTAACCAATCTTGTGCATCCAATGAGTTCATGTGTGTCATTGGATTAACATTTAGGTCATTTTCATCCTCCCTAGGCTTATCGTTTTGCAATTAGGGTTTTTAACCAATCTTGAGCATCCAATAAGTTCGTTTGTGTCATTGGATTAACATTTTGGTCATTTTCGTCCTCCCTAGGCTTATTTATTTGCAATTAGGGTTTTAACCAATCTTGTGCATCCAATAAGTTTATTTGTGTCATTGGATTAACATTTAGGTCATTTTCGTCCTCCCTAGGGTTATATACGGGCAATTAGGGTTTTTAACCAAACTTGTGCATCCAATAAGTTCATTTGTATCATTGGATTAACATTTCGGTCATTTTCGTCCTCTCTAGGGTTATTTATGTGCAATTAGGGTTTTTAACCAATCTTGTGCATCCAATAAGTTCATTTGTGTCATTGGATTAACATTTAGGTCATTTTCGTCCTCTCTAGGGTTATTTATGTGCAATTAGGGTTTTTAACCAATCTTGTGCATCCAATAAGTTCATTTGTGTCATTGGATTAACATTTAGGTCATTTTCGTCTTCCCTAGGATTATTTATGGGCAATTAGGGTTTTTAACCAATCTTGTGCATCCAATAAGTTCATTTGTGTCATTGGATTAACATTTAGGTCATTTTCGTCCTCTCTAGGGTTATTTATGTGCATTTAGGGTTTTTAACCAATCTTGTGCATACAATAAGTTCATTTGTGTCATTGGATTAACATTTAGGTCATTTTCGTCCTCCCTAGGCTTATTCTTGTCCAATTAGGGTTTTTATCCAATCTTGTGCATCCAATATGTTCATTTGTGTCATTTGATTAACATTTAGGTCATTTTCGTCCTCTATAGGCTTATTCTTGTGTAATTATGGTTTTTAACCAATCTTGTGCATCCAATAAGTTCGTTTGTGTCATTGGATTAACATTTTGGTCATTTTCGTCCTCCCTAGGCTTATTTATGTGCAATTAGGGTTTTTAACCAATCTTGTGCATCCAATAAGTTCATTTGTGTCATTGGATTAACATTTAGGTCATTTTCGTCTTCCCTAGGGTTATATATGGGCAATTAGGGTTTTTAACCAATCTTGTGCATCCAATAAGTTCATTTGTGTCATTGGATTAACATTTAGGTCATTTTCGTCCTCCCTAGGGTTATATATGGGCAAATAGGGTTTTTAACCAATCTTGTGCTTCCAATAAGTTCATTTGTGTCATTGGATTAACATTTAGGTCGTTTTCGTCCTCCCTAGGGTTATTTATGGGCAATTAGGGTTTTTAACCAATCTTGTGCATCCAATAAGTTCATTTGTGTCATTGGATTAACATTTAGGTCATTTTCGTCCTCTCTAGGGTTATTTATGTGCAATTAGGGTTTTTAACCAATCTTGTGCATCCAATAAGTTCATTTGTGTCATTGGATTAACATTTAGGTCATTTTCGTCCTCCCTAGGCTTATTCTTGTCCAATTAGTGTTTTTAACCAATCTTGTGCATCCAATATGTTCATTTGTGTCATTTGATTAACATTTTGGTCATTTTCGTCCTCCCTAGAGTTATATATGGGCAATTAGGGTTTTTAACCAATCTTGTGCATCCGATAAGTTCATTTGTGTCATTGGATTAACATTTAGGTCATTTTCGTCCTCCCTAGGGTTATATATGGGCAATTAGGGTTTTTAACCAATCTTGTGCATCCAATAAGTTCATTTGTGTCATTGGATTAACATTTAGGTCATTTTCGTCCTCCCTAGGGTTATATATGGGCAATTAGGGTTTTTAACCAATCTTGTGCATCCAATAAGTTCATTTGTGTCATTGGATTAACATTTAGGTCATTTTCGTCCTCTCTAGGGTTATTTATGTGCAATTAGGGTTTTGAACCAATCTTGTGCATCCAATAAGTTCATTTGTGTCATTGGATTAGCATTTAGGTTATTTTCATGCTCCCTAGGCTTATTCTTGTGCAATTAGGGCTTTTAACCAATCTTGTGCATCCAATAAGTTCATTTGTTTCATTGGATTAACATTTATGTCATTTTCGTCCTCCCTAGGCATATTCTTGTCCAATTAGGGTTTTTAGCCAATCTTGTGCATCCAAAAAGTTCATTTGTGTCTTTGGATTAACATTTAGGTCATTTTCGTCCTCTCTAGGGTTATTTATGGGCAATTAGGTTTTTTAACCTATCTTGTGCATCCAATAAGTTCATTTGTGTCATTGGATTAACATTTAGGTCATTTTCGTCCTCCCTAGGGTTATTTATGGGCAATTAGGGTTTTTAACCAATCTTGTGCATCCAATAAGTTCATTTGTGTCATTGGATTAACATTTAGGTCATTTTCGTCCTCTCTAGGGTTATTTATGTGCAATTAGGGTTTTTAACCAATCTTGTGCATCCAATAAGTTCATTTGTGTCATTAGATTAACATTTATGTCATTTTCGTCCTCCCTAGGCTTATTCTTGTCCAATTAGGGTTTTTAACCAATCTTGTGCATCCAAAAAGTTCATTTGTGTCTTTGAATTAACATTTAGGTCATTTTCGTCCTCTCTAGGGTTATTTATGAGCAATTATGGTTTTTAACCTATCTTGTGCATCCAATAAGTTCATTTGTGACATTGGATTAACATTTAGGTCATTTTCGTCCTCCCTAGGGTTATTTATGGGCAATTAGGGTTTTTAACCAATCTTGTGCATCCAATAAGTTCATTTGTGTCATTGGATTAACATTTAGGTCATTTTCGTCCTCTCTAGGGTTATTTATGTGCAATTAGGGTTTTTAACCAATCTAGTGCATCCAATAAGTTCATTTGTGTCATTGGATTAACATTTAGGTCATTTTCGTCCTCCCTAGGCTTATTCTTGTGCAATTAGGGCTTTTAACAAATCTTGTGCATCCAAAAAGTTCATTTGTGTCTTTGAATTGACATTTAGGTCATTTTCGTCCTCTCTAGGGTTATTTATGTGCATTTAGGGTTTTTAACCAATCTTGTGCATACAATAAGTTCATTTGTGTCATTGGATTAACATTTAGGTCATTTTCGTCCTCCTTAGGCTTATTCTTGTCCAATTAGGGTTTTTATCCAATCTTGTGCATCCAATATGTTCATTTGTGTCATTTGATTAACATTTAGGTCATTTTCGTCCTCTATAGGTTTATTCTTGTGTAATTATGGTTTTTAACCAATCTTGTGCATCCAATAAGTTCGTTTGTGTCATTGGATTAACATTTTGGTCATTTTCGTCCTCCCTAGGCTTATTTATGTGCAATTAGGGTTTTTAACCAATCTTGTGCATCCAATAAGTTCATTTGTGTCATTTGATTAACATTTAGGTCATTTTCGTCCTCCCTAGAGTTATATATGGGCAATTAGGGTTTTTAACCAATCTTGTGCATCCAATAAGTTCATTTGTGTCATTGGATTAACATTTAGGTCATTTTCGTCCTCTCTAGGGTTATTTATGTGCAATTAGGGTTTTTAACCAATCTAGTGCATCCAATAAGTTCATTTGTGTCATTGGATTAACATTTAGGTCATTTTCGTCCTCCCTAGGCTTATTCTTGTGCAATTAGGGCTTTTAACAAATCTTGTGCATCCAAAAAGTTCATTTGTGTCTTTGAATTGACATTTAGGTCATTTTCGTCCTCTCTAGGGTTATTTATGTGCATTTAAGGTTTTTAACCAATCTTGTGCATACAATAAGTTCATTTGTGTCATTGGATTAACATTTAGGTCATTTTCGTCCTCCCTAGGCTTATTCTTGTCCAATTAGGGTTTTTATCCAATCTTGTGCATCCAATATGTTCATTTGTGTCATTTGATTAACATTTAGGTCTTTTTCGTCCTCTATAGGATTATTCTTGTGTAATTATGATTTTTAACCAATCTTGTGCATCCAATAAGTTCGTTTGTGTCATTGGATTAACATTTTGGTCATTTTCGTCCTCCCTAGGCTTATTTATGTGCAATTAGGGTTTTTAACCAATCTTGTGCGTCCAATAAATTCATTTGTGTCATTGGATTAACATTTAGGTCATTTTCGTCCTCCCTAGGGTTATATATGGGCAATTAGGGTTTTTATCCAATCTTGTGCATCCAATAAGTTCATTTGTGTCATTGGATTAACATTTAGGTCATTTTCGTCCTCTCTAGGGTTATTTATGTGCAATTAGGGTTTTGAACCAATCTTGTGCATCCAATAAGTTCATTTGTGTCATTGGATTAGCATTTAGGTTATTTTCGTGCTCCCTAGGCTTATTCTTGTGCAATTAGGGCTTTTAACCAATCTTGTGCATCCAAAAAGTTCATTTGTGACTTTGAATTGACATTTAGGTCATTTTCGTCCTCTCTAGGGTTATTAATGTCCATTTAGGGTTTTTAACCAATCTTGTGCATACAATAAGTTCATTTGTGCCATTGGAATAACATTTAGGTCATTTTCGTCCTCCCTAGGCTTATTCTTGTCCAATTAGGGTTTTTAACCAATCTTGTGCATCCAATATGTTCATTTGTGTCATTTGATTAACATTTAGGTCATTTTCGTCCTCCATAGGCTTATTCTTGTGCAATTAGGGTTTTTAACCAATCTTGTGCACCCAATAAGTTCGTTTGTTTCATTGGATTAACATTTTGGTCATTTTAGTCCTCCCTAGGCTTATTTATGTGCAATTAGGGTTTTTAACCAATCTTGTGCATCCAATAAGTTCATTTGTGTCATTGGATTAACATTTAGGTCATTTTCGTCCTCCCTAGGCTTATTCTTGTGCAATTAGGGCTTTTAACAAATCTTGTGCATCCAAAAAGTTCATTTGTGTCTTTGAATTGACATTTAGGTCATTTTCGTCCTCTCTAGGGTTATTTATGTGCATTTAGGGTTTTTAACCAATCTTGTGCATACAATAAGTTCATTTGTGTCATTGGATTAACATATAGGTCATTTTCGTCCTCCCTAGCCTTATTGTTGTGCAATTAGGGCTTTTAACCAATCTTGTGCATCCAAAAAGTTCATTTGTGTCATTGGATTAACATTTAGGTCATTTTCGTCCTCCCTAGGCTTATTTATGTGCAATTAGGGTTTTTAACCAATCTTGTGCATCCAATAAGTTCATTTGTGTCATTGGATTAACATTTAGGTCATTTTCGTCCTCCCTATGCTTATTCTTGTCCAATTAGGGTTTTTAACCAATCTTGTGCATCCAATAAGTTCATTTGTGTCATTGGATTAACATTTAGGTCATTTTCGTCCTCCCTAGGCTTATTTATGTGCAATTAGGGTTTTTAACCAATCTTGTGCATCCAATAAGTTCATTTGTGTCATTGGATTAACATTTATGTCATTTTCGTCCTCCCTAGGCTTTTTCTTGTCCAATTAGGGTTTTTAGCCAATCTTGTGCATCCAAAAAGTTCATTTGTGTCTTTGGATTAACATTTAGGTCATTTTCGTCCTCTCTAGGGTTATTTATGGGCAATTAGGGTTTTTAACCTATCTTGTGCATCCAATAAGTTCATTTGTGTCATTGGATTAACATTTAGGTCATTTTCCTCCTCCCTAGGGTTATTTATGGGCAATTAGGGTTTTTAACCAATCTTGTGCATCCAATAAGTTCATTTGTGTCATTGGATTAACATTTAGGTCATTTTCGTCCTCTCTAGGGTTATTTATGTGCAATTAGGGTTTTTAACCAATCTTGTGCATCCAATAAGTTCATTTGTGTCATTGGATTAACATTTATGTCATTTTCGTCCTCCCTAGGCTTATTCTTGTCCAATTAGGGTTTTTAGCCAATCTTGTGCATCCAAAAAGTTCATTTGTGTCTTTGGATTAACATTTAGGTCATTTTCGTCCTCTCTAGGGTTATTTATGGGCAATTAGGGTTTTTAACCTATCTTCTGCATCCAATAAGTTCATTTGTGTCATTGGATTAACATTTAGGTCATTTTCCTCCCTACTAGGGTTATTTATGGGCAATTTGGGTTTTTAACCAATCTTGTGCATCCAATAAGTTCATTTGTGTCATTGGATTAACATTTAGGTCATTTTCGTCCTCTCTAGGGTTATTTATGTGCAATTAGGGTTTTTAACCAATCTTGTGCATCCAATAAGTTCATTTGTGTCATTGGATTAACATTTAGGTCATTTTCGTCCTCCCTAGGCTTATTCTTGTGCAATTAGGGCTTTTAACAAATCTTGTGCATCCAAAAAGTTCATTTGTGTCTTTGAATTGACATTTAGGTCATTTTCGTCCTCTCTAGGGTTATTTATGTGCATTTAGGGTTTTTAACCAATCTTGTGCATACAATAAGTTCATTTGTGTCATTGGATTAACATTTAGGTCATTTTCGTCCTCCCTAGGCTTATTCTTGTCCAATTAGGGTTTTTATCCAATCTTGTGCATCCAATATGTTCATTTGTGTCATTTGATTAACATTTAGGTCATTTTCGTCCTCTATAGGCTTATTCTTGTGTAATTATGATTTTTAACCAATCTTGTGCATCCAATAAGTTCGTTTGTGTCATTGGATTAACATTTTGGTCATTTTCGTCATCCCTAGGCTTATTTATGTGCAATTAGGCTTTTTAACCAATCTTGTGCATCCAATAAGTTCATTTGTGTCATTGGATTAACATTTAGGTCATTTTCGTCCTCCCTAGGGTTATATATGGGCAATTAGGGTTTTTAACCAATCTTGTGAATCCAATAAGTTCATTTGTGTCATTGGATTAACATTTAGGTCATTTTCGTCCTCTCTAGGGTTATTTATGTGCTATTAGGGTTTTTAACCAATCTTGTGCATCCAATAAGTTCATTTGTGTCATTGGATTAGCATTTAGGTCCTTTTCGTCCTCCCTAGGCTTATTTATGTGCAATTAGGGTTTTTAACCAATCTTGTGCATCCAATAAGTTCATTTGTGTCATTGGATTAACATTTAGGTCATTTTCGTCCTCCCTAGGGTTATATATGGGCAATTAGGGTTTTTAACCAATCTTGTGCATCCAATAAGTTCATTTGTGTCATTGGATTAACATTTAGGTCATTTTCGTCCTCTCTAGGGTTATTTATGTGCAATTAGGGTTTTGAACCAATCTTGTGCATCCAATAAGTTCATTTGTGTCATTGGATTAGCATTTAGGTTATTTTCATGCTCCCTAGGCTTATTCTTGTGCAATTAGGGCTTTTAACCAATCTTGTGCATCCAATAAGTTCATTTGTTTCATTGGATTAACATTTATGTCATTTTCGTCCTCCCTAGGCATATTCTTGTCCAATTAGGGTTTTTAGCCAATCTTGTGCATCCAAAAAGTTCATTTGTGTCTTTGGATTAACATTTAGGTCATTTTCGTCCTCTCTAGGGTTATTTATGGGCAATTAGGTTTTTTAACCTATCTTGTGCATCCAATAAGTTCATTTGTGTCATTGGATTAACATTTAGGTCATTTTCGTCCTCCCTAGGGTTATTTATGGGCAATTAGGGTTTTTAACCAATCTTGTGCATCCAATAAGTTCATTTGTGTCATTGGATTAACATTTAGGTCATTTTCGTCCTCTCTAGGGTTATTTATGTGCAATTAGGGTTTTTAACCAATCTTGTGCATCCAATAAGTTCATTTGTGTCATTGGATTAACATTTAGGTTATTTTCGTCCTCCCAAGGCTTATTCTTGTGCAATTAGGGCTTTTAACAAATCTTCTGCATCCAAAAAGTTCATTTGTGTATTTGAATTGACATTTAGGCCATTTTCGTCCTCTATAGGCTTATTCTTGTGTAATTATGGTTTTTAACCAATCTTGTGCATCCAATAAGTTCGTTTGTGTCATTGGATTAACATTTTGGTCATTTTCGTCCTCCCTAGGCTTATTTATGTGCAATTAGGGTTTTTAACCAATCTTGTGCATCCAATAAGTTCATTTGTGTCATTGGATTAACATTTAGGTCATTTTCGTCCTCCCTAGTGTTATATATGGGCAAATAGGGTTTTTAACCAATCTTGTGCATCCAATAAGTTCATTTGTGTCATTGGATTAACATTTAGGTCATTTTCGTCCTCTCTAGGGTTATTTATGTGCAATTAGGGTTTTTAACCAATCTTGTGCATCCAATAAGTTCATTTGTGTCATTGGATTAACATTTAGGTCATTTTCGTCCTCCCTAGGGTTATATATTGGCAATTAAGGTTTTTAACCAATCTTGTTCATCCAATAAGTTCATTTGTGTCATTGGATTAACATTTAGGTCATTTTCGTCCTCTCTAAGGTTATTTATGTGCAATTAGGGTTTTTAACCAATCTTGTGCATCCAATAAGTTCATTTGTGTCATTGGATTAACATTTAGGTCATTTTCGTCCTCTCTAGGCTTATTTATGTGCAATTAGGGTTTTTAACCAATCTTGTGCATCCAATAAGTTCATTTGTGTCATTGGATTAACATTTAGGTCATTTTCGTCCTCCCTAGGCTTATTCTTGTGCAATTAGGGCTTTTAACAAATCTTGTGCATCCAAAAAGTTCATTTGTGTCTTTGAATTGACATTTAGGTCATTTTCGTCCTCTCTAGGGTTATTTATGTGCATTTAGGGTTTTTAACCAATCTTGTGCATACAATAAGTTCATTTGTGTCATTGGATTAACATATAGGTCATTTTCGTCCTCCCTAGCCTTATTGTTGTGCAATTAGGGCTTTTAACCAATCTTGTGCATCCAAAAAGTTCATTTGTGTCATTGGATTAACATTTAGGTCATTTTCGTCCTCCCTAGGCTTATTTATGTGCAATTAGGGTTTTTAACCAATCTTATGCATCCAATAAGTTCATTTGTGTCATTGGATTAACATTTATGTCATTTTCGTCCTCCCTAGGCTTATTCTTGTCCAATTAGGGTTTTTAGCCAATCTTGTGCATCCAAAAAGTTCATTTGTGTCTTTGGATTACCATTTAGATCATTTTCGTCCTCTCTAGGGTTATTTATGGGCAATTAGGGTTTTTAACCTATCTTGTGCATCCAATAAGTTCATTTGTGTCATTGGATTAACATTTAGGTCATTTTCGTCCTCCCTAGGGTTATTTATGGGCAATTAGGGTTTTTAACCAATCTTGTGCATCCAATAAGTTCATTTGTGTCATTGGATTAACATTTAGGTCATTTTCGTCCTCTCTAGGGTTATTTATGTGCAATTAGGGTTTTTAACCAATCTTGTGCATCCAATAAGTTCATTTGTGTCATTGGATTAACATTTAGGTCATTTTCGTCCTCCCTAGCCTTATTGTTGTGCAATTAGGGCTTTTAACCAATCTTGTGCATCCAATAAGTTCATTTGTGTCTTTGAATTGACATTTAGGTCATTTTCGTCCTCTCTAGGGTTATTTATGTGCATTTAGGGTTTTTAACCAATCTTGTGCATACAATAAGTTCATTTGTGTCATTGGATTAGCATTTAGGTCATTTTCGTCCTCCCTAGGCTTATTCTTGTCCAATTAGGGTTTTTAACCAATCTTTTGCATCCAATAAGTTCATTTGTGTCATTGGATTAACATTTAGGTCATTTTCGTCCTCCCTATGCTTATTCTTGTCCAATTAGGGTTTTTAACCAATCTTGTGCATCCAATAAGTTCATTTGTGTCATTGGATTAACATTTAGGTCATTTTCGTCCTTCCTAGGCTTATTCTTGTCCAATTAGGGTTTCTAACCAATCTTGTTGATCAAATAGGTGTGTTTGTGTCATTGGATGAACATTTAGGTCGTTTTCGTCCTCCCTAGGCTTATTCTTGTCCAATTAGGGTTTTTAACCAATCTTGTGCATCCAATAAGTTCATTTGTGTCATTGGATTAACATTTAGGTCATTTTCGTCCTCCCTAGGCTTATTCTTGTCCAATTAGGGTTTCTAACCAATCTTGTGCATCCAATAGGTTTGTTTGTGTCATTGGATGAACATTTATGTCTTTTTCGTCCTCCCTAGGCTTATTCTTGTCCAATTAGGGTTTCTAACCAATCTTGTGCATCCAATAAGTTCATTTGTGTCATTGGATGAACATTTAGGTCATTTTCGTCCTTCCTAGGCTTATTCTTGTCCAATTAGGGTTTCTAACCAATCTTGTGCATCCAATAGGTGTGTTTAGTCATTTGATGAACATTTAGGTTATTTTCATCCTCCCTAGGCTTATTCTTGTCCAATTAGGGTTTTTAACCAATCTTGTGCATCCAATAAGTTCATTTGTGTCATTGGATTAACATTTAGGTCATTTTCGTCCTCCCTAGGCTTATTCTTGTCCAATTAGGGTTTCTAACCAATCTTGTGCATCCAATAGGTGTGTTTGTGTCATTCGATGAACATTTAGGTCATTTTCGTCCTCCCTAGGCTTATTCTTGTCCAATTAGGGTTTTTAACCGATCTTGTGCATCCAATAAGTTCATTTGTGTCATTGGATGACTAGTTAGGTCATTTTCGTCCTCCCTAGGCTTATTCTTGTCCAATTAGGGTTTCTAACCATTCTTGTGCATCCAATAGGTGTGTTTAGTCATTTGATGAACATTTAGGTTATTTTCGTCATCCCTAGGCTTATTCTTGTGCAATTAGGGTTTTTAACCAATCTTGTGCATCCAATAAGTTCATTTGTGTCATTGGATTAACATTTAGGTCATTTTCGTCCTCCCTAGGCTTATTCTTGTCCAATTAGGGTTTTTAACCAATCATGTGCATCCAAAAAGTTCATTTGTGTCTTTGGATTAACATTTAGGTCATTTTCGTCCTCCCTAGGCTTATTCTTGTGCAATTAGGGCTTTTAACCAATCTTGTGCATCCAAAAAGTTCATTTGTGTCTTTGAATTGACATTTAGGTCATTTTCGTCCTCTCTAGGGTTATTAATGTGCATTTAGGGTTTTTAACCAATCTTGTGCATACAATAAGTTCATTTGTGTCATTGGATTAACATTTAGGTCATTTTCGTCCTCCCTAGGCTTATTCTTGTCCAATTAGGGTTTTTAACCAATCTTGTGCATCCAATATGTTCATTTGTGTCATTTGATTAACATTTAGGTCATTTTCGTCCTCCATAGGCTTATTCTTGTGCAATTAGGGTTTTTAACCAATCTTGTGCACCCAATAAGTTCGTTTGTTTCATTGGATTAACATTTTGGTCATTTTCGTCCTCCCTAGGCTTATTTATGTGCAATTAGGGTTTTAAACCAATCTTGTGCATCCAAAAAGTTCATTTGTGTCATTGGATTAACATTTAGGTCATTTTCGTCCTCCCTAGGGTTATTTATGGGCAATTAGGTTTTTTAACCAATCTTGTGCATCCAATAAGTTTATTTGTCTCATTGGAATAACATTTAGGTCATTTTCGTCCTCTCTAGTGTTATTTATGTGCAATTAGGGTTTTTAACCAATCTTGTGCATCCAATAAGTTCATTTGTGTCATTGGATTAACATATAGGTCATTTTCGTCCTCCCTAGGCTTATTCTTATGCAATTAGTGCTTTTAACCAATCTTGTGCATCCAAAAAGTTCATTTGTGTCTTTGAATTGACATTTAGGTCATTTTCGTCCTCTCTAGGGTTATTTATGTGCATTTAGGGTTTTTAACCAATCTTGTGCATACAATAAGTTCATTTGTGTCATTGGATTAGCATTTAGGTTATTTTCGTCCTGCATGTGCTTATTCTTGTCCAATTAGGGTTTTTAACCAATCTTGTGCATCCAATAAGTTCATTTGTGTCATTGGATTAACATTTAGGTCATTTTCGTCCTCCCTAGGCTTATTCTTGTCCAATTAGGGTTTTTAACCAATCTTGTGCATCCAATAAGTTCATTTGTGTCATTGGATTAACATTTAGGTCATTTTCATCCTCTCTAGGTTTATTTATGTGCAATTAGGGTTTTTAACCAATCTTGTGCATCCAATAAGTTCATTTGTGTCATTGGATTAACATTTAGGTCATTTTCGTCCTCCCTAGGCTTATTCTTGTGCAATTAGGGTTTTTAACCAATCTTGTGCATCCAATAAGTTCATTTGTGTCATTGGATTAACATTTAGGTCATTTTCGTCCTCTCTAGGGTATTTTATGTGCAATTAGGGTATTTAACCAATCTTGTGCATCCAAAAAGTTCATTTGTGTCTTTGAATTGACATTTAGGTCATTTTCGTCCTCTCTAGGGTTATTTATGTGCAATTAGGGTTTTTAACCATTCTTGTTCATCCAATAAGTTCATTTGTGTCATTGGATTAACATTTAGGTCATTTTCGTCCTCTCTAGGGTTATTTATGTGCAATTAGGGTTTTTAACCAATCTTGTGCATCCAATAAGTTCATTTGTGTCATTGGATTAACATTTAGGTTATTTTCGTCCTCCCAAGGCTTATTCTTGTGCAATTAGGGCTTTTAACAAATCTTCTGCATCCAAAAAGTTCATTTGTGTATTTGAATTGACATTTAGGCCATTTTCGTCCTCTATAGGCTTATTCTTGTGTAATTATGGTTTTTAACCAATCTTGTGCATCCAATAAGTTCGTTTGTGTCATTGGATTAACATTTTGGTCATTTTCGTCCTCCCTAGGCTTATTTATGTGCAATTAGGGTTTTTAACCAATCTTGTGCATCCAATAAGTTCATTTGTGTCATTGGATTAACATTTAGGTCATTTTCGTCCTCCATAGGGTTATATATGGGAAATTAGGGTTTTTAACCAATCTTGTGCATCCAATAAGTTCATTTGTGTCATTGGATTAACATTTAGGTCATTTTGGTCCTCCCTAGGGTTATATATGGGCAAATAGGGTTTTTAACCAATCTTGTGCATCCAATAAGTTCATTTGTGTCATTGGATTAACATTTAGGTCATTTTCGTCCTCTCTAGGGTTATTTATGTGCAATTAGGGTTTTTAACCAATCTTGTGCATCCAATAAGTTCATTTGTGTCATTGGATTAGCATTTAGGTCATTTTCGTCCTCCCTAGGCTTATTTATGTGCAATTAGGGTTTTTAACCAATCTTGTGCATCCAATAAGTTCATTTGTGTCATTGGATTAACATTTAGGTCATTTTCGTCCTCCCTAGGGTTATATATGGGCAATTAGGGTTTTTAACCAATCTTGTCCATCCAATAAGTTCATTTGTCTCATTGGATTAACATTTAGGTAATTTTCGTCCTCTCTAGGGTTATTTATGTGCAATTAGGGTTTTGAACCAATCTTGTGCATCCAATAAGTTCATTTGTGTCATTGGATTAGCATTTAGGTTATTTTCGTCCTCCCTAGGCTTATTCTTGTGCAATTAGGGCTTTTAACCAATCTTGTGCATCCAAAAAGTTCATTTGTGTCTTTGAATTGACATTTAGGTCATTTTCGTACTCTCTAGGGTTATTAATGTGCATTTAGGGTTTTTAACCAATCTTGTGCATACAATAAGTTCATTTGTGTCATTGGATTAACATTTAGGTCATTTTCGTCCTCCCTAGAGTTATATATGGGCAATTAGGGTTTTTAACCAATCTTGTGCATCCAATAAGTTCATTTGTGTCATTGGATTAACATTTAGGTCATTTTCGTCCTCTCTAGGGTTATTTATGTGCAATTAGGGTTTTTAACCAATCTAGTGCATCCAATAAGTTCATTTGTGTCATTGGATTAACATTTAGGTCATTTTCGTCCTCCCTAGGCTTATTCTTGTGCAATTAGGGCTTTTAACAAATCTTGTGCGTCCAAAAAGTTCATTTGTGTCTTTGAATTGACATTTAGGTCATTTTCGTCCTCTCTAGGGTTATTTATGTGCATTTAAGGTTTTTAACCAATCTTGTGCATACAATAAGTTCATTTGTGTCATTGGATTAACATTTAGGTCATTTTCGTCCTCCCTAGGCTTATTCTTGTCCAATTAGGGTTTTTATCCAATCTTGTGCATCCAATATGTTCATTTGTGTCATTTGATTAACATTTAGGTCTTTTTCGTCCTCTATAGGATTATTCTTGTGTAATTATGATTTTTAACCAATCTTGTGCATCCAATAAGTTCGTTTGTGTCATTGGATTAACATTTTGGTCATTTTCGTCCTCCCTAGGCTTATTTATGTGCAATTAGGGTTTTTAACCAATCTTGTGCATCCAATAAGTTCATTTGTGTCATTGGATTAACATTTAGGTCATTTTCGTCCTCCCTAGGGTTATATATGGGCAATTAGGGTTTTTAACCAATCTTGTGCATCCAATAAGTTCATTTGTGTCATTGGATTAACATTTAGGTCATTTTCGTCCTCTCTAGGGTTATTTATGTGGAATTAGGGTTTTGAACCAATCTTGTGCATCCAATAAGTTCATTTGTGTCATTGGATTAGCATTTAGGTTATTTTCGTGCTCCCTAGGCTTATTCTTGTGCAATTAGGGCTTTTAACCAATCTTGTGCATCCAAAAAGTTCATTTGTGACTTTGAATTGACATTTAGGTCATTTTCGTCCTCTCTAGGGTTATTAATGTCCATTTAGGGTTTTTAACCAATCTTGTGCATACAATAAGTTCATTTGTGCCATTGGAATAACATTTAGGTCATTTTCGTCCTCCCTAGGCTTATTCTTGTCCAATTAGGGTTTTTAACCAATCTTGTGCATCCAATATGTTCATTTGTGTCATTTGATTAACATTTAGGTCATTTTCGTCCTCCATAGGCTTATTCTTGTGCAATTAGGGTTTTTAACCAATCTTGTGCACCCAATAAGTTCGTTTGTTTCATTGGATTAACATTTTGGTCATTTTCGTCCTCCCTAGGCTTATTTATGTGCAATTAGGGTTTTAAACCAATCTTGTGCATCCAAAAAGTTCATTTGTGTCGTTGGATTAACATTTAGGTCATTTTCGTCCTCCTTAGGGTTATTTATGGGCAATTAGGGTTTTTAACCAATCTTGTGTATCCAATAAGTTCATTTGTGTCATTGGATTAGCATTTAGGTCATTTTCTTCCTCCCTAGGCTTGTTTATTTGCAATTAGGGTTTTTAACTAATCTAGTGCATCTAATAAGTTCATTTGTGTCATTGGATTAACATTTAGGTCATTTTCGTCCTCCCTAGGGTTATATATGGGCAATTAGGATTTTTAACCAATCTTGTGCATCCAATAAGTGCATTTGTGTCATTGGATTAACATTTAGGTCATTTTCGTCCTCTCTAGGGTTATTTATGTGCAATTAGGGTTTTTAACCAATCTTGTGCATCCAATAAGTTCATTTGTGTCATTGGATTAACATTTAGGTCATTTTCGTCCTCTCTAGGGTTATTTATGTGCAATTAGGGTTTTTAACCAATCTTGTGCATACAATAAGTTCATTTGTGTCATTGGATTAGCATTTAGGTCATTATCGTCCTCCCTGTGCTTATTCTTGTCCAATTAGGGTTTTTAACCAATCTTGTGCATCCAATAAGTTCATTTGTGTCATTGGATTAACATTTAGGTCATTTTCGCCCTCCCTAGGCTTATTCTTGTCCAATTAGGGTTTTTAACCAATCTTGTGCATCCAATAAGTTCATTTGTGTCATTGGATTAACATTTAGGTCATTTTCGTCCTCTCTAGGGTTATTTATGTGCAATTAGGGTTTTTAACCAATCTTGTGCATCCAATAAGTTCATTTGTGTCATTGGATTAACATTTAGGTAATTTTCGTCCTCTCTAGGGTTATTTATGTGCAATTAGGGTTTTTAACCAATCTTGTGCATCCAATAAGTTCATTTGTGTCATTGGATTAGCATTTAGGTCATTTTCGTCCTCCCTAGGCTTATTTATGTGCAATTAGGGTTTTTAACCAATCTTGTGCATCCAATAAGTTCATTTGTGTCATTGGATTAACATTTAGGTCATTTTCGTCCTCCATAGGGTTATATATGGGAAATTAGGGTTTTTAACCAATCTTGTGCATCCAATAAGTTCATTTGTGTCATTGGATTAACATTTAGGTCATTTTGGTCCTCCCTAGGGTTATATATGGGCAAATAGGGTTTTTAACCAATCTTGTGCATCCAATAAGTTCATTTGTGTCATTGGATTAACATTTAGGTCATTTTCGTCCTCTCTAGGGTTATTTATGTGCAATTAGGGTTTTTAACCAATCTTGTGCATCCAATAAGTTCATTTGTGTCATTGGATTAGCATTTAGGTCATTTTCGTCCTCCCTAGGCTTATTTATGTGCAATTAGGGTTTTTAACCAATCTTGTGCATCCAATAAGTTCATTTGTGTCATTGGATTAACATTTAGGTCATTTTTGTCCTCCCTAGGGTTATATATGGGCAATTAGGGTTTTTAACCAATCTTGTGCATCCAATAAGTTCATTTGTGTCATTGGATTAACATTTAGGTCATTTTCGTCCTCCCTAGGGTTATATATGGGCAAATAGGGTTTTTAACCAATCTTGTGCATCCAATAAGTTCATTTGTGTCATTGGATTAACATTTAGGTCATTTTCGTCCTCTCTAGGGTTATTTATGTGCAATTAGGGTTTTTAACCAATCTTGTGCATCCAATAAGTTCATTTGAGTCATTGGATTAGCATTTAGGTCATTTTCGTCCTCCCTAGGCTTATTTATGTGCAATTAGGGTTTTTAACCAATCTTGTGCATCCAATAAGTTCATTTGTGTCATTGGATTAACATTTAGGTCATTTTCGTCCTCCCTAGGGTTATATATGGGCAATTAGGGTTTTTAACCAATCTTGTCCATCCAATAAGTTCATTTGTTTCATTGGATTAACATTTAGGTAATTTTCGTCCTCTCTAGGGTTATTTATGTGCAATTAGGGTTTTGAACCAATCTTGTGCATCCAATAAGTTCATTTGTGTCATTGGATTAGCATTTAGGTTGTTTTCGTCCTCCCTAGGCTTATTCTTGTGCAATTAGGGCTTTTAACCAATCTTGTGCATCCAAAAAGTTCATTTGTGTCTTTGAATTGACATTTAGGTCATTTTCGTCCTCTCTAGGGTTATTAATGTGCATTTAGGGTTTTTAACCAATCTTGTGCATACAATAAGTTCATTTGTGTCATTGGATTAACATTTAGGTCATTTTCGTCCTCCCTAGGCTTATTCTTGTCCAATTAGTGTTTTTAACCAATCTTGTGCATCCAATATGTTCATTTGTGTCATTTGATTAACATTTAGGTCATTTTCGTCCTCCCTAGAGTTATATATGGGCAATTAGGGTTTTTAACCAATCTTGTGCATCCAATAAGTTCATTTGTGTCATTGGATTAACATTTAGGTCATTTTCGTCCTCTCTAGGGTTATTTATGTGCAATTAGGGTTTTTAACCAATCTAGTGCATCCAATAAGTTCATTTGTGTCATTGGATTAACATTTAGGTCATTTTCGTCCTCCCTAGGCTTATTCTTGTGCAATTAGGGCTTTTAACAAATCTTGTGCATCCAATAAGTTCATTTGTGTCATTGGATTAACATTTAGGTCATTTTCGTCCTCCCTAAGGTTATATATGGGCAAATAGGGTTTTTAACCAATCTTGTGCATACAATAAGTTCATTTGTGTCATTGGATTAACATTTAGGTCATTTTCGTCCTCTCTAGGGTTATTTATGTGCAATTAGGGTTTTTAACCAATCTTGTGCATCCAATAAGTTCATTTGTGTCATTGGATTAACATTTAGGTTATTTTCGTCCTCCCAAGGCTTATTCTTGTGCAATTAGGGCTTTTAACAAATCTTCTGCATCCAAAAAGTTCATTTGTGTATTTGAATTGACATTTAGGCCATTTTCGTCCTCTCTAGGCATATTCTTGTCCAATTAGGGTTTTTAGCCAATCTTGTGCATCCAAAAAGTTCATTTGTGTCTTTGGATTAACATTTAGGTCATTTTCGTCCTCTCTAGGGTTATTTATGGGCAATTAGGTTTTTTAACCTATCTTGTGCATCCAATAAGTTCATTTGTGTCATTGGATTAACATTTAGGTCATTTTCGTCCTCCCTAGGCTTATTCTTGTGCAATTAGGGCTTTTAACAAATCTTGTGCATCCAATAAGTTCATTTGTGTCATTGGATTAACATTTAGGTCATTTTCGTCCTCCCTAAGGTTATATATGGGCAAATAGGGTTTTTAACCAATCTTGTGCAT
>JBBPBR010000008.1:20807075-20817242 GCA_037974775.1 Cicer pinnatifidum | reverse complement strand
CTAGGCATATTCTTGTCCAATTAGGGTTTTTAGCCAATCTTGTGCATCCAAAAAGTTCATTTGTGTCTTTGGATTAACATTTAGGTCATTTTCGTCCTCTCTAGGGTTATTTATGGGCAATTAGGTTTTTTAACCTATCTTGTGCATCCAATAAGTTCATTTGTGTCATTGGATTAACATTTAGGTCATTTTCGTCCTCCCTAACGTTATTTATGGGCAATTAGGGTTTTAAACCAATCTTGTGCATCCAATAAGTTCATTTGTGTCATTGGATTAACATTTAGGTCATTTTCGTCCTCTCTAGGGTTATTTATGTGCAATTAGGGTTTTTAACCAATCTTGTGCATCCAATAAGTTCATTTGTGTCATTGGATTAACATTTAGGTTATTTTCGTCCTCCCAAGGCTTATTCTTGTGCAATTAGGGCTTTTAACAAATCTTCTGCATCCAAAAAGTTCATTTGTGTATTTGAATTGACATTTAGGCCATTTTCGTCCTCTATAGGCTTATTCTTGTGTAATTATGGTTTTTAACCAATCTTGTGCATCCAATAAGTTCGTTTGTGTCATTGGATTAACATTTTGGTCATTTTCGTCCTCCCTAGGCTTATTTATGTGCAATTAGGGTTTTTAACCAATCTTGTGCATCCAATAAGTTCATTTGTGTCATTGGATTAACATTTAGGTCATTTTCGTCCTCCATAGGGTTATATATGGGAAATTAGGGTTTTTAACCAATCTTGTGCATCCAATAAGTTCATTTGTGTCATTGGATTAACATTTAGGTCATTTTGGTCCTCCCTAGGGTTATATATGGGCAAATAGGGTTTTTAACCAATCTTGTGCATCCAATAAGTTCATTTGTGTCATTGGATTAACATTTAGGTCATTTTCGTCCTCTCTAGGGTTATTTATGTGCAATTAGGGTTTTTAACCAATCTTGTGCATCCAATAAGTTCATTTGTGTCATTGGATTAACATTTAGGTTATTTTCGTCCTCCCAAGGCTTATTCTTGTGCAATTAGGGCTTTTAACAAATCTTCTGCATCCAAAAAGTTCATTTGTGTATTTGAATTGACATTTAGGCCATTTTCGTCCTCTATAGGCTTATTCTTGTGTAATTATGGTTTTTAACCAATCTTGTGCATCCAATAAGTTCGTTTGTGTCATTGGATTAACATTTTGGTCATTTTCGTCCTCCCTAGGCTTATTTATGTGCAATTAGGGTTTTTAACCAATCTTGTGCATCCAATAAGTTCATTTGTGTCATTTGATTAACATTTAGGTCATTTTCGTCCTCCCTAGAGTTATATATGGGCAATTAGGGTTTTTAACCAATCTTGTGCATCCAATAAGTTCATTTGTGTCATTGGATTAACATTTAGGTCATTTTCGTCCTCTCTAGGGTTATTTATGTGCAATTAGGGTTTTTAACCAATCTAGTGCATCCAATAAGTTCATTTGTGTCATTGGATTAACATTTAGGTCATTTTCGTCCTCCCTAGGCTTATTCTTGTGCAATTAGGGCTTTTAACAAATCTTGTGCATCCAAAAAGTTCATTTGTGTCTTTGAATTGACATTTAGGTCATTTTCGTCCTCTCTAGGGTTATTTATGTGCATTTAAGGTTTTTAACCAATCTTGTGCATACAATAAGTTCATTTGTGTCATTGGATTAACATTTAGGTCATTTTCGTCCTCCCTAGGCTTATTCTTGTCCAATTAGGGTTTTTATCCAATCTTGTGCATCCAATATGTTCATTTGTGTCATTTGATTAACATTTAGGTCTTTTTCGTCCTCTATAGGATTATTCTTGTGTAATTATGATTTTTAACCAATCTTGTGCATCCAATAAGTTCGTTTGTGTCATTGGATTAACTTTTTGGTCATTTTCGTCCTCTCTAGGGTTATTTATGTGCAATTAGGGTTTTTAACCAATCTTGTCCATCCAATAAGTTCATTTGTGTCATTGGATTAACATTTAGGTAATTTTCGTCCTCTCTAGGGTTATTTATGTGCAATTAGGGTTTTGAACCAATCTTGTGCATCCAATAAGTTCATTTGTGTCATTGGATTAGCATTTAGGTTATTTTCGTCCTCCCTAGGCTTATTCTTGTGCAATTAGGGCTTTTAACCAATCTTGTGCATCCAAAAAGTTCATTTGTGTCTTTGAATTGACATTTAGGTCATTTTCGTCCTCTCTAGGGTTATTAATGTGCATTTAGGGTTTTTAACCAATCTTGTGCATACAATAAGTTCATTTGTGTCATTGGATTAACATTTAGGTCATTTTCGTCCTCCCTAGGCTTATTCTTGTCCAATTAGTGTTTTTAACCAATCTTGCGCATCCAATATGTTCATTTGTGTCATTTGATTAACATTTAGGTCATTTTCGTCCTCCCTAGAGTTATATATGGGCAATTAGGGTTTTTAACCAATCTTGTGCATCCAATAAGTTCATTTGTGTCATTGGATTAACATTTAGGTCATTTTCGTCCTCTCTAGGGTTATTTATGTGCAATTAGGGTTTTTAACCAATCTAGTGCATCCAATAAGTTCATTTGTGTCATTGGATTAACATTTAGGTCATTTTCGTCCTCCCTAGGCTTATTCTTGTGCAATTAGGGCTTTTAACAAATCTTGTGCATCCAAAAAGTTCATTTGTGTCTTTGAATTGACATTTAGGTCATTTTCGTCCTCTCTAGGGTTATTTATGTGCATTTAAGGTTTTTAACCAATCTTGTGCATACAATAAGTTCATTTGTGTCATTGGATTAACATTTAGGTCATTTTCGTCCTCCCTAGGCTTATTCTTGTCCAATTAGGGTTTTTATCCAATCTTGTGCATCCAATATGTTCATTTGTGTCATTTGATTAACATTTAGGTCTTTTTCGTCCTCTATAGGATTATTCTTGTGTAATTATGATTTTTAACCAATCTTGTGCATCCAATAAGTTCGTTTGTGTCATTGGATTAACATTTTGGTCATTTTCGTCCTCCCTAGGCTTATTCTTGTCCAATTAGTGTTTTTAACCAATCTTGTGCATCCAATAAGTTCATTTGTGTCATTTGATTAACATTTAGGTCATTTTCGTCCTCCCTAGAGTTATATATGGGCAATTAGGGTTTTTAACCAATCTTGTGCATCCAATAAGTTCATTTGTGTCATTGGATTAACATTTTGGTCATTTTCGTCCTCTCTAGGGTTATTTATGTGCAATTAGGGTTTTTAACCAATCTAGTGCATCCAATAAGTTCATTTGTGTCATTGGATTAACATTTAGGTCATTTTCGTCCTCCCTAGGCTTATTCTTGTGCAATTAGGGCTTTTAACAAATCTTGTGCATCCAAAAAGTTCATTTGTGTCTTTGAATTGACATTTAGGTCATTTTCGTCCTCTCTAGGGTTATTTATGTGCATTTAAGGTTTTTAACCAATCTTGTGCATACAATAAGTTCATTTGTGTCATTGGATTAACATTTAGGTCATTTTCGTCCTCCCTAGGCTTATTCTTGTCCAATTAGGGTTTTTATCCAATCTTGTGCATCCAATATGTTCATTTGTGTCATTTGATTAACATTTAGGTCTTTTTCGTCCTCTATAGGATTATTCTTGTGTAATTATGATTTTTAACCAATCTTGTGCATCCAATAAGTTCGTTTGTGTCATTGGATTAACTTTTTGGTCATTTTCGTCCTCTCTAGGGTTATTTATGTGCAATTAGGGTTTTTAACCAATCTTGTCCATCCAATAAGTTCATTTGTGTCATTGGATTAACATTTAGGTAATTTTCGTCCTCTCTAGGGTTATTTATGTGCAATTAGGGTTTTGAACCAATCTTGTGCATCCAATAAGTTCATTTGTGTCATTGGATTAGCATTTAGGTTATTTTCGTCCTCCCTAGGCTTATTCTTGTGCAATTAGGGCTTTTAACCAATCTTGTGCATCCAAAAAGTTCATTTGTGTCTTTGAATTGACATTTAGGTCATTTTCGTCCTCTCTAGGGTTATTAATGTGCATTTAGGGTTTTTAACCAATCTTGTGCATACAATAAGTTCATTTGTGTCATTGGATTAACATTTAGGTCATTTTCGTCCTCCCTAGGCTTATTCTTGTCCAATTAGGGTTTTTAACCAATCTTGTGCATCCAATAGGTGTGTTTGTGTCATTGGATGATCAATTAGGTCATTTTCGTCCTCCCTAGGCATATTCTTGTCCAATTAGGGTTTTTAACCAATCTTGTGCATCCAATAGGTGTGTTTGTGTCATTGGATGATCAATTAGGTCATTTTCGTCCTCCTTAGGCATATTCTTGTCCAATTAGTGTTTTTAACTAATCTTGTGCATCCAATAAGTTTGTTTGTTTCATTGAATTAATATTTAGGTCATTTTCGTCCTCCCTAGGCATATTCTTGTCCAATTAGGGTTTTTAACCAATCTTGTGCATCCAATAGGTGTGTTTGTGTCATTGGATGATCAATTAGGTCATTTTCGTCATCCCTAGGCTTATTCTTGTCCAATTAGGGTTTTTAACCAATCTTGTGCATCCAATAGGTTTGTTTGTGTCATTGGATGATCAATTAGGTCATTTTCGTCCTCCCTAGGCTTATTCTTGTCCAATTAGGGTTTTTAACCAATCTTGTGCATCCAATATGTTTGTTTGTGTCATTGAATTAATATTTAGGTCATTTTCGTCCTCCCTAGGCATCATCTGGTCCAATTAGGGGTTTTAATCAATCTTATGCATCCAATAGGTGTGTTTGTATCATTGGATGATCAATTAGGTCATTTTCGTCCTCCCTAGGCTTATTCTTGTCCAATTAGGGTTTTTAACCAATCTTGTGCATCCAATAAGTTCATTAGTGTCATTGGATGATCAATTAGGTCATTTTCGTCCTCCCTAGGCATATTAATGTCCAATTAGGGTTTTTAACCAATCTTGTGCATCCAATAAGTTTGTTTGTGTCATTGAATTAATATTTAGGTCATTTTCGTCCTCCCTAGGCATATTATTGTCCAATTAGGGTTTTTAACCAATCTTGTGCATCCAATAGGTGTGTTTGTGTCATTGGATGATCAATTAGGTCATTTTTGTCCTCCCTAGGCATATTCTTGTCCAATTAGGGTTTTTAACCAATCTTGTGTATCCAATAGGTGTGTTTGTGTCATTGGATAAGCAATTAGGTCATTTTCGTCCTCCCTAGGCTTATTCTTGTCCAATTAGGGTTTTTAACCAATCTTGTGCATCCAATAAGTTCATTAGTGTCATTGGATGATCAATTAGGTCATTTTCGTCCTCCCTAGGCATGATCTTGTCCAACTAGGGTTTTTAACCAATCTTGTGCATCCAATAGGTGTGTTTGTGTCATTGGATGATCAATTAGGTCATTTTCTTCCTCCCTAGGCATATTATTGTCCAATTAGGGTTTTTAACCAATCTTGTGCATCCAATAGGTGTGTTTGTGTCATTGGATGATCAATTAGGTCATTTTCGTCCTCCCTAGGCTTATTCTTGTCCAATTAGGGTTTTCAACCAATCTTGTGCATCCAATAAGTTGAGTTGTTTCATTGGATTAACATTTAGGTCATTTTCGTCCTCGCTAGGCTTATTCTTGTCCAATTAGGGTTTTTAACCAATATTGGGTATCCAATAAGTTCATTTGTGTCATGGGATTAACATTTAGGTCATTTTGGTCCTCCCTAGGCATATTCTTGTCCAATTAGGGTTTTTAACCAATCTTGTGTATCCAATAGGTGTGTTTGTGTCATTGGATGATCAATTAGGCCATTTTCGTCCTCCCTAGGCTTATTCTTGTCCAATTAGGGTTTTTAACCAATCTTGTGCATCCAATAAGTTCATTAGTGTCATTGGATGATCAATTAGGTCATTTTCGTCCTCCCTAGGCATGTTCTTGTTCAACTAGGGTTTTTAACCAATCTTGTGCATCCAATAGGTGTGTTTGTGTCATTGGATGATCAATTAGGTCATTTTCGTCCTCCCTAGGCATATTCTTGTCCAGTTAGGGTTTTTAACCAATCTTGTGCATCCAATAGGTGTGTTTGTGTCATTGGATGATCAATTAGGTCATTTTCGTCTTCCCTAGGCTTATTCTTGTCCAATTATGGTTTTTAACCAATCTTGTGCATCCAATAAGTTCATTAGTGTCATTGGATGATCAATTAGGTCATTTTCGTCCTCCCTAGGCTTATTCTTGTCCAATTAGGGTTTTTAACCAATCTTGTGCATCCAATAAGTTCATTAGTGTCATTGGATGATCAATTAGGTCATTTTCGTCCTCCCTAGGCATGTTCTTGTTCAACTAGGGTTTTTAACCAATCTTGTGCATCCAATAGGTGTGTTTGTGTCATTGGATGATCAATTAGGTCATTTTCGTCCTCCCTAGGCATATTCTTGTCCAGTTAGGGTTTTTAACCAATCTTTTGCATCCAATAGGTGTATTTGTGTCATTGGATGATCAATTAGGTCATTTTCGTCTTCCCTAGGCTTATTCTTGTCCAATTAGGGTTTTTAACCAATCTTGTGCATCCAATAAGTTCATTAGTGTCATTGGATGATCAATTAGGTCATTTTCGTCCTCCCTAGGCTTATTCTTGTCCAATTAGGGTTTTTAACCAATCTTGTGCATCCAATAAGTTCATTAGTGTCATTGGATGATCAATTAGGTCATTTTCGTCCTCCCTAGGCATGTTCTTGTCCAACTAGGGTTTTAAACAAATCTTGTGCATCCAATAGGTGTGTTTGTGTCATTGGATGATCAATTAGGTCATTTTCGTCCTCCCTAGGCTTATTCTTGTCCAATTAGGGTTTTTAACCAATCTTGTGCATCCAATAGGTGTGTTTGTGTCATTGGATGATCAATTAGGTCATTTTCGTCCTCCCTAGGCAGATTCTTGTCCAATTAGGGTTTTTAACGAATCTTGTGCATCCAATAGGTGTGTTTGTGTCATTGGATGATCAATTAGGTTATTTTCGTCCTCCCTAGGCTTATTCTTGTCCAATTAGGGTTTTTAACCAATCCTGTGCATCCAATAAGTTGAGTTGTGTCATTGGATTAACATTTAGGTCATTTTCGTCCTCCCTAGGCTTATTCTTGTCCAATTAGGGTTTTTAACCAATCTTGTGCATCCAATAGGTGTGTTTGTGTCATTGGATGATCAATTAGGTCATTTTCGTCCTCCCTAGGCTTATTCTTTCCCAATTAGGGTTTTTAACCAATCTTGTGCATCCAATAAGTTGAGTTGTGTCATTGAATTAACATTTAGGTCATTTTCGTCCTCCCTAGGCTTATTCTTGTCCAATTAGGGTTTTTAACCAATCTTGTGCATCCAATAAGTTCATTTGTGTCATTGGATTAACATTTAGGTCATTTTCGTCCTCCCTAGGGTTATTTATGGGCAATTAGGGTTTTTAACCAATCTTGTGCATCCAATAAGTTCATTTGTGTCATTGGATTATTATTTAGGTCATTTTCGTCCTCCCTAGGCTTATTCTTGTCCAATTAGGGCTTTTAACCAATCTTGTGCATCCAAAAAGTTCATTTGTGTCTTTGAATTGACATTTTGGTCATTTTCGTCCTCCCTAGGCTTATTTATGAGCAATTAGGGTTTTTAACCAATCTTGTGCATCCAATAAGTTCATTTGTGTCATTGGATTAACATTTAGGTCATTTTCGTCCTCCCTAGGCTTATTCTTGTCCAATTAGGGTTTTTAACCAATCTTGTGCATCCAATAAGTTCATTTGTGTCATTGGATTAACATTTAGGTCATTTTCGTCCTCCCTAGGCTTATTTATGTGCAATTGGGGTTTTTAACCAATCTTGTGCATCCAATAAGTTCATTTGTGTCATTGGATTAACGTTTATGTCATTTTCGTCCTCCCTAGGGTTATTCTTGTCCAATTAGGGTTTTTAACCAATCTTGTGCATCCAAAAAGTTCATTTGTGTCTTTGGGTTAACATTTAGGTCATTTTCGTCCTCTCTAGGGTTATTGATGGGCAATTAGGGTTTTTAACCTATCTTGTGCATCCAATAAGTTCATTTGTGTCATTGGATTAACATTTAGGTGATTTTCGTCCTCCCTAGGGTTATTTATGGGCAATTAGGGTTTTTAACCAATCTTGTGCATCCAATAAGTTCATTTGTGTCATTGGATTAACATTTAGGTCATTTTCGTCCTCTCTAGGGTTATTTATGTGCAATTAGGGTTTTTAACCAATCTTGTGCATCCAATAAGTTCATTTGTGTCATTGGATTAACATTTAGGTCATTTTCGTCCTTCCTAGGCTTATTCTTGTGCAATTAGGGTTTTTAACCAATCTTGTCCATCCAATAAGTTCATTTGTGTCATTGAATTAACATTTAAGTCATTTTCGTCCTCTCTAGGGTTATTTATGTGCAATTAGGGTTTTTAACCAATCTTGTGCATCCAATAAGTTCATTTGTGTCATTGGATTAACATTTATGTCATTTTCGTCCTCCCTAGGCTTATTCTTGTCCAATTAGGGTTTTTAGCCAATCTTGTGCATCCAAAAAGTTCATTTGTGTCTTTGGATTAACATTTAGGTCATTTTCGTCCTCTCTAGGGTTATTTATGGGCAATTAGGGTTTTTAACCTATCTTCTGCATCCAATAAGTTCATTTGTGTCATTGGATTAACATTTAGGTCATTTTCCTCCCTACTAGGGTTATTTATGGGCAATTTGGGTTTTTAACCAATCTTGTGCATCCAATAAGTTCATTTGTGTCATTGGATTAACATTTAGGTCATTTTCGTCCTCTCTAGGGTTATTTATGTGCAATTAGGGTTTTTAACCAATCTTGTGCATCCAATAAGTTCATTTGTGTCATTGGATTAACATTTAGGTCATTTTCGTCCTCCCTAGGCTTATTCTTGTGCAATTAGGGCTTTTAACAAATCTTGTGCATCCAAAAAGTTCATTTGTGTCTTTGAATTGACATTTAGGTCATTTTCGTCCTCTCTAGGGTTATTTATGTGCATTTAGGGTTTTTAACCAATCTTGTGCATACAATAAGTTCATTTGTGTCATTGGATTAACATTTAGGTCATTTTCGTCCTCCCTAGGGTTATTTATGGGCAATTAGGGTTTTTAACCAATCTTGTGCATCCAATAAGTTCATTTGTGTCATTGGATTAACATTTAGGTCATTTTCGTCCTCTCTAGGGTTATTTATGTGCAATTAGGGTTTTTAACCAATCTTGTGCATCCAATAAGTTCATTTGTGTCAATGGATTAACATTTAGGTCATTTTCGTCCTCCCTAGGCTTATTCTTGTGCAATTAGGGCATTTAACAAATCTTGTGCATCCAAAAAGTTCATTTGTGTCTTTGAATTGACATTTAGGTCATTTTCGTCCTCTCTAGGGTTATTTATGTGCATTTAGGGTTTTTAACCAATCTTGTGCATACAATAAGTTCATTTGTGTCATTGGATTAACATTTAGGTCATTTTCGTCCTCCCTAGGCTTATTCTTGTCCAATTAGGGTTTTTATCCAATCTTGTGCATCCAATATGTTCATTTGTGTCATTTGATTAACATTTAGGTCATTTTCGTCCTCTATATGCTTATTCTTGTGTAATTATGGTTTTTAACCAATCTTGTGCATCCAATAAGTTCATTTGTGTCATTGGATTAACATTTAGGTCATTTTCGTCCTCCCTAGGCTTATTCTTGTGCAATTAGGGCTTTTAACAAATCTTGTGCATCCAAAAAGTTCATTTGTGTCTTTGAATTGACATTTAGGTCATTTTCGTCCTCTCTAGGGTTATTTATGTGCATTTAAGGTTTTTAACCAATCTTGTGCATACAATAAGTTCATTTGTGTCATTGGATTAACATTTAGGTCATTTTCGTCCTCCCTAGGCTTATTCTTGTCCAATTAGGGTTTTTATCCAATCTTGTGCATCCAATATGTTCATTTGTGTCATTTGATTAACATTTAGGTCTTTTTCGTCCTCTATAGGATTATTCTTGTGTAATTATGATTTTTAACCAATCTTGTGCATCCAATAAGTTCGTTTGTGTCATTGGATTAACATTTTGGTCATTTTCGTCCTCCCTAGGCTTATTTATGTGCAATTAGGGTTTTTAACCAATCTTGTGCGTCCAATAAATTCATTTGTGTC
>JBBPBR010000008.1:20794766-20806804 GCA_037974775.1 Cicer pinnatifidum | reverse complement strand
TTTTTAACCAATCTTGTGCATCCAATAAGTTCGTTTGTGTCATTGGATTAACATTTTGGTCATTTTCGTCCTCCCTAGGCTTATTTATGTGCAATTAGGGTTTTTAACCAATCTTGTGCGTCCAATAAATTCATTTGTGTCATTGGATTAACATTTAGGTCATTTTCGTCCTCCCTAGGGTTATATATGGGCAATTAGGGTTTTTATCCAATCTTGTGCATCCAATAAGTTCATTTGTGTCATTGGATTAACATTTAGGTCATTTTCGTCCTCTCTAGGGTTATTTATGTGCAATTAGGGTTTTGAACCAATCTTGTGCATCCAATAAGTTCATTTGTGTCATTGGATTAGCATTTAGGTTATTTTCGTGCTCCCTAGGCTTATTCTTGTGCAATTAGGGCTTTTAACCAATCTTGTGCATCCAAAAAGTTCATTTGTGACTTTGAATTGACATTTAGGTCATTTTCGTCCTCTCTAGGGTTATTAATGTCCATTTAGGGTTTTTAACCAATCTTGTGCATACAATAAGTTCATTTGTGTCATTGGATTAACATTTAGGTCATTTTCGTCCTCCCTAGGCTTATTCTTGTCCAATTAGGGTTTTTATCCAATCTTGTGCATCCAATATGTTCATTTGTGTCATTTGATTAACATTTAGGTCTTTTTCGTCCTCTATAGGATTATTCTTGTGTAATTATGATTTTTAACCAATCTTGTGCATCCAATAAGTTCGTTTGTGTCATTGGATTAACATTTTGGTCATTTTCGTCCTCCCTAGGCTTATTTATGTGCAATTAGGGTTTTTAACCAATCTTGTGCATCCAATAAGTTCATTTGTGTCATTGGATTAACATTTAGGTCATTTTCGTCCTCCCTAGGGTTATATATGGGCAATTAGGGTTTTTAACCAATCTTGTGCATCCAATAAGTTCATTTGTGTCATTGGATTAACATTTAGGTCATTTTCGTCCTCTCTAGGGTTATTTATGTGGAATTAGGGTTTTGAACCAATCTTGTGCATCCAATAAGTTCATTTGTGTCATTGGATTAGCATTTAGGTTATTTTCGTGCTCCCTAGGCTTATTCTTGTGCAATTAGGGCTTTTAACCAATCTTGTGCATCCAAAAAGTTCATTTGTGACTTTGAATTGACATTTAGGTCATTTTCGTCCTCTCTAGGGTTATTAATGTCCATTTAGGGTTTTTAACCAATCTTGTGCATACAATAAGTTCATTTGTGCCATTGGAATAACATTTAGGTCATTTTCGTCCTCCCTAGGCTTATTCTTGTCCAATTAGGGTTTTTAACCAATCTTGTGCATCCAATATGTTCATTTGTGTCATTTGATTAACATTTAGGTCATTTTCGTCCTCCATAGGCTTATTCTTGTGCAATTAGGGTTTTTAACCAATCTTGTGCACCCAATAAGTTAGTTTGTTTCATTGGATTAACATTTTGGTCATTTTCGTCCTCCCTAGGCTTATTTATGTGCAATTAGGGTTTTTAACCAATCTTGTGCATCCATAAAGTTCATTTGTGTCATTGGATTAACATTTAGGTCATTTTCGTCCTCCCTAGGGTTATTTATGGGCAATTAGGTTTTTTAACCAATCTTGTGCATCCAATAAGTTCGTTTGTGTCATTGGATTAACATTTTGGTCATTTTCGTCCTCTCTAGGGTTATTTATGTGCAATTAGGGTTTTTAACCAATCTTGTGCATCCAATAAGTTCATTTGTGTCATTGGATTAACATTTAGGTCATTTTCGTCCTCCCTAGGGTTATATATGGGAAATTAGGGTTTTTAACCAATCTTGTGCATCCAATAAGTTCAATTGTGTCATTGGATTAACATTTAGGTCATTTTCGTCCTACCTAGGGTTATATATGGGCAAATAGGGTTTTTAACCAATCTTGTGCATCCAATAAGTTCATTTGTGTCATTGGATTTACATTTAGGTCATTTTCGTCCTCTCTAGGGTTATTTATGTGGAATTAGGGTTTTTAACCAATCTTGTGCATCCAATAAGTTCATTTGTTTCATTGGATTAACATTTATGTCATTTTCGTCCTCCCTAGGCATATTCTTGTCCAATTAGGGTTTTTAGCCAATCTTGTGCATCCAAAAAGTTCATTTGTATCTTTGGATTAACATTTAGGTCATTTTCGTCCTCTCTAGGGTTATTTATGGGCAATTAGGTTTTTTAACCTATCTTGTGCATCCAATAAGTTCATTTGTGTCATTGGATTAACATTTAGGTCATTTTCGTCCTCCCTAGGGTTATTTATGGGCAATTAGGGTTTTTAACCAATCTTGTGCATCCAATAAGTTCATTTGTGTCATTGGATTAACATTTAGGTCATTTTCGTCCTCTCTAGGGTTATTTATGTGCAATTAGGGTTTTTAACCAATCTTGTGCATCCAATAAGTTCATTTGTGTCATTGGATTAACATTTAGGTTATTTTCGTCCTCCCAAGGCTTATTCTTGTGCAATTAGGGCTTTTAACAAATCTTCTGCATCCAAAAAGTTCATTTGTGTATTTGAATTGACATTTAGGCCATTTTCGTCCTCTATAGGCTTATTCTTGTGTAATTATGGTTTTTAACCAATCTTGTGCATCCAATAAGTTCGTTTGTGTCATTGGATTAACATTTTGGTCATTTTCGTCCTCCCTAGGCTTATTTATGTGCAATTAGGGTTTTTAACCAATCTTGTGCATCCAATAAGTTCATTTGTGTCATTGGATTAACATTTAGGTCATTTTCGTCCTCCCTAGGGTTATTTATGGGCAATTAGGGTTTTTAACCAATCTTGTGCATCCAATAAGTTCATTTGTGTCATTGGATTAACATTTAGGTCATTTTCGTCCTCCCTAGGGTTATTTATGTGCAATTAGGGTTTTGAACCAATCTTGTGCATCCAATAAGTTCATTAGTGTCATTGGATTAGCATTTTGGTCATTTTCGTCCTCTCTAGGGTTATTTATGTGCAATTAGGGTTTTTAACCAATCTTGTGCATCCAATATGTTCATTTGTGTCATTGGATTAGCATTTAGGTCATTTTCGTCCTCCCTAGGCTTATTTATGTGCAATTAGGGTTTTTAACCAATCTTGTGCTTCCAATAAGTTCATTTGTGTCATTGGATTAACATTTAGGTCATTTTCGTCCTCCCTAGAGTTAAATATGGGCAATTAGGGTTTTTAACCAATCTTGTGCATCCAATAAGTTCATTTGTGTCATTGGATTAACATTTAGGTCATTTTCGTCCTCTCTAGGGTTATTTATGTGCAATTAGGGTTTTGAACCAATCTTGTGCATCCAATAAGTTCATTTGTGTCATTGGATTAGCATTTAGGTTATTTTCGTCCTCCCTAGGCTTATTCTTGTGCAATTAGGGCTTTTAACTAATCTTGTGCATCCAAAAAGTTCATTTGTGTCTTTGAATTGACATTTAGGTCATTTTCGTCCTCTCTAGGGTTATTAATGTCCATTTAGGGTTTTTAACCAATCTTGTGCATACAATAAGTTCATTTGTGCCATTGGAATAACATTTAGGTCATTTTCGTCCTCCCTAGGCTTATTCTTGTCCAATTAGGGTTTTTAACCAATCTTGTGCATCCAATATGTTCATTTGTGTCATTTGATTAACATTTAGGTCATTTTCGTCCTCCATAGGCTTATTCTTGTGCAATTAGGGTTTTTAACCAATCTTGTGCACCCAATAAGTTCGTTTGTTTCATTGGATTAACATTTTGGTCATTTTAGTCCTCCCTAGGCTTATTTATGTGCAATTAGGGTTTTTAACCAATCTTGTGCATCCAAAAAGTTCATTTGTGTCATTGGATTAACATTTAGGTCATTTTCGTCCTCCCTAGGGTTATTTATGGGCAATTAGGTTTTTTAACCAATCTTGTGCATCCAATAAGTTTATTTGTCTCATTGGATTAACATTTAGGTTATTTTCGTCCTCTCTAGGGTTATTTATGTGCAATTAGGGTTTTGAACCAATCTTGTGCATCCAATAAGTTCATTTGTGTCATTGGATTAACATATAGGTCATTTTCGTCCTCCCTAGCCTTATTGTTGTGCAATTAGGGCTTTTAACCAATCTTGTGCATCCAAAAAGTTCATTTGTGTCTTTGAATTGACATTTAGGTCATTTTCGTCCTCTCTAGGGTTATTTATGTGCATTTAGGGTTTTTAACCAATCTTGTGCATACAATAAGTTCATTTGTGTCATTGGATTAGCATTTAGGTCATTTTCGTCCTCCCTAGGCTTATTCTTGTCCAATTAGGGTTTTTAACCAATCTTTTGCATCCAATAAGTTCATTTGTGTCATTGGATTAACATTTAGGTCATTTTCGTCCTCCCTATGCTTATTCTTGTCCAATTAGGGTTTTTAACCAATCTTGTGCATCCAATAAGTTCATTTGTGTCATTGGATTAACATTTAGGTCATTTTCGTCCTCCCTAGGGTTATTTATGGGCAATTAGGTTTTTTAACCAATCTTGTGCGTCCAATAAGTTTATTTGTCTCATTGGATTAACATTTAGGTCATTTTCGTCCTCTCTAGGGTTATTTATGTGCAATTAGGGTTTTGAACCAATCTTGTGCATCCAATAAGTTCATTTGTGTCATTGGATTAACATATAGGTCATTTTCGTCCTCCCTAGCCTTATTGTTGTGCAATTAGGGCTTTTAACCAATCTTGTGCATCCAAAAAGTTCATTTGTGTCATTGGATTAACATTTAGGTCATTTTCGTCCTCCCTAGGCTTATTTATGTGCAATTAGGGTTTTTAACCAATCTTGTGCATCCAATAAGTTCATTTGTGTCATTGGATGAACATTTAGGTCATTTTCGTCCTCCCTAGGCTTATTCTTGTCCAATTAGGGTTTTTAACCAATCTTGTGCGTCCAATAAGTTCAGTTGTGTCATTGGATGAACATTTAGGTCATTTTCGTCCTCCCTAGGCTTATTCTTGTCCAATTAGGGTTTTTAACCAATCTTGTGCATCCAATAAGTTCATTTGTGTCATTGGATGAACATTTAGGTCATTTTCGTCCTCCCTATGCATATTCTTATCCAATTATGGTTTTTAACCAATCTTGTGCATCCAATAGGTGTGTTTGTGTCATTGGATGAACATTTAGGTCATTTTCGTCCTCCCTAGGCTTATTCTTGTCCAATTAGGGTTTTTAACCAATCTTGTGCATCCAATAAGTTCATTTGTGTCATTGGATGAACATTTAGGTCATTTCCGTCCTCCCTAGGCTTATTCTTGTCCAATTAGGGTTTTTAACCAATCTTGTGCATCCAATAGGTGTATTTGTGTCATTGGATGAACATTTAGGTCATTTTCGTCCTCCCTAGGCTTATTCTTGTCCAATTAGGGTTTTTAAGCAATCTTGTGCATCCAATAAGTTCATTTGTGTCATTGGATTAACATTTAGGTCATCTTCGTCCTCCCTAGGCTTATTCTTGTCCAATTAGGGTTTTTAACCAATCTTGTGCATCCAATAGGTGTATTTGTGTCATTGGATGAACATTTAGGTCATTTTCGTCCTCCCTAGGCTTATTCTTGTCCAATTAGGGTTTTTAAGCAATCTTGTGCATCCAATAAGTTCATTTGTGTCATTGGATGAACATTTAGGTCATTTTCGTCCTCCATAGGCTTATTCTTGTCCAATTAGGGTTTCTAACCAATCTTGTGCATCGAATAGGTGTATTTGTGTCATTGGATGAACATTTAGGTCATTTTCGTCCTCCCTAGGCTTATTCTTGTCCAATTAGGGTTTTTAACCAATCTTGTGCATCCAATAAGTTCATTTGTGTCATTGGATGAACATTTAGGTCATTTTCGTCCTCCCTAGGCTTATTCTTGTCCAATTAGGGTTTTCAACCCATCTTGTGCATCCAATAAGTTCATTTGTGTCATTGGATGAACATTTAGGTCATTTTCGTCCTCCCTAGGCTTATTCTTGTCCAATTAGGGTTTTTAACCAATCTTGTGCATCCAATAAGTTCATTTGTGTCATTGGATGAACATTTAGGTCATTTTCGTCCTTCCTAGGCTTATTCTTGTCCAATTAGAGTTTTTAACCAATCTTGTGCATCCAATAGGTGTGTTTGTGTCATTGGATGAACATTTAGGTCATTTTCGTCCTCCCTAGGCTTATTCTTGTCCAATTAGGGTTTTTAACCAATCTTGTGCATCCAATAAGTTCATTTGTGTCATTGGATGAACATTTAGGTCATTTTCGTCCTCCCAAGGCTTTTTCTTCTCCAATTAGGGTTTCTAACCAATCTTGTGCATCCAATAGGTGTGTTTGTGTCATTGGATGAACATTTAGGTCATTTTCGTCCTCCCTAGTCTTATTCTTGTCCAATTAGGGTTTTAAGCAATCTTGTGCATCCAATAAGTTCATTTGTGTCAATGGATGAATATTTAGGTCATTTTCGACCTTCCTAGGCTTATTCTTGTCCAATTAGGGTTTCTAACCAATCTTGTGCATCCAATATGTGTGTTTGTGTCTTTGGATGAACATTTATGTCATTTTCGTCCTCCCTAGGCTTATTCTTGTCCAATTAGGGTTTTTAACCAATCTTGTGCATCCAATAAGTTCATTTGTGTCATTGGATTAACATTTAGGTCATTTTCGTCCTCCCTAGGCATATTCTTGTCCAATTAGGGTTTTTAACCAATCTTGTGCATCCAATAAGTTCATTTGTGTCATTGGATGAACATTAAGGTCATTTTCGTCCTCCCTAGGCTTATTCTTGTCCAATTAGGGTTTTTAACCAATCTTGTGCATCCAATAAGTTCATTTGTGTCATTGGATTAACATTTAGGTCATTTTCGTCCTCCCTAGGCATATTCTTGTCCAATTAGGGTTTTTAACCAATCTTGTGCTTCCCATAGGTGTGTTTATGTCATTGGATGATCAATTAGGTCATTTTCGTCCTCCCTAGGCTTATTCTTGTCCAATTAGGGTTTTTAACCAATCTTGTGCATCCAATAAGTTCATTTGTGTCATTGGATTAACATTTAGGTCATTTTCGTCCTCCCTAGGGTTATTTATGTGCAATTAGGGTTTTTAACCAATCTTGTGCATCCAATAAGTTCATTTGTGTCATTGGATTATTATTTAGGTCATTTTTGTCCTCCCTAGTCTTATTCTTGTCCAATTAGGGTTTTTACCCAATCTTGTGCATCCAAAAAGTTAATTTGTGTCATTGGATTAACATTTAGGTCATTTTCGTCCTCTCTAGGATTATTTATGTGCAATTAGGGTTTTTAACCAATCTTGTGCATCCAATAAGTTCATTTGTGTCATTGGATTAGCATTTAGGTCATTTTCGTCCTCCCTAGGCTTATTTATGTGCAATTAGGGTTTTTAACCAATCTTGTGCATCCAATAAGTTCATTTGTGTCATTGGATTAACATTTAGGTCATTTTCGTCCTCCCTAGAGTTATATATGGGCAATTAGGGTTTTTAACCAATCTTGTGCATCCAATAAGTTCATTTGTGTCATTGGATTAACATTTAGGTAATTTTCGTCCTCTCTAGGGTTATTTATGTGCAATTAGGGTTTTGAACCAATCTTGTGCATCCAATAAGTTCATTTGTGTCATTGGATTAACATTTAGGTCATTTTCGTCTTCCCTAGGATTATTTATGGGCAATTAGGGTTTTTAACCAATCTTGTGCATCCAATAAGTTCATTTGTGTCATTGGATTAACATTTAGGTCATTTTCGTCCTCTCTAGGGTTATTTATGTGCAATTAGGGTTTTTAACCAATCTTGTGCAACCAATAAGTTCGTTTGTTTCATTGGATTAACATTTTGGTCATTTTCGTCCACCCTAGGCTTATTTATGTGCAATTAGGGTTTTTAACCAATTTTGTGCATCCAAAAAGTTCATTTGTGTCATTGGATTAACATTTAGGTCATTTTCGGCTCCCTAGGGTTATTTATGGGCAATTAGGGTTTTTAACCATTCTTGTGCATGCAATAAGTTTATTTGTCTCATTGGATTAACATTTAGGTCATTTTGGTCCTCTCTAGGGTTATTTATGTGCAATTAGGGTTTTTAACTAATCTTGTGCATCCAATAAGTTCATTTGTGTCATTGGATTAATATTTAGGTCATTTTCGTCCTCCCTAGAGTTATATATGGGCAATTAGGGTTTTTAACCAATCTTGTGCATCCAATAAGTTCATTTGTGTCATTGGATTAACATTTAGGTAATTTTCGTCCACTCTAGGGTTATTTATGTGCAATTAGGGTTTTGAACCAATCTTGTGCATCCAATAAGTTCATTTGTGTCATTGGATTAACATTTAGGTCATTTTCGTCTTCCCTAGGATTATTTATGGGCAATTAGGGTTTTTAACCAATCTTGTGCATCCAATAAGTTCATTTGTGTCATTGGATTAACATTTAGGTCATTTTCGGCTCCCTAGGGTTATTTATGGGCAATTAGGGTTTTTAACCATTCTTGTGCATCCAATAAGTTTATTTGTCTCATTGGATTAACATTTAGGTCATTTTGGTCCTCTCTAGGGTTATTTATGTGCAATTAGGGTTTTTAACTAATCTTGTGCATCCAATAAGTTCATTTGTGTCATTGGATTAACATTTAGGTCATTTTCGTCCTCTCTAGGGTTATTTATGTGCAATTAGGGTTTTTAACCAATCTTGTGCATCCAATAAGTTCATTTGTGTCATTGGATTAACATTTAGGTTATTTTCGTCCTCCCAAGGCTTATTCTTGTGCAATTAGGGCTTTTAACAAATCTTCTGCATCCAAAAAGTTCATTTGTGTATTTGAATTGACATTTAGGCCATTTTCGTCCTCTATAGGCTTATTCTTGTGTAATTATGGTTTTTATCCAATCTTGTGCATCCAATAAGTTCGTTTGTGTCATTGGATTAACATTTTGGTCATTTTCGTCCTCCCTAGGCTTATTTATGTGCAATTAGGGTTTTTAACCAATCTTGTGCATCCAATAAGTTCATTTGTGTCATTGGATTAACATTTAGGTCATTTTCGTCCTCCCTAGGGTTATATATGGGCAATTAGGGTTTTTAACCAATCTTGTGCATACAATAAGTTCATTTGTGTCATTGGATTAACATTTAGGTCATTTTCGTCCTCCCTAGGCTTATTCTTGTCCAATTAGGGTTTTTATCCAATCTTGTGCATCCAATATGTTCATTTGTGTCATTTGATTAACATTTAGGTCATTTTCGTCCTCTATATGCTTATTCTTGTGTAATTATGGTTTTTAACCAATCTTGTGCATCCAATAAGTTCGTTTGTGTCATTGGATTAACATTTTGGTCATTTTCGTCCTCCCTAGGCTTATTTATGTGCAATTAGGGTTTTTAACCAATCTTGTGCATCCAATAAGTTCATTTGTGTCATTGGATTAACATTTAGGTCATTTTCGTCCTCCCTAGGGTTATATATGGGCAATTTGGGTTTTTAACCAATCTTGTGCATCCAATAAGTTCATTTGTGTCATTGGATTAACATTTAGGTCATTTTCGTCCTCTCTAGGGTTATTTATGTGCAATTAGGGTTTTTAACCAATCTTGTGCATCCAATAAGTTCATTTGTGTCATTGGATTAGCATTTAGGTCATTTTCGTCCTCCCTAGGCTTATTTATGTGCAATTAGGGTTTTTAACCAATCTTGTGCATCCAATAAGTTCATTTGTGTCATTGGATTAACATTTAGGTCATTTTTGTCCTCCCTAGGGTTATATATGGGCAATTAGGGTTTTTAACCAATCTTGTGCATCCAATAAGTTCATTTGTGTCATTGGATTAACATTTAGGTCATTTTCGTCCTCCCTAGGGTTATATATGGGCAAATAGGGTTTTTAACCAATCTTGTGCATCCAATAAGTTCATTTGTGTCATTGGATTAACATTTAGGTCATTTTCGTCCTCTCTAGGGTTATTTATGTGCAATTAGGGTTTTTAACCAATCTTGTGCATCCAATAAGTTCATTTGAGTCATTGGATTAGCATTTAGGTCATTTTCGTCCTCCCTAGGCTTATTTATGTGCAATTAGGGTTTTTAACCAATCTTGTGCATCCAATAAGTTCATTTGTGTCATTGGATTAACATTTAGGTCATTTTCGTCCTCCCTAGGGTTATATATGGGCAATTAGGGTTTTTAACCAATCTTGTCCATCCAATAAGTTCATTTGTTTCATTGGATTAACATTTAGGTAATTTTCGTCCTCTCTAGGGTTATTTATGTGCAATTAGGGTTTTGAACCAATCTTGTGCATCCAATAAGTTCATTTGTGTCATTGGATTAGCATTTAGGTTGTTTTCGTCCTCCCTAGGCTTATTCTTGTGCAATTAGGGCTTTTAACCAATCTTGTGCATCCAAAAAGTTCATTTGTGTCTTTGAATTGACATTTAGGTCATTTTCGTCCTCTCTAGGGTTATTAATGTGCATTTAGGGTTTTTAACCAATCTTGTGCATACAATAAGTTCATTTGTGTCATTGGATTAACATTTAGGTCATTTTCGTCCTCCCTAGGCTTATTCTTGTCCAATTAGTGTTTTTAACCAATCTTGTGCATCCAATATGTTCATTTGTGTCATTTGATTAACATTTAGGTCATTTTCGTCCTCCCTAGAGTTATATATGGGCAATTAGGGTTTTTAACCAATCTTGTGCATCCAATAAGTTCATTTGTGTCATTGGATTAACATTTAGGTCATTTTCGTCCTCTCTAGGGTTATTTATGTGCAATTAGGGTTTTTAACCAATCTAGTGCATCCAATAAGTTCATTTGTGTCATTGGATTAACATTTAGGTCATTTTCGTCCTCCCTAGGCTTATTCTTGTGCAATTAGGGCTTTTAACAAATCTTGTGCATCCAAAAAGTTCATTTGTGTCTTTGAATTGACATTTAGGTCATTTTCGTCCTCTCTAGGGTTATTTATGTGCATTTAAGGTTTTTAACCAATCTTGTGCATACAATAAGTTCATTTGTGTCATTGGATTAACATTTAGGTCATTTTCGTCCTCCCTAGGCTTATTCTTGTCCAATTAGGGTTTTTATCCAATCTTGTGCATCCAATATGTTCATTTGTGTCATTTGATTAACATTTAGGTCTTTTTCGTCCTCTATAGGATTATTCTTGTGTAATTATGATTTTTAACCAATCTTGTGCATCCAATAAGTTCGTTTGTGTCATTGGATTAACATTTTGGTCATTTTCGTCCTCCCTAGGCTTATTTATGTGCAATTAGGGTTTTTAACCAATCTTGTGCATCCAATAAGTTCATTTGTGTCATTTGATTAACATTTAGGTCATTTTCGTCCTCCCTAGAGTTATATATGGGCAATTAGGGTTTTTAACCAATCTTGTGCATCCAATAAGTTCATTTGTGTCATTGGATTAACATTTAGGTCATTTTCGTCCTCTCTAGGGTTATTTATGTGCAATTAGGGTTTTTAACCAATCTAGTGCATCCAATAAGTTCATTTGTGTCATTGGATTAACATTTAGGTCATTTTCGTCCTCCCTAGGCTTATTCTTGTGCAATTAGGGCTTTTAACAAATCTTGTGCATCCAAAAAGTTCATTTGTGTCTTTGAATTGACATTTAGGTCATTTTCGTCCTCTCTAGGGTTATTTATGTGCATTTAAGGTTTTTAACCAATCTTGTGCATACAATAAGTTCATTTGTGTCATTGGATTAACATTTAGGTCATTTTCGTCCTCCCTAGGCTTATTCTTGTCCAATTAGGGTTTTTATCCAATCTTGTGCATCCAATATGTTCATTTGTGTCATTTGATTAACATTTAGGTCTTTTTCGTCCTCTATAGGATTATTCTTGTGTAATTATGATTTTTAACCAATCTTGTGCATCCAATAAGTTCGTTTGTGTCATTGGATTAACATTTTGGTCATTTTCGTCCTCCCTAGGCTTATTTATGTGCAATTAGGGTTTTTAACCAATCTTGTGCGTCCAATAAATTCATTTGTGTC
>JBBPBR010000008.1:20761621-20794495 GCA_037974775.1 Cicer pinnatifidum | reverse complement strand
TTTTTAACCAATCTTGTGCATCCAATAAGTTCGTTTGTGTCATTGGATTAACATTTTGGTCATTTTCGTCCTCCCTAGGCTTATTTATGTGCAATTAGGGTTTTTAACCAATCTTGTGCGTCCAATAAATTCATTTGTGTCATTGGATTAACATTTAGGTCATTTTCGTCCTCCCTAGGGTTATATATGGGCAATTAGGGTTTTTATCCAATCTTGTGCATCCAATAAGTTCATTTGTGTCATTGGATTAACATTTAGGTCATTTTCGTCCTCTCTAGGGTTATTTATGTGCAATTAGGGTTTTGAACCAATCTTGTGCATCCAATAAGTTCATTTGTGTCATTGGATTAGCATTTAGGTTATTTTCGTGCTCCCTAGGCTTATTCTTGTGCAATTAGGGCTTTTAACCAATCTTGTGCATCCAAAAAGTTCATTTGTGACTTTGAATTGACATTTAGGTCATTTTCGTCCTCTCTAGGGTTATTAATGTCCATTTAGGGTTTTTAACCAATCTTGTGCATACAATAAGTTCATTTGTGTCATTGGATTAACATTTAGGTCATTTTCGTCCTCCCTAGGCTTATTCTTGTCCAATTAGTGTTTTTAACCAATCTTGTGCATCCAATATGTTCATTTGTGTCATTTGATTAACATTTAGGTCATTTTCGTCCTCCCTAGAGTTATATATGGGCAATTAGGGTTTTTAACCAATCTTGTGCATCCAATAAGTTCATTTGTGTCATTGGATTAACATTTAGGTCATTTTCGTCCTCTCTAGGGTTATTTATGTGCAATTAGGGTTTTTAACCAATCTAGTGCATCCAATAAGTTCATTTGTGTCATTGGATTAACATTTAGGTCATTTTCGTCCTCCCTAGGCTTATTCTTGTGCAATTAGGGCTTTTAACAAATCTTGTGCATCCAAAAAGTTAATTTGTGTCTTTGAATTGACATTTAGGTCATTTTCGTCCTCTCTAGGGTTATTTATGTGCATTTAAGGTTTTTAACCAATCTTGTGCATACAATAAGTTCATTTGTGTCATTGGATTAACATTTAGGTCATTTTCGTCCTCCCTAGGCTTATTCTTGTCCAATTAGGGTTTTTATCCAATCTTGTGCATCCAATATGTTCATTTGTGTCATTTGATTAACATTTAGGTCTTTTTCGTCCTCTATAGGATTATTCTTGTGTAATTATGATTTTTAACCAATCTTGTGCATCCAATAAGTTCGTTTGTGTCATTGGATTAACATTTTGGTCATTTTCGTCCTCCCTAGGCTTATTTATGTGCAATTAGGGTTTTTAACCAATCTTGTGCATCCAATAAATTCATTTGTGTCATTGGATTAACATTTAGGTCATTTTCGTCCTCCCTAGGGTTATATATGGGCAATTAGGGTTTTTATCCAATCTTGTGCATCCAATAAGTTCATTTGTGTCATTGGATTAACATTTAGGTCATTTTCGTCCTCTCTAGGGTTATTTATGTGCAATTAGGGTTTTGAACCAATCTTGTGCATCCAATAAGTTCATTTGTGTCATTGGATTAGCATTTAGGTTATTTTCGTGCTCCCTAGGCTTATTCTTGTGCAATTAGGGCTTTTAACCAATCTTGTGCATCCAAAAAGTTCATTTGTGACTTTGAATTGACATTTAGGTCATTTTCGTCCTCTCTAGGGTTATTAATGTCCATTTAGGGTTTTTAACCAATCTTGTGCATACAATAAGTTCATTTGTGTCATTGGATTAACATTTAGGTCATTTTCGTCCTCCCTAGGCTTATTCTTGTCCAATTAGTGTTTTTAACCAATCTTGTGCATCCAATATGTTCATTTGTGTCATTTGATTAACATTTAGGTCATTTTCGTCCTCCCTAGAGTTATATATGGGCAATTAGGGTTTTTAACCAATCTTGTGCATCCAATAAGTTCATTTGTGTCATTGGATTAACATTTAGGTCATTTTCGTCCTCTCTAGGGTTATTTATGTGCAATTAGGGTTTTTAACCAATCTTGTGCATCCAATAAGTTCATTTGAGTCATTGGATTAGCATTTAGGTCATTTTCGTCCTCCCTAGGCTTATTTATGTGCAATTAGGGTTTTTAACCAATCTTGTGCATCCAATAAGTTCATTTGTGTCATTGGATTAACATTTAGGTCATTTTCGTCCTCCCTAGGGTTATATATGGGCAAATAGGGTTTTTAACCAATCTTGTGCATCCAATAAGTTCATTTGTGTCATTGGATTAACATTTAGGTCATTTTCGTCCTCCCTAGGGTTATATATGGGCAATTAGGGTTTTTAACCAATCTTGTCCATCCAATAAGTTCATTTGTGTCATTGGATTAACATTTAGGTAATTTTCGTCCTCTCTAGGGTTATTTATGTGCAATTAGGGTTTTGAACCAATCTTGTGCATCCAATAAGTTCATTTGTGTCATTGGATTAGCATTTAGGTTATTTTCGTCCTCCCTAGGCTTATTCTTGTGCAATTAGGGCTTTTAACCAATCTTGTGCATCCAAAAAGTTCATTTGTGTCTTTGAATTGACATTTAGGTCATTTTCGTCCTCTCTAGGGTTATTAATGTGCATTTAGGGTTTTTAACCAATCTTGTGCATCCAATAAGTTCATTTGTGTCATTGGATTAACATTTAGGTCATTTTCGTCCTCCCTAGGCTTATTCTTGTCCAATTAGGGTTTTTAACCAATCTTGTGCATCCAATATGTTCATTTGTGTCATTTGATTAACATTTAGGTCATTTTCGTCCTCCCTAGGCTTATTCTTGTCCAATTAGGGTTTTTAACCAATCTTGTGCATCCAATAAGTTCATTTGTGTCATTGGATTAACATTTAGGTCATTTTCGTCCTCTCTAGGGTTATTTATGTGCAATTAGGGTTTTGAACCAATCTTGTGCATCCAATAAGTTCATTTGTGTCATTGGATTAGCATTTAGGTTATTTTCGTCCTCCCTAGGCTTATTCTTGTGCAATTAGGGCTTTTAACCAATCTTGTGCATCCAAAAAGTTCATTTGTGTCTTTGAATTGACATTTAGGTCATTTTCGTCCTCTCTAGGGTTATTAATGTGCATTTAGGGTTTTTAACCAATCTTGTGCATACAATAAGTTCATTTGTGTCATTGGATTAACATTTAGGTCATTTTCGTCCTCCCTAGGCTTATTCTTGTCCAATTAGTGTTTTTAACCAATCTTGTGCATCCAATATGTTCATTTGTGTCATTTGATTAACATTTAGGTCATTTTCGTCCTCCCTAGAGTTATATATGGGCAATTAGGGTTTTTAACCAATCTTGTGCATCCAATAAGTTCATTTGTGTCATTGGATTAACATTTAGGTCATTTTCGTCCTCTCTAGGGTTATTTATGTGCAATTAGGGTTTTTAACCAATCTAGTGCATCCAATAAGTTCATTTGTGTCATTGGATTAACATTTAGGTCATTTTCGTCCTCCCTAGGCTTATTCTTGTGCAATTAGGGCTTTTAACAAATCTTGTGCATCCAAAAAGTTCATTTGTGTCTTTGAATTGACATTTAGGTCATTTTCGTCCTCTCTAGGGTTATTTATGTGCATTTAAGGTTTTTAACCAATCTTGTGCATACAATAAGTTCATTTGTGTCATTGGATTAACATTTAGGTCATTTTCGTCCTCCCTAGGCTTATTCTTGTCCAATTAGGGTTTTTATCCAATCTTGTGCATCCAATATGTTCATTTGTGTCATTTGATTAACATTTAGGTCTTTTTCGTCCTCTATAGGATTATTCTTGTGTAATTATGATTTTTAACCAATCTTGTGCATCCAATAAGTTCGTTTGTGTCATTGGATTAACATTTTGGTCATTTTCGTCCTCTCTAGGGTTATTTATGTGCAATTAGGGTTTTTAACCAATCTTGTCCATCCAATAAGTTCATTTGTGTCATTGGATTAACATTTAGGTAATTTTCGTCCTCTCTAGGGTTATTTATGTGCAATTAGGGTTTTGAACCAATCTTGTGCATCCAATAAGTTCATTTGTGTCATTGGATTAGCATTTAGGTTATTTTCGTCCTCCCTAGGCTTATTCTTGTGCAATTAGGGCTTTTAACCAATCTTGTGCATCCAAAAAGTTCATTTGTGTCTTTGAATTGACATTTAGGTCATTTTCGTCCTCTCTAGGGTTATTAATGTGCATTTAGGGTTTTTAACCAATCTTGTGCATACAATAAGTTCATTTGTGTCATTGGATTAACATTTAGGTCATTTTCGTCCTCCCTAGGCTTATTCTTGTCCAATTAGTGTTTTTAACCAATCTTGTGCATCCAATAAGTTCATTTGTGTCATTGGATTAACATTTAGGTCATTTTCGTCCTCCCTAGGCATATTCTTGTCCAATTAGGGTTTCTAACCAATCTTGTGCATCCAATAGGTGTGTTTGTGTCATTGGATGAACATTAAGGTCATTTTCGTCCTCCCTAGGCTTATTCTTGTCCAATTAGGGTTTTTAACCAATCTTGTGCATCCAATAAGTTCATTTGTGTCATTGGATTAACATTTAGGTCATTTTCGTCCTCCCTAGGCATATTCTTGTCCAATTAGGGTTTTTAACCAATCTTATGCATCCAATAGGTGTCTTTGTGTCATTGGATGATCAATTAGGTCATTTTCGTCTTCCCTAGGCTTATTCTTGTCCAATTAGGGTTTTTAACCAATCTTATGCATCCAATAGGTGTCTTTGTGTCATTGGATGATCAATTAGGTCATTTTCGTCTTCCCTAGGCTTATTCTTGTCCAATTAGGGTTTTTAACCAATCTTGTGCATCCAATAGGTGTGTTTGTGTCATTGGATGATCAATTAGGTCATTTTCGTCCTCCCAAGGCTTATTCTTGTCCAATTAGGGTTTTTAACCAATCTTGTGCATCCAATAAGTTCATTTGTGTCATTGGATTAACATTTAGGTCATTTTCGTCCTCCCTAGGCATATTCTTGTCCAATTAGGGTTTTTAACCAATCTTGTGCATCCAATAGGTGTGTTTGTGTCATTGGATGATCAATTAGGTTATTTTCGTCCTCCCTATGCTTATTCTTGTCCAATTAGGGCTTTTAACCAATCTTGTGCATCCAATAGGTGTGTTTGAGTCATTGGATGACCAATTAGTTCATTTTCGTACCTCCTAGGCATATTCTTGTCCAATTAGGGTTTTTAACCAATCTTGTGCATCCAATAGGTGTGTTTGTGGCAATGGATGATCAATTAGGTCATTTTCGTCCTCCCTAGGCTTATTCTTGTCCAATTAGGGTTTTTAACCAATCTTGTGCATCCAATAGGCGTGTTTGTGTCATTGGATGCTCAATTAGGTCATTTTCGTCCTCCTTAGGCTTTTTCTTGTCCAATTAGGGTTTTTAACCAATCTTGTGCATCCAATAAGTTCATTTGTGTCATTGGATTAACATTTAGGTCATTTTCGTCCTCCCTAGGCATATTCTTGTCCAATTAGGGTTTTTAACCAATCTTGTGCATCCAATAGGTGTGTTTGTGTCATTGGATGGTCAATTAGGTCATTTTCGTCCTTTCTATGCTTATTCTTGTCCAATTAGGGTTTTTAACCAATCTTGTGCATCCAATAAGTTCATTTGTGTCATTGGATTAACATTTAGGTCATTTTCGTCCTCCCTAGGCATATTCTTGTCCAATTAGGGTTTTTAACCAATCTTTGGCATCCAATAGGTGTGTTTGTGTCATTGGATGATCAATTAGGTTATTTTCGTCCTCCCTAGGCTTATTCTTGTCCAATTAGGGTTTTTAACCAATCTTGTGCATCCAATAGGTGTGTTTGTGTCATTGGATGATCAATTAGGTCATTTTCGTCCTCCCTAGGCTTATTCTTGTCCAATTAGGGTTTTTAACCAATCTTTGCATCCAATAACTTTGTTTGTGTCATTGAATTAATATTTAGGTCATTTTCGTCCTCCCTAGGCATATTCTTGTCCAATTAGGGTTTTTAACCAATCTTGTGCATCCAATAGGTGTGTTTGTGTCATTGGATGATCAATTAGGTCATTTTCGTCCTCCCTAGGCATATTCTTGTCCAATTAGGGTTTTTAACCAATCTTGTGCATCCAATAGATGTGTTTGTGTCATTGGATGATCAATTAGGTCATTTTCGTCCTCCCTAGGCATCTTCTTATCCAATTAGGGTTTTTAACCAATCTTGTGCATCCAATAGGTGTGTTTGTGTCATTGGATGAGCAATTAGGTCATTTTCGTCCTCCCTAGACTTATTCTTGTCAAATTAGGGTTTTTAACCAATCTTGTGCATCCAATAACTTTGTTTGTGTCATTGAATTAATATTTAAGTCATTTTCGTCCTCCCTAGGCATATTCTTGTCCAATTAGGGTTTTTAACCAATCTTGTGCATCCAATAGGTGTGTTTGTGTCATTGGATGATCAATTAGGTCATTTTCGTCCTCCCTAGGCATATTCTTGTCCAATTAGGGTTTTTAACCAATCTTGTGCATCAAATAGGTGTGTTTGTGTCATTGGATGATCAATTAGGTCATTTTCGTCCTTTCTATGCTTATTCTTGTCCAATTAGGGTTTTTAACCAATCTTATGCATCCAATAAGTTCATTTGTGTTATTGGATGATCAATTAGGTCATTTTCGTCCTCCCTAGGCATATTGTTGTCCAATTAGGGTTTTTAACCAATCTTGTGCTTCCAATAGGTGTGTTTGTGTCATTGGATGATCAATTAGGTCATTTTCGTCCTCCCTAGGCTTATTCTTGTCCAATTAGGGTTTTTAACCAATCTTGTGCATCCAATAACTTTGTTTGTGTCATTGAATTAATATTTAGGTCATTTTCGTCCTCCCTAGGCATATTCTTGTCCAATTAGGGTTTTTAACCAATCTTGTGCATCCAATAGGTGTGTTTGTGTCATTGGATGATCAATTAGGTCATTTTCGTTCCCCCTAGGCTTATTCTTGTCCAATTAGGGTTTTTCACCAATCTTGTGCATCCAATAACTTTGTTTGTGTCATTGAATTAATATTTAGGTCATTTTCGTCCTCCCTAGGCATATTCTTGTCCAATTAGGGTTTTTAACCAATCTTGTGCATCCAATAGGTGTGTTTGTGTCATTGGATGATCAATTAGGTCATTTTCGTCCTCCCTAGGCTTATTCTTGTCCAATTAGGGTTTTTAACCAATCTTGTGCATCCAATAACTTTGTTTGTGTCATTGAATTAATATTTAGGTCATTTTCGTCCTCCCTAGGCATATTCTTGTCCAATTAGGGTTTTTAACCAATCTTGTGCATCCAATAGGTGTGTTTGTGTCATTGGATGATCAATTAGGTCATTTTCGTCCTCCCTACGCTTATTGTTGTCCAATTAGGGTTTTTAACCAATCATGAGCATCCAATAGGTGTGTTTGGGTCATTGGATGATCAATTAGGTCATTTTCGTCCTCCCTAGGCATATTCTTGTCCAATTAGGGTTTTTAACCAATCTTGTGCATCCAATAGGTGTGTTTGTGTCATTGGATGATCAATTAGGTCATTTTCGTCCTCCCTAGGCATATTCTTGTCCAATTAGGGTTTTTAACCAATCTTGTGCATCCAATAGGTGTGTTTGTGTCATTGGATGATCAATTAGGTCATTTTCGTCCTTCCTAGGCTTATTCTTGTCCAATTAGGGTTTTTAACCAATCTTGTGCATCCAATAAATTGAGTTGTGTCATTGGATTAACATTTAGGTCATTTTCGTCCTCCCTAGGCTTATTCTTGTCCAATTAGGGTTTTTAACCAATCTTGTGCATCCAATAGGTGTGTTTGTGTCATTGGATGATCAATTAGGTCATTTTCGTCCTCCCTAGGCATATTCTTGTCCAATTAGGGTTTTTAACCAATCTTGTGCATCCAATAGGTGTGTTTGTGGCAATGGTTGATCAATTAGGTCATTTTCGTCCTCCCTAGGCTTATTCTTGTCCAATTAGGTTTTTTAACAATTCTTGTGCATCCAATAGGTGTGTTTGTGTCATTGGATGATCAATTAGGCCATTTTTGTCCTCCCTAGGCTTATTCTTGTCCAATTAGGGTTTTTAACCAATCTTGTGCATCCAATAAGTTCATTTGTGTCATTGGATTAACATTTAGGTCATTTTCGTCCTCCCTAGGCTTATTCTTGTCCAATTAGGGTTTTTAACCAATCTTGTGCATCCAACAATAAGTTCATTTGTGTCATTGGATTAAAATTTAGGTCATTTTCGTCCTCCCTAGGCTTATTCTTGTGCAATTAGGGTTTTTAATCAATCTTGTGCATCCAAATAGTTTATTTGTGTCATTGGATTAACATTTAGGTCATTTTGGTCCTCTCTAGGCTTATTTATATGCAATTAGGGTTATTAACCAATCTTGTGCATCCAAAAAGTTCATTTGTGTCTTTGAATTGACATTTAGGTCATTTTCGGTCTCTCTAGGGTTATTTATGTGCAATTAGGGTTTTTAACCAATCTTGTGCATCCAATAAGTTCATTTGTGTCATTGGATTAACATTTAGGTCATTTTCGTCCTCCCTAGGCTTATTTTTGTGCAATTAGGGTTTTTAACCAATCTTGTGCATCCAATAAGTTCATTTGTGTCATTGGATTAACATTTAGGTCATTTTCGTCCTCCCTAGGGTTATTTATGGGCAATTAGGGTTTTTAACCAATCTTGTGCATCCAATAAGTTCATTTGTGTCATTGGATTATTATTTAGGTCATTTTTGTCCTCCCTAGGCTTATTCTTGTCCAATTAGGGTTTTTACCCAATCTTGTGCATCCAAAAAGTTAATTTGTGTCATTGGATTAACATTTAGGTCATTTTCGTCCTCTCTAGGGTTATTTATGTGCAATTAGGGTTTTTAACCAATCTTGTGCATCCAATAAGTTCATTTGTGTCATTGGATTAGCATTTAGGTCATTTTCGTCCTCCCTAGGCTTATTTATGTGCAATTAGGGTTTTTAACCAATCTTGTGCATCCAATAAGTTCATTTGTGTCATTGGATTAACATTTAGGTCATTTTCGTCCTCCATAGGGTTATATATGGGAAATTAGGGTTTTTAACCAATCTTGTGCATCCAATAAGTTCATTTGTGTCATTGGATTAACATTTAGGTCATTTTGGTCCTCCCTAGGGTTATATATGGGCAAATAGGGTTTTTAACCAATCTTGTGCATCCAATAAGTTCATTTGTGTCATTGGATTAACATTTAGGTCATTTTCGTCCTCTCTAGGGTTATTTATGTGCAATTAGGGTTTTTAACCAATCTTGTGCATCCAATAAGTTCATTTGTGTCATTGGATTAACATTTATGTCATTTTCGTCCTCCCTAGGCTTATTCTTGTCCAATTAGGGTTTTTAGCCAGTCTTGTGCATCCAATAAGTTCATTTGTGTCATTGGATTAACATTTAGGTCATTTTCGTCCTCCCTAGGGTTATTTATGGGCAATTAGGATTTTTAACCAATCTTGTGCATCCAATAAGTTCATTTGTGTCATTGGATTAACATTTAGGTCATTTTCGTCCTCTCTAGGGTTATTTATGTGCAATTAGGGTTTTTAACCAATCTTGTGCATCCAATAAGTTCATTTGTGTCATTGGATTAACATTTAGGTTATTTTCGTCCTCCCTATGCTTATTCTTGTCCATTTAGGGTTTTTATCCAATCTTGTGCATCCAATATGTTCATTTGTGTCATTTGATTAACATTTAGGTCATTTTTGTCCTCTATAGGCTTATTCTTGTGTAATTATGGTTTTTAACCAATCTTGTGCATCCATAAAGTTCATTTGTGTCATTGGATTAACATTTAGGTCATTTTCGTCCTCCCTAGGGTTATTTATGGGCAATTAGGTTTTTTAACCAATCTTGTGCATCCAATAAGTTCGTTTGTGTCATTGGATTAACATTTTGGTCATTTTCGTCCTCTCTAGGGTTATTTATGTGCAATTAGGGTTTTTAACCAATCTTGTGCATCCAATAAGTTCATTTGTGTCATTGGATTAACATTTAGGTCATTTTCGTCCTCCCTAGGGTTATATATGGGAAATTAGGGTTTTTAACCAATCTTGTGAATCCAATAAGTTCAATTGTGTCATTGGATTAACATTTAGGTCATTTTCGACCTCCCTAGGGTTATATATGGGCAAATAGGGTTTTTAACCAATCTTGTGCATCCAATAAGTTCATTTGTGTCATTGGATTAGCATTTAGGTCATTTTCGTCCTCCCTAGGCTTATTTATGTGCAATTAGGGTTTTTAACCAATCTTGTGCATCCAATAAGTTCATTTGTGTCATTGGATTAACATTTAGGTCATTTTCGTCCTCCCTAGAGTTATATATGGGCAATTAGGGTTTTTAACCAATCTTGTGCATCCAATAAGTTCATTTGTGTCATTGGATTAACATTTAGGTCATTTTCGTCCTCTCTAGGGTTATTTATGTGCAATTAGGGTTTTGAACCAATCTTGTGCATCCAATAAGTTCATTTGTGTCATTGGATTAACATTTAGGTCATTTTCGTCCTCCCTAGGCTTATTCTTGTCCAATTAGGGTTTTTAACCAATCTTGTGCATCCAAAAAGTTCATTTGTGTCGTTGGATTAACATTTAGGTCATTTTCGTCCTTCCTAGGCTTATTCTTGTCCAATTATGGTTTCTAACCAATCTTGTGCATCCAATAGGTGTGTTTGTGTCATTGGATGAACATTTAGGTCATTTTCGTCCTCCCAAGGCTTATTCTTGTCCAATTAGGGTTTCTAACCAATCTTGTGCATCCAATAGGTGTGTTTGTGTCATTGGATGAACATTTAGTTCATTTTCGTCCTCCCTAGGCTTATTCTTGTCCAATTAGGGTTTTTAACCAATCTTGTGCATCCAATAACTTCATTTGTGTCATTGGATGAACATTTAGGTCATTTTCGTCCTCCCTAGGCTTATTCTTGTCCAATTAGGGTTATTAACCAATCTTTTGCATCCAATAGGTGTGTTTGTGTCATTGGATGAACATTTAGGTCATTTTCGACCTCCCTAGGCTTACTCTTGTCCAATTAGGGTTTTTAACCAATCTTGTGCATCCAATAAGTTCATTTGTGTCATTGGATGAACATTTAGGTCATTTTCTTCCTCCCAAGGCATATTCTTGTCCAATTAGGGTTTCTAACCAATCTTGTGCACCCAATAGGTGTGTTTGTGTCATTGGATGAACATTTAGGTCATTTTCGTCCTCCCTAGTCTTATTCTTGTCCAATTAGGGTTTTTAACCAATCTTGTGCATCCAATAAGTTCATTTGTGTCATTGGATTATCATTTAGGTCATTTTCGTCCTCCCTATGCTTATTCTTGTCCAATTAGGGTTTCTAACCAATCTTGTGCATCCAATAAGTTGATTTGTGTCATTGGATAAACATTTAGGTCATTTTCGTCCTCCCTAGGCTTATTCTTGTCCAATTAGGGTTTTTAACCAATCTTGTGCATCCAAAAAGTTCATTTGTGTCATTGGATTAACATTTAGGTCATTTTCGTCCTTCCTAGGCTTATTCTTGTCCAATTAGGGTTTCTAACCAATCTTGTGCATCCAATAGGTGTGTTTGTGTCATTGGATGAACATTTAGGTCATTTTCGTCCTCCCTAGGCTTATTCTTGTCCAATTAGGGTTTTTAACCAATCTTGTGCATCCAATAAGTTCATTTGTGTCATTGGATGAACATTTAGGTCATTTTCGTCCTCCCTAGGCTTATTCTTGTCCAATTAGGGTTATTAACCAATCTGGTGCATCCAATAGGTGTGTTTGTGTCATTGGATGAACATTTAGGTCTTTTTCGATCTCCCTAGGCTTATTCTTGTCCAATTAGGGTTTTTAATCAATCTTGTGCATCCAATAACTTCATTTGTGTCATTGGATGAACATTTAGGTCATTTTCGTCCTCCCTAGGCTTATTCTTGTTCAATTAGGGTTTCTAACCAATCTTGTGCATCCAATAGGTGTGTTTGTGTCATTGGATGAACATTTAGGTCATTTTCGTCCTTCCTAGGCTTATTCTTGTCCAATTAGGGTTTTTAACCAATCTTGTGCATCCAATAAGTTCAATTGTGTCATTGGATGAACATTTAGGTCATTTTCGTCCTCCCTAGGCTTATTCTTGTCCAATTAGGGTTTTTAACCAATCTTGTGCATCCAATAAGTTCATTTGTGTCATTGGATGAACATTTAGGTCATTTTCGTCCTCCCTATGCTTATTCTTATCCAATTAGGGTTTTTAACCAATCTAGTGCATCCAATAGGTGTGTTTGTGACATTGGATGAACATTTAGGCCATTTTCGTCCTCCCTAGGCTTATTCTTGTCCCATTAGGGTTTTTAACCAATCTTGTGCATCCAATAAGTTCAATTGTGTCATTGGATGAACATTTAGGTCATTTTCGTCCTCCCTAGGCTTATTCTTGTCCAATTAGGGTTTTTAACCAATCTTGTGCATCCAATAGGTGTGTTTAGTCATTTGATGAACATTTAGGTTATTTTCATCTTCCCTAGGCTTATTCTTGTCCAATTAGGGTTTTTAACCAATCTTGTGCATCCAATAAGTTCATTTGTGTCATTGGATTAACATTTAGGTCATTTTCGTCCTCCCTAGGCTTATTCTTGTCCAATTAGGGTTTTTAACCAATCTTGTGTATCCAATAGGTTTGTTTGTGTCATTGGATGATCAATTAGGTCATTTTCGTCCTCCCTAGGCTTATTCTTGTCCAATTAGGGTTTTTAACCAATCTTGTGCATCCAATAACTTTGTTTGTGTCATTGAATTAATATTTAGGTCATTTTCGTCCTCCCTAGGCATATTCTTGTCCAATTAGGGTTTTTAACCAATCTTGTGCATCCAATAGGTGTGTTTGTGTCATTGGATGATCAATTAGGTCATTTTCGTTCCCCCTAGGCTTATTCTTGTCCAATTAGGGTTTTTCACCAATCTTGTGCATCCAATAACTTTGTTTGTGTCATTGAATTAATATTTAGGTCATTTTCGTCCTCCCTAGGCATATTCTTGTCCAATTAGGGTTTTTAACCAATCTTGTGCATCCAATAGGTGTGTTTGTGTCATTGGATGATCAATTAGGTCATTTTCGTCCTCCCTAGGCTTATTCTTGTCCAATTAGGGTTTTTAACCAATCTTGTGCATCCAATAACTTTGTTTGTGTCATTGAATTAATATTTAGGTCATTTTCGTCCTCCCTAGGCATATTCTTGTCCAATTAGGGTTTTTAACCAATCTTGTGCATCCAATAGGTGTGTTTGTGTCATTGGATGATCAATTAGGTCATTTTCGACCTCCCTAGGCTTATTGTTGTCCAATTAGGGTTTTTAACCAATCTTGTGCATCCAATAGGTGTGTTTGTGTCATTGGATTATCAATTAGGTCATTTTCGTCCTCCCTAGGCATATTCTTGTCCAATTAGGGTTTTTAACCAATCTTGTGCATCCAATAGGTGTGTTTGTGTCATTGGATGATCAATTAGGTCATTTTCCTCCTCCCTAGGCATATTCTGGTCCAATTAGGGTTTTTAACCAATCTTGTGCATCCAATAGGTGTGTTTGTGTCATTGGATGATCAATTAGGTCATTTTCGTCCTCCCTAGGCATATTCTTGTCCAATTAGGGTTTTTAACCAATCTTGTGCATCCAATAAGTTTGTTTATGTCATTGAATTAATATTTCGGTCATTTCTGTCCTCCCTAGGTATATTCTTGTCCAATTAGGGTTTTTAACCAATCTTGTGCATCCAATAGGTGTGTTTGTGTCATTGGATGATCAATTAGGTCATTTTCGTCCTCCCTAGGCATATTCTTGTCCAATTAGGGTTTTTAACCAATCTTGTGCATCCAATAACTTCATTTGTGTCATTGGATTAACATTTAGGTCATTTTCGTCCTCCCTAGGCTTATTCTTGTCCAATTAGGGTTTTTAACCAATCTTGTGCATCCAATAAGTTCGTTTGTGTCATTGGATTAACATTTAGGTCATTTTCGTCCTCCCTAGGCTTATTCTTGTGCAATTAAGGTTTTAACCAATCTTGTGCATCCAATAAATTCATTTGTTTCATTGGATTAACATTTAGGTCATTTTCGTCCTCCCTAGGCTTATTTATGTGCAATTAGGGTTTTTAACCAATCTTGTGCATCCAATAAGTTCATTTGTGTCATTGGATTAACATTTAGGTCATTTTCGTCCTCCATAGGGTTATATATGGGAAATTAGGGTTTTTAACCAATCTTGTGCATCCAATAAGTTCATTTGTGTCATTGGATTAACATTTAGGTCATTTTGGTCCTCCCTAGGGTTATATATGGGCAAATAGGGTTTTTAACCAATCTTGTGCATCCAATAAGTTCATTTGTGTCATTGGATTAACATTTAGGTCATTTTCGTCCTCTCTAGGGTTATTTATGTGCAATTAGGGTTTTTAACCAATCTTGTGCATCCAATAAGTTCATTTGTGTCATTGGATTAACATTTAGGTAATTTTCGTCCTCTCTAGGGTTATTTATGTGCAATTAGGGTTTTTAACCAATCTTGTGCATCCAATAAGTTCATTTGTGTCATTGGATTAGCATTTAGGTCATTTTCGTCCTCCCTAGGCTTATTTATGTGCAATTAGGGTTTTTAACCAATCTTGTGCATCCAATAAGTTCATTTGTGTCATTGGATTAACATTTAGGTCATTTTCGTCCTCCCTAGAGTTATATATGGGCAATTAGGGTTTTTAACCAATCTTGTGCATCCAATAAGTTCATTTGTGTCATTGGATTAACATTTAGGTAATTTTCGTCCTCTCTAGGGTTATTTATGTGCAATTAGGGTTTTTAACCAATCTTGTGCATCCAATAAGTTCATTTGTGTCATTGGATTAACGTTTAGGTCATTTTCGTCCTCTCTAGGGTTATTTATGTGCAATTAGGGTTTTTAACCAATCTTGTGGATCCAATAAGTTCATTTGTGTCATTGGATTAGCATTTAGGTCATTTTCGTCCTCCCTAGGCTTATTTATGTGCAATTAGGGTTTTTAACCAATCTTGTGCATACAATAAGTTCATTTGTGTCATTGGATTAACATTTAGGTCATTCTCGTCCTCCCTAGAGTTATATATGGGCAATTAGGGTTTTTAACCAATCTTGTGCATTAAATAAGTTCATTTGTGTCATTGGATTAACATTTAGGTAATCTTCGTCCTCTCTAGGGTTATTTATGTGCAATTAGGGTTTTGAACCAATCTTGTGCATCCAATAAGTTCATTTGTGTCATTGGATTAGCATTTAGGTTATTTTCGTCCTCCCTAGGCTTATTCTTGTGCAATTAGGGCTTTTAACCAATCTTGTGCATCCAAAAAGTTCATTTGTGTCTTTGAATTGACATTTAGGTCATTTTCGTCCTCTCTAGGGTTATTAATGTGCATTTATGGTTTTTAACCAATCTTGTGCATACAATAAGTTCATTTGTGTCATTGGATTAACATTTAGGTCATTTTCGTCCTCCCTAGGCTTATTCTTGTCCAATTAGTGTTTTTATCCAATCTTGTGCATCCAATATGTTCATTTGTGTCATTGGATTAACATTTAGGTCATTTTCGTCCTCCCTAGAGTTATATATGGGCAATTAGGGTTTTTAACCAATCTTGTGCATCCAATAAGTTCATTTGTGTCATAGGATTAACATTTAGGTCATTTTCGTCCTCCCTAGAGTTATATATGGGCAATTAGGGTTTTTAACCAATCTTGTGCATCCAATAAGTTCATTTGTGTCATTGGATTAACATTTAGGTCATTTTTGTCCTCTCTAGGGTTATTTATGTGCAATTAGGGTTTTTAACCAATCTTGTGCATACAATAAGTTCATTTGTGTCATTGGATTAGCATTTAGGTCATTTTCGTCCTCCCTAGGCTTATTCTTGTCCAATTAGGGTTTTTAACCAATCTTGTGCACCCAATAAGTTCATTTGTGTCATTGGATTAACATTTAGGTCATTTTCGTCCTCCCTAGGCTTATTCTTGTCCAATTAGGGTTTTTAACCAATCTTGTGCATCCAATAAGTTCATTTGTGTCATTGGATTATTATTTAGGTCATTTTCGTCCTCCCTAGGCTTATTCTTGTCCAATTAGGGTTTTTAACCAATCTTGTGCATCCAAAAAGTTAATTTGTGTCTTTGGATTAACATTTAGGTCATTTTCCTCCTCTCTAGGGTTATTTATGTGCAATTAGGGTTTTTAACCAATCTTGTGCATCCAATGAGTTCATGTGTGTCATTGGATTAACATTTAGGTCATTTTCATCCTCCCTAGGCTTATCGTTTTGCAATTAGGGTTTTTAACCAATCTTGAGCATCCAATAAGTTCGTTTGTGTCATTGGATTAACATTTTGGTCATTTTCGTCCTCCCTAGGCTTATTTATTTGCAATTAGGGTTTTAACCAATCTTGTGCATCCAATAAGTTTATTTGTGTCATTGGATTAACATTTAGGTCATTTTCGTCCTCCCTAGGGTTATATACGGGCAATTAGGGTTTTTAACCAAACTTGTGCATCCAATAAGTTCATTTGTATCATTGGATTAACATTTCGGTCATTTTCGTCCTCTCTAGGGTTATTTATGTGCAATTAGGGTTTTTAACCAATCTTGTGCATCCAATAAGTTCATTTGTGTCATTGGATTAACATTTAGGTCATTTTCGTCCTCTCTAGGGTTATTTATGTGCAATTAGGGTTTTTAACCAATCTTGTGCATCCAATAAGTTCATTTGTGTCATTGGATTAACATTTAGGTCATTTTCGTCTTCCCTAGGATTATTTATGGGCAATTAGGGTTTTTAACCAATCTTGTGCATCCAATAAGTTCATTTGTGTCATTGGATTAACATTTAGGTCATTTTCGTCCTCTCTAGGGTTATTTATGTGCAATTAGGGTTTTTAACCAATCTTGTGCACCCAATAAGTTCGTTTGTTTCATTGGATTAACATTTTGGTCATTTTCGTCCTCCCTAGGCTTATTTATGTGCAATTAGGGTTTTTAACCAATTTTGTGCATCCAAAAAGTTCATTTGTGTCATTGGATTAACATTTAGGTCATTTTCGGCTCCCTAGGGTTATTTATGGGCAATTAGGGTTTTTAACCATTCTTGTGCATCCAATAAGTTTATTTGTCTCATTGGATTAACATTTAGGTCATTTTGGTCCTCTCTAGGGTTATTTATGTGCAATTAGGGTTTTTAACTAATCTTGTGCATCCAATAAGTTCATTTGTGTCATTGGATTAACATTTAGGTCATTTTCGTCTTCCCTAGGATTATTTATGGGCAATTAGGGTTTTTAACCAATCTTGTGCATCCAATAAGTTCATTTGTGTCATTGGATTAACATTTAGGTCATTTTCGTCCTCTCTAGGGTTATTTATGTGCAATTAGGGTTTTTAACCAATCTAGTGCATCCAATAAGTTCATTTGTGTCATTGGATTAACATTTAGGTCATTTTCGTCCTCCCTAGGCTTATTCTTGTGCAATTAGGGCTTTTAACAAATCTTGTGCATCCAAAAAGTTCATTTGTGTCTTTGAATTGACATTTAGGTCATTTTCGTCCTCTTTAGGGTTATTTATGTGCATTTAGGGTTTTTAACCAATCTTGTGCATACAATAAGTTCATTTGTGTCATTGGATTAACATTTAGGTCATTTTCGTCCTCCTTAGGCTTATTCTTGTCCAATTAGGGTTTTTATCCAATCTTGTGCATCCAATATGTTCATTTGTGTCATTTGATTAACATTTAGGTCATTTTCGTCCTCTATAGGTTTATTCTTGTGTAATTATGGTTTTTAACCAATCTTGTGCATCCAATAAGTTCGTTTGTGTCATTGGATTAACATTTTGGTCATTTTCGTCCTCCCTAGGCTTATTTATGTGCAATTAGGGTTTTTAACCAATCTTGTGCATCCAATAAGTTCATTTGTGTCATTGGATTAACATTTAGGTCATTTTCGTCCTCCATAGGGTTATATATGGGCAATTAGGGTTTTTAACCAATCTTGTGCATCCAATAAGTTCATTTGTGTCATTGGATTAACATTTAGGTCATTTTCGTCCTCTCTAGGGTTATTTATGTGCAATTAGGGTTTTTAACCAATCTTGTGCATCCAATAAGTTCATTTGTGTCGTTGGATTAGCATTTAGGTCATTTTCGTCCTCCCTAGGCTTATTTATGTGCAATTAGGGTTTTTAACCAATCTTGTGCATCCAATAAGTTCATTTGTGTCATTGGATTAACATTTAGGTCATTTTCGTCCTCCCTAGAGTTATATATGGGCAATTAGGGTTTTTAACCAATCTTGTGCATCCAATAAGTTCATTTGTGTCATTGGATTAACATTTAGGTAATTTTCGTCCTCTCTAGGGTTATTTATGTGCAATTAGGGTTTTTAACCAATCTTGTGCATCCAATAAGTTCATTTGTGTCATTGGATTAGCATTTAGGTTATTTTCGTCCTCCCTAGGCTTATTCTTGTGCAATTAGGGCTTTTAACCAATCTTGTGCATCCAAAAAGTTCATTTGTGTCATTGGATTAACATTTAGGTCATTTTCGTCCTCCCTAGGGTTATTTATGGGCAATTAGGTTTTTTAACCAATCTTGGGCATCCAATAAGTTTATTTGTCTCATTGGATTAACATTTAGGTCATTTTCGTCCTCTCTAGGGTTATTTATGTGCAATTAGGGTTTTTAACCAATCTTGTGCATCCAATAAGTTCATTTGTGTCATTGGATTAACATATAGGTCATTTTCGTCCTCCCTAGGCTTATTCTTATGCAATTAGTGCTTTTAACCAATCTTGTGCATCCAAAAAGTTCATTTGTGTCTTTGAATTGACATTTAGGTCATTTTCGTCCTCTCTAGGGTTATTTATGTGCATTTAGGGTTTTTAACCAATCTTGTGCATACAATAAGTTCATTTGTGTCATTGGATTAGCATTTAGGTCATTTTCGTCCTCCCTAGGCTTATTCTTGTCCAATTAGGGTTTTTAACCAATCTTTTGCATCCAATAAGTTCATTTGTGTCATTGGATTAACATTTAGGTCATTTTCGTCCTCCCTATGCTTATTCTTGTCCAATTAGGGTTTTTAACCAATCTTGTGCATCCAATAAGTTCATTTGTGTCATTGGATTAACATTTAGGTCATTTTCGTCCTCCCTAGAGTTATATATGGGCAATTAGGGTTTTTAACCAATCTTGTGCATCCAATAAGTTCATTTGTGTCATTGGATTAACATTTAGGTCATTTTTGTCCTCTCTAGGGTTATTTATGTGCAATTAGGGTTTTTAACCAATCTTGTGCATACAATAAGTTCATTTGTGTCATTGGATTAGCATTTAGGTCATTTTCGTCCTCCCTAGGCTTATTCTTGTCCAATTAGGGTTTTTAACCAATCTTGTGCATCCAATAAGTTCATTTGTGTCATTGGATTAACATTTAGGTCATTTTCGTCCTCCCTATGCTTATTCTTGCCCAATTAGGGTTTTTAACCAATCTTGTGCATCCAATAAGTTCATTTGTGTCATTGGATTAACATTTAGGTCATTTTCGTCCTCCCTAGGCTTATTTATGTGCAATTAGGGTTTTTAACCAATCTTGTGCATCCAATAAGTTCATTTGTGTCATTGGATTAACATTTAGGTCATCTTCGTCCTCCCTAGGCTTATTCTTGTCCAATTAGGGTTTTTAACCAATCTTGTGCATCCAATAAGTTCATTTGTGTCATTGGATTAACATTTAGGTCATTTTCGTCCTCCCTAGGCTTATTCTTGTCCAATTAGGGTTTTTAACCAATCTTGTGCATCCAATAAATTCATTTGTGTCACTGGATTAAAATTTATGTTATTTTCGTCCTCCCTAGGCTTATTCTTGTGCAAATAGGGTTTTTAACCAATCTTGTGCATCCAATAAGTTCATTTGTGTCATTGGATTAACATTTAGGTCATTTTCGTCCTCCCAAGGCTTATTTATGTGCAATTAGGGTTTTTAACCAATCTTGTGCATCCAATAAGTTCATTTGTGTCATTGGATTAACATTTAGGTCATTTTCGTCCTCCCTAGGCTTATTTATGTGCAATTAGGGTTTTTAACCAATCTTGTGCATCCAATAAGTTCATTTGTGTCATTGGATTAACATTTAGGTCATTTTCGTCCTCCGTAGCCTTATTTATGTGCAATTAGGGTTTTTAACCAATCTTGTGCATCCAATAAGTTCATTTGTGTCATTGGATTAATATTTAGGTCATTTTCGTCCTCCCTAGGCTTATTCTTGTGCAATTAGGGTTTTTAACCAATCTTGTGCATCCAAAAAGTTCATTTGTGTCATTGGATTAACATTTAAGTAATTTTCGTCCTCCGTAGGCTTATTCTTGTCCAATTAGGGTTTTTAACCAATCTTGAGCATCCAATAAGTTCATTTGTGTCATTGGATTAACATTTAGCCTTATTTATGTGCAATTAGGGTTTTTAACCAATCTTGTGCATCCAATAAGTTCATTTGTGTCATTGGATTAACATTTAGGTCATTTTCGTCCTCTCTAGGGTTATTTATGTGCAATTAGGGTTTTTAACCAATCTTGTGCATCCAATAAGTTCATTTGTGTCATTGGATTAATATTTAGGTCATTTTCGTCCTCCCTAGGCTTATTCTTGTGCAATTAGGGTTTTTAACCAATCTTGTGCATCCAAAGAGTTCATTTGTGTCATTGGATTCACATTTAGGTCATATTCGTCCTCCGTAGCCTTATTTATGTGCAATTAGGGTTTTTAACCAATCTTGTGCATCCAATAAGTTCATTTGTGTCATTGGAGTAACATTTAGGTCATTTTCGTCCTCTCTAGGGTTATTTATGTGCAATTAGGGTTTTTAACCAATCTTTTGCATCCAATAAGTTCATTTGTGTCATTGGATTAACATTTAGGTCATTTTCGTCCTCTCTAGGGTTATTTATGTGCAATTAGGGTTTTTAACCAATCTTGTGCATCCAATAAGTTCATTTGTGTCATTGGATTAGCATTTAGGTCATTTTCGTCCTCCCTAGGCTTATTTATGTGCAATTAGGGTTTTTAACCAATCTTGTGCATCCAATAAGTTCATTTGTGTCATTGGATTAACATTTAGGTCATTTTCGTCCTCCATAGGGTTATATATGGGAAATTAGGGTTTTTAACCAATCTTGTGCATCCAATAAGTTCATTTGTGTCATTGGATTAACATTTAGGTCATTTTGGTCCTCCCTAGGGTTATATATGGGCAAATAGGGTTTTTAACCAATCTTGTGCATCCAATAAGTTCATTTGTGTCATTGGATTAACATTTAGGTCATTTTCGTCCTCTCTAGGGTTATTTATGTGCAATTAGGGTTTTTAACCAATCTTGTGCATCCAATAAGTTCATTTGTGTCATTGGATTAACATTTAGGTCATATTCGTCCTCCCTAGGCTTATTCTTGTGCAATTAGGGCTTTTAACAAATCTTGTGCATCCAAAAAGTTCATTTGTGTCTTTGAATTGACATTTAGGTCATTTTGGTCCTCTCTAGGGTTATTTATGTGCAATTAGGGTTTTTAACTAATCTTGTGCATCCAATAAGTTCATTTGTGTCATTGGATTAACATTTAGGTCATTTTCGTCCTCTCTAGGGTTATTTATGTGCAATTAGGGTTTTTAACTAATCTTGTGCATCCAATAAGTTCATTTGTGTCATTGGATTAACATTTAGGTCATTTTCGTCCTCTCTAGGGTTATTTATGTGCAATTAGGGTTTTGAACCAATCTTGTGCATCCAATAAGTTCATTTGTCTCATTGGATTAGCATTTAGGTTATTTTCGTCCTCCCTAGGCTTATTCTTGTGCAATTAGGTCTTTTAACCAATCTTGTGCATCCAAAAAGTTCATTTGTGTCTTTGAATTGACATTTAGGTCATTTTCGTCCTCTCTAGGGTTATTAATGTGCATTTAGGGTTTTTAACCAATCTTGTGCATACAATAAGTTCATTTGTGTCATTGGATTAACATTTAGGTCATTTTCGTCCTCCCTAGGCTTATTCTTGTCCAATTAGTGTTTTTATCCAATCTTGTGCATCCAATATGTTCATTTGTGTCATTGGATTAACATTTAGGTCATTTTCGTCCTCCCTAGATTTATATATGGGCAATTAGGGTTTTTAACCAATCTTGTGCATCCAATAAGTTCATTTGTGTCATTGGATTAACATTTAGGTCATTTTCGTCCTCCCTAGAGTTATATATGGGCAATTAGGGTTTTTAACCAATCTTGTGCATCCAATAAGTTCATTTGTGTCATTGGATTAACATTTAGGTCATTTTTGTCCTCTCTAGGGTTATTTATGTGCAATTAGGGTTTTTAACCAATCTTGTGCATACAATAAGTTCATTTGTGTCATTGGATTAGCATTTAGGTCATTTTCGTCCTCCCTAGGCTTATTCTTGTCCAATTAGGGTTTTTAACCAATCTTGTGCATCCAATAAGTTCATTTGTGTCATTGGATTAACATTTAGGTCAATTTCGTCCTCCCTATGCTTATTCTTGTCCAATTAGGGTTTTTAACCAATCTTGTGCATCCAATATGTTCATTTGTGTCATTTGATTAACATTTAGGTCATTTTCGTCCTCTATAGGTTTATTCTTGTGTAATTATGGTTTTTAACCAATCTTGTGCATCCAATAAGTTCGTTTGTGTCATTGGATTAACATTTTGGTCATTTTCGTCCTCCCTAGGCTTATTTATGTGCAATTAGGGTTTTTAACCAATCTTGTGCATCCAATAAGTTCATTTGTGTCATTGGATTAACATTTAGGTCATTTTCGTCCTCCATAGGGTTATATATGGGAAATTAGGGTTTTTAACCAATCTTGTGCATCCAATAAGTTCATTTGTGTCATTGGATTAACATTTAGGTCATTTTGGTCCTCCCTAGGGTTATATATGGGCAAATAGGGTTTTTAACCAATCTTGTGCATCCAATAAGTTCATTTGTGTCATTGGATTAACATTTAGGTCATTTTCGTCCTCTCTAGGGTTATTTATGTGCAATTAGGGTTTTTAACCAATCTTGTGCATCCAATAAGTTCATTTGTGTCATTGGATTAGCATTTAGGTCATTTTCGTCCTCCCTAGGCTTATTTATGTGCAATTAGGGTTTTTAACCAATCTTGTGCATCCAATAAGTTCATTTGTGTCATTGGATTAACATTTAGGTCATTTTCGTCCTCCCTAGAGTTATATATGGGCAATTTGGGTTTTTAACCAATCTTGTGCATCCAATAAGTTCATTTGTGTCATTGGATAAACATTTAGGTAATCTTCGTCCTCTCTAGGGTTATTTATGTGCAATTAGGGTTTTGAACCAATCTTGTGCATCCAATAAGTTCATTTGTGTCATTGCATTAGCATTTAGGTTATTTTCGTCCTCCCTAGGCTTATTCTTGTGCAATTAGGGCTTTTAACCAATCTTGTGCATCCAAAAAGTTCATTTGTGTCTTTGAATTGACATTTAGGTCATTTTCGTCCTCTCTATGGTTATAAATGTGCATTTATGGTTTTTAACCAATCTTGTGCATACAATAAGTTCATTTGTGTCATTGGATTAACATTTAGGTCAATTTCGTCCTCCCTAGGCTTATTCTTGTCCAATTAGTGTTTTTATCCAATCTTGTGCATCCAATATGTTCATTTGTGTCATTGGATTAACATTTAGGTCATTTTCGTCCTCCCTAGAGTTATATATGGGCAATTAGGGTTTTTAACCAATCTTGTGCATCCCATAAGTTCATTTGTGTCATTGGAATAACATTTAGGTCATTTTCGTCCTCCCTAGAGTTATATATGGGCAATTAGGGTTTTTAACCAATCTTGTGCATCCAATAAGTTCATTTGTGTCATTGGATTAACATTTAGGTCATTTTTGTCCTCTCTAGGGTTATTTATGTGCAATTAGGGTTTTTAACCAATCTTGTGCATACAATAAGTTCATTTGTGTCATTGGATTAGCATTTAGGTCATTTTCGTCCTCCCTAGGCTTATTCTTGTCCAATTAGGGTTTTTAACCAATCTTGTGCATCCAATAAGTTCATTTGTGTCATTGGATTAACATTTAGGTCATTTTCGTCCTCCCTATGCTTATTCTTGCCCAATTAGGGTTTTTAACCAATCTTGTGCATCCAATAAGTTCATTTGTGTCATTGGATTAACATTTAGGTCATTTTCGTCCTCCCTAGGCTTATTTATGTGCAATTAGGGTTTTTAACCAATCTTGTGCATCCAATAAGTTCATTTGTGTCATTGGATTAACATTTATGTCATTTTCGTCCTCCCTAGGCTTATTCTTGTCTAATTAGGGTTTTTAGCCAATCTTGTGCATCCAAAAAGTTCATTTGTGTCTTTGGATTAACATTTAGGTCATTTTCGTCCTCTCTAGGGTTATTTATGGGCAATTAGGGTTTTTAACCTATCTTCTGCATCCAATAAGTTCATTTGTGTCATTGGATTAACATTTAGGTCATTTTCGTCCTCCCTAGGGTTATTTATGGGCAATTTGGGTTTTTAACCAATCTTGTGCATCCAATAAGTTCATTTGTGTCATTGGATTAACATTTAGGTCATTTTCGGCTCCCTAGGGTTATTTATGGGCAATTAGGGTTTTTAACCAATCTTGTGCATCTAATAAGTTTATTTGTCTCATTGGATTAACATTTAGGTCATTTTCGTCCTCTCTAGGGTTATTTATGTGCAATTAGGGTTTTTAACTAATCTTGTGCATCCAATAAGTTCATTTGTGTCATTGGATTAACATTTAGGTCATTTTCGTCCTCTCTAGGGTTATTTATGTGCAATTAGGGTTTTTAACCAATCTTGTGCATCCAATAAGTTCATTTGTGTCATTGGATTAACATTTAGGTCATATTCGTCCTCCCTAGGCTTATTCTTGTGCAATTAGGGCTTTTAACAAATCTTGTGTATCCAAAAAGTTCATTTGTGTCTTTGAATTGACATTTAGGTCATTTTGGTCCTCTCTAGGGTTATTTTTGTGCAATTAGGGTTTTTAACTAATCTTGTGCATCCAATAAGTTCATTTGTGTCATTGGATTAACATTTAGGTCATTTTCGTCCTCTCTAGGGTTATTTATGTGCAATTAGGGTTTTTAACTAATCTTGTGCATCCAATAAGTTCATTTGTGTCATTGGATTAACATTTAGGTCATTTTCGTCATCCCTAGGCTTATTCTTGTGCAATTAGGGTTTTTAACCAATCTTGTGCATCCAATAAGTTCATTTGTGTCATTGGATTAACATTTAGGTCATTTTCGTCCTCCCTAGACTTATTCTTGTGCAATTAGGGTTTTTAACCAATCATGTGCATCCAAAAAGTTCATTTGTGTCTTTGGATTAACATTTAGGTCATTTTCGTCCTCCCTAGGCTTATTCTTGTGCAATTAGGGCTTTTAACCAATCTTGTGCATCCAAAAAGTTTATTTGTGTCTTTGAATTGACATTTAGGTCATTTTCGTCCTCTCTAGGGTTATTGATGTCCAATTAGGGTTTTTAACCAATCTTGTGCATCCAATAAGTTCATTTGTGTCATTGGATTAACATTTAGGTCATTTTCGTCCTCCCTAGGCTTATTTATGTGCAATTAGGGTTTTTAACCAATCTTGTGCATCCAATAAGTTCATTTGTGTCATTGGATTAACATTTATGTCATTTTCGTCCTCCCTAGGTTTATTCTTGTCCAATTAGGGTTTTTAGCCAATCTTGTGCATCCAAAAAGTTCATTTGTGTCTTTGGATTAACATTTAGGTCTTTTCGTCCTCTCTAGGGTTATTTATGGGCAATTAGGGTTTTTAACCTATCTTCTGCATCCAATAAGTTCATTTGTGTCATTGGATTAACATTTAGGTCATTTTCCTCCCTACTAGGGTTATTTATGGGCAATTTGGGTTTTTAACCAATCTTGTGCATCCAATAAGTTCATTTGTGTCATTGGATTAACATTTAGGTCATTTTCGTCCTCTCTAGGGTTATTTATGTGCAATTAGGGTTTTTAACCAATCTTGTGCATCCAATAAGTTCATTTGTGTCATTGGATTAACATTTAGGTCATTTTCGTCCTCCCTAGGCTTATTCTTGTGCAATTAGGGCTTTTAACAAATCTTGTGCATCCAAAAAGTTCATTTGTGTCTTTGAATTGACATTTAGGTCATTTTCGTCCTCTCTAGGGTTATTTATGTGCATTTAGGGTTTTTAACCAATCTTGTGCATACAATAAGTTCATTTGTGTCATTGGATTAACATTTAGGTCATTTTCGTCCTCCCTAGGGTTATTTATGGGCAATTAGGGTTTTTAACCAATCTTGTGCATCCAATAAGTTCATTTGTGTCATTGGATTAACATTTAGGTCATTTTCGTCCTCTCTAGGGTTATTTATGTGCAATTAGGGTTTTTAACCAATCTTGTGCATCCAATAAGTTCATTTGTGTCATTGGATTAGCATTTAGGTCATTTTCTTCCTCCCTAGGCTTATTTATGTGCAATTAGGTTTTTTAACCAATCTTGTGCATCCAATAAGTTCATTTGTGTCATTGGATTAACATTTAGGTCATTTTCGTCCTCCCTAGGGTTATATATGGGCAATTAGGGTTTTTAACCAATCTTGTGCATCCAATAAGTTCATTTGTGTCATTGGATTAACATTTAGGTCATTTTCGTCCTCCCTAGGCTTATTCTTGTCCAATTAGGGTTTTTAACCAATCTTGTGCATCCAATAGGTGTGTTTTTGTCATTGGATGATCAATTAGGTCATTTTCGTCCTCCCTAGGCTTATTCTTGTCCAATTAGGGTTTTTAACCAATCTTGTGCATCCAATAACTTTGATTGTGTCATTGAATTAATATTTAGGTCATTTTCGTCCTCCCTAGACATATTCTTGTCCAATTAGGGTTTTTAACCAATCTTGTGCATCCAATAGGTGTGTTTGTGTCATTGGATGATCAATTAGGTCATTTTCGTCCTCCCTAGTCTTATTCTTGTCCAATTAGGGTTTTTAACCAATCTTGTGCATCCAATAGGTGTGTTTGTGTCATTGGATGAACATTTAGGTCATTTTCGTCCTCCCTAGGCTTATTCTTGTCCAATTAGGGTTTTTAACCAATCTTGTGCATCCAATAATTTCATTTGTGTCATTGGATAAACATTTAGGTCATTTTCGTCCACCCTAGGCTTATTCTTGTCCAATTAGGGTTTTTAACCAATCTTGTGCATCCAATAAGTTCATTTGTGTCATTGGATGAACATTTAGGTCATTTTCGTCCTCCCAAGGCTTATTGTTGTCCAATTAGGGTTTTTAACCAATCTTGTGCATCCAATAGGTGTGTTTGTGTCATTGGATGAACATTTAGGTCACTTTCGTCCTCCCAAGGCTTATTGTTGTCCAATTAGGGTTTTTAACCAATCTTGTGCATCCAATAAGTTCATTTGTGTCATTGGATGAACATTTAGGTCATTTTCGTCCTCCCAAGGCTTATTGTTGTCCAATTAGGGTTTTTAACCAATCTTGTGCATCCAATAGGTGTGTTTGTGTCATTGGATGAACATTTAGGTCATTTTCGTCCTCCCTAGGCTTATTCTTGTCAAATTAGGGTTTCTAACGAATCTTTTGCATCCAATAGGTGTATTTGTGTCATTGGATAAACATTTAGGTCATTTTCGTCCTCCCTAGGCTTATTCTTGTCCAATTAGGGTTTTTAAGCAATCTTGTGCATCCAATAAGTTCATTTGTGTCATTGGATGAACATTTACGTCATTTTCGTCCTCCCTAGGCTTATTCTTGTCCAATTAGGGTTTTTAACCAATCTTGTGCATCCAATAGGTGTGTCTGTGTCATTGGATGAACATTTAGGTCATTTTCGTCCTCCCTACGCTTATTCTTGTCCAATTAGGGTTTTTAACCAATCTTGTGCATCCAATAGGTGTGTTTGTGTCATTGGATGAACATTTAGGTCATTTTCGTCCTCCCTTGGCTTATTCTTGTCCAATTAGGGTTTTTAACCAATCTTGTGCATCCAATAAGTTCATTTGTGTCATTGGATTAACATTTAGGTCATTTTCGTCCTCCCTATGCTTATTCTTGTCCAATTAGGGTTTTTAACCAATCTTGTGCATCCAATAAGTTCATTTGTGTCATTGGATTAACATTTAGGTCATTTTCGTCCTCCCTAGGCTTATTTATGTGCAATTAGGGTTTTTAACCAATCTTGTGCATCCAATAAGTTCATTTGTGTCATTGGATTAACATTTATGTCATTTTCGTCCTCCCTAGGCTTTTTCTTGTCCAATTAGGGTTTTTAGCCAATCTTGTGCATCCAAAAAGTTCATTTGTGTCTTTGGATTAACATTTAGGTCATTTTCGTCCTCTCTAGGGTTATTTATGGGCAATTAGGGTTTTTAACCTATCTTGTGCATCCAATAAGTTCATTTGTGTCATTGGATTAACATTTAGGTCATTTTCCTCCTCCCTAGGGTTATTTATGGGCAATTAGGGTTTTTAACCAATCTTGTGCATCCAATAAGTTCATTTGTGTCATTGGATTAACATTTAGGTCATTTTCGTCCTCTCTAGGGTTATTTATGTGCAATTAGGGTTTTTAACCAATCTTGTGCATCCAATAAGTTCATTTGTGTCATTGGATTAACATTTAGGTCATTTTCGGGCTCCCTAGGCTTATTCTTGTGCAATTAGGGTTTTTAACCAATCTTGTGCATCCAATAAGTTAATTTGTGTCATTGGATTAACATTTTGGTCATTTTCGTCCTCCCTAGGCTTATTCTTGTGCAATTAGGGTTTTTAACCAATCTTGTGCATCCAATAAGTTAATTTGTGTCATTGGATTAACATTTTGGTCATTTTCGTCCTCTCTAGGGTTATTTATGTGCAATTAGGGTTTTTAACCAATCTTGTGCATCCAATAAGTTCATTTGTGTCATTGGATTAACATTTAGGTCATTTTCGTCCTCCCTAGGGTTATATATGGGAAATTAGGGTTTTTAACCAATCTTGTGCATCCAATAAGTTCAATTGTGTCATTGGATTAACATTTAGGTCATTTTCGTCCTCCCTAGGGTTATATATGGGCAAATAGGGTTTTTAACCAATCTTGTGCATCCAATAAGTTCATTTGTGTCATTGGATTAGCATTTAGGTCATTTTCGTCCTCCCTAGGCTTATTTATGTGCAATTAGGGTTTTTAACCAATCTTGTGCATCCAATAAGTTCATTTGTGTCATTGGATTAACATTTAGGTCATTTTCGTCCTCCCTAGAGTTATATATGGGCAATTAGGGTTTTTAACCAATCTTGTGCATCCAATAAGTTCATTTGTGTCATTGGATTAACATTTAGGTAATTTTCGTCCTCTCTAGGGTTATTTATGTTCAATTAGGGTTTTGAACCAATCTTGTGCATCCAATAAGTTCATTTGTGTCATTGGATTAACATTTAGGTCATTTTCGTCTTCCCTAGGATTATTTATGGGCAATTAGGGTTTTTAACCAATCTTGTGCATCCAATAAGTTCATTTGTGTCATTGGATTAACATTTAGGTCATTTTCGTCCTCTCTAGGGTTATTTATGTGCAATTAGGGTTTTTAACCAATCTTGTGCAACCAATAAGTTCGTTTGTTTCATTGGATTAACATTTTGGTCATTTTCGTCCTCCCTAGGCTTATTTATGTGCAATTAGGGTTTTTAACCAATTTTGTGCATCCAAAAAGTTCATTTGTGTCATTGGATTAACATTTAGGTCATTTTCGGCTCCCTAGGGTTATTTATGGGCAATTAGGGTTTTTAACCATTCTTGTGCATCCAATAAGTTTATTTGTCTCATTGGATTAACATTTAGGTCATTTTGGTCCTCTCTAGGGTTATTTATGTGCAATTAGGGATTTTAACTAATCTTGTGCATCCAACAAGTTCATTTGTGTCATTGGATTAACATTTAGGTCATTTTCGTCCTCCCTAGAGTTATATATGGGCAATTAGGGTTTTTAACCAATCTTGTGCATCCAATAAGTTCATTTGTGTCATTGGATTAACATTTAGGTAATTTTCGTCCTCTCTAGGGTTATTTATGTGCAATTAGGGTTTTGAACCAATCTTGTGCTTCCAATAAGTTCATTTGTGTCATTGGATTAACATTTAGGTCATTTTCGTCTTCCCTAGGATTATTTATGGGCAATTAGGGTTTTTAACCAATCTTGTGCATCCAATAAGTTCATTTGTGTCATTGGATTAACATTTAGGTCATTTTCGTCCTCTCTAGGGTTATTTATGTGCAATTAGGGTTTTTAACCAATCTTGTGCAACCAATAAGTTCGTTTGTTTCATTGGATTAACATTTTGGTCATTTTCGTCCTCCCTAGGCTTATTTATGTGCAATTAGGGTTTTTAACCAATTTTGTGCATCCAAAAAGTTCATTTGTGTCATTGGATTAACATTTAGGTCATTTTCGGCTCCCTAGGGTTATTTATGGGCAATTAGGGTTTTTAACCATTCTTGTGCATCCAATAAGTTTATTTGTCTCATTGGATTAACATTTAGGTCATTTTGGTCCTCTCTAGGGTTATTTATGTGCAATTAGGGTTTTTAACTAATCTTGTGCATCCAATAAGTTCATTTGTGTCATTGGATTAATATTTAGGTCATTTTCGTCCTCCCTAGAGTTATATATGGGCAATTAGGGTTTTTAACCAATCTTGTGCATCCAATAAGTTCATTTGTGTCATTGGATTAACATTTAGGTAATTTTCGTCCACTCTAGGGTTATTTATGTGCAATTAGGGTTTTGAACCAATCTTGTGCATCCAATAAGTTCATTTGTGTCATTGGATTAACATTTAGGTCATTTTCGTCTTCCCTAGGATTATTTATGGGCAATTAGGGTTTTTAACCAATCTTGTGCATCCAATAAGTTCATTTGTGTCATTGGATTAACATTTAGGTCATTTTCGTCCTCTCTAGGGTTATTTATGTGCAATTAGGGTTTTTAACCAATCTAGTGCATCCAATAAGTTCATTTGTGTCATTGGATTAACATTTAGGTCATTTTCGTCCTCCCTAGGCTTATTCTTGTGCAATTAGGGCTTTTAACAAATCTTGTGCATCCAAAAAGTTCATTTGTGTCTTTGAATTGACATTTAGGTCATTTTCGTCCTCTTTAGGGTTATTTATGTGCATTTAGGGTTTTTAACCAATCTTGTGCATACAATAAGTTCATTTGTGTCATTGGATTAACATTTAGGTCATTTTCGTCCTCCTTAGGCTTATTCTTGTCCAATTAGGGTTTTTATCCAATCTTGTGCATCCAATATGTTCATTTGTGTCATTTGATTAACATTTAGGTCATTTTCGTCCTCTATAGGTTTATTCTTGTGTAATTATGGTTTTTAACCAATCTTGTGCATCCAATAAGTTCGTTTGTGTCATTGGATTAACATTTTGGTCATTTTCGTCCTCCCTAGGCTTATTTATGTGCAATTAGGGTTTTTAACCAATCTTGTGCATCCAATAAGTTCATTTGTGTCATTGGATTAACATTTAGGTCATTTTCGTCCTCCATAGGGTTATATATGGGCAATTAGGGTTTTTAACCAATCTTGTGCATCCAATAAGTTCATTTGTGTCATTGGATTAACATTTAGGTCATTTTCGTCCTCTCTAGGGTTATTTATGTGCAATTAGGGTTTTTAACCAATCTTGTGCATCCAATAAGTTCATTTGTGTCATTGGATTAGCATTTAGGTCATTTTCGTCCTCCCTAGGCTTATTCTTGTGCATCCAATAAGTTCATTTGTGTCATTGGATTAACATTTAGGTCATTTTCGTCCTCTCTAGGGTTATTTATGTGCAATTAGGGTTTTTAACCAATCTTGTGCATCCAATAAGTTCATTTGTGTCATTGGATTAGCATTTAGGTCATTTTCGTCCTCCCTAGGCTTATTTATGTGCAATTAGGGTTTTTAACCAATCTTGTGCATCCAATAAGTTCATTTGTGTCATTGGATTAACATTTAGGTCATTTTCGTCCTCCATAGGGTTATATATGGGAAATTAGGGTTTTTAACCAATCTTGTGCATCCAATAAGTTCATTTGTGTCATTGGATTAACATTTAGGTCATTTTGGTCCTCCCTAGGGTTATATATGGGCAAATAGGGTTTTTAACCAATCTTGTGCATCCAATAAGTTCATTTGTGTCATTGGATTAACATTTAGGTCATTTTCGTCCTCTCTAGGGTTATTTATGTGCAATTAGGGTTTTTAACCAATCTTGTGCATCCAATAAGTTCATTTGTGTCATTGGATTAACATTTAGGTCATATTCGTCCTCCCTAGGCTTATTCTTGTGCAATTAGGGCTTTTAACAAATCTTGTGCATCCAAAAAGTTCATTTGTGTCTTTGAATTGACATTTAGGTCATTTTGGTCCTCTCTAGGGTTATTTATGTGCAATTAGGGTTTTTAACTAATCTTGTGCATCCAATAAGTTCATTTGTGTCATTGGATTAACATTTAGGTCATTTTCGTCCTCTCTAGGGTTATTTATGTGCAATTAGGGTTTTTAACTAATCTTGTGCATCCAATAAGTTCATTTGTGTCATTGGATTAACATTTAGGTCATTTTCGTCCTCTCTAGGGTTATTTATGTGCAATTAGGGTTTTTAACCAATCTTGTGCATCCAATA
>JBBPBR010000008.1:20738662-20761136 GCA_037974775.1 Cicer pinnatifidum | reverse complement strand
TCCCTAGGATTATTTATGGGCAATTAGGGTTTTTAACCAATCTTGTGCATCCAATAAGTTCATTTGTGTCATTGGATTAACATTTAGGTCATTTTCGTCCTCTCTAGGGTTATTTATGTGCAATTAGGGTTTTTAACCAATCTTGTGCATCCAATAAGTTCATTTGTGTCATTGGATTAACATTTAGGTCATATTCGTCCTCCCTAGGCTTATTCTTGTGCAATTAGGGCTTTTAACAAATCTTGTGCATCCAAAAAGTTCATTTGTGTCTTTGAATTGACATTTAGGTCATTTTGGTCCTCTCTAGGGTTATTTATGTGCAATTAGGGTTTTTAACTAATCTTGTGCATCCAATAAGTTCATTTGTGTCATTGGATTAACATTTAGGTCATTTTCGTCCTCTCTAGGGTTATTTATGTGCAATTAGGGTTTTTAACTAATCTTGTGCATCCAATAAGTTCATTTGTGTCATTGGATTAACATTTAGGTCATTTTCGTCCTCTCTAGGGTTATTTATGTGCAATTATGGTTTTGAACCAATCTTGTGCATCCAATAAGTTCATTTGTCTCATTGGATTAGCATTTAGGTTATTTTCGTCCTCCCTAGGCTTATTCTTGTGCAATTAGGTCTTTTAACCAATCTTGTGCATCCAAAAAGTTCATTTGTGTCTTTGAATTGACATTTAGGTCATTTTCGTCCTCTCTAGGGTTATTAATGTGCATTTAGGGTTTTTAACCAATCTTGTGCATACAATAAGTTCATTTGTGTCATTGGATTAACATTTAGGTAATTTTCGTCCATCCTAGGCTTATTCTTGTCCAATTAGTGTTTTTAACCAATCTTGTGCATCCAATATGTTCATTTGTGTCATTTGATTAACATTTAGGTCATTTTCGTCCTCCCTAGAGTTATATATGGGCAATTATGGTTTTTAACCAATCTTGTGCATCCAAAAAGTTCATTTGTGTCATTGGATTAACATTTAGGTCATTTTCGTCCTCCCTAGAGTTATATATGGGCAATTAGGGTTTTTAACCAATCTTGTGCATCCAATAAGTTCATTTGTGTCATTGGATTAACATTTAGGTAATTTTCGTCCTCTCTAGGGTTATTTATGTGCAATTAGGGTTTTGAACCAATCTTGTGCATCCAATAAGTTCATTTGTGTCATTGGATTAGCATTTAGGTTATTTTCGTCCTCCCTAGGCTTATTCTTGTGCAATTAGGGTTTTTAACCAATCTTGTGCACCCAATAAGTTCGTTTGTTTCATTGGATTAACATTTTGGTCATTTTCGTCCTCCCTAGGCTTATTTATGTGCAATTAGGGTTTTTAACCAATTTTGTGCATCCAAAACGTTCATTTGTTTCATTGGATTAACATTTAGGTCATTTTCGGCTCCCTAGGGTTATTTATGGGCAATTTGGGTTTTTAACCAATCTTGTGCATCCAATAAGTTTATTTGTCTCATTGGATTAACATTTAGGTCATTTTCGTCCTCTCTAGGGTTATTTATGTGCAATTAGGGTTTTTAACTAATCTTGTGCATCCAATAAGTTCATTTGTGTCATTGGATTAACATTTAGGTCATTTTCGTCCTCTCTAGGGTTATTTATGTGCAATTAGGGTTTTTAACCAATCTTGTGCATCCAATAAGTTCATTTGTGTCATTGGATTAACATTTAGGTCATATTCGTCCTCCCTAGGCTTATTCTTGTGCAATTAGGGCTTTTAACAAATCTTGTGTATCCAAAAAGTTCATTTGTGTCTTTGAATTGACATTTAGGTCATTTTGGTCCTCTCTAGGGTTATTTTTGTGCAATTAGGGTTTTTAACTAATCTTGTGCATCCAATAAGTTCATTTGTGTCATTGGATTAACATTTAGGTCATTTTCGTCCTCTCTAGGGTTATTTATGTGCAATTAGGGTTTTTAACTAATCTTGTGCATCCAATAAGTTCATTTGTGTCATTGGATTAACATTTAGGTCATTTTCGTCATCCCTAGGCTTATTCTTGTGCAATTAGGGTTTTTAACCAATCTTGTGCATCCAATAAGTTCATTTGTGTCATTGGATTAACATTTAGGTCATTTTCGTCCTCCCTAGACTTATTCTTGTGCAATTAGGGTTTTTAACCAATCATGTGCATCCAAAAAGTTCATTTGTGTCTTTGGATTAACATTTAGGTCATTTTCGTCCTCCCTAGGCTTATTCTTGTGCAATTAGGGCTTTTAACCAATCTTGTGCATCCAAAAAGTTTATTTGTGTCTTTGAATTGACATTTAGGTCATTTTCGTCCTCTCTAGGGTTATTGATGTCCAATTAGGGTTTTTAACCAATCTTGTGCATCCAATAAGTTCATTTGTGTCATTGGATTAACATTTAGGTCATTTTCGTCCTCCCTAGGCTTATTTATGTGCAATTAGGGTTTTTAACCAATCTTGTGCATCCAATAAGTTCATTTGTGTCATTGGATTAACATTTATGTCATTTTCGTCCTCCCTAGGTTTATTCTTGTCCAATTAGGGTTTTTAGCCAATCTTGTGCATCCAAAAAGTTCATTTGTGTCTTTGGATTAACATTTAGGTCTTTTCGTCCTCTCTAGGGTTATTTATGGGCAATTAGGGTTTTTAACCTATCTTCTGCATCCAATAAGTTCATTTGTGTCATTGGATTAACATTTAGGTCATTTTCCTCCCTACTAGGGTTATTTATGGGCAATTTGGGTTTTTAACCAATCTTGTGCATCCAATAAGTTCATTTGTGTCATTGGATTAACATTTAGGTCATTTTCGTCCTCTCTAGGGTTATTTATGTGCAATTAGGGTTTTTAACCAATCTTGTGCATCCAATAAGTTCATTTGTGTCATTGGATTAACATTTAGGTCATTTTCGTCCTCCCTAGGCTTATTCTTGTGCAATTAGGGCTTTTAACAAATCTTGTGCATCCAAAAAGTTCATTTGTGTCTTTGAATTGACATTTAGGTCATTTTCGTCCTCTCTAGGGTTATTTATGTGCATTTAGGGTTTTTAACCAATCTTGTGCATACAATAAGTTCATTTGTGTCATTGGATTAACATTTAGGTCATTTTCGTCCTCCCTAGGCTTATTCTTGTGCAATTAGGGTTTTTAACCAATCTTGTGCATCCAATAAGTTCATTTGTGTCATTGGATTAACATTTAGGTCATTTTCGTCCTCTCTAGGGTATTTTATGTGCAATTAGGGTTTTTAACCAATCTTGTGCATCCAATAAGTTCATTTGTGTCATTGGATTAACATTTAGGTCATTTTCGTCCTCCCTAGGGTTATATATGGGCAATTAGGGTTTTTAACCAATCTTGTACATTCAATAAGTTCATTTGTGTCATTGGATTAACATTTAGGTCATTTTCGTTCTCCCTAGGGTTATTAATGGGCAATTAGGGTTTTTAACCAATCTTGTGCATCCAATAAGTTCATTTGTGTCATTGGATTAACATTTAGGTCTTTTTCGTCCTCCCTTGGGTTATTTATGGGCAATTAGGGTTTTTAACCAATCTTGTGCATAAGTTCATTTGTGTCATTGGATTAACATTTAGGTCATTTTCGTCCTCTCTAGGGTTATTTATGTGCAATTAGGGTTTTTAACCAATCTTGTGCATCCAATAAGTTCATTTGTGTCATTGGATTAACATTTAGGTCATTTTCGTCCTCCCTAGGGTTATATATGGGCAATTAGGGTTTTTAACCAATCTTGTGAATCCAATAAGTTCATTTGTGTCATTGGATTAACATTTAGGTCATTTTCGTCCTCTCTAGGGTTATTAATGTGCATTTAGGGTTTTTAACCAATCTTGTGCATACAATAAGTTCATTTGTGTCATTGGATTAACATTTAGGTCATTTTCGTCCTCCCTAGGCTTATTCTTGTCCAATTAGTGTTTTTAACCAATCTTGTGCATCCAATATGTTCATTTGTGTCATTTGATTAACATTTTGGTCATTTTCGTCCTCCCTAGAGTTATATATGGGCAATTAGGGTTTTTAACCAATCTTGTGCATCCGATAAGTTCATTTGTGTCATTGGATTAACATTTAGGTCATTTTCGTCCTCCCTAGGGTTATATATGGGCAATTAGGGTTTTTAACCAATCTTGTGCATCCAATAAGTTCATTTGTGTCATTGGATTAACATTTAGGTCATTTTCGTCCTCCCTAGGGTTATATATGGGCAAATAGGGTTTTTAACCAATCTTGTGCATCCAATAAGTTCATTTGTGTCATTGGATTAACATTTAGGTCATTTTCGTCCTCTCTAGGGTTATTTATGTGCAATTAGGGTTTTTAACCAATCTTGTGCATCCAATAAGTTCATTTGTGTCATTGGATTAACATTTATGTCATTTTCGTCCTCCCTAGGCTTTTTCTTGTCCAATTAGGGTTTTTAGCCAATCTTGTGCATCCAAAAAGTTCATTTGTGTCTTTGGATTAACATTTAGGTCATTTTCGTCCTCTCTAGGGTTATTTATGGGCAATTAGGGTTTTTAACCTATCTTGTGCATCCAATAAGTTCATTTGTGTCATTGGATTAACATTTAGGTCATTTTCCTCCTCCCTAGGGTTATTTATGGGCAATTAGGGTTTTTAACCAATCTTGTGCATCCAATAAGTTCATTTGTGTCATTGGATTAACATTTAGGTCATTTTCGTCCTCTCTAGGGTTATTTATGTGCAATTAGGGTTTTTAACCAATCTTGTGCATCCAATAAGTTCATTTGTGTCATTGGATTAACATTTAGATCATTTTCGTCCTCCCAAGGCTTATTCTTGTCCAATAAGGGTTTTTAACCAATCTTGTGCATCCAATAAGTTAATTTGTGTCATTGGATTAACATTTAGGTCATTTTCGTCCTCCCTAGGGTTATTTATGTGCAATTAGGGTTTTGAACCAATCTTGTGCATCCAATAAGTTCATTTGTGTCATTGGATTAACATTTAGGTCATTTTCGTCCTCCCAAGGCTTATTCTTGTCCAATTAGGGTTTTTAACCAATCTTGTGCATCCAATAAGTTCATTTGTGTCATTGGATTATTATTTAGGTCATTTTCGTCCTCCCTAGGCTTATTCTTGTCCAATTAGGGTTTTTAACCAATCTTGTGCATCCAAAAAGTTAATTTGTGTCTTTGGATTAACATTTAGGTCATTTTCCTCCTCTCTAGGGTTATTTATGTGCAATTAGGGTTTTTAACCAATCTTGTGCATCCAATGAGTTCATGTGTGTCATTGGATTAACATTTAGGTCATTTTCATCCTCCCTAGGCTTATCGTTTTGCAATTAGGGTTTTTAACCAATCTTGAGCATCCAATAAGTTCGTTTGTGTCATTGGATTAACATTTTGGTCATTTTCGTCCTCCCTAGGCTTATTTATTTGCAATTAGGGTTTTAACCAATCTTGTGCATCCAATAAGTTTATTTGTGTCATTGGATTAACATTTAGGTCATTTTCGTCCTCCCTAGGGTTATATACGGGCAATTAGGGTTTTTAACCAAACTTGTGCATCCAATAAGTTCATTTGTATCATTGGATTAACATTTCGGTCATTTTCGTCCTCTCTAGGGTTATTTATGTGCAATTAGGGTTTTTAACCAATCTTGTGCATCCAATAAGTTCATTTGTGTCATTGGATTAACATTTAGGTCATTTTCGTCCTCTCTAGGGTTATTTATGTGCAATTAGGGTTTTTAACCAATCTTGTGCATCCAATAAGTTCATTTGTGTCATTGGATTAACATTTAGGTCATTTTCGTCTTCCCTAGGATTATTTATGGGCAATTAGGGTTTTTAACCAATCTTGTGCATCCAATAAGTTCATTTGTGTCATTGGATTAACATTTAGGTCATTTTCGTCCTCTCTAGGGTTATTTATGTGCAATTAGGGTTTTTAACCAATCTTGTGCACCCAATAAGTTCGTTTGTTTCATTGGATTAACATTTTGGTCATTTTCGTCCTCCCTAGGCTTATTTATGTGCAATTAGGGTTTTTAACCAATTTTGTGCATCCAAAAAGTTCATTTGTGTCATTGGATTAACATTTAGGTCATTTTCGGCTCCCTAGGGTTATTTATGGGCAATTAGGGTTTTTAACCATTCTTGTGCATCCAATAAGTTTATTTGTCTCATTGGATTAACATTTAGGTCATTTTGGTCCTCTCTAGGGTTATTTATGTGCAATTAGGGTTTTTAACTAATCTTGTGCATCCAATAAGTTCATTTGTGTCATTGGATTAACATTTAGGTCATTTTCGTCTTCCCTAGGATTATTTATGGGCAATTAGGGTTTTTAACCAATCTTGTGCATCCAATAAGTTCATTTGTGTCATTGGATTAACATTTAGGTCATTTTCGTCCTCTCTAGGGTTATTTATGTGCAATTAGGGTTTTTAACCAATCTTGTGCAACCAATAAGTTCATTTGTGTCATTGGATTAACATTTAGGTAATTTTCGTCCTCTCTAGGGTTATTTATGTGCAATTAGGGTTTTGAACCAATCTTGTGCATCCAATAAGTTCATTTGTGTCATTGGATTAGCATTTAGGTTATTTTCGTCCTCCCTAGGCTTATTCTTGTGCAATTAGGGTTTTTAACCAATCTTGTGCACCCAATAAGTTCGTTTGTTTCATTGGATTAACATTTTGGTCATTTTCGTCCTCCCTAGGCTTATTTATGTGCAATTAGGGTTATTAACCAATTTTGTGCATCCAAAAAGTTCATTTGTGTCATTGGATTAACATTTAGGTCATTTTCGGCTCCCTAGGGTTATTTATGGGCAATTAGGGTTTTTAACCATTCTTGTGCATCCAATAAGTTTATTTGTCTCATTGGATTAACATTTAGGTCATTTTGGTCCTCTCTAGGGTTATTTATGTGCAATTAGGGTTTTTAACTAATCTTGTGCATCCAATAAGTTCATTTGTGTCATTGGATTAACATTTAGGTCATTTTCGTCCTCTCTAGGGTTATTTATGTGCAATTAGGGTTTTTAACCAATCTTGTGCAACCAATAAGTTTGTTTGTTTCATTGGATTAACATTTTGGTCATTTTCGTCCTCCCTAGGCTTATTTATGTGCAATTAGGGTTTTTAACCAATTTTGTGCATCCAAAAAGTTCATTTGTGTCATTGGATTAACATTTAGGTCATTTTCGGCTCCCTAGGGTTATTTATGGGCAATTAGGGTTTTTAACCATTCTTGTGCATCCAATAAGTTTATTTGTCTCATTGGATTAACATTTAGGTCATTTTGGTCCTCTCTAGGGTTATTTATGTGCAATTAGGGTTTTTAACTAATCTTGTGCATCCAATAAGTTCATTTGTGTCATTGGATTAATATTTAGGTCATTTTCGTCCTCCCTAGAGTTATATATGGGCAATTAGGGTTTTTAACCAATCTTGTGCATCCAATAAGTTCATTTGTGTCATTGGATTAACATTTAGGTAATTTTCGTCCACTCTAGGGTTATTTATGTGCAATTAGGGTTTTGAACCAATCTTGTGCATCCAATAAGTTCATTTGTGTCATTGGATTAACATTTAGGTCATTTTCGTCTTCCCTAGGATTATTTATGGGCAATTAGGGTTTTTAACCAATCTTGTGCATCCAATAAGTTCATTTGTGTCATTGGATTAACATTTAGGTCATTTTCGTCCTCTCTAGGGTTATTTATGTGCAATTAGGGTTTTTAACTAATCTTGTGCATCCAATAAGTTCATTTGTGTCATTGGATTAACATTTAGGTCATTTTCGTCCTCTCTAGGGTTATTTATGTGCAATTAGGGTTTTTAACCAATCTTGTGCATCCAATAAGTTCATTTGTGTCATTGGATTAACATTTAGGTCATATTCGTCCTCCCTAGGCTTATTCTTGTGCAATTAGGGCTTTTAACAAATCTTGTGCATCCAAAAAGTTCATTTGTGTCTTTGAATTGACATTTAGGTCATTTTGGTCCTCTCTAGGGTTATTTATGTGCAATTAGGGTTTTTAACTAATCTTGTGCATCCAATAAGTTCATTTGTGTCATTGGATTAACATTTAGTTCATTTTCGTCCTCTCTAGGGTTATTTATGTGCAATTAGGGTTTTTAACTAATCTTGTGCATCCAATAAGTTCATTTGTGTCATTGGATTAACATTTAGGTCATTTTCGTCCTCTCTAGGGTTATTTATGTGCAATTAGGGTTTTTAACCAATCTTGTGCATCCAATAAGTTCATTTGTGTCATTGGATTAACATTTAGGTCATTTTCGTCCTCCCTAGGGTTATTTTTGGGCAATTAGGGTTTTTAACCAATCTTGTGCATCCAAAAAGTTCATTTGTGTCTTTGAATTGACATTTAGGTCATTTTCGTCCTCCCTAGGGTTATTTATCGGCAATTAGGGTTTTTAACCAATCTTGTGCATCCAATAAGTTCATTTGTGTCATTGGATTAACATTTAGGTCATTTTCGTCCTCTCTAGGGTTATTTATGTGCAATTAGGGTTTTTAACCAATCTTGTGCATCCAATAAGTTCATTTGTGTCATTGGATTAACATTTAGGTCATTTTCGTCCTCTCTAGGGTTATTTATGTGCAATTAGGGTTTTTAACCAATCTTGTGCATCCAATAAGTTCATTTGTGTCATTGGATTAACATTTAGGTCATTTTCGTCCTCCCTAGGCTTATTCTTTTCCAATTAGGGTTTTTAACCAATCTTGTGCATCCAATAAGTTCATTTGTGTCATTGGATGAACATTTAGGTCATTTTCGTCCTCCCTAGTCTTATTCTTGTCCAATTAGGGTTTTTATGCAATCTTGTGCATCCAATAGGTGTGTTTGTGTCATTGGAGGAACATTTAGGTCTTTTTCGTCCTCCATAGTCTTATTCTTGTCCAATTAGGGTTTTAACCAATCTTGTGCATCCAATATGTGGGTTTGTGTCATTGGATGAACATTTAGGTCATTTTCGTCCTCCCTATGCTTATTCTTGTCCAATTAGGGTTTTTAACCAATCTTGTGCATCCAATAAGTTCATTTGTGTCATTGGATGAACATTTAGGTCATTTTCGTCCTCCCTAGGCTTATTCTTGTCCAATTAGGGTTTTTAACCAATCTTGTGCATCCAATAAGTTCATTTGTGTCATTGGATGAACATTTAGGTCATTTTCGTCCTCCCTAGGCTTATTCGTGTCCAATAAGGGTTTTTAAGCAATCTTGTGCATCTAATAAGTTCATTTGTGTCATTTGATGAACATTTAGGTCATTTTCGTCCTCCCTAGGCTTATTCTTGTTCAATTAGGGTTTCTAACCTATCTTGTGCATCCAATAGGTGTGTTTGTGTCATTGGATGAACATTTAGGTCATTTTCGTCCTCCCTAGGCTTATTCTTGTCCAATTAGGGGTTTTAACCAATCTTGTGCATCCAATAAGTTCATTTGTGTCATTGGATAAACATTTAGGTCATTTTCGTCCACCCTAGGCTTATTATTGTCCAATTAGGGTTTTTAACCAATCTTGTGCATCCAATAAGTTCATTTGTGTAATTGGATGAACATTTACGTCATTTTCGTCCACCCTAGGCTTATTCTTGTCCTATTAGGGTTTTTAAGCAATCTTGTGCATCCAATAAGTTCATTTGTGTCATTGGATGAACATTTAGGTCATTTTCGTCCTCCCAAGGCTTATTCTTGTCCAATTAGGGTTTTTAACCAATCTTGTGGATCCAATAAGTTCCTTTGTGTCATTGGATGAACATTTAGGTCATTTTCGTCCTCCCTAGGCTTATTCTTGTCCAATTAGGGTTTTTAAGCAATCTTGTGCATCCAATAAGTTCATTGGTGTCATTGGATGAACATTTAGGTCATTTTCGTCCTCCCTAGGCTTATTCGTGTCCAATTAGGGTTTTTAAGCAATCTTGTGCATCTAATAAGTTCATTTGTGTCATTTGATGAACATTTAGGTCATTTTCATCCTCCCTAGGCTTATTCTTGTTCAATTAGGGTTTCTAACCTATCTTGTGCATCCAATAGGTGTGTTTGTGTCATTGGATGAACATTTAGGTCATTTTCGTCCTCCCTAGGCTTATTCTTGTCCAATTAGGGGTTTTAACCAATCTTGTGCATCCAATAAGTTCATTTGTGTCATTGGATAAACATTTAGGTCATTTTCGTCCACCCTAGGCTTATTCTTGTCAAATTAGGGTTTTTAACCAATCTTGTGCATCCAATAAGTTCATTTGTGTCATTGGATGAACATTTAGGTCATTTTCGTCCTCCCTAGGCTTATTCTTGTCCAATTAGGGTTTTTAAGCAATCTTGTGCATCCAATAAGTTCATTTGTGTAATTGGATGAACATTTAGGTCATTTTCGTCCACCCAAGGCTTATTCTTGTCTAATTAGGGTTTTTAACCAATCTTGTGCATCCAATAAGTTCATTTGTGTCATTGGATGAACATTTAGGTCATTTTCGTCCTCCCAAGGCTTATTCTTGTCCAATTAGGGTTTTTAACCAATCTTGTGCATCCCATAAGTTCATTTGTGTCATTGGATGAATATTTAGGTCATTTTCGTCCTCCCTAGGCTTATTCTTGTCCAATTAAGGTTTTTAACCAATCTTGTGCATCCAATAAGTTCATTTGTGTCATTGGATGAACATTTAGGTCATTTTCGTCCTCCCAAGGCTTATTCTTGTCCAATTAGGGTTTTTAACCAATCTTGTGCATCCCATAAGTTCATTTGTGTCATTGGATGAACATTTAGGTCATTTTCGTCCTCCCTAGGCTTATTCTTGTCCAATTAAGGTTTTTAACCAATCTTGTGCATCCAATAAGTTCATTTGTGTCATTGGATGAACATTTCGGTCATTTTCGTCCTCCCTAGGCTTATTCTTGTCCAATTAGGGTTTTTAACCAATCTTGTGCATCCAATAGGTGTGTTTGTGTCATTGGATGATCAATTAGGTCATTTTCGTCCTCCCTAGGCTTATTCTGGTCCAATTAGAGTTTTTAACCAATCTTGTGCATCCAATAGGTGTGTTTGTGTCATTGGATGATCAATTAGGTCATTTTCGTCCTCCCTAGGCTTATTCTTGTCTAATTAGGGTTTTTAACCAATCTTGTGCATCCAATAGGTGTGTTTGTGTCATTGGATGATCAATTAGGTCATTTTCGTCCTCCCTAGGCTTATTCTTGCCCAATTAGGGTTTTTAACCAATCTTGTGCATCCAATAAGTTTGGTTGTGTCATTGGATTAACATTTAGGTCATTTTCGTCCTCCCTAGGCTTATTCTTGTCCAATTAGGGTTTTTAACCAATCTTGTGCATCCAATAAGTTCATTTGTGTCATTGGATTAACATTTAGGTCATTTTCGTCCTCCCTAGGCTTATTTATGTGCAATTGGGGTTTTTAACCAATCTTGTGCATCCAATAAGTTCATTTGTGTCATTGGATTAACGTTTATGTCATTTTCGTCCTCCCTAGGGTTATTCTTGTCCAATTAGGGTTTTTAACCAATCTTGTGCATCCAAAAAGTTCATTTGTGTCTTTGGGTTAACATTTAGGTCATTTTCGTCCTCTCTAGGGTTATTGATGGGCAATTAGGGTTTTTAACCTATCTTGTGCATCCAATAAGTTCATTTGTGTCATTGGATTAACATTTAGGTGATTTTCGTCCTCCCTAGGGTTATTTATGGGCAATTAGGGTTTTTAACCAATCTTGTGCATCCAATAAGTTCATTTGTGTCATTGGATTAACATTTAGGTCATTTTCGTCCTCTCTAGGGTTATTTATGTGCAATTAGGGTTTTTAACCAATCTTGTGCATCCAATAAGTTCATTTGTGTCATTGGATTAACATTTAGGTCATTTTCGTCCTTCCTAGGCTTATTCTTGTGCAATTAGGGTTTTTAACCAATCTTGTCCATCCAATAAGTTCATTTGTGTCATTGAATTAACATTTAAGTCATTTTCGTCCTCTCTAGGGTTATTTATGTGCAATTAGGGTTTTTAACCAATCTTGTGCATCCAATAAGTTCATTTGTGTCATTGGATTAACATTTATGTCATTTTCGTCCTCCCTAGGCTTATTCTTGTCCAATTAGGGTTTTTAGCCAATCTTGTGCATCCAAAAAGTTCATTTGTGTCTTTGGATTAACATTTAGGTCATTTTCGTCCTCTCTAGGGTTATTTATGGGCAATTAGGGTTTTTAACCTATCTTCTGCATCCAATAAGTTCATTTGTGTCATTGGATTAACATTTAGGTCATTTTCCTCCCTACTAGGGTTATTTATGGGCAATTTGGGTTTTTAACCAATCTTGTGCATCCAATAAGTTCATTTGTGTCATTGGATTAACATTTAGGTCATTTTCGTCCTCTCTAGGGTTATTTATGTGCAATTAGGGTTTTTAACCAATCTTGTGCATCCAATAAGTTCATTTGTGTCATTGGATTAACATTTAGGTCATTTTCGTCCTCCCTAGGCTTATTCTTGTGCAATTAGGGCTTTTAACAAATCTTGTGCATCCAAAAAGTTCATTTGTGTCTTTGAATTGACATTTAGGTCATTTTCGTCCTCTCTAGGGTTATTTATGTGCATTTAGGGTTTTTAACCAATCTTGTGCATACAATAAGTTCATTTGTGTCATTGGATTAACATTTAGGTCATTTTCGTCCTCCCTAGGGTTATTTATGGGCAATTAGGGTTTTTAACCAATCTTGTGCATCCAATAAGTTCATTTGTGTCATTGGATTAACATTTAGGTCATTTTCGTCCTCTCTAGGGTTATTTATGTGCAATTAGGGTTTTTAACCAATCTTGTGCATCCAATAAGTTCATTTGTGTCATTGGATTATTATTTAGGTCATTTTCGTCCTCCCTAGGCTTATTCTTGTCCAATTAGGGTTTTTAACCAATCTTGTGCATCCAAAAAGTTAATTTGTGTCTTTGGATTAACATTTAGGTCATTTTCCTCCTCTCTAGGGTTATTTATGTGCAATTAGGGTTTTTAACCAATCTTGTGCATCCAATGAGTTCATGTGTGTCATTGGATTAACATTTAGGTCATTTTCATCCTCCCTAGGCTTATCGTTTTGCAATTAGGGTTTTTAACCAATCTTGAGCATCCAATAAGTTCGTTTGTGTCATTGGATTAACATTTTGGTCATTTTCGTCCTCCCTAGGCTTATTTATTTGCAATTAGGGTTTTAACCAATCTTGTGCATCCAATAAGTTTATTTGTGTCATTGGATTAACATTTAGGTCATTTTCGTCCTCCCTAGGGTTATATACGGGCAATTAGGGTTTTTAACCAAACTTGTGCATCCAATAAGTTCATTTGTATCATTGGATTAACATTTCGGTCATTTTCGTCCTCTCTAGGGTTATTTATGTGCAATTAGGGTTTTTAACCAATCTTGTGCATCCAATAAGTTCATTTGTGTCATTGGATTAACATTTAGGTCATTTTCGTCCTCTCTAGGGTTATTTATGTGCAATTAGGGTTTTTAACCAATCTTGTGCATCCAATAAGTTCATTTGTGTCATTGGATTAACATTTAGGTCATTTTCGTCTTCCCTAGGATTATTTATGGGCAATTAGGGTTTTTAACCAATCTTGTGCATCCAATAAGTTCATTTGTGTCATTGGATTAACATTTAGGTCATTTTCGTCCTCTCTAGGGTTATTTATGTGCATTTAGGGTTTTTAACCAATCTTGTGCATACAATAAGTTCATTTGTGTCATTGGATTAACATTTAGGTCATTTTCGTCCTCCCTAGGCTTATTCTTGTCCAATTAGGGTTTTTATCCAATCTTGTGCATCCAATATGTTCATTTGTGTCATTTGATTAACATTTAGGTCATTTTCGTCCTCTATAGGCTTATTCTTGTGTAATTATGGTTTTTAACCAATCTTGTGCATCCAATAAGTTCGTTTGTGTCATTGGATTAACATTTTGGTCATTTTCGTCCTCCCTAGGCTTATTTATGTTCAATTAGGGTTTTTAACCAATCTTGTGCATCCAATAAGTTCATTTGTGTCATTGGATTAACATTTAGGTCATTTTCGTCCTCCCTAGGGTTATATATGGGCAATTAGGGTTTTTAACCAATCTTGTGAATCCAATAAGTTCATTTGTGTCATTGGATTAACATTTAGGTCATTTTCGTCCTCTCTAGGGTTATTAATGTGCATTTAGGGTTTTTAACCAATCTTGTGCATACAATAAGTTCATTTGTGTCATTGGATTAACATTTAGGTCATTTTCGTCCTCCCTAGGCTTATTCTTGTCCAATTAGTGTTTTTAACCAATCTTGTGCATCCAATATGTTCATTTGTGTCATTTGATTAACATTTAGGTCATTTTCGTCCTCCATAGGCTTATTCTTGTGCAATTAGGGTTTTTAACCAATCTTGTGCACCCAATAAGTTCGTTTGTTTCATTGGATTAACATTTTGTTCATTTTCGTCCTCCCTAGGCTTATTTATGTGCAATTAGGGTTTTTAACCAATCTTGTGCATCCAAAAAGTTCATTTGTGTCATTGGATTCACATTTAGGTCATTTTCGTCCTCCCTAGGGTTATTTATGGGCAATTAGGGTTTTTAACCAATCTTGGGCATCCAATAAGTTTATTTGTCTCATTGGATTAACATTTAGGTCATTTTCGTCCTCTCTAGGGTTATTTATGTGCAATTAGGGTTTTTAACCAATCTTGTGCATCCAATAAGTTCATTTGTGTCATTGGATTAACATTTAGGTCATTTTCGTCCTCTCTAGGGTTATTTATGTGCAATTAGGGTTTTTAACCAACCTTGTGCATCCAATAAGTTCATTTGTGTCATTGGATTAACATTTAGGTCATTTTCGTCTTCCCTAGGGTTATTTATGGGCAATTAGGGTTTTTAAACAATCTTGTGCATCCAATAAGTTCATTTGTGTCATTGGATTAACATTTAGGTCATTTTCGTCCTCTCTAGGGTTATTTATGTGCAATTAGGGTTTTTAACCAATCTTGTGCATCCAATAAGTTCATTTGTGTCATTGGATTAACATTTAGGTCATTTTCGTCCTCCCTAGGCTTATTCTTGTGCAATTAGGGCTTTTAACAAATCTTGTGCATCCAAAAAGTTCATTTGTGTCTTTGAATTGACATTTAGGTCATTTTCGTCCTCTCTAGGGTTATTTATGTGCATTTAAGGTTTTTAACCAATCTTGTGCATACAATAAGTTCATTTGTGTCATTGGATTAACATTTAGGTCATTTTCGTCCTCCCTAGGCTTATTCTTGTCCAATTAGGGTTTTTATCCAATCTTGTGCATCCAATATGTTCATTTGTGTCATTTGATTAACATTTAGGTCTTTTTCGTCCTCTATAGGATTATTCTTGTGTAATTATGATTTTTAACCAATCTTGTGCATCCAATAAGTTCGTTTGTGTCATTGGATTAACTTTTTGGTCATTTTCGTCCTCTCTAGGGTTATTTATGTGCAATTAGGGTTTTTAACCAATCTTGTCCATCCAATAAGTTCATTTGTGTCATTGGATTAACATTTAGGTAATTTTCGTCCTCTCTAGGGTTATTTATGTGCAATTAGGGTTTTGAACCAATCTTGTGCATCCAATAAGTTCATTTGTGTCATTGGATTAGCATTTAGGTTATTTTCGTCCTCCCTAGGCTTATTCTTGTGCAATTAGGGCTTTTAACCAATCTTGTGCATCCAAAAAGTTCATTTGTGTCTTTGAATTGACATTTAGGTCATTTTCGTCCTCTCTAGGGTTATTAATGTGCATTTAGGGTTTTTAACCAATCTTGTGCATACAATAAGTTCATTTGTGTCATTGGATTAACATTTAGGTCATTTTCGTCCTCCCTAGGCTTATTCTTGTCCAATTAGTGTTTTTAACCAATCTTGTGCATCCAATATGTTCATTTGTGTCATTTGATTAACATTTAGGTCATTTTCGTCCTCCCTAGAGTTATATATGGGCAATTAGGGTTTTTAACCAATCTTGTGCATCCAATAAGTTCATTTGTGTCATTGGATTAACATTTAGGTCATTTTCGTCCTCTCTAGGGTTATTTATGTGCAATTAGGGTTTTTAACCAATCTTGTGCAACCAATAAGTTCATTTGTGTCATTGGATTAACATTTAGGTAATTTTCGTCCTCTCTAGGGTTATTTATGTGCAATTAGGGTTTTGAACCAATCTTGTGCATCCAATAAGTTCATTTGTGTCATTGGATTAGCATTTAGGTTATTTTCGTCCTCCCTAGGCTTATTCTTGTGCAATTAGGGTTTTTAACCAATCTTGTGCACCCAATAAGTTCGTTTGTTTCATTGGATTAACATTTTGGTCATTTTCGTCCTCCCTAGGCTTATTTATGTGCAATTAGGGTTTTTAACCAATTTTGTGCATCCAAAAAGTTCATTTGTGTCATTGGATTAACATTTAGGTCATTTTCGGCTCCCTAGGGTTATTTATGGGCAATTAGGGTTTTTAACCATTCTTGTGCATCCAATAAGTTTATTTGTCTCATTGGATTAACATTTAGGTCATTTTGGTCCTCTCTAGGGTTATTTATGTGCAATTAGGGTTTTTAACTAATCTTGTGCATCCAATAAGTTCATTTGTGTCATTGGATTAACATTTAGGTCATTTTCGTCTTCCCTAGGATTATTTATGGGCAATTAGGGTTTTTAACCAATCTTGTGCATCCAATAAGTTCATTTGTGTCATTGGATTAACATTTAGGTCATTTTCGTCCTCTCTAGGGTTATTTATGTGCAATTAGGGTTTTTAACTAATCTTGTGCATCCAATAAGTTCATTTGTGTCATTGGATTAACATTTAGGTCATTTTCGTCCTCTCTAGGGTTATTTATGTGCAATTAGGGTTTTTAACCAATCTTGTGCATCCAATAAGTTCATTTGTGTCATTGGATTAACATTTAGGTCATTTTCGTCCTCCCTAGGGTTATATATGTGCAATTAGGGTTTTTAACCAATCTTGTGCATCCAATAAGTTCATTTGTGTCATTGGATTAACATTTAGGTCATTTTCGTCCTCTCTAGGGTTATTTATGTGCAATTAGGGTTTTTAACCAATCTTGTGCATCCAATAAGTTCATTTGTGTCATTGGATTAACATTTATGTCATTTTCGTCCTCCCTAGGCTTATTCTTGTCCAATTAGGGTTTTTAGCCAATCTTGTGCATCCAAAAAGTTCATTTGTGTCTTTGGATTAACATTTAGGTCATTTTCGTCCTCTCTAGGGTTATTTATGGGCAATTAGGGTTTTTAACCTATCTTCTGCATCCAATAAGTTCATTTGTGTCATTGGATTAACATTTAGGTCATTTTCCTCCCTACTAGGGTTATTTATGGGCAATTTGGGTTTTTAACCAATCTTGTGCATCCAATAAGTTCATTTGTGTCATTGGATTAACATTTAGGTCATTTTCGTCCTCTCTAGGGTTATTTATGTGCAATTAGGGTTTTTAACCAATCTTGTGCATCCAATAAGTTCATTTGTGTCATTGGATTAACATTTAGGTCATTTTCGTCCTCCCTAGGCTTATTCTTGTGCAATTAGGGCTTTTAACAAATCTTGTGCATCCAAAAAGTTCATTTGTGTCTTTGAATTGACATTTAGGTCATTTTCGTCCTCTCTAGGGTTATTTATGTGCATTTAGGGTTTTTAACCAATCTTGTGCATACAATAAGTTCATTTGTGTCATTGGATTAACATTTAGGTCATTTTCGTCCTCCCTAGGCTTATTCTTGTCCAATTAGGATTTTTATCCAATCTTGTGCATCCAATATGTTCATTTGTGTCATTTGATTAACATTTAGGTCATTTTCGTCCTCTATAGGCTTATTCTTGTGCAATTAGGGTTTTTAACCAATCTTGTGCATCCAATAAGTTCATTTGTGTCATTGGATTAACATTTAGGTCATTTTCGTCCTCCCTAGGGTTATATATGGGCAATTAGGGTTTTTAACCAATCTTGTGCATCCAATAAGTTCATTTGTGTCATTGGATTAACATTTAGGTCATTTTTGTCCTCCCAAGGGTTATATATGGGCAAATAGGGTTTTTAACCTATCTTGTGCATCCAATAAGTTCATTTGTGTCATTGGATTAACATTTAGGTCATTTTCGTCCTCTCAAGGGTTATTTATGTGCAATTAGGGTTTTTAACCAATCTTGTGCATCCAATAAGTTCATTTGTGTCATTGGATTAGCATTTAGGTCATTTTCGTCCTCCCTAGGCTTATTTATGTGCAATTAGGGTTTTTAACCAATCTTGTGCATCCAATAAGTTCATTTGTGTCATTGGATTAACATTTAGGTCATTTTCGTCCTCCCTAGGGTTATATAAGGGCAATTAGGGTTTTTAACCAATCTTGTGCATCCAATAAGTTCATTTGTGTCATTGGATTAACATTTAGGTAATTTTCGTCCTCTCTAGGGTTATTTATGTGCAATTACGGTTTTGAACCAATCTTGTGCATCAAATAAGTTCATTTGTGTCATTGGATTAGCATTTAGGTTATTTTCGTCCTCCCTAGGCTTATTCTTGTGCAATTAGGGCTTTTAACCAATCTTGTGCATCCAAAAAGTTCATTTGTGTCTTTGAATTGACATTTAGGTTATTTTCGTCCTCTCTAGGGTTATTAATGTGCATTTAGGGTTTTTAACCAATCTTGTGCATACAATAAGTTCATTTGTGTCATTGGATTAACATTTAGGTCATTTTCGTCCTCCCTAGGCTTATTCTTGTCCAATTAGTGTTTTTAACCAATCTTGTGCATCCAATATGTTCATTTGTGTCATTTGATTAACATTTAGGTCATTTTCTTCCTCGATAGGCTTATTCTTGTGCAATTAGGGTTTTTAACCAATCTTGTGCACCCAATAAGTTCGTTTGTTTCATTGGATTAACATTTTGGTCATTTTCGTCCTCCCTAGGCTTATTTATGTGCAATTAGGGTTTTTAACCAATCTTGTGCATCCAAAAAGTTCATTTGTGTCATTGGTACGAATCGTCCAATTATTACCGCCGAGAACTCATAAATATCTCCATGGTCCACAAATCCTCGATTTCTCTTTAGTCGCACAATTACGCCAAACCACTGTGTTCTTTATCCAATTTATTTTCCACAAAATCACAAATAATGTCCTAAATGCAAACTAAAAGTTTGGAAGGAGCCCTTACCTTAACGATAGCTCTAACACGCGATTACGGTACCGTAATTAATTCTGGTAAAATTTAAGTTCGTGACGCCGCATCAAAAACTAGCTCACTAGCACCGCAGCGTGGCAATGAGCAACTTTCCCTTCTGTCACTTCTTGAATGGAAGTTTAGATCTAGTATATAAATTGAGATTTATGTTTGTTTTGTTTTCAAAACCAAGACTTTGGTTTGCTTTGTTTTCTTCAAACCGAGAGAGAAGAAGAAGAAAGGTGGAGGAAAGATGGAAGGCACGTGAAAGTTCCCTTTCTTTCTTTTTTTTTTGCCTTTCATATATATATATATATACACATATATATAATAATAATAATAATAATAATAATAATAATAATAAAAATAAATATCTAAACAAATATCTAGATATTTATAAATATCTAGATATTTTTATAAAAATCATCATTATGCTTGTCACCTTACATCACATCACAAACCACTTTTTCAAAAAAATATCTACTCTCGCCGTAATTCGATGGGCAGATGAATTTTTCTGAAAAATGCTGCATCTCAGAAATTTTTTTCTTCAACAAAAGATTCGCCGTAATTAAATAAAATTATTAATCGGGGAATAATTTTAATCGAGTCTCTAAAAAGATATTTTTGGCATTTAACTCACAAAATATCATAAAATTGGCTAAAAAGCCTTAGAAATTCGACACAAAATTCCCAAAGATTCATAAATTATAATTTTAAACTAAGGGTCTTACATTACTACCCTCCAAAAAGAAGTTTCGTCCTCGAAACTTAAAGTACGAGTAACAACCCACACTAGGTTTGTACTCAAATTCAACTTACAAGTCATAACTTGTTTTGCCAGGCCCACTGGAAGAAAGTGTTGCTTACCCCTTTTCATAGGGTGCTTAATAACTCTATTCATTACCATAGCCGGTATGATTCGTTCGTTCCATTCAACATGATTTTGTTACTATCAACAAGAGATTAAGGATGATCAGTTCCTCAATTTGTCAATAAGTAGCCGACAACCATGATGGTGGCTTAAACTATCTTAACCGAACTGTAATAACGCTCTTTGTGACTTGCACTTAAGGTTATTCTAATGCACAAGCGGTCAAACAATCTTCTCAAGCTCCACTGAGTTTTTCCTTATTTTTCAATAACTTTGATCCTATCGCCCATAGCTATGTCACATAGCCTCAGATACATCCACTTGGTACGAATCGTCCAATTATTACCGCCGAGAACTCATAAATATCTCCATGGTCCACAAATCCTCGATTTCTCTTTAGTCGCACAATTACGCCAAACCACTGTGTTCTTATCCGTATGTTGTTCTAATTATAACTCTAATAATTTCATCCCCACATTTGCTTGGTGATCTAAGCTTCCTCGAATTTTTTTTTCGACAACATTCTAGAACTATACCACCCACAACATACAAACTTCCTTCAGGTTTAGTGCTTCGTTTCAAGAGTCACATCTCCAACAAAATCCCACTTGAATTTCATTCATGATTAAGAACTACATTTGTCTCATGCCTTAACACCTCAAATTCACACTTCACTAATCCATTTCCTACATACTTCGCAATTCTGGACAAACCCAAAAATAATTTTCTCACATCTACTACCCACATTCATTCTGATACTTCTCATTTCCGTCATGTCCTTTATTTGCAGCTTGATGATTATGTTTTCATCATGACGGGTAAAACATATTGTATTCACTCCATTACTTTTCCATTTATACAAACCTTAAATTTCTACCTTGATACATCTTCATTATAGTGATTTCAATAAATCAAGCCTTACTAGTTCCCACCAAACTTTTCCATTTCGTACTCAATTCTTCCCTATCAACCAAACATTAAACTCTGTTGATTGGCGAACACAATAACAACCCCCATGACATGCACTCAATTAGTGTCTTTGAATCCTTCGCATACCCTTATAATAACAATATCTAAATCACGAGTGAGATACTTCCTTTCATGAATCCTTAATTGTCATAAGCTACATCTCCATGTGTTGTTCTGACACGTTTTCTTGGCACATTTTCCAAAATTTGGTTCACTTGTTTGATTCTCATCCATTCCCAATAAGCATCTCCTAAGGAATAATTATCTATACACCTCATCCTCATAAATTTGAAGTAAAATATCTCAAAGATCCACATACCTTTCATCGTCATCTAGTCACTGAAACACTCATTTTAAATCTTAACATTTGACTTCCCAAGACCAACATCTGAACCATAAATCATTTGTTACATTTCTTTTTTTTTTCTTTCACATTCTATCACTAAATAAAATTCTAAAATATGATCCTCGAAATCTCCAAATACTCATCACACTGTCTAATTCCATCAATTTCATCTTAAGATACAATACGAGGTTGTATTCATCATTGACTCTAACTGTATTAGTAATCTCACTAATAAAAACTCTTCTAAGCATAACCCGACCTTTTTAGTAAATCTTCAAACACTTTCATCCATAACATGAATTATTTATCACTTGCCTATCTCAACTACCTCAATTATACCCGTTTTAGGCATTTCTTGATCCTCCATCCAACCTTGTGGATTTTAAATCATTGACTTAAAGATCAACCATCTTAGGGTACTAAATCAAGTCTCAAATAATCCCTCAGACCTATCAAAACATTAACATTTTCCTAATAATTACCATCCTTTAATAGACTCTCGAAGCTTACATTGTTATAATCTCTAAGTATTCTCGTACTATGTACTTTCAATTCCACTTAATAGTAACACGCGATTCAATACATCAAATCTTAACTCTTCATGTTTGTCTAGATATCACCCAAAATTCACACTTATGCGTTTATAGTTTCATCTAAAATCACTATCCGTACTTACCATCTCCTAAACCATACAGAGATTTGTGACTTATCAAAGAAATATATATTCCCCCTCTTATAATCGACATGAGATTCATACTTAACAACTTACCCCTCAAGGTATTGACTATTCCTCAAAGTGTACTTTATCTAACCAAGGTGGTATATACCCCCTAACGTGCAGTTCCCCTTAACTTCAATACAAGCCTCTTCCTGGACACCTAAGCACCAAATGATATTCCAAAAGGAAGCCTCATCTTCTTAACAATTCCATGATGTTCACATCTCTTTGACAGTTATCAAACTTCATCCAGTTTTATCCTGAAATCTACCAAGAAAACATCTAATACTTTTCTTAACAAAAGTCCTCCACTTAGATCTT
>JBBPBR010000008.1:20698083-20738343 GCA_037974775.1 Cicer pinnatifidum | reverse complement strand
CATGAGATTCATACTTAACAACTTACCCCTCAAGGTATTGACTATTCCTCAAAGTGTACTTTATCTAACCAAGGTGGTATATACCCCCTAACGTGCAGTTCCCCTTAACTTCAATACAAGCCTCTTCCTGGACACCTAAGCACCAAATGATATTCCAAAAGGAAGCCTCATCTTCTTAACAATTCCATGATGTTCACATCTCTTTGACAGTTATCAAACTTCATCCAGTTTTATCCTGAAATCTACCAAGAAAACATCTAATACTTTTCTTAACAAAAGTCCTCCACTTAGATCTTCACTTGAAAATCCCTTATTAGTCTAATGTTAATCCATCCATACTCATCATCTTCGAGTTAACACTAACACATAGCTTCTTTGTCCTTGGAACCACTTCATAAATTCCATGCCATCATGATTCGCTTCAACTCTGCCTGGCAATCTGTCATCTCGAAGATCGTTTCCACTTCTTGAGTCCACTGATAAGCTTTTTCTGAGTTCTTATCACCCTTGAACTTTGGAGGATGGTAACGACGAAAATCTTCCAATCCCCTTGACGCAACAGCACATATCTCTCTTTCCCTCTTCTTCAGATCATGCAGAGTCCTTGCAGCAGTTTGTGCAGCAACAAAAGCAACCATGTTGTTCATAGCTTCAGTCACTTGATCATCCCCGTTGATGTGGACTCTTGCAGCGTAATCCCTTCTTGGATGCATTGTTTCCTCCAAACCAACATCAAGAATAAATCTCAAACACCCTTTATAATAGTTCCAAAAATAACTTTCGACTACATTAATACATAATAACTACCCCTGATCTGACAACTCAGACCAATTACCCCGACGCATGATCAGATAACGACTCTCAACCTACAAGTTGACCTACAATCTATAACCAAAACTCCACAGTCCCAAAGAAATCCAAACCAAAGCTCTGACACCACAATGTAACACCCCGATTTTTTAAAAGCGCGAGTGTATTTTTTTTTTTTTTAAAACAAACAAAGAAATAAAACAAAGAAATACTTTTGGATAAGGAAATACCTTTGGATAAATATTTAAGTCATAACACCACGACAAATAAGTCAGCATAATTTACAAGCAGCGGAATAGTTTTTGAAATACGAATCCAAAGTATTTACACATCACAAGTGGTACATGGAACCCATCGAAAATAAAATGTCAAGCTGACAATATTGGTATAGGTACAGTCTTCTAAATTAAAATAAACACATCCCAAAAGAAAGACTTCTAGTCCCTATACGTCAACCTAATCTGACCATTCCACAAAACTATACGACCTGGGTGATCTCCACGCGCCCCGCAAGATCCTCCTGACACAGCTCTAGTCAGGTGTGTCCAACTACCTCCCTATCTACAGGATACTAACTGGTGGGAAGATCCTGGATCTCATCTGAGGGCAAAGCCCATATTTCCACAATAATTGTAAAGGTCACCAACCGAAATTAACAAATATCACATAGCAAAATTCTTATATTTTCAAATGCTCAAAAGAACCTTTCGTCTTAGCATACTCCTCGAAAGGGTTTTCATATGTCCAAAAATGCATAAACAACGTTGAAAAATGAAGTTTTGACAAACTACATTGTCGTAGTTGAATACAATTGAGAAAATGCAGATTTTCAATTCTAAAATGACTCGGAATCAATCAACACTTCAAACATTAATATTATTAATTATGAACACATAATTAACACCAAATTAATCTCCCTAATTTCACACCTCAATCACACATCGAATATTCATTGAATCAAGTATGAACACATAAATACATCAAAACTTAATCAACTCAACTTCACACCTCAAAGCAATTACGATAAATCACAACAACAACCGAATATGTATATACAATCATCAAAGTATAACAAACATGACTCGCGTGCCAAGCACCCTAATGCAATGCGTATATGCCAAAATGCATCATTCCGAAATTCCAAACCAAAACCCTCCTCGAGGGGCGTAAATCATAATTGTACAGCCTCTCACAGACCAGTACTAATTACCGAGGTGCAATCTCTCACGGATCAGCACGATTTACTAGCGTGCAGTCTCTCACAGACCAGCACGACATACAAGAGTGCAGTCGCTCACAGACCAGCACAATTTTCTAGAGTGCAATCGCTCATAGATCAGCATATTCTAGAGTGCAATCTCTCACAGATCAGCACGACGCGACAATCCCCGCAAGGATAAGATGAACCAACAATTCACATGGCATCATCCCGTGGCCCATCACGGTCACCATTATCACCATGGCCCCATCGCGGTCACCATGTACTATGAAATGCATGAGCATACTCTGACTCTTTTCACCTCAATCATTAAGTAAATGCAGCTATTAAAAGATTCCCCATTTTTAATAGTCATTTAACACTAATGATTTTTCAAACACAACACAGAGCATACTCAAACATATTTATTCACACCAATTAGAATTTCCACAACCACACATAAATCACATCTCCAAAAATTCATAATAATTGTTACGAACACATAAATCACACCAATCGTAAATCACCACAACCCACACCTCAAACACACATCAAACATTCATAATATCAATTGTGAACACACAATCAAATTAAATTTAATTCTCCCCAAATTCAACATAAATCACCCATATTAATTTCCAAAATTTTCAAACATTAATCACCAAATTTAATCTCCACAAATTTCAAACATAAATCACTATATTCAATCTCCAAAATTTTCAACCATAAATCACCACAACAATATTAATATATCAGAGTTCTCCCCACCGCTAACTCGGTGCCAACTGTCTCGATTCCTTTTCGAGACTCAAGGAGCTAACTACATAAACATGAATATTTATAACAACTTGTTCACAATAAAACTAATCCAAACACAACAAAATTTCCAAAATTAAATCTTTCTCACACACCAAAATTTTAAAACCAAATAATCTATATTATTTACTTAAAACTAAATAAAACAAATATCGTCAAAATTTCCCATACACACACTCGACTATTAAAGCACCGAAATTTTTTGAGTTAATAAAATACTCTAAACTTTTTTTTCTTTTTAAACTCAATCAAAGAGTAATTAAAAGATTAACATTTTTAAACTCTAACCATTTTTAATTTCAATCTGTCTTTTTGCTCAAACTCTTTAACTTAGTTAAAATTTGAACTTTTTCACAACTTTAACAACTCTAAATTTTTCGTAAAATTTCAACTTCAGTTCAAATTCATTTATTTGAAAATAACTCATTACGTAACTCAAACTCAACAAATTTAATTATCGCCAATTCACACCGACAACAACCAATTCAATTCCACAACACACATATAACACCTCAAATTTAAATTCCACTAAATTACACATAATCACATTAAATTAATTTTTCACAAAATCACACCTCAAATACATCCAATTTATTTTCCACAAAATCACAAATAATGTCCTAAATGCAAACTAAAAGTTTGGAAGGAGCCCTTACCTTAACGATAGCTCTAACACGCGATTACGGTACCGTAATTAATTCTGGTAAAATTTAAGTTCGTGACGCCGCATCAAAAACTAGCTCACTAGCACCGCAGCGTGGCAATGAGCAACTTTCCCTTCTGTCACTTCTTGAATGGAAGTTTAGATCTAGTATATAAATTGAGATTTATGTTTGTTTTGTTTTCAAAACCAAGACTTTGGTTTGCTTTGTTTTCTTCAAACAGAGAGAGAAGAAGAAGAAAGGTGGTGGAAAGATGGAAGGCACGTGAAAGTTCCCTTTCTTTCTTTTTTTTTTGCCTTTCATATATATATATACACATATATATAATAATAATAATAATAATAATAATAATAAAAATAAATATCTAAACAAATATCTAGATATTTATAAATATCTAGATATTTTTATAAAAATCATCATTACGCCTGTCACCTTACATCACATCACAAACCACTTTTTCAAAAAAATATCTACTCTCGCCGTAATTCGATGGGCAGATGAATTTTTCTGAAAAATGTTGCATCTCATAAATTTTTTTCTTCAACAAAAGATTCGCCGTAATTAAATAAAATTATTAATCGGGGAATAATTTTAATCGAGTCTCTAAAAAGATATTTTTGGCATTTAACTCACAAAATATCATAAAATTGGCTAAAAAGCCTTAGAAATTTGACACAAAATTCCTAAAGATTCATAAATTATAATTTTAAATTAAGGGTCTTACACTAGGCCTATTTATGTGCAATTAGGGTTTTTAACCAATCTTGTGCATCCAATAAGTTCATTTGTGTCATTGGATTAACATTTTTGTCATTTTCGTCCTCCCTAGGCTTATTCTTGTCCAATTAGGGTTTTTAACCAATCTTGTGCATCCAAAAAGTTCATTTGTGTCTTTGGATTAACATTTAGATCATTTATGTCCTCTCTAGGGTTATTTATGTGCAATTAGGGTTTTTAACCAATCTTGTGCATGCAATGAGTTCGTGTGTTATTGGATTAACATTTAGGTCATTTTCGTTCTCCCTAGGCTTATCCTTGTGCAATTGGAGTTTTTAACCAATCTTGTGCATCCAATATGTTCATTTGTGTCATTGGATTAACATTATGTCATTTTCGTCCTCCCTAGGCTTATTCTTGTGCAATTATGGTTTTTAACCAATCTTGTGCATCCAAAAAGTTCATTTGTGTCATTGGATTAAGATTTAGGTCATTTTCGTCCTCCTTAGGGTTATTTATTGGCAATTAAGATTTTTAACCTATCTTGTGCATCCAATAAGTTCATTTGTGTCATTGGATTAACATTTAGGTCATTTTCGTCCTCCATAGGGTTATTTATGGGCAATTAGGGTTTTTAACCAATCTTGTGCATCCAATAGGTCCATTTGTATCATTGGGTTAACATTAAGGTCATTTACGTCCTCTCTAGGGTTATTTATGTGCAATTAGGGTTTTTATCCAATCTTGTGCATCCAATATGTTCATTTGTGTCATTTCATTAACATTTAGGTCCTTTTCGTCCTCCCTAGGCTTATTTATGTGCAATTAGGGTTTTTAACCAATCTTGTGCATCCAATAAGTTCATTTGTGTCATTGGATTAACATTTAGATCATTTTCGTCCTCTTTAGCGTTATTTATGGGCAAGTAGGGGTTTTAACCTATCTTGTGCATCCAATAAGTTCATTTGTGTCATTGGATTAACATTTAGGTCATTTTCGTCCTCCCTAGGGTTATTTATGGGCAATTAGGGTTTTTAACCAATCTTGTGCGTCCAATATGTTCATTTGTCATTGGATTAACATTTAGGTCATTTTCGTCCTCTCTAGGGTTATTTATGTGCAATTAGGGTTTTTAACCAATCTTGTGCATCCAATAAGTTCATTTGTGTCATTGGATTAACATTTAGGTCATTTTCGTCCTCCCTAGGCGTATTCTTGTGCAATTAGGGCTTTTAGCCAATGTTGTGCATCCAAAAAGTTCATTTTTGTCTTTGAATTGACATTTAGGTCATTTTCGTCCTCTCTAGGGTTATTTATGTGCATTTAGGGTTTTTAACCAATCTTGTGCATACAATAAGTTCATTTGTGTCATTGGATTAACATTTAGGTCATTTTCGTCCTCCCTAGGCTTATTCTTTTCCAATTAGGGTTTTTATCCAATCTTGTGCATCCAATATGTTCATTTGTGTCATTTCATTAACATTTAGGTCATTTTCGTCCTCCATAGGCTTATTCTTGTGCAATTAGGGTTTTTAACCAAGCTTGTGATTCCAATAAGTTCGTTTGTGTCATTGGATTAACATTTTGGTCATTTTCGTCCTCCCTAGGCTTATTTATGTGCAATTATGGTTTTTAACCAATCTTGTGCATCCAATAAGTTCATTAGTTTCAATGGATTAACATTTAGGTCATTTTCGTCCTCCCTAGGGTTATATATGGGCAATTAGGGTTTTTAACCAATCTTGTGAATCCAATAAGTTCATTTGTGTCATTGGATTAACATTTAGGTCATTTTCGTCCTCTCTAGGGTTATTTATGTGCTATTAGGGTTTTTAACCAATCTTGTGCATCCAATAAGTTCATTTGTGTCATTGGATTAGCATTTAGGTCCTTTTCGTCCTCCCTAGGCTTATTTATGTGCAATTAGGGTTTTTAACCAATCTTGTGCATCCAATAAGTTCATTTGTGTCATTGGATTAACATTTAGGTCATTTTCGTCCTCCCTAGGGTTATATATGGGCAATTAGGGTTTTTAACCAATCTTGTGCATCCAATAAGTTTATTTGTGTCATTGGATTAACATTTAGGTAATTTTCGTCCTCTCTAGGGTTATTTATGTGCAATTAGGGTTTTTAACCAATCTTGTGCATCCAATAAGTTCATTTGTGTCATTGGATTAGCATTTAGGTTATTTTCGTCCTCCCTAGGCTTATTCTTGTGTAATTAGGGCTTTTAACCAAACTTCTTCATCCAAAAAGTTCATTTGTGTCTTTGAATTGACATTTAGGTCATTTTTGTCATCTCTACGGTTATTAATGTGCATTTAGGGTTTTTCACCAATCTTGTGCATACAATAAGTTCATTTGTGTCATTGGATTAACATTTAGGTCATTTTCATCCTCCCTAGGCTTATTCTTGTCCAATTAGGGTTTTTAACCAATCTTGTGCATCCAATATGTTCATTTGTGTCATTCGATTAACATTTAGGTCATTTTCGTCCTCCATAGGCTTATTCTTGTGCAATTAGGGTTTTAACCAATCTTGTGCACCCAATAAGTTCGTTTGTTTCATTGGATTAACATTTTGGTCATTTTGGTCCTCCCTAGGCTTATTTATGTGCAATTTGGGTTTTTAACCAATCTTGTGCATCCAAAAAGTTCATTTGTGTCATTGGATTAACATTTAGGTCATTTTCGTCCTCCCTAGGGTTATTTATGGGCAATTAGGGTTTTTAACCAATCTTGTGCATCCAATAAGTTTATTTGTCTCATTGGATTAACATTTAGGTCATTTTCGTTCTCTCTAGGGTTATTTATGTGCAATTAGGGTTTTTAACCAATCTTGTGCATCCAATAAGTTCATTTGTGTCATTGGATTAACATTTAGGTCATTTTCGTCCTCCCTAGGGTTATTTATGGGCAATTATGGTTTTTTACCAATCTTGTGCGTCCAATATGTTCATTTGTCATTTGATTAACATTTAGGTCATTTTCGTCCTCTCTAGGGTTATTTATGTGCAATTAGGGTTTTTAACCAATCTTGTGCATCCAATAAGTTCATTTGTGTCATTGGATTAACATTTAGGTCATTTTCGTCCTCCCTATGCGTATTCTTGTGCAATTAGGGCTTTTAGCCAATCTTGTGCATCCAAAAAGTTCATTTGTGTCTTTGAATTGACATTTAGGTCATTTTCGTCCTCTCTAGGGTTATTTATGTGCATTTAGGGTTTTTAACCAATCTTGTGCATACAATAAGTTCATTTGTGTCATTGGGTTAACATTTAGTTCATTTGTGTCATTTCATTAACATTTAGGTCATTTTCGTCCTCCATAGGCTCATTCTTGTGCAATTAGGGTTTTTAACCAAGCTTGTGCATCCAATAAGTTCGTTTGTGTCTTTGGATTAACATTTTGGTCATTTTCGTCCTCCCTAGGCTTATTTATGTGCAATTATGGTTTTTAACCAATCTTGTGCATCCAATAAGTTCATTAGTGTCAATGGATTAACATTTAGGTCATTTTCGTCCTCCCTAGGGTTATATATGGGCAATTAGGGTTTTTAACCAATCTTGTGCATCCAATAAGTTCATTTGTGTCATTGGATTAACATTTATGTCATTTTCGTCCTCTCTAGGGTTATTTATGTGCTATTAGGGTTTTTAACCAATCTTGTGCATCCAATAAGTTCATTTGTGTCATTGGATTAGCATTTAGGTCCTTTTCGTCCTCCCTAGGCTTATTTATGTGCAATTAGGGTTTTTAACCAATCTTGTGTATCCAATAAGTTCATTTTTGTCATTGGATTAACATTTAGGTCATTTTCGTCCTCCCTAGGGTTATATATGGGCAATTAGGGTTTTTAACCAATCTTGTGCATCCAATAAGTTCATTTGTGTCATTGGATTAACATTTAGGTAATTTTCGTCCTCTCTAGGGTTATTTATGTGCAATTAGGGTTTTTAACCAATCTTGTGCATCCAATAAGTTCATTTGTGTCATTGGATTAGCATTTAGGTTATTTTCGTCCTCCCTAGGCTTTATCTTGTGCAATTAGAGTTTTTAACCAATCTTGTGCATCCAATAAGTTCATTTGTGTCATTGGATTAACATTATGTCATTTTCGTCCTCCCTAGGCTTATTCTTGTGCAATTATGGTTTTTAACCAATCTTGTGCATCCAAAAAGTTCATTTGTGTCATTGGATTAAGATTTAGGTCATTTTCGTCCTCCTTAGGGTTATTTATTGGCAATTAAGATTTTTAACCTATCTTGTGCATCCAATAAGTTCATTTGTGTCATTGGATTAACATTTAGGTCATTTTCGTCCTCCCTAGGGTTATTTATGGGCAATTAGGGTTTTTAACCAATCTTGTGCATCCAATAGGTTCATTTGTGTCATTGGGTTAACATTAAGGTCATTTACGTCCTCTCTAGGGTTATTTATGTGCAATTAGGGTTTTTAACCAATCTTGTGCATCCAATAAGTTCATTTGTGTCATTGGATTAACATTTAGGTCATTTTCGTCCTCCCTAGGCTTATTCTTGTGCAATTAGGGCTTTTAACCAATCTTGTGCATCCAATAAGTTCATTTGTGTCATTGGATTAACATTTAGGTCATTTTCGTCGTCTCTAGGGTTATTTATGTGCAATTAGGGTTTTTAACCAATCTTGTGCATCCAATAAGTTCGTTTGTGTCATTGGATTAACATGTATGTCATTTTCGTCCTCCCTAGGCTTATTCTTGTCCAATTAGGGGTTTTAACCAATCTTGTGCATCCAAAAAGTTCATTTGTGTCTTTGGATTAACATTTAGGTCATTTATGTCCTCTCGAGGGTTATTTAAGTGTAATTAGGGTTTTTAACCAATCTTGTGCATGCAATGAGTTCGTGTGTTATTGGATTAACATTTAGGTCATTTTCGTTCTCCCTAGGCTTATCCTTGTGCAATTAGAGTTTTTAACCAATCTTGTGCATCCAATAAGTTCATTTGTGTCATTGGATTAACATTATGTCATTTTCGTCCTCCCTAGGCTTATTCTTGTACAATTAGGGTTTTTAACCAATCTTGTGCATCCAAAAAGTTCATTTGTGTCATTGGATTAACATTTAGGTCATTTTCGTCCTCCCTAGAATTATTTATTGGCAATTAAGGTTTTTAACCTATCTTGTGCATCCAATAAGTTCATTTGTGTGATTGGATTAACATTTAGGTCATTTTTTTCCTCCCTAGGCTTATTCTTGTGCAATTAGGGCTTTTAACCAATCTTGTGCGTCCAAAAAGTTCATTTGTGTCTTTGAATTGACATTTAGGTCATTTTCGTCCTCTCATGTGTTATTTATGTGCATTTAGGGTTTTTAACCAATCTTGTGCATACAATAAGTTCATTTGAGTCATTGGATTAACATTTAGGTCATTTTCGTCTTTCAAGGCTTATTCTTGTCCAATTAGGGTTTTTAACCAATCTTGTGCATCCAATATGTTCATTTGTGTCTTTTTATTAACATTTAGGTCATTTTCGTCCTCCATAGGCTTATTCTTGTGCAATTAGGGTTTTTAACCAATCTTGTGCATCCAATAAGTTCGTTTGTGTCATTGGATTAACATTTTGGTCATTTTCGTCCTCCCTAGGCTTATTCTTGTGCAATTAGGGTTTTTAACCAATCTTGTGCATCCAATAAGTTCATTTGTATCATTGGATTAACATTTAGGTCATTTTCCTCCTCCCTAGGGTTATATATGGGCAATTAGGGTTTTTAACCAATCTTGTGCATCCAATAAGTTCATTTGTGTCATTGGATTAACATTTAGGTCATTTTCGTCTTCTCTAGTGTTATTTATGTGCAATTAGGGTTTTTAACCAATCTTGTGCATCCAATAAGTTCGTTTGTGTCATTGGATTAACATTGATGTCATTTTCGTCCTCCCTAGGCTTATTCTTGTCCAATTAGGGTTTTTATCCAATCTTGTGCATCCAAAAAGTTCATTTGTGTCTTTGGATTAACATTTAGGTCATTTATGTCCTCTCTAGGGTTATTTATGTGCAATTAGGGTTTTTAACCAATCTTGTGCATGCAATGAGTTCGTGTGTTATTGGATTAACATTTAGGTCATTTTCGTTCTCCCTAGGCTTATCCTTGTGCAATTAGAGTTTTTAACCAATCTTGTGCATCCAATAAGTTCATTTGTGTCATTGGATTAACATTATGTCATTTTCGTCCTCCCTAGGCTTATTCTTGTGCAATTAGGGTTTTTAACCAATCTTGTGCATCCAAAAAGTTCATTTGTGTCACTGGATTAACATTTAGGTCATTTTCGTCCTCCCTTGGGTTATTTATTGGCAATTAAGGTTTTTAACCTATAATGTGCATCCAATAAGTTCATTTGTGTCATTGGATTAACATTTAGGTCATTTTCGTCTTCCCTAGGCTTATTCTTGTGCAATTAGGGCTTTTAACCAATCTTGTGCATCCAAAAAGTTCATTTGTGTCTTTGAATTGACATTTAGGTCATTTTCGTCCTCTCTTGTGTTATTTATGTGCATTTAGGGTTTTTAACCAATCTTGTGCATCCAATAAGTTCATTTGTGTAATTGGATTAACATTTAGGTCATTTTCGTCCTCCCTAGCGTTATATATGGGCAATTAGGGTTTTTAACCAATCTTGTGCATCCAATAAGTTCATTTGTGTCATTGGATTAACATTTAGGTCATTTTCGTCCTCTCTAGGGTTATTTATGTGCAATTAGGGTTTTTAACCAATCTTGTGTATCCAATAAGTTCATTTGTGTCATTGGATTAGCATTTAGGTCATTTTCGTCCTCCCTAGGCTTATTCTTGTGCATCCAATAAGTTCATTTGTGTCATTGGATTAACATTTAGGTCATTTTCGTCCTCCCTAGGGTTATTTATGGGCAAATAGGGTTTTTAACCTATCTTGTGCATCCAATAAGTTCATTTGTGTCATTGGATTAACATTTAGGTCATTTTCGTCCTCCCTAGGGATATTTATGGGCAATTAGGGTTTTTAACCAATCTTGTGCATCCAATAAGTTCATTTGTGTCATTGGGTTAACATTAAGGTCATTTACGTCCTCTCTAGAGTTATTTATGTGCAATTAGGGTTTTTAACCAATCTTGTGCATCCAATAACTGCATTTGTGTCATTGGATTAACATTTAGGTCATTTTCGTCCTCCCTAGGCTTATTCTTGGGCAACTAGGGCTTTTAACCAATCTTGTGCATCCAAAAAGTTCATTTGTGTCTTTGAATTGACATTTAGCTCATTTTCGTCCTCTCTAGGGTTATTTATGTGCATTTAGGGTTTTTAACCAATCTTGTGCATACAATAAATTCATTTGTGTCATTGGATTAACATTTAGGTCATTTTCGTCCTCCCTAGGCTTATTCTTGTCCAATTAGGGTTTTTAACCAATCTTGTGTATCCAATATGTTCATTTGTGTCATTTGATTAACATTTAGGTCATTTTCATCCTCCATAGGCTTATTCTTGTGCAATTAGGGTTTTTAACCAATCTTGTGCATCCAATAAGTTCGTTTGTGTCATTGGATTAACATTTTGGTCATTTTCGTCCTCCCTAGGGTTATATATGGGCAATTAGGGTTTTTAACCAATCTTGTGCATCCAATAAGTTCATTTGTGTCATTGGATTAACATTTAGGTCATTTTCGTCCTCTCTAGGGTTATTTATGTGCAATTAGGGTTTTTATCCAATCTTGTGCATCCAATAAGTTCATTTGTGTCATTGGATTAACATTTAGGTCATTTTCGTCCTCCCTAGGGTTATATATGGGAAATTAGGGTTTTTAACCAATCTTGTGCATCCAATAAGTTCATTTGTGTCATTGGATTAACATTTAGGTCATTTTCGTCCTCTCTAGGGATATTTATGTGCAATTAAGGTTTTTATACAATCTTGTGCATCCAATAAGTTCATTTGTGTCATTGGATTAGCATTTAGATCATTTTCGTCCTCCCTAGGCTTATTCTTGTGCATCAAATAAGTTCATTTGTGTCATTGGATTAACATTTAGGTCATTTTCGTCCTCCCTAGGGTTATTTATGGGCAAATAGGGTTTTTAACCTATCTTGTGCATCCAATAAGTTCATTTGTGTCGTTGGATTAACATTTAGGTCATTTTCGTCCTACCTAGGGATATTTATGGGCAATTAGGGTTTTTAACCAATCTTGTGCATCCAATAAGTTCATTTGTGTCATTGGGTTAACATTAAGGTCATTTACGTCCTCTCTAGAGTTATTTATGTGCAACTAGGGTTTTTAACCAATCTTGTGCATCCAATAACTGCATTTGTGTCATTGGATTAACATTTAGGTCATTTTCGTCCTCCCTAGGCTTATTCTTGGGCAACTAGGGCTTTTAACCAATCTTGTGCATCCAAAAAGTTCATTTGTGTCTTTGAATTGACATTTAGGTCATTTTCGTCCTCTCTAGGGTTATTTATGTGCATTTAGGGTTTTTAACCAATCTTGTGCATACAATAAGTTCATTTGTGTCATTGGATTAACATTTAGGTCATTTTCGTCCTCCCTAGGCTTATTCTTGTCCAATTAGGGTTTTTAACCAATCTTGAGCATCCAATATGTTCATTTGTGTCATTTGATTAACATTTAGGCCATTTTCGTCCTCCATAGGCTTATTCTTGTGCAATTAGGGTTTTTAACCAATCTTGTGCATCCAAAAAGTTCGTTTGTGTCATTGGATTAACATTTTGGTCATTTTCGTCCTCCCTAGGCTTATTTATGTGCAATTAGGATTTTTAACCAATCTTGTGCATCCAATAAGTTCATTTGTATCATTGGATTAACATTTAGGTCATTTTCGTTCTCCCTAGGGTTATATATAGGCAATTAGGGTTTTTAACCAATCTTGTGCATCCAATAAGTTCATTTGTGTCATTGGATTAACATTTAGGTCATTTTCGTCCTCCCTAGGGTTATATATGGGCAATTAGGGTTTTTAACTAATCTTGTGCATCCAATAAGTTCATTTGTGTCATTGGATTAACATTATGTCATTTTCGTCCTCCCTAGGCTTATTCTTGTGCAATTAGGGTTTTTAACCAATCTTGTGCATCCAAAAAGTTCATTTGTGTCATTGGATTAACATTTAGGTCATTTTCGTCCTCCCTAGGGTTATTTATTGGCAATTAAGGTTTTTAACCTATCTTGTGCATCCAATAAGTTCATTTGTGTCATTGGATTAACATTTTGGTCATTTTCGTCCTCCCTAGGGTTATTCTTGTGCAATTAGGGCATTTTACCAATCTTGTGCATCCAATAAGTTTATTTGTGTCATTGGATTAACATTTAGGTCATTTTCGTCCTCTCTAGGGTTATTTATGTGCAATTAGGGTTTTTAACCAATCTTGTGCATCCAATAAGTTCGTTTGTGTCATTGGATTAACATTTTGGCCATTTTCGTCCTCCCTAGGATTATTTATGTGCAATTAGGGTTTTTAACCAATCTTGTGCATCCAATAAGTTCATTTGTGTCATTGGATTAACATTTAGGTCATTTTCGTCCTCCCTAGGGTTATATATGGGCAATTAGGGTTTTTAACCAATCTTGTGCATCCAATAAGTTCATTTGTGTCATTGGATTAACATTTAGGTCATTTTCGGTCTCTCTAGGGTTATTTATGTGCAATTAGGGTTTTTATCCAATCTTGTGCATCCAATAAGTTCATTTGTGTCATTGGATTAACATTTAGGTCATTTTCGTCCTCCCTAGGGTTATATATGGGCAATTAGGGTTTTTAACCAATCTTGTGCATCCAATAAGTTCATTTGTGTCATTGGATTAACATTTAGGTCATTTTCGTCCTCTCTAGGGTTATTTATGTGCAATTAGGGTTTTTAACCAATCTTGTGCATCCAATAAGTTCATTTGTGTCATTGGATTAACATTTAGGTCATTTTCGTCCTCTCTAGGGTTATTTATGTGCAATTAGGGTTTTAAACCAATCTTGTGCATCCAATAAGTTCATTTGTGCCATTGGATTAGCATTTAGGTCATTTTCTTCCTCCCTAGGCTTATTTATGTGCAATTAGGGTTTTTAACCAATCTTGTGCATCCAATAAGTTCATTTGTGTCATTGGATTAACATTTAGGTCATTTTCGTCCTCTCTAGGGTTATTTATGTGCAATTAGGGTTTTTAACCAATCTTGTGCATACAATAAGTTCATTTGTGTCATTGGATTAGCATTTAGGTCATTATCGTCCTCCCTGTGCTTATTCTTGTCCAATTAGGGTTTTTAACCAATCTTGTGCATCCAATAAGTTCATTTGTGTCATTGGATTAACATTTAGGTCATTTTCGCCCTCCCTAGGCTTATTCTTGTCCAATTAGGGTTTTTAACCAGTCTTGTGCATCCAATAAGTTCATTTGTGTCATTGGATTAACATTTAGGTCATTTTCGTCCTTCCTAGGCTTATTTATGTGCAATTAGGGTTTTTAACCAATCATCTGCATCCAATAAGTTCATTTGTGTGATTGGATTAACATTTGTGTCATTTTCGTCCTCCCTAGGCTTATTCTTGTCCAATTAGGGTTTTTAACCAATCTTGTGCATCCAAAAAGTTCATTTGTGTCTTTGGATTAACATTTAGGTCATTTTCATCCTCTGTAGGGTTATTTATGGGCAGTTAGGGTTTTTAACCTATCTTGTGCATCCAATAAGTTCATTTGTGTCATTGGATTAACATTTAGGTCATTTTCGTCCTCCCTAGGGTTATTTATGGGCAATAAGGGTTTTTAACCAATCTTGTGCATACAATAAGTTCATTTGTGTCATTGGATTAACATTTAGGTCATTTTCGTCCTCCCTAGGCTTATTCTTGTGCAATTAGGGTTTTTATCCAATCTTGTGCATCCAATATGTTCATTTGTGTCATTTGATTAACATTTAGGTCATTTTCGTCCTCCATAGGCTTATTCTTGTGCAATTAGGGTTTTTAACCAATCTTGTCCATCCAATAACTTCATTTGTGTCATTGGATTAACATTTAAGTCATTTTCGTCCTCTCTAGGGTTATTTATGTGCAATTAGGGTTTTTAACCAATCTTGTGCATCCAATAAGTTCATTTGTGTCATTGGATTAACATTTAGGTCATTTTCGTCCTCTCTAGGGTTATTTATGTGCAATTAGGGTTTTTAACCAATCTTGTGCATCCAATAAGTTCATTTGTGTCATTGGATTAACATTTAGGTCATTTTCGTCCTCCCTAGGCTTATTCTTTTCCAATTAGGGTTTTTAACCAATCTTGTGCATCCAATAAGTTCATTTGTGTCATTGGATGAACATTTAGGTCATTTTCGTCCTCCCTAGGCTTATTCTTGTCCAATTATGGTTTTTAACCAATCTTGTGCATCCAATAAGTTCATTTGTGTCATTGGATGAACGTTTAGGTCATTTTCGTCCTCCCTAGGCTTATTCTTGTCCAATTAGGGTTTTTAACCAATCTTGTGCATCCAATAATTTCATTTGTGTCATTGGACGAACATTTAGGTCATTTTTGTCCTCCCTAGGCTTATTCTTGTCCAATTAGGGTTTTTAACCAATCTTGTGCATCCAATAAGTTCATTTGTGTCATTGGATGAACATTTAGGTCATTTTCGTCCTCCCTAGGCTTATTCTTGTCCAATTAGGGTTTTTAACCAATCTGGTGCATCCAATAAGTTCATTTGTGTCATTGGATGAACATTTAGGTCATTTTCGTCCTCCCTAGTCTTATTCTTCTCCAATTAAGGTTTTAAGCAATCTTGTGCATCCAATATGTGTGTTTGTGTCATTGGATGAACATTTAGGTCATTTTCGTCCTCCCTATTCTTATTCTGGTCCAATTAGGGTTTTTAACCAATCTTGTGCATCCAATAAGTTCATTTGTGTCATTGGATGAACATTTAGGTCATTTTCGTCCTCCCTAGGCTTATTCTTGTCCAATTAGGGTTTTTAACCAATCTTGTGCATCCAATAAGTTCATTTGTGTCGTTGGATTAACAATTAGGTCATTTTCGTCCTCCCTAGGCTTATTCTTGTCCAATTAGGGTTTTTAACCAATCTTGTGCATCCAATAAGTTCATTTGTGTCATTGGATTAACATTTAGGTCATTTTCGTCCTCCCTAGGCTTATTCTTGTGCAATTAGGGCTTTTAACCAATCTTGTGCATCCAAAAAGTTCATTTGTGTCTTTGAATTGACATTTAGGTCATTTTCGTCCTCTCTAGGGTTATTTATGTGCATTTAGGGTTTTTAACCAATCTTGTGCATACAATAAGTTCATTTGTGTCATTGGATTAACATTTAGGTCATTTTCGTCCTCCCTAGGGTTATTTATGGGCAATTAGGGTTTTTAACCAATCTTGTGCATCCAATAAGTTCATTTGTGTCATTGGATTAACATTTAGGTCATTTTCGTCCTCTCTAGGGTTATTTATGTGCAATTAGGGTTTTTAACCAATCTTGTGCATCCAATAAGTTCATTTGTGTCATTGGATTAACATTTAGGTCATTTTCGTCCTCCCTAAGGTTATATATGGGCAAATAGGGTTTTTAACCAATCTTGTGCATCCAATAAGTTCATTTGTGTCATTGGATTAACATTTAGGCCATTTTCGTCCTCTCTAGGGTTATTTATGTGCAATTAGGGTTTTTAACCAATCTTGTGCATCCAATAAGTTCATTTGTGTCATTGGATTAGCATTTAGGTCATTTTCGTCCTCCCTAGGCTTATTTATGTGCAATTAGGGTTTTTAACCAATCTTGTGCATCCAATAAGTTCATTTGTGTCATTGGATTAACATTTAGGTCATTTTCGTCCTCCCTAGGGTTATATATGTGCAATTAGGGTTTTTAACCAATCTTGTGCATCCAATAAGTTCATTTGTGTCATTGGATTAACATTTAGGTCATTTTCGTCCTCTCTAGGGTTATTTATGTGCAATTAGGGTTTTTAACCAATCTTGTGCATCCAATAAGTTCATTTGTGTCATTGGATTAACATTTAGATCATTTTCGTCCTCCCTAGGCTTATTCTTGTCCAATTAGGGTTTTTAACCAATCTTGTGCCTCCGATAAGTTCATTTGTGTCATTGGATTAACATTTTTAGGTCATTTTCGTCATCCCTAGGCTTATTCTTGTACAATTAGGGTTTTTAACAATTCATGTGCATCCAATAAGTTTATTTGTGTCATTGGATTAACATTTAGGTCATTTTAATCCTCCCTAGGCTTATTCTTTTCCAATTAGGGTTTTTAACCAATCTTCTGCAACCAAAAAGTTCATTTGTGTCATTGGATGAACAATTAGGTCATTTTTGTCCTCCGTAGCCTTATTTATGTGCAATTAGGGTTTTTAACCAATCTTGTGCATCCAATAAGTTCATTTGTCTCATTGAATTAACTTTTAGGTCATTTTCGTCCTCTCTAGGGTTATTCTTGACCAATTAGGGTTTTTAACCAATCTTCTGCAACCAAAAAGTTCATTTGTGTCATTGGACGAACATTTAGGTCATTTTTGTCGTCCGTAGCCTTATTTATGTGCAATTAGGGTTTTTAAATAATCTTGTGCATCCAATAAGTTCATTTGTGTCATTGGATTAACATTTAGGTCATTTTCGTCCTCTCTAGGGTTGTTTATGTGCAATTAGGGTTTTTAACCAATCTTGTGCAGCCAATAAGTTCATTTGTGTCATTGGATTAATATTTAGGTCATTTTCGTCCTGCCGAGGCTTATTCTTGTGCAATTAGGGTTTTTATACAAATCTTGTGCATCCAGAAATTTCATTTGTGTCATTGGATTAACATTTAGGTTATTTTCGTCCTCCCTAGGCTTTTTTGTATACAATTAGGGTTTTTAACCAATCTTGTGCATCCAATAAATTCATTTGTGTCTTTGGATTTACATTTAGGTCATTTTCGTCCTCTCTAGGACTATTTATGTCCAATTAGGGTTTTTAACCAATCTTGTGCATCCAATAGGCGTGTTTATGTCATTGGATTAACATTTAGGTCATTTTCATCCTCTATAGCCTTATTTATGTGCAATTAGGGTTTTTAACCAATCTTGTGCATCCAATAAGCTCATTTGTGTAATTGGATTAACATTTAGGTCATTTTCGTCCTCTCTAGGGTTATTTATGTGCAATTAGGGTTTTTAACCAATCTTGTGCATCCAATAAGTTCATTTGTGTCATTGGATTAACATTTAGGTCATTTTCGTCCTCTCTAGGGTTATTTATGTGCAATTAGGGTTTTTAACCAATCTTGTGCATCCAATAAGTTCGTTTGTGTCATTGGATTAACATTTTGGCCATTTTCGTCCTCCCTAGGATTATTTATGTGCAATTAGGGTTTTTAACCAATCTTGTGCATCCAATAAGTTCATTTGTGTCATTGGATTAACATTTAGGTCATTTTCGTCCTCCCTAGGGTTATATTTGGGCAATTAGGGTTTTTAACCAATCTTGTGCATCCAATAAGTTCATTTGTGTCATTGGATTAACATTTAGGTCATTTTCGGCCTCTCTAGGGTTATTTATGTGCAATTAGGGTTTTTATCCAATCTTGTGCATCCAATAAGTTCATTTGTGTCATTGGATTAACATTTAGGTCATTTTCGTCCTCCCTAGGGTTATATATGGGCAATTAGGGTTTTTAACCAATCTTGTGCATCCAATAAGTTCATTTGTGTCATTGGATTAACATTTAGGTCATTTTCGTCCTCTCTAGGGTTATTTATGTGCAATTAGGGTTTTTAACCAATCTTGTGCATCCAATAAGTTCATTTGTGTCATTGGATTAACATTTAGGTCATTTTCGTCCTCTCTAGGGTTATTTATGTGCAATTAGGGTTTTAAACCAATCTTGTGCATCCAATAAGTTCATTTGTGCCATTGGATTAGCATTTAGGTCATTTTCTTCCTCCCTAGGCTTATTTATGTGCAATTAGGGTTTTTAACCAATCTTGTGCATCCAATAAGTTCATTTGTGTCATTGGATTAACATTTAGGTCATTTTCGTCCTCTCTAGGGTTATTTATGTGCAATTAGGGTTTTTAACCAATCTTGTGCATACAATAAGTTCATTTGTGTCATTGGATTAGCATTTAGGTCATTATCGTCCTCCCTGTGCTTATTCTTGTCCAATTAGGGTTTTTAACCAATCTTGTGCATCCAATAAGTTCATTTGTGTCATTGGATTAACATTTAGGTCATTTTCGCCCTCCCTAGGCTTATTCTTGTCCAATTAGGGTTTTTAACCAGTCTTGTGCATCCAATAAGTTCATTTGTGTCATTGGATTAACATTTAGGTCATTTTCGTCCTTCCTAGGCTTATTTATGTGCAATTAGGGTTTTTAACCAATCATCTGCATCCAATAAGTTCATTTGTGTGATTGGATTAACATTTGTGTCATTTTCGTCCTCCCTAGGCTTATTCTTGTCCAATTAGGGTTTTTAACCAATCTTGTGCATCCAAAAAGTTCATTTGTGTCTTTGGATTAACATTTAGGTCATTTTCATCCTCTGTAGGGTTATTTATGGGCAGTTAGGGTTTTTAACCTATCTTGTGCATCCAATAAGTTCATTTGTGTCATTGGATTAACATTTAGGTCATTTTCGTCCTCCCTAGGGTTATTTATGGGCAATAAGGGTTTTTAACCAATCTTGTGCATACAATAAGTTCATTTGTGTCATTGGATTAGCATTTAGGTCATTATCGTCCTCCCTGTGCTTATTCTTGTCCAATTAGGGTTTTTAACCAATCTTGTGCATCCAATAAGTTCATTTGTGTCATTGGATTAACATTTAGGTCATTTTCGCCCTCCCTAGGCTTATTCTTGTCCAATTAGGGTTTTTAACCAATCTTGTGCATCCAATAAGTTCATTTGTGTCATTGGATTAACATTTAGGTCATTTTCGTCCTCCCTAGGCTTATTTATGTGCAATTAGGGTTTTTAACCAATCATCTGCATCCAATAAGTTCATTTGTGTGATTGGATTAACATTTGTGTCATTTTCGTCCTCCCTAGGCTTATTCTTGTCCAATTAGGGTTTTTAACCAATCTTGTGCATCCAAAAAGTTCATTTGTGTCTTTGGATTAACATTTAGGTCATTTTCATCCTCTGTAGGGTTATTTATGGGCAGTTAGGGTTTTTAACCTATCTTGTGCATCCAATAAGTTCATTTGTGTCATTGGATTAACATTTAGGTCATTTTCGCCCTCCCTAGGCTTATTCTTGTCCAATTAGGGTTTTTAACCAATCTTGTGCATCCAATAAGTTCATTTGTGTCATTGGATTAACATTTAGGTCATTTTCGTCCTCCCTAGGCATATTCTTGTCCAATTAGAGTTTTCGACCAATCTTGTGCATCCAATAGGTGTGTTTGTGTCATTGGATGATCAATTAGGTTATTTTCGTCCTCCCTAGGCTTATTCTTGTCCAATTAGGGTTTTTAACTAATCTTGTGCATCCAATAAGTTCATTTGTGTCATTGGATGATCAATTAGGTCATTTTCGTCCTCCCTAGGCATATTCTTGTCCAATTAGGGTTTTTAACCAATCTTGTGCATCCAATAGGTGTGTTTGTGTCATTGGATGATCAATTAGGTCATTTTCGTCCTCCCTAGGCTTATTCTTGTCCAATTAGGGTTTTTAACCAATCTTGTGCATCCAATAGGTGTGTTTGTGTCATTAGATGATCAATTAGGTCATTTTCGTCCTCCCTAGACTTATTCTTGTCCAATTAGGGTTTTTAACCAATCTTGTACATCTAATAAGTTCATTTGTGTCATTGGATTAACATTTAGGTCATTTTCGTCCTCCCTAGGCATATTCTTGTCCAATTAGAGTTTTAGACCAATCTTGTGCATCCAATAGGTGTGTTTGTGTCATTGGATGATCAATTAGGTTATTTTCGTCCTCCCTAGGCTTATTCTTGTCCAATTAGGGTTTTTAACTAATCTTGTGCATCCAATAAGTTCATTTGTGTCATTGGATGATCAATTAGGTCATTTTCGTACTCCCTAGGCATATTCATGTCCAATTAGGGTTTTTAACCAATCTTGTGCATCCAATAGTTTTGTTTGTGTCATTGGATGATCAATTAGGTCATTTTCGTCCTCCCTAGGCTTATTCTTGTCCAATTAGGGTTTTTAACCAATCTTGTGCATCCAATAAGTTCATTTGTGTCATTGGATTAACATTTAGGTCATTTTCGTCCTCCCTAGGGTTATATATGGGCAATTAGGGTTTTTAACCAATCTTGTGCATCCAATAAGTTCATTTGTGTCATTGGATTAACATTTAGGTAATTTTCGTCCTCTCTAGGGTTATTTATGTGCAATTAGGGTTTTTAACCAATCTTGTGCATCCAATAAGTTCATTTGTGTCATTGGATTAACATTTAGGTCATTTTCGTCCTCCCTAGGCTTATTCTTGTGCAATTAGGGCTCTTAACCAATCTTGTGCATCCAAAAAGTTCATTTGTGTCTTTGAATTGACATTTAGGTCATTTTCGTCCTCTCTAGGGTTATTTATGTGCATTTAGGGTTTTTAACCAATCTTGTGCATACAATAAGTTCATTTGTGTCATTGGATTAACATTTAGGTCATTTTCGTCCTCCCTAGGCTTATTCTTGTCCAATTAGGGTTTTTATCCAATCTTGTGCATCCAATATGTTCATTTGTGTCATTTGATTAACATTTAGGTCATTTTCGTCCTCCATAGGCTTATTCTTGTGCAATTAGGGTTTTTAACCAATCTTGTGCATCCAATAAGTTCGTTTGTGTCATTGGATTAACATTTTGGTCATTTTCGTCCTCCCTAGGCTTATTTATGTGCAATTAGGGTTTTTAACAAATCTTGTGCATCCAATAAGTTCATTTGTGTCATTGGATTAACATTTAGGTCATTTTCGTCCTCCATAGGGTTATATATGGGTAATTAGGGTTTTTACCCAATCTTGTGCATCCAATAAGTTCATTTGTGTCATTGGATTAGCATTTAGGTCATTTTCTTCCTCCCTAGGCTTATTTATGTGCAATTAGGGTTTTTAACCAATCTTGTGCATCCAATAAGTTCATTTGTGTCATTGGATTAACATTTAGGTCATTTTCGTCCTCCCTAGGGTTATATATGGGCAATTAGGGTTTTTAACCAATCTTGTGCATCCAATAAGTTCATTTGTGTCATTGGATTAACATTTAGGTCATTTTCCTCCTCTCTAGGGTTATTTATGTGCAATTAGGGTTTTAAACCAATCTTTTGCATCTAATAAGTTCATTTGTGTCATTGGATTAGCATTTAGGTCATTTTCTTCCTCCCTAGGCTTATTTATGTGCAATTAGGGTTTTTAACCAATCTTGTGCATCCAATAAGTTCATTTGTGTCATTGGATTAACATTTAGGTCATATTCGTCCTCTCTAGGGTTATTTATGTGCAATTAGGGTTTTAAACCAATCTTGTGCATCCAATAAGTTCATTTGTGTCGTTGGATTAGCATTTAGGTCATTTTCTTCCTCCCTAGGCTTATTTATGTGCAATTAGGGTTTTTAACCAATCTTGTGCATCCAATAAGTTCATTTGTGTCATTGGATTAACATTTAGGTCATTTTCGTCCTCTCTAGGGTTATTTATGTGCAATTAGGGTTTTTAACCAATCTTGTGCATCCAAAATGTTCATTTGTGTCTTTGAATTGACATTTAGGTCATTTTCGTCCTCTCTAGGGTTATTAATGTGCATTTAGGGTTTTTAACCAATCTTGTGCATACAATAATTTCATTTGTGTCATTGGATTAACATTTAGGTCATTTTCGTCCTCCCTAGGCTTATTCTTGTCCAATTAGGGTTTTTAACCAATCTTGTGCATCCAATATGTTCATTTGTGTCATTTGATTAACATTTAGGTCATTTTCGTCCTCCATAGGCTTATTCTTGTGCAATTAGGGTTTTTAACCAATCTTGTGCACCCAATAAGTTCGTTTGTTTCATTGGATTAACATTTTGGTCATTTTCGTCCTCCCTAGGCTTATTTATGTGTTATTAGGGTTTTAAACCAATCTTGTGCATCCAAAAAGTTCATTTGTGTCTTTGAATTGACATTTAGGTCATTTTCGTCCTCTCTAGGGTTATTTATGTGCATTTAGGGTTTTTAACCAATCTTGTGCATACAATAAGTTCATTTGTGTCATTGGATTAACATTTAGGTCATTTTCGTCCTCCCTAGGGTTATTTATGGGCAATTAGGGTTTTTAACCAATCTTGTGCATCCAATAAGTTCATTTGTGTCATTGGATTAACATTTAGGTCATTTTCGTCCTCTCTAGGGTTATTTATGTGCAATTAGGGTTTTTAACCAATCTTGTGCATCCAATAAGTTCATTTGTGTCATTGGATTAGCATTTAGGTCATTTTCGTCCTCCCTAGGCTTATTCTTCTGCATCCAATAAGTTCATTTGTGTCATTGGATTAACATTTAGGTCATTTTCGTCCTCCGTAGGGTTATTTATGGGCAATTAGGGTTTTTAACCTATCTTGTGCATCCAATAACTTCATTTGTGTCATTGGGTTAACATTTAGGTCATTTTAGTCCTCCCTAGGGATATTTATGGGCAATTAGGGTTTTTAACCAATCTTGTGCATCCAATAAGTTCATTTGTGTCATTGGGTTAACATTAAGGTCATTTGCGTCCTCTCTAGAGTTATTTATGTGCAATTAGGGTTTTTAACCAATCTTGTGCATCCAATAACTGCATTTGTGTCATTGGATTAACATTTAGGTCATTTTCGTCCTCCCTAGGCTTATTCTTGGGCAACTAGGGCTTTTAACCAATCTTGTGCGTCCAAAAAGTTCATTTGTGTCTTTGAATTGACATTTAGGTCATTTTCGTCCTCTCTAGGGTTATTTATGTGCATTTAGGGTTTTTAACCAATCTTGTGCATACAATAAGTTCATTTGTGTCATTGGATTAACATTTAGGTCATTTTCGTCCTCCCTAGGCTTATTCTTGTCCAATTAGGGTTTTTAACCAATCTTGTGCATCCAATATGTTCATTTGTGTCATTTGATTAACGTTTAGGTCATTTTCGTCCTCCATAGGCTTATTCTTGTGCAATTAGGGTTTTTAACCAATCTTGTGCATCCAATAAGTTCGTTGGTGTCATTGGATTAACATTTTGGTCATTTTCGTCCTCCCTAGGCTTATTTATGTGCAATTAGGATTTTTAACCAATCTTGTTCATCCAATAAGTTCATTTGTATCATTGGATTAACATTTAGGTCATTTTCGTCCTCCCTAGGGTTATATATAGGAAATTAGGGTTCTTAACCAATCTTGTGCATCCAATAAGTTAATTTGTGTCATTGGATTAACATTTAGGTCATTTACGTCCTCCCTAGGGTTATATATGGGCAATTAGGGTTTTTAACCAATCTTGTGCATCCAATAAGTTCATTTGTGTCATTGGATTAACATTATGTCATTTTCGTCCTCCCTAGGCTTATTCTTGTGCAATTAGGGTTTTTAACCAATCTTGTGCATCCAAAAAGTTCATTTTTGTCATTGGATTAACATTTAGGTCATTTTCGTCCTCCGTAGGGTTATTTATTGGCAATTAAGGTTTTTAACCTATCATGTGCATCCAATAAGTTCATTTGTGTCATTGGATTAACATTTAGGTCATTTTCGTCCTCCCTAGGGTTATTTATGGGCAATTAGGGTTTTTAACCAATCTTGTGCATCCAATAGGTTCATTTGTGTCATTGGGTTAACATTAAGGTCATTTACGTCCTCTTTAGGGTTATTTATGTGCAATTAGGGTTTTTAACCAATCTTGTGTATCCAATAAGTTCATTTGTGTCATTGGATTAACATTTAGGTCGTTTTCGTCCTCCCTAGGCTTATTCTTGTGCAATTAGGGCTTTTAACCAATCTTGTGCATCCAAAAAGTTCATTTGTGTCTTTGAATTGACATTTAGGTCATTTTCGTCCTCTCTTGGGTTTTTTATGTGCATTTAGGGTTTTTAACCAATCTTGTGCATACAATAAGTTCATTTGTGTCATTGTATTAACATTTAGGTCATTTTCGTCCTCCCTAGGCTTATTCTTGTCCAATTAGTGTTTTTAACCAATCTTGTGCATCCAATAAGTTCATTTGTGTCATTTGATTAACATTTAGGTCATTTCCGTCCTCCATAGGCTTATTCTTGTGCAATTAGGGTTTTTAACCAATCTTGTGCATCCAATAAGTTCGTTTGTGTCATTGGATTAACATTTTGGTCATTTTCGTCCTCCCTAGGCTTATTTATGTGCAATTAGGGTTTTTAACCAATCTTGTGCATCCAATAAATTCATTTGTGTCATTGGATTAACATTTAGGTCATTTTCGTCCTCCCTAGGCTTATTCTTGTCCAATTAGGGTTTTTAACCAATCTTGTGCATCCAATAAGTTCATTTGTGTCATTGGATTAACATTTAGGTCATATTCGTCCTCCCTATGCATATTCTTGTCCAATTAGGGTTTTTAACCAATCTTGTGCATCCAATAGGTGTGTTTGTGTCATTGGATGATCAATTAGGTTATTTTCGTCCTCCCTAGGCTTATTCTTGTCCAATTAGGGTTTTTAACCAATCTTGTGCATCCAATAGGTGTGTTTGTGTCATTGGATGATCAATTAGGTCATTTTCGTCCTCCCTAGGCATATTCTTGTCCAATTAGGGTTTTTAACCAATCTTGTGCATCCAATAAGTTTGTTTGTTTCGTTGAATTAATATTTAGGTCATTTTCGTCCTCCCAAGGCTTATTCTTGTCCAATTAGGGTTTTTAACCAATCTTGTGCATATAATAAGTTCATTTGTGTCATTGGATGATCAACTAGGTCATTTTCGTCCTCCCTAGGTATATTCTTGTCCAACTAGTGTTTTTAACCAATCTTGTGCATCCAATAGATGTGTTTGTGTCTTTGGATGATCAATTAGGTCATTTTCGTCCTCCCTAGGCTTATTCTTGTCCAATTAGGGTTTTTAACCAATCTTGTGCATCCAATAGGTGTGTTTGTGTCATTGGATGATCAATTAGGTCATTTTCGTCCTCCCTAGGCATATTCTTGTCCAATTAGGGTTTTTAACCAATCTTGTGCATCCAATAAGTTTGTTTGTTTCATTGAATTATCAATTAGGTCATTTTCGTCCTCCCTAGGCATATTCTTGTCCAATTAGGGTTTTTAACCAATCTTGTGCATCCAATAGGTGTGTTTGTGTCATTGGATGATCAATTAGGTCATTTTCGTCCTCCCTAGGCATATTCTTGTCCAATTAGGGTTTTTAACCAATCTTGTGCATCCAATAAGTTGAGTTGTGTCATTGGATGATCAATTAGGTCATTTTCGTCCTCCCTAAGCTTATTCTTGCCCAATTAGGATTTTTAACCAATCTTGTGCATCCAATAAGTTGAGTTGTGTCATTGGATTAACATTTAGGTCATTTTCGTCCTCCCTAGGCTTATTCTTGTCCAATTAGGGTTTTTAACCAATCTTGTGCATCCAATATGTTCATTTTTGTCATTGGATTAACATTTAGGTCATTTTCGTCCTCCCTAGGCATATTCTTGTCCAATTAGGGTTTTTAACCAATCTTGTGCATCCAATAGGTGTGTTTGTGTCATTGGATGATCAATTAGGTTATTTTCGTCCTCCCTAGGCTTATTCTTGTCCAATTAGGGTTTTTAACCAATCTTGTGCATCCAATATGTGTGTTTGTGTCATTGGATGATCAATTAGGTCATTTTCGTCCTCCCTAGGCATATTCTTGTCCAATTAGGGTTTTTAACCAATCTTGTGCATCCAATAGGTGTGTTTGTGTCATTGGATGATCAATAAGGTCATTTTCGTCGTCCCTAGGCTTATTCTTGTCCAATTAGGGTTTTTAACCAATCTTGTGCATCCAATAGGTGTGTTTGTGTCATTGGATGATCAATTAGGTCATTTTCGTCCTCCATAGGCTTATTCTTGTCCAATTAGGATCTTTAACCAATCTTGTGCATCCAATAAGTTGAGTTGTGTCATTGGATTAACATTTAGGTCATTTTCGTCCTCCCTAGGCTTATTCTTGTCCAATTAGGGTTTTTAACCAATCTTGTGCATCCAATAAGTTCATTTTTGTCATTGGATTAACATTTAGGTCATTTTCGTCCTCCCTAGGCATATTCTTGTCCAATTAGGGTTTTTAACCAATCTTGTGCATCCAATAGGTGTGTTTGTGTCATTTGATGATCAATTAGGTCATTTTCGTCCTCCCTAGGCTTATTCTTGTCCAATTAGGGTTTTTAACCAATCTTGTGAATCCAATAAGTTCATTTGTGTCATTGGATTAACATTTAGGTCATTTTCGTCCTCCCTAGGCATATTCTTGTCCAATTAGGGTTTTTAACCAATCTTGTGCATCCAATAGGTGTGTTTGTGTCATTGGATGATCAATTAGGTTATTTTCGTCCTCCCTAGGCTTATTCTTGTCCAATTAGGGTTTTTAACCAATCTTGTGCATCCAATCGGTGTTAAACCAATCTTGTGCATCCAATAGGTGTGTTTGTGGCAATATATGATCAATTAGGTCATTTTCGTCCTCCCTAGGCTTATTCTTGTCCAATTAGGGTTTTTAACCAATCTTGTGCATCCAATAGGTGTGTTTGTGTCATTGGATGATCAATTAGGTCATTTTCGTCCTCCCTAGGCATATTCTTGTCCAATTAGGGTTTTTAACCAATCTTGTGCATCTAATAGGTGTGTTTGTGTCATTGGATGATCAATTAGGACATTTTCGTCCTCCCTAGGCTTATTCTTGTCCAATTAGGGTTTTTAACCAATCTTGTGCATCCAATAGGTGTGTTTGTGTCATTGGATGATCAATTAGGTTATTTTCGTCCTCCCTAGGCTTATTCTTGTCCACTTAGGGTTTTTAACCAATCTTGTGCATCCAATAGGTGTGTTTGTGTCATTGGATGATCAATTAGGTCATTTTCGTCCTCCCTAGGCTTATTCTTGTCCAATTAGGGTTTTTAACCAATCTTGTGCATCCAATAGGTTTGTTTCTGTCATTGGATGATCAATTAGGTCATTTTCGTCCTCCCTAGGCTTATTCTTGTCCAATTAGGGTTTTTAACCAATCTTGTGCATCCAATAAGTTCATTTGTGTCATTGGATTAACATTTAGGTCATTTTCGTCCTCCTTAGGCTTATTCTTGTGCAATTAGGGTTTTGAACCAATCTTGTGCATCCAATAAGTTTATTTGTGTCATTGGATTAACATTTAGGTCATTTTCGTCCTCTCTAGGGTTATTTATGTGCAATTAGGGTTTTTAACCAATCTTGTGCATCCAATAAGTTCATTTGTGTCATTGGATTAACATTTAGGTCATTTTCGTCCTCTCTAGGCTTATTTATGTGCAATTAGGGTTTTTAACCAATCTTGTGCATCCAATAAGTTCATTTGTGTCATTGGATTAACATTTAGGTCATTTTCGTCCTCTCTAGGGTTATTTATGTGCAATTAGGGTTTTTAACCAATCTTGTGCATCCAATAAGTTCATTTGTGTCATTGGATTAACATTTAGGTCATTTTCGTCATCCCTAGGCCTATTCTTGTCCAAATATGGTTTTTCACCAATCTTCTGCAACCAAAAAGTTCATTTGTGTCATTGGATTAACATTTAGGTCATTTTCGTCCTCCCTAGGCGTATTCTTGTGCAATTAGGGTTTTTAACCAATCTTGTGCATCCAAAAAGTTCATTTGTGTCTTTGGATTAACATTTAGAACATTTTCGTCCTCTCTATGGTTATTTATGTCCAATTAGGGTTTTTAACCAATCTTGTGCATCCAATAAGTTCATTTGTGTCATTGGATTAACATTTAGGTCATTTTCGTCCTCTCTAGGGTTATTTATGTGCAATTAGGGTTTTTAACCAATCTTGTGCATCCAATAAGTTCATTTGTGTCATTGGATTAACATTTAGGTAATTTTCGTCCTCTCTAGGGTTATTTATGTGCAATTAGGGTTTTTAACCAATCTTGTGCATCCAATAAGTTCATTTGTGTCATTGGATTAGCATTTAGGTCATTTTCGTCCTCCCTAGGCTTATTCTTGTGCAATTAGGGCTTTTAACCAATCTTGTGCATCCAATAAGTTCATTTGTGTCATTGGATTAACATTTAGGTCATTTTCGTCCTCTCTAGGGTTATTTATGTGCAATTAGGTTTTTTAACCAATCTTGTGCATCCAATAAGTTCGTTTGTGTCATTGGATTAACATTTTGGCCATTTTCGTCCTCCCTAGGATTATTTATGTGCAATAAAGGTTTTTAACCAATCTTGTGCATCCAATAAGTTCATTTGTGTCATTGGATTAACATTTAGGTCATTTTCGTCCTCCCTAGGGTTATATATGGGCAATTAGGGTTTTTAACCAATCTTGTGCATCCAATAAGTTCATTTGTGTCATTGGATTAACATTTAGGTCATTTTCGTCCTCTCTAGGGTTATTTATGTGCAATTAGGGTTTTTAACCAATCTTGTGCATCCAATAAGTTCATTTGTGTCATTGGATTAGCATTTAGGTCATTTTCGTCCTCCCTAGGCTTATTCTTGTGCATCCAATAAGTTCATTTGTGTCATTGGATTAACATTTAGGTCATTTTCGTCCTCTCTAGGGTTATTTATATGCAATTAGGGTTTTTAACCAATCTTGTGCATCCAATAAGTTCATTTGTGTCATTGGATTAACATTTAGGTCATTTTCGTCCTCTCTAGGGTTATTTATGTGCAATTAGGGTTTTTAACCAATCTTGTGCATCCAATAAGTTCATTTGTGTCAATGGATTAACATTTAGGTCATTTTCGTCCTCCCTAGGCTTATTCTTGTGCAATTAGGGCATTTAACAAATCTTGTGCATCCAAAAAGTTCATTTGTGTCTTTGAATTGACATTTAGGTCATTTTCGTCCTCTCTAGGGTTATTTATGTGCATTTAGGGTTTTTAACCAATCTTGTGCATACAATAAGTTCATTTGTGTCATTGGATTAACATTTAGGTCATTTTCGTCCTCCCTAGGCTTATTCTTGTCCAATTAGGGTTTTTAACCAATCTTGTGCATCCAATAAGTTCATTTGTGTCATTTGATTAACATTTAGGTCATTTTCGTCCTCCCTAGGCTTATTCTTGTGCAATTAGGGTTTTTAACCAATCTTGTGCATCCAATAAGTTCGTTTGTGTCATTGGATTAACATTTTGGTCATTTTCGTCCTCCCTAGGCTTATTTATGTGCAATTAGGGTTTTTAACCAATCTTGTGCATCCAATAAATTCATTTGTGTCATTGGATTAACATTTAGGTCATTTTCGTCCTCCCTAGGCTTATTCTTGTCCAATTAGGGTTTTTAACCAATCTTGTGCATCCAATAAGTTCATGTGTCATTTGATTAACATTTAGGTCATTTTCGTCCTCCATAGGCTTATTCTTGTGCAATTAGGGTTTTTAACCAATCTTGTGCATCCAATAAGTTCGTTTGTGTCATTGGATTAACATTTTGGTCATTTTCGTCCTCCCTAGGGTTATATATGGGCAATTAGGGTTTTTAACCAATCTTGTGCATCCAATAAGTTCATTTGTGTCATTGGATTAACATTTAGGTCATTTTCGTCCTCCCTAGGGTTATATATGGGCAATTAGGGTTTTTAACCAATCTTGTGCATCCAATAAGTTCATTTGTGTCATTGGATTAACATTATGTCATTTTCGTCCTCCCTAGGCTTATTCTTGTGCAAATAGGGTTTTTAACCAATCTTGTGCATCCAAAAAGTTCATTTGTGTCATTGGATTAACATTTAGGTCATTTTCGTCCTCCCTAGGGTCATTTATTGGCAATTAAGGTTTTTAACCTATCTTGTGCATCCAATAAGTTCATTTGTGTCATTGGATTAACATTTAGGTCATTTTCGTACTCCCTAGGGTTATTTATGGGCAATTAGGGTTTTTAACCAATCTTGTGCATCCAATAGGTTCATTTGTGTCATTGGGTTAACATTAAGGTCATTTACGTCCTCTCTTGGGTTATTTATGTGCAATTAGGGTTTTTAACCAATCTTGTGCATCCAATAAGTTCATTTGTGTCATTGGATTAACATTTAGGTCATTTTCGTCCTCCCTAGGCTTATTCTTGTGCAATTAGGGCTTTTAACCAATCTTGTGCATCCAAAAAGTTCATTTGTGTCTTTGAATTGACATTTAGGTCATTTTCGTCCTCTCTTGGGTTATTTATGTGCATTTAGGGTTTTTAACCAATCTTGTGCATACAATAAGTTCATTTGTGTCATTGGATTAACATTTAGGTCATTTTCGTCCTCCCTAGGCTTATTCTTGTCCAATTAGGGTTTTTAACCAATCTTGTGCATCCAATAAGTTCATTTGTGTCATTTGATTAACATTTAGGTCATTTTCGTCCTCCATAGGCTTATTCTTGTGCAATTAGGGTTTTTAACCAATCTTGTGCATCCATTAAGTTCGTTTGTGTCATTGGATTAACATTTTGGACATTTTCGTCCTCCCTAGGCTTATTTATGTGCAATTAGGGTTTTTAACCAATCTTGTGCATCCAATAAATTCATTTGTATCATTGGATTAACATTTAGGTCATTTTCCTCCTCCCTAGGGTTATATATGGGCAATTAGGGTTTTTAACCAATCTTGTGCATCCAATAAGTTCATTTGTGTCATTGGATTAACATTTAGGTCATTTTCATCCTCTCTAGGGTTATTTATGTGCAATTAGGGTTTTTAACCAATCTTGTGCATCCAATAAGTTCATTTGTGTCATTGGATTAGCATTTAGGTCATTTTCGTCCTCCCTAGGCTTATTCTTGTGCAATTAGGGCTTTTAACCAATCTTGTGCATCCAATAAGTTCATTTGTGTCATTGGATTAACATTTAGGTCATTTTCGTCCTCTCTAGGGTTATTTATGTGCAATTAGGTTTTTTAACCAATCTTGTGCATCCAATAAGTTCGTTTGTGTCATTGGATTAACATTTTGGCCATTTTCGTCCTCCCTAGGATTATTTATGTGCAATAAAGGTTTTTAACCAATCTTGTGCATCCAATAAGTTCATTTGTGTCATTGGATTAACATTTAGGTCATTTTCGTCCTCCCTAGGGTTATATATGGGCAATTAGGGTTTTTAACCAATCTTGTGCATCCAATAAGTTCATTTGTGTCATTGGATTAACATTTAGGTCATTTTCGTCCTCTCTAGGGTTATTTATGTGCAATTAGGGTTTTTAACCAATCTTGTGCATCCAATAAGTTCATTTGTGTCATTGGATTAACATTTAGGTCATTTTCGTCCTCCCTAGGCTTATTCTTCTCCAATTAGGGTTTTTAACCAATCTTGTCCATCCAATAAGTTCATTTGTATCACTGGATTAACATTTTGGTCATTTTCGTCCTCCCTAGGCTTATTCTTGTCCAATTAGGGTATTTAACCAATCTTGTGCATCCAATAAGTTCATTTGTGTCATTGGATTAACATTTAGGCTAATTTCGTCCTCCCCAGGCTTTTTTATGTCCAATTAGGGTTTTTAACCAGTCTTGTGCATCCAATAAGATCATTTGTGTCATTGGATGAACATTTAGGTCATTTTCGTCCTCCATAGCCTTATTTATGTGCAATTAGGGTTTTTAACCAATCTTGTGCATCCAATAAGTTCATTTGTGTCATTGGATTAACATTAAGGTCATTTTTGTCCTCCCTAGGCTTATTCATGTGCAGTTAGGGTTTTTAACAAATCTTGTGCATCCAAAAAGTTCATTTGTGTCGTTGGATTAACATTTAGGTCATTTTCGTCCTCTGTAGCCTTATTTATGTGCAATTAGGGTTTTTAACCAATCTTGTGCATCCAATAAGTTCATTTGTGTCATTGGATTAACATTTAGGTCATTTTCGTCCTCTCTAGGGTTATTTATGTGCAATTAGGGTTTTTAACCAATCTTGTGCATCCAATAAGTTCATTTGTGTCATTGGATTAGCATTTAGGTCATTTTCGTCCTCCCTAGGCTTATTTATGTGCAATTAGGGTTTTTAACCAATCTTGTGCATCCAATAAGTTCATTTGTGTCATTGGATTAACATTTAGGTCATTTTTGTCCTCCCTAGGGTTATATATGGGCAATTAGGGTTTTTAACCAATCTTGTGCATCCAATAAGTTCATTTGTGTCATTGGATTAACATTTAGGTCATTTTCGTCCTCCCTAGGGTTATATATGGGCAAATAGGGTTTTTAACCAATCTTGTGCATCCAATAAGTTCATTTGTGTCATTGGATTAACATTTAGGTCATTTTCGTCCTCTCTAGGGTTATTTATGTGCAATTAGGGTTTTTAACCAATCTTGTGCATCCAATAAGTTCATTTGTGTCATTGGATTAACATTTAGGTCATTTTCTTCCTCCTTAGGCTTTTTTATGTGCAATTAGGGTTTTTAACCAATCTTGTGCATCCAATAAGTTCATTTGTGTCATTGGATTAGCATTTAGGTCATTTTCGTCCTCCCTAGGCTTATTTATGTGCAATTAGGGTTTTTAACCAATCTTGTGCATCCAATAAGTTCATTTGTGTCATTGGATTAACATTTAGGTCATTTTAGTCCTCCCTAGGGTTATTTATTGGCAATTAGGGTTTTTAACCAATCTTGTGCATCCAATAAGTTCATTTGTGTCATTGGATTAACATTTAGGTCATTTTCGTCCTCCCTAGGGTTATATATGGGCAATTAGGGTTTTTAACCAATCTTGTGCATCCAATAAGTTCATTTGTGTCATTGGATTAACATTTAGGTCATTTTCGTCCTCCCTAGGCTTATTCTTGTCCAATTAGGGTTTTTATCCAATCTTGTGCATCCAATATGTTCATTTGTGTCATTTGATTAACATTTAGGTCATTTTCGTCCTCTATATGCTTATTCTTGTGTAATTATGGTTTTTAACCAATCTTGTGCATCCAATAAGTTCGTTTGTGTCATTGGATTAACATTTTGGTCATTTTCGTCCTCCCTAGGCTTATTTATGTGCAATTAGGGTTTTTAACCAATCTTGTGCATCCAATAAGTTCATTTGTGTCATTGGATTAACATTTAGGTCATTTTCGTCCTCCCTAGGGTTATTTATGGGCAATTAGGGTTTTTAACCAATCTTGTGCATCCAATAAGTTCATTTGTGTCATTGGATTAACATTTAGGTCATTTTAGTCCTCTCTTGGGTTATTTATGTGCAATTAGGGTTTTTAACCAATCTTGTGCATCCAATAAGTTCATTTGTGTCATTGGATTAACATTTAGGTCATTTTCGTCCTCCCTAGGCTTATTCTTGTGCAATTAGGGCTTTTAACCAATCTTGTGCATCCAAAAAGTTCATTTGTGTCTTTGAATTGACATTTAGGTCATTTTCGTCCTCTCTTGGGTTATTTATGTGCAATTAGGGTTTTTAACCAATCTTGTGCATCCAATAAGTTCATTTGTGTCATTGGATTAACATTTAGGTCATTTTCGTCCTCCCTAGGCTTATTCTTGTGCAATTAGGGCTTTTAACCAATCTTTAGCATCCAAAATGTTCATTTGTGTCTTTGAATTGACATTTAGGTCATTTTCGTCCTCTCTAGGGTTATTTATGTCCAATTAGGGTTTTTAACCTATCTTGTGCATCGAACAAGTTCATTTGTGTCATTGGATTAACATTTAGGTCATTTTCGTCCTCTCTAGGGTTATTTATGTGCAATTAGGGTTTTTAACCAATCTTGTGCATCCAATAAGTTCATTTGTGTCATTGGATTAACATTTAGGTCATTTTCGTCCTCCCTAGGCTTATTCTTGTGCAATTAGGGTTGTTAACCAATCTTGTGCATCCAATAAGTTCATTTGTGTCATTGGATTAACATTTTGGTCCTTTCCGTCCTCCCTAGGCTTATTCTTGTCCAATTAGGGTTTTTAACCAATCTTGTGCATCCAATAAGTTCATTTTTGTCATTGGATTAACATTTAGGTCATTTTCGTCCTCCCTAGGCTTATTCTTGTGCAATTAGGGTTTTTAACCAATCTTGTGCATCCAATAAGTTCATTTGTGTCATTGGATTAACATTTAGGTCATTTTCGTCGTCTTTAGGGTTATTTATGTGCAATTAAGGTTTTTAACCAATCTTGTGCATCCAATAAGTTCATTTGTGTCATTGGATTAACATTTCGGTCATTTCCGTCCTCCCTAGGCTTATTCTTGTGCAATTAGGGCTTTTAACCAATCTTTGCATCCAATAAGTTCATTTGTGTCATTGGATAAACATTTAGGTCATTTTCGTCCTCCCTAGGCTTATTCTTGTGCAATTAGGGTTTTTAACCAAACTTGTGCATCCAATAAGTTAATTTGTGTCATTGGATTAACATTTTGGTCATTTTCGTCCTCCCTAGGCTTATTCTTGTGCAATTAGGGTTTTTAACCAATCTTGTGCATCCAATAAGTTCATTTGTGTCGTTGGATTAACATTTAGGTCATTTTCGTCCTCCCTAGGCTTATTTATGTTCAATTAGGGTTTTTAACCAATCTAGTGCATCCAATAAGTTTATTTGTGTCATTGGATTAACATTTAGGTCATTTTCGTCCTCCCTAGGGTTATTTATGGGCAATTATGGTTTTTAACCAATCTTGTGCATCCAATAAGTTCATTTGTGTCATTGGATTAACATTTAGGTCATTTTCGTCCTCTCTAGGGTTATTTATGTGCAATTAGGGTTTTTAACCAATCTTGTGCATCCAATAAGTTCATTTGTGTCATTGGATTAACATTTAGGTCATTTTCGTGCTCCCTAGGCTTATTCTTGTCAAATTACGGTTTTTAACCAATCTTGTGCATCCAAAAAGTTCATTTGTGTCTTTGAATTGACATTTAGGTCATTTTCGTCCTCTCTAGGGTTATTTATGTCCAATTAGGGTTTTTAACCTATCTTGTGCATCGAACAAGTTCATTTGTGTCATTGGATTAACATTTAGGTCATTTTCGTCCTCTCTAGGGTTATTTATGTGCAATTAGGGTTTTTAACCAATCTTGTGCATCCAATAAGTTCATTTGTGTCATTGGATTAACATTTAGGTCATTTTCGTCCTCCCTAGGGTTATTTTTGGGCAATTAGGGTTTTTAACCAATCTTGTGCATCCAAAAAGTTCATTTGTGTCTTTGAATTGACATTTAGGTCATTTTCGTCCTCCCTAGGGTTATTTATCGGCAATTAGGGTTTTTAACCAATCTTGTGCATCCAATAAGTTCATTTGTGTCATTGGATTAACATTTAGGTCATTTTCGTCCTCTCTAGGGTTATTTATGTGCAATTAGGGTTTTTAACCAATCTTGTGCATCCAATAAGTTCATTTGTGTCATTGGATTAACATTTAGGTCATTTTCGTCCTCCCTAGGGTTATATATTGGCAATTAAGGTTTTTAACCAATCTTGTTCATCCAATAAGTTCATTTGTGTCATTGGATTAACATTTAGGTCATTTTCGTCCTCTCTAAGGTTATTTATGTGCAATTAGGGTTTTTAACCAATCTTGTGCATCCAATAAGTTCATTTGTGTCATTGGATTAACATTTAGGTCATTTTCTTCCTCTCTAGGGTTATTTATGTGCAATTAGGGTTTTTAACCAATCTTGTGCATCCAATAAGTTCATTTGTGTCATTGGATTAACATTTAGGTCATTTTCGTCCTCCCTAGGCTTATTCTTGTCCAATTAGGGTTTTTAACCAATCTTTTGCATCCAATAAGTTCATTTGTGACATTTGATTAACATTAAGGTCATTTTCGTCCTCCATAGGCTTATTCTTGTGCAATTAGGGTTTTTGACCAATCTTGTGCATCCAATAAGTTCGTTTGTGTCATTGGATTAACATTTTGGTCATTTTCGTCCTCCCTAGGCTTATTTATGTGATATTAGGGTTTTTAACCAATCTTGTGCATCCAATAAATTCATTTGTGTCATTGGATTAACATTTATGTCATTTTCGTTCTCCCAAGGCTTATTCTTGTGCAATTAGGGTTTTTAACCAATCTTGTGCATCCAAAAAGTTCATTTGTGTCGTTGGATTAACATTTAGGTCATTTTCGTCCTCCCTAGGGTTATTTATTGGCAATTAAGGTTTTTAACCTATCTTGTGCATCCAATAAGTTCATTTGTGTCATTGGATTAACATTTAGGTCATTTTCGTCCTCCCTAGGGTTATTTATGGGCAATTAGGGTTTTTTTACCAATCTTGTGCATCCAAGAGGTTCATTTGTGTCATTGGGTTAACATTAAGGTCATTTACGTCCTCTCTAGGGTTATTTATGTGCAATTAGGGTTTTTAACCAATCTTGTGCATCCAATAAGTTCATTTGTGTCATTGGATTAACATTTAGGTCATTTTCGTCCTCCCTAGGCTTATTCTTGGGCAATTAGGGCTTTTAACCAATCTTGTGCATCCAAAAAGTTCATTTGTGTCTTTGAATTGACATTTAGGTCATTTTCGTCCTCTCTAGGGTTATTTATGTGCATTTAGGGTTTTTAACCAATCTTGTGCATACAATAAGTTCATTTGTGTCATTGGATTAACATTTAGGTCATTTTCATCCTCCCTAGGCTTATTCATGTGCAATTAGGGTTTTTAACCAATCTTGTGCATCCAATAAGTTCATTTGTATCATTGAATTAACATTTTGGTCATTTTCGTCCTCCCTAGGGTTATATATGGGCAATTAGGGTTTTTAACCAATCTTGTGCATCAAATAAGTTCATTTCTGTCATTGGATTAACATTTAGGTCATTTTCGTCCTCTCTAGGGTTATTTATGTGCAATTAGGGTTTTTAACCAATCTTGTGCATCCAATAAGTTCATTTGTGTCATATATATTAACATTTAGGTCATTTTCATCCTCCCTAGGCTTATTCTTGTACAATTAGGGTTTTTAACCAATCTTGTGCATCCAATAAATTCCTTTGTGTCATTGGATTATTATTTAGGTCATTTTCGTCCTCCCTAGGCTTATTTATGTGCAATTAGGGTTTTTAACCAATCTTGTGCATCCAAAAAGTTCTTTTTTGTCATTGGATTAACATTTAGGTCATTTTCCTCCTCCCTAGGGTTATTTATGGGCAATTAGGGTTTTTAACCAATCTTGTGCATCCAATAAGTTCATTTGTGTCATTGGATTATTATTTAGGTCATTTTCGTCCTCCCTAGGCCTATTCTTGTCCAATTAGGGTTTTTAACCAATCTTGTGCATCCAATAAGTTAATTTGTGTCATTGGATTAACATTTAGGTCATTTTCGTCCTCCATAGGCTTATACTTGTGCAATTAGGGTTTTTAACCAATCTTGTGCATCCAATAAGTTCATGTGTGTCATTGGATTAACATGTAGGTCATTTTCGTCCTCCCTAGGCTTATCGTTTTGCAATTAGGGTTTTTATCCAATCTTGTGCGTCCAATAAGTTCGTTTGTGTCATTGGATTAACATTTTGGTCGTTTTCGTCCTCCCTATGTTTATTTATGTGCAATTAGGGTTTTTAACCAATCTTGTGCATCCAATAAGTTCGTTTGTGTCTTTGAATTGACATTTAGGTCATTTTCGTCCTCTCTAGGGTTATTAATGTGCATTTAGGGTTTTTAACCAATCTTGTTCATACAATAAGTACATTTGTGTCATATATATTAACGTTTAGGTCATTTGCGTGCTCCCTAGGCTTATTCTTGTCCAATTAGGGTTTTTAACCAATCTTGTGAATCCAATAAGTTCGTTTCTGTCATTGGATTAACATTTTGGTCATTTTCGTCCTCCCTATGCTTATTTATGTGCAATTAGGGTTTTTAACCAATCTTGTGCATCCAATAAGTTCATTTGTGTAATTGGATTAACATTTAGGTCATTTTCGTCCTCCCTAGGGTTATATATGGGCAATTAGGGTTTTTAACCAATCTTGTGCATCCAATAAGTTCATTTGTGTCATTGGATTAACATTTAGGTCATTTTCGTCCTCCCTAGGGTTATTTATGTGCAATTAGGGTTTTTAACCAATCTTGTGCATCCAATAAGTTCATTTGTGTCATTGGATTATTATTTAGGTCATTTTTGTCCTCCCTAGTCTTATTCTTGTCCAATTAGGGTTTTTACCCAATCTTGTGCATCCAAAAAGTTAATTTGTGTCATTGGATTAACATTTAGGTCATTTTCGTCCTCCCTAGGGTTATATATGGGCAATTAGGGTTTTTAACCAATCTTGTGCATCCAATAAGTTCATTTGTGTCGTTGGATTAACATTTAGGTCATTTCCGTCCTCTCTAGGGTTATTTATGTGCAATTAGGGATTTTAACCAATCTTGTGCATCCAATAAGTTCATTTGTGTCATTGGATTAGCATTTAGGTCATTTTCGTCCTCCCTAGGCTTATTCTTGTGCAATTAGGGCTTTTAACCAATCTTGTGCATCCAATAAGTTCATTTGTGCATTGGATTAACATTTAGCTCATTTTCGTCCTCTCTAGGGTTATTTATGTGCAATTAGGGTTTTTAACCAATCTTGTGCATCCAATAAGTTCGTTTGTGTCATTGGATTAACATTTTGGCCATTTTCTTCCTCCCTAGGCTTATCTATGTGTAATTAGGGTTTTTAACCAATCTTGTGCATCCAATAAGTTCATTTGTGTCATTGGATTAACATTTAGGTCATTTTCGTCCTCTCTAGGGCTATTCTTGTGCAATTAAGGCTTTTAACCAATCTTTTGCATCCAAAAAGTTCATATGTGTCTTTGAATTGACATTTAGGTCATTTTCGTCCTCTCTAGGGTTATTTATGTGCAATTAGGGTTTTTAACCAATCTTGTGCATCCAATAAGTTCGTTTGTGTCATTGGATTAACATTTTGGCCATTTTCTTCCTCCCTAGGCTTATCTATGTG
>JBBPBR010000008.1:20672854-20698033 GCA_037974775.1 Cicer pinnatifidum | reverse complement strand
TCCTCCCTAGGGTTATTTATGGGCAATTAGGGTTTTTAACCAATCTTGTGCATCCAATAAGTTCATTTGTGTCATTGGATTATTATTTAGGTCATTTTCGTCCTCCCTAGGCCTATTCTTGTCCAATTAGGGTTTTTAACCAATCTTGTGCATCCAATAAGTTAATTTGTGTCATTGGATTAACATTTAGGTCATTTTCGTCCTCCATAGGCTTATACTTGTGCAATTAGGGTTTTTAACCAATCTTGTGCATCCAATGAGTTCATGTGTGTCATTGAATTAACATTTAGGTCATTTTCGTCCTCCCTAGGCTTATCATTTTGCAATTAGGGTTTTTAACCAATCTTGTGCATCCAATAAGTTCATTTGTGTCATTGGATTAACATTTAGGTCATTTTCGTCCTCTCTAGGGCTATTCTTGTGCAATTAAGGCTTTTAACCAATCTTTTGCATCCAAAAAGTTCATATGTGTCTTTGAATTGACATTTAGGTCATTTTCGTCCTCCCTAGGGTTATATATGGGCAATTAGGGTTTTTAACCAATCTTGTGCATCTAATAAGTTCATTTGTATCATTGGATTAACATTTAGGTCATTTTCGTCATCTCTAGGGTTATTTATGTGCAATTAGGGTTTTTAACCAATCTTGTGCATCCAATAAGTTCATTTGTGTCATTGGATTAGCATTTAGGTTATTTTCGTCCTCCCTTGGCTTATTCTTGTGCAATTAGGGCTTTTAACCAATCTTGTGCATCCAAAAATTTCATTTGTGTCTTTGAATTGACATTTAGGTCATTTTCATCCTCCCTAGGCTTATTCTTGTGCAATTAGGGTTTTTATCCAATCTTGTGCATCCAATAAATTCCTTTGTGTCATTGGATTAACATTTAGGTCATTTTCGTCCTCCCTAGGCTTATTTATGTGCAATTAGGGTTTTTAACAAATCTTGTGCATCCAAAAAGTTCTTTTTTGTCATTGGATTAACATTTAGGTCATTTTCGTCCTCCCTAGGGTTATTTATGGGCAATTAGGGTTTTTAACCAATCTTGTGCATCCAATAAGTTCATTTGTGTCATTGGATTATTATTTAGGTCATTTTCGTCCTCCCTAGGCCTATTCTTGTCCAATTAGGGTTTTTAACCAATCTTGTGCATCCAATAAGTTAATTTGTGTCATTGGATTAACATTTAGGTCATTTTCGTCCTCCATAGGCTTATACTTGTGCAATTAGGGTTTTTAACCAATCTTGTGCATCCAATGAGTTCATGTGTGTCATTGAATTAACATTTAGGTCATTTTCGTCCTCCCTAGGCTTATCATTTTGCAATTAGGGTTTTTATCCAATCTTGTGCATCCAATAAGTTCATTTGTGTCATTGGATTAACATTTTGGTCGCTTTCGTCCTCCCTTTGCTTATTTATGTGCAATTAGGGTTTTTAACCAATCTTGTGCATCCAATAAGTTCATTTGTGTCATTGGATTAACATTTAGGTCATTTTCGTCCTCCCTAGGGTTATATATGGGCAATTTGGGTTTTTAACCAATCTTGTGCATCCAATAAGTTCATTTGTGTCATTGGATTAACAATTAGGTCATTTTCGTCCTCTCTAGGGTTATTTATGTGTAATTATGGTTTTTAACCAATCTTGTGCATCCAATATGTTCATTTGTGTCATTTGATTAACATTTAGGTCATTTTCGTCCTCCACAAGCTTATTCTTGTACAATTAGGGTTTTTAACCAATCTTGTGCATCCAATAAGTTCGTTTGTGTCATTGGATTAACATTTTGGTCATTTTCGTCCTCCCTAGGCTTATTTATGTGCAATTAGGGATTTTAACAAATCTTGTGCGTCCAATAAGTTCATTTCTGTCATTGGATTAACATTTAGGTCATTTTCGTCTTCCCTAGGCTTATCGTTTAGCAATTAGGGTTTTTAACCAATCTTGTGCATCCAATAAGTTCATTTGTGTCATTGGATTAACGTTTAGGTCATTTTCGTCCTCTCTAGGGTTATTTATGTGCAATTAGGGTTTTTAACCAATCTTGTGCATCCAAAAGTTCATTTGTGTCATTGGATTAACATTTTGGTCATTTTCGTCCTCCCTAGGGTTATATATGGGCAATTAGGGTTTTTAACCAATCTTGTGCATCCAATAGGTTCATTTGTGTCATTGGGTTAACATTAAGGTCATTTACGTCCTCCCTAGGCTTATTCTTGTGCAATTAGGGCTTTTAACCAATCTTGTGCATCCAAAAAGTTCATTTGTGTCATTGGATTAACATTTAGGTCATTTTCGTTCTCCCTAGGCTTATTCTTGTGCAATTAGGGCTTTTAACCAATCTTGTGCATCCAAAAAGTTCATTTGTGTCTTTGAATTGACATTTAGGTTATTTTCGTCCTCTCTAGGGTTATTTACGTGCATTTAGGGTTTTTAACCAATCTTGTGCATACAATAAGTTCATTTGTGTCATTGGATTAACATTTAGGTCATTTTCGTCCTCCCTAAGCTTTTTCTTGTCCAATTAGGGTTTTTAACCAATCTTGTGCATCCAATAAGTTCATTTGTGTCTTTGGATTAGCATTTAGGTCATTCTCGTGTGCCCTATGCTTATTCTTGTGCAATTAGGGCTTTTAACCAATCTTGTGCATCCAAAAAGTTCATTTGTGTCTTTGAATTGACATTTAGGTCATTTTCGTCCTCTCTAGGGTTATTTATGTGCAATTAGGATTTTTAACCAATCTTGTGCATCCAATAAGTTCATTTGTGTCATTGGATTAACAATTCGGTCATTTTCGTCCTCCTATGGCTTATTCTTGTGCAATTAGGGTTTTTAACCAATCTTGTGCATCCAATAAATTCATTTGTGTCATTGGATTAACATTTAGGTCATTTTCATCCTCCTTAGGCTTATTTATGTGCAATTAGGGTTTTTAACCAATCTTGTGCATCCAAAAAGTTCTTTTTTGTCATTGGATTAACATTTAGGTCATTTTCGTCCTCCCTAGGGTTATTTATGGGCAATTAGGGTTTTTAACCAATCTTGTGCATCCAATAAGTTCATTTGTGTCATTGGATTATTATTTAGGTCATTTTTGTCAATCCCTAGTCTTATTCTTGTCCAATTAGGGTTTTTACCCATTCTTGTGCATCCAAAAAGTTAATTTGTGTCATTGGATTAACATTTAGGTCAATTTCGTCCTCTCTAGGGTTATTTATGTGCAATTAGGGTTTTTAACCAATCTTGTGCATCCAATAAGTTCATTTGTGTCATTGGATTAGCATTTAGGTCATTTTCTTAGGCCCTAGGCTTATTCTTGTGCAATTAGGGCTTTTAACCAATCTTGTGCATCCAATAAGTTCATTTGTGTCATTGGATTAACATTTAGGTCATTTTCGTCCTCCCTAGGCTTATTCTTGTCCAATTAGGGTTTTTAACCAATCTTGTGCATCCAATAAGTTCATTTATGTCATTGGATTAACATTTAGGTCATTTTCGTCCTCCCTAGGCTTATTTATGTGCAATTAGGCTTTTTAACCAATCTTGTGCATCCAAAAAGTTCTTTTTTGTCATTGGATTAACATTTAGGTCATTTTCGTCCTCCCTGGGGTTATTTATGGGCAATTAGGGTTTTTAACCAATCTTGTGCATCCAATATGTTCATTTGTGTCATTTGATTAACATTTAGGTCATTTTCGTCCTCCATAGGCTTATTCTTGTGCAATTAGGGTTTTTAACCAATCTTGTGCATCCAATATGTTCATTTGTGTCATTTGATTAACATTTAGGTCATTTTCGTCCTCCATAGGCTTATTCTTGTGCAATTAGAGTTTTTAACCAATCTTGTGCATCCAATAAGTTCGTTTGTGTCATTGGATTAACATTTTGGTCATTTTCGTCCTCCCTAGGCTTATTTATGTGCAATTAGGGTTTTTAACCAATCTTGTGCATCCAATAAGTTCATTTGTGTCATTGGATTAACATTTAGGTCATTTTCGTCCTCCCTAGGGTTATATATGGGCAATTAGGGTTTTTAACCAATCTTGTGCATCCAATAAGTTCATTTGTGTCATTGGAGTAACATTTAGGTCATTTTCGTCCTCTCTAGGGTTATTTATGTGAAATTAGGGGTTTTAACCAATCTTGTGCATCCAATAAGTTCATTTGTGTCATTGGATTAGCATTTAGTTCATTTTCGTCCGCCCTAGGCTTATTCTTGTGCAATTAGGGGTTTTAACCAATCTTGTGCATCCAAAAAGTTCATTTGTGTCATTGAATTGACATTTAGGACGTTTTCGTCCTCTCTAGGGTTATTTATGGGCAATTAGGGTTTTTAACCAATCTTGTGCATCCAATAAGTTCATTTGTGTCATTGGATTAACATTTAGGTCATTTTCATCCTCCCTAGGCTTATTCTTGTCCAATTAGGGTTTTTAACCAATCTTGTGCATCCAATAAGTTCATTTGTGTCATTGGATTAACATTTAGGTCATTTTCGTCCTCCCTAGGGTTATATATGGGCAATTAGGGTTTTTAACCTATCTTGTCCATCCAATAAGTTGATTTGTGTCATTTGATTAACATTTAGGTCATTTTCGTCCTCCATAGGCTTATTCTTGTGCAATTAGGGTTTTTAACCAATCTTGTGCATCCAATAAGTTCGTTTGTGACATTGGATTAACATTTTGGTCATTTTCGTCCTCCCTAGGCTTATTTATGTGCAATTAGGGTTTTTAACCAATATTGTGCATCCAATAAGTTCATTTGTGTCATTGAATTAACATTTATGTCATTTTCGTCCTCCCTAGGCTTATCGTTTAGCAATTAGGGTTTTTAACCAATCTTGTGCATCCAATAAGTTCATTTGTGTCATTGGATTAACATTTAGGTCATTTTCGTCCTCTCTAGGGTTGTTTAGTGCAATTAGGGTTTTTAACCAATCTTGTGCATCCAATAAGTTCATTTGTGTCATTGGATTAACATTTAGGTCATTTTCGTCCTCCCTAGGGTTTTTATGGGCAATTAGGGCTTTTAACCAATCTTGTGCATCCAAAAAGTTCATTTGTGTCTTTGGATTAACATTTAGGTCATTTTCGTCCTCTGTAGGGTTATTTATGGGCAATTAGGGTTTTTAACCTATCTTGTGCATCCAAAAAGTTCATTTGTGTCATTTGATTAACATTTAGGTCATTTTCGTCCTCCATAGGCTTATTCTTGTGCAATTATGGTTTTTAACCAATCTTGTGCATACAATAAGTTCATTTGTGTCATTGGATTAACATTTAGGTCATTTTCGTCCTCCCTAGGCTTTTTCTTGTCCAATTTGGGTTTTTAACCAATCTTGTGCATCCAATAAGTTCATTTGTGTCATTGGATTAGCATTTAGGTCATTTTTGTCCGCCCTAGGCTTATTCTTGTGCAATTAGGGCTTTTAACCAATCTTGTGCATCCAAAAAGTTCATTTGTGTCTTTGAATTGACATTTAGGTCATTTTCGTCCTCTCTAGGGTTATTTATATGCAATTAGGGTTTTTAACCAATCTTGTGCATCCAATAAATTCATTTGTATCATTGGATTAACATTTAAGTCATTTTCGTCCTCCCTAGGCTTATTTATGTGCAATTAGGGTTTTTAACCAATCTTGTGCATCCAAAAAGTTCTTTTTTGTCATTGGATTAATATTTATGTCATTTTCGTCCTCCCTAGGGTTTTTATGGGCAATTAGGGCTTTTAACCAATCTTGTGCATCCAAAAAGTTCATTAGTGTCTTTGGATTAACATTTAGGTCATTTTCGTCCTCTGTAGGGTTATTTATGGGCAATTAGGGTTTTTAACCTATCTTGTGCATCAAATAAGTTCATTTTGTCATTTGATTAACATTTAGGTCATTTTCGTCCTCCATAGGCTTATTCTTGTGCAATTAGGGATTTTAACCAATCTTGTGCATCCAAAAAGTTCTTTTTTGTCATTGGATTAATATTTATGTCATTTTCGTCCTCCCTAGGGTTTTTATGGGCAATTAGGGCTTTTAACCAATCTTGTGCATCCAAAAAGTTCATTTGTGTCTTTGGATTAACATTTAGGTCATTTCCGTCCTCTCTAGGGTTATTTATGTGCAATTAGGGATTTTAACCAATCTTGTGCATCTTATAAGTTCATTTGTGTCATTGGATTAGCATTTAGGTCATTTTCGTCCGCCCTAGGCTTATTCTTGTGCAATTAGGGCTTTTAACCAATCTTGTGCATCCAAAAAGTTCATTTGTGTCTTTGAATTGACATTTAGGTCATTTTCGTCCTCTCTAGGGTTATTTATGTGCAATTAGGGTTTTTAACCAATCTTGTGCATCCAATAAGTTCATTTGTGTCATTGGATTAACATTTAGGTCATTTTCATCCTCCCTAGGGTTATTTATGGGCAATTAGGGTTTTTAACCAATCTTGTGCATCCAATAAGTTCATTTGTGTCATTGGATTATTATTTAGGTCATTTTTGTCCTCCCTAGTCTTATTCTTGTCCAATTAGGGTTTTTACCCAATCTTGTGCATCCAAAAAGTTAATTGGTGTCATTGGATTAACATTTAGGTCATTTTCGTCCTCTCTAGGGTTATTTATGTGTAATTATGGTTTTTAACAAATCTTGTGCATCCAATATGTTCATTTGTGTCATTTGATTAACATTTAGGTCATTTTCGTCCTCCATAGGCTTATTCTTGTGCAATTAGGGTTTTTAACCAATCTTGTGCGTCCAATATGTTCATTTGTGTCATTTGATTAACATTTAGGTCATTTTCGTCCTCCATAGGCTTATTCTTGTGCAATTAGGGTTTTTAACCAATCTTGGGTATCCAATAAGTTCGTTTGTGTCATTGGATTAACATTTTGGTCATTTTTGTCCTCCCTAGGCTTATTTATGTGCAATTAGGGTTTTTAACCAATCTTGTGCATCCAATAAGTTCATTTGTGTCATTGGATTAACATTTATGTCATTTTCGTCGTCCCTAGGGTTATTTATGGGCAATTAGGGTTTTTAACTAATCTTGTGCATCCAATAAGTTCATTTGTGTCATTGGATTAACATTTAGGTCATTTTCGTCCTCTCTAGGGTTATTTATGTGCAATTAGGGTTTTTAACCAATCTTGTGCATCCAATAAGTTCATTTGTGTCATTGGATTAACATTTTGGTCATTTTCGTCCTCCCCATGCTTATTCTTGTGCAATTAGGGCTTTTAACTAATCTTGTGCATCCAATAAGTTCGTTTGTGTCTTTGAATTGACATTTTGATCATTTTCGTCCTCCCTAGGCTTATTTATGTGCAGTTAGCGTTTTTAACCAATCTTGTGCATCTAATAAGTTCATTTGTGTCATTGGATTAACATTTAGGTCATTTTCGTCCTCCCTTTGGGTATATATGGGCAATTAGGGTTTTTAACCAATCTTGTGCATCCAATAATTTCATTTGTGTCATTGGATTAACATTTAGGTCATTTTCGTCCTCTCTAGGGTTATTTATGTGTAATTAGGATTTTTAACCAATCTTGTGCATCCAAAAAGTTCTTTTTTGTCATTGGATTAATACTTATGTCATTTTCGTCCTCCCTAGGATTTTTATGGGCAATTAGGGCTTTTAACCAATCTTGTGCATCCAAAAAGTTCATTTGTGTCTTTGGATTAACATTTAGGTCATTTTCGTCCTCTGTAGGGTTATTTATGGGCAATTAGGGTTTTTAACCTATCTTGTGCATCAAATAAGTTCATTTGTGTCATTTGATTAACATTTAGGTCATTTTCGTCCCCCATAGGCTTATTCTTGTGCAATTAGGGTTTTTAACCAATCTTGTGCATCCAAAAAGTTCTTTTTTGTCATTGGATTAATATTTATGTCATTTTCGTCCTCCCTAGGGTTTTTATGGGCAATTAGGGCTTTTAACCAATCTTGTGCATCCAAAAAGTTCATTTGTGTCTTTGGATTAACATTTAGGTCATTTCCGTCCTCTCTAGGGTTATTTATGTGCAATTAGGGATTTTAACCAATCTTGTGCATCCAATAAGTTCATTTGTGTCATTGGATTAACATTTAGGTCATTTTCGTCCTCCCTAGGGTTATTTATGGGAAATTAAGGTTTTTAACCAATCTTGTGCATCCAATAAGTTCATTTGTGTCATTGGATTATTATTTAGGTCATTTTTGTCCACCCTAGTCTTATTCTTGTCCAATTAGGGTTTTTACCCAATCTTGTGCATCCAAAAAGTTAATTTGTGTCATTGGATTAACATTTAGGTCATTTTCGTCCTCCCTAGGGTTATATATGGGCAATTAGGGTTTTTAACCAATCTTGTGCATCCAATAAGTTCATTTGTTTCATTGGATTAACATTTAGGTCATTTTCGTCCTCTCTAGGGTTATTTATGTGTAATTATGGTTTTTAACCAATCTTGTGCATCCAATATACTCATTTGTGTCATTTGATTAACATTTAGGTCATTTTCGTCCTCCATAGGCTTAATCTTGTGCAATTAGGGTTTTTAACCAATCTTGTGCATCCAATATGTTCATTTGTGTCATTGGATTAACATTTAGGTCATTTTCGTCCTCCATAGGCTTATTCTTGTGCAATTAGGGTTTTTAACCAATCTTGGGTATCCAATAAGTTCATTTGTGTCATTGGATTAACATTTAGGTCATTTTCGTCCTCCTTTGGCTTATTCTTGTGCAATTAGGGTTTTTAACCAATCTTGTGCATCCAATAAATTCATTTGTGTCATTGGATTAACATTTAGGTCATTTTCATCCTCCTTAGGCTTATTTATGTGCAATTAGGGTTTTTAACCAATCTTGTGCATCCAAAAAGTTCTTTTATGTCATTGGATTAACATTTAGGTCATTTTCGTCCTCCCTAGGGTTATTTATGGGCAATTAGGGTTTTTAACCAATCTTGTGCATCCAATAAGTTCATTTGTGTCATTGGATTATTATTTAGGTCATTTTTGTCCTCCCTAGTCTTATTCTTGTCCAATTAGGGTTTTTACCCATTCTTGTGCATCCAAAAAGTTAATTTGTGTCATTGGATTAACATTTAGGTCAATTTCGTCCTCTCTAGGGTTATTTATGTGCAATTAGGGTTTTTAACCAATCTTGTGCATCCAATAAGTTCATTTGTGTCATTGGATTAGCATTTAGGTCATTTTCTTAGGCCCTAGGCTTATTCTTGTGCAATTAGGGCTTTTAACCAATCTTGTGCATCCAATAAGTTCATTTGTGTCATTGGATTAACATTTAGGTCATTTTCGTCCTCCCTAGGCTTATTCTTGTCCAATTAGGGTTTTTAACCAATCTTGTGCATCCAATAAGTTCATTTGTGTCATTGGATTAACATTTAGGTCATTTTCGTCCTCCCTAGGCTTATTTAGGTGCAATTAGGCTTTTTAACCAATCTTGTGCATCCAAAAAGTTCTTTTTTGTCATTGGATTAACATTTAGGTCATTTTCGTCCTCCCTAGGGTTATTTATGGGCAATTAGGGTTTTTAACCAATCTTGTGCATCCAATATGTTCATTTGTGTCATTTGATTAACATTTAGGTCATTTTTGTCCTCCATAGGCTTATTCTTGTGCAATTAGGGTTTTTAACCAATCTTGTGCATCCAATAAGTTCGTTTGTGTCATTGGATTAACATTTTGGTCATTTTCGTCCTCCCTAGGCTTATTTATGTGCAATTAGGGTTTTTAACCAATATTGTGCATCCAATAAGTTCATTTGTGTCATTGAATTAACATTTATGTCATTTTCGTCCTCCCTAGGCTTATCGTTTAGCAATTAGGGTTTTTAACTAATCTTGTGCATCCAATAAGTTCATTTGTGTCATTGGATTAACATTTAGGTCATTTTCGTCCTCTCTAGGGTTGTTTAGTGCAATTAGGGTTTTTAACCAATCTTGTGCATCCAATAAGTTCATTTGTGTCATTGGATTAACATTTAGGTCATTTTCGTCCTCCCTAGGGTTTTTATGGGCAATTAGGTCTTTTAACCAATCTTGTGCATCCAAAAAGTTCATTTGTGTCTTTGGATTAACATTTAGGTCATTTTCGTCCTCTGTAGGGTTATTTATGGGCAATTAGGGTTTTTAACCTATCTTGTGCATCCAATAAGTTCATTTGTGTCATTTGATTAACATTTAGGTCATTTTCGTCCTCCATAGGCTTATTCTTGTGCAATTAGGGTTTTTAACCAATCTTGTGCATACAATAAGTTCATTTGTGTCATTGGATTAACATTTAGGTCATTTTCGTCCTCCCTAGGCTTTTTCTTGTCCAATTTGGGTTTTTAACCAATCTTGTGCATCCAATAAGTTCATTTGTGTCATTGGATTAGCATTTAGGTCATTTTTGTCCGCCCTAGGCTTATTCTTGTGCAATTAGGGCTTTTAACCAATCTTGTGCATCCAAAAAGTTCATTTGTGTCTTTGAATTGACATTAGGTCATTTTCGTCCTCCATAGGCTTATTCTTGTGCAATTAGGGTTTTTAACCAATCTTGGGTATCCAATAAGTTCATTTGTGTCATTGGATTAACATTTAGGTCATTTTCGTCCTCCTTTGGCTTATTCTTGTGCAATTAGGGTTTTTAACCAATCTTGTGCATCCAATAAATTCATTTGTGTCATTGGATTAACATTTAGGTCATTTTCATCCTCCTTAGGCTTATTTATGTGCAATTAGGGTTTTTAACCAATCTTGTGCATCCAAAAAGTTCTTTTATGTCATTGGATTAACATTTAGGTCATTTTCGTCCTCCCTAGGGTTATTTATGGGCAATTAGGGTTTTTAACCAATCTTGTGCATCCAATAAGTTCATTTGTGTCATTGGATTATTATTTAGGTCATTTTTGTCCTCCCTAGTCTTATTCTTGTCCAATTAGGGTTTTTACCCATTCTTGTGCATCCAAAAAGTTAATTTGTGTCATTGGATTAACATTTAGGTCAATTTCGTCCTCTCTAGGGTTATTTATGTGCAATTAGGGTTTTTAACCAATCTTGTGCAACCAATAAGTTCATTTGTGTCATTGGATTAGCATTTAGGTCATTTTCTTAGGCCCTAGACTTATTCTTGTGCAATTAGGGCTTTTAACCAATCTTGTGCATCCAATAAGTTCATTTGTGTCATTGGATTAACATTTAGGTCATTTTCGTCCTCCCTAGGCTTATTCTTGTCCAATTAGGGTTTTTAACCAATCTTGTGCATCCAATAAGTTCATTTGTGTCATTGGATTAACATTTAGGTCATTTTCGTCCTCCCTAGGCTTATTTAGGTGCAATTAGGCTTTTTAACCAATCTTGTGCATCCAAAAAGTTCTTTTTTGTCATTGGATTAACATTTAGGTCATTTTCGTCCTCCCTAGGGTTATTTATGGGCAATTAGGGTTTTTAACCAATCTTGTGCATCCAATATGTTCATTTGTGTCATTTGATTAACATTTAGGTCATTTTTGTCCTCCATAGGCTTATTCTTGTGCAATTAGGGTTTTTAACCAATCTTGTGCATCCAATAAGTTCGTTTGTGTCATTGGATTAACATTTTGGTCATTTTCGTCCTCCCTAGGCTTATTTATGTGCAATTAGGGTTTTTAACCAATATTGTGCATCCAATAAGTTCATTTGTGTCATTGAATTAACATTTATGTCATTTTCGTCCTCCCTAGGCTTATCGTTTAGCAATTAGGGTTTTTAACTAATCTTGTGCATCCAATAAGTTCATTTGTGTCATTGGATTAACATTTAGGTCATTTTCGTCCTCCCTAGGGTTTTTATGGGCAATTAGGTCTTTTAACCAATCTTGTGCATCCAAAAAGTTCATTTGTGTCTTTGGATTAACATTTAGGTCATTTTCGTCCTCTGTAGGGTTATTTATGGGCAATTAGGGTTTTTAACCTATCTTGTGCATCCAATAAGTTCATTTGTGTCATTTGATTAACATTTAGGTCATTTTCGTCCTCCATAGGCTTATTCTTGTGCAATTAGGGTTTTTAACCAATCTTGTGCATACAATAAGTTCATTTGTGTCATTGGATTAACATTTAGGTCATTTTCGTCCTCCCTAGGCTTTTTCTTGTCCAATTTGGGTTTTTAACCAATCTTGTGCATCCAATAAGTTCATTTGTGTCATTGGATTAGCATTTAGGTCATTTTTGTCCGCCCTAGGCTTATTCTTGTGCAATTAGGGCTTTTAACCAATCTTGTGCATCCAAAAAGTTCATTTGTGTCTTTGAATTGACATTAGGTCATTTTCGTCCTCTCTAGGGTTATTTATATGCAATTAGGGTTTTTAACCAATCTTGTGCATCCAATAAATTCATTTGTATCATTGGAGTAACATTTAAGTCATTTTCGTCCTCCCTAGGCTTATTTATGTGCAATTAGGGTTTTTAACCAATCTTGTGCATCCAAAAAGTTCTTTTTTGTCATTGGATTAATATTTATGTCATTTTCGTCCTCCCTAGGGTTTTAATGGGCAATTAGGGCTTTTAACCAATCTTGTGCATCCAAAAAGTTCATTTGTGTCTTTGGATTAACATTTAGGTCATTTTCGTCCTCTGTAGGGTTATTTATGGGCAATTAGGGTTTTTAACCTATCTTGTGCATCAAATAAGTTCATTTGTGTCATTTGATTAACATTTAGGTCATTTTCTTCCTCCATAGGCTTAATCTTGTGCAATTAGGGTTTTTAACCAATCTTGTGCATCCAATATGTTCATTTGTGTCATTGGATTAACATTTAGGTCATTTTCGTCCTCCATAGGCTTATTCTTGTGCAATTAGGGTTTTTAACCAATCTTGGGTATCCAATAAGTTCATTTGTGTCATTGGATTAACATTTAGGTCATTTTCGTCCTCCTTAGGCTTATTCTTGTGCAATTAGGGTTTTTAACCAATCTTGTGCATCCAATAAATTCATTTGTGTCATTGGATTAACATATAGGTCATTTTCATCCTCCTTAGGCTTATTTATGTGCAATTAGGGTTTTTAACCAATCTTGTGCATCCAAAAAGTTCTTTTATGTCATTGGATTAACATTTAGGTCATTTTCGTCCTCCCTAGGGTTATTTATGGGCAATTAGGGTTTTTAACCAATCTTGTGCATCCAATAAGTTCATTTGTGTCATTGGATTATTATTTAGGTCATTTTTGTCCTCCCTAGTCTTATTCTTGTCCAATTAGGGTTTTTACCCATTCTTGTGCATCCAAAAAGTTAATTTGTGTCATTGGATTAACATTTAGGTCAATTTCGTCCTCTCTAGGGTTATTTATGTGCAATTAGGGTTTTTAACCAATCTTGTGCATCCAATAAGTTCATTTGTGTCATTGGATTAGCATTTAGGTCATTTTCTTAGGCCCTAGGCTTATTCTTGTGCAATTAGGGCTTTTAACCAATCTTGGGCATCCAATAAGTTCATTTGTGTCATTAGATTAACATTTAGGCCATTTTCGTCCTCCCTAGGCTTATTCTTGTCCAATTAAGGTTTTTAACCAATCTTGTGCATCCAATAAGTTCATTTGTGTCATTGGATTAACATTTAGGTCATTTTCGTCCTCCCTAGGCTTATTTAGGTGCAATTAGGCTTTTTAACCAATCTTGTGCATCCAAAAAGTTCTTTTTTGTCATTGGATTAACATTTAGGTCATTTTCGTCCTCCCTAGGGTTATTTATGGGTAATTAGGGTTTTTAACCAATCTTGTGCATCCAATATGTTCATTTGTGTCATTTGATTAACATTTAGGTCATTTTTGTCCTCCATAGGCTTATTCTTGTGCAATTAGGGTTTTTAACCAATCTTGTGCATCCAATAAGTTCGTTTGTGTCATTGGATTAACATTTTGGTCATTTTCGTCCTCCCTAGGCTTATTTATGTGCAATTAGGGTTTTTAACCAATATTGTGCATCCAATAAGTTCATTTATGTCATTGAATTAACATTTATGTCATTTTCGTCCTCCCTAGGCTTATCGTTTAGCAATTAGGGTTTTTAACTAATCTTGTGCATCCAATAAGTTCATTTGTGTCATTGGATTAACATTTAGGTCATTTTTGTCCTCTCTAGGGTTGTTTAGTGCAATTAGGGTTTTTAACCAATCTTGTGCATCCAATAAGTTCATTTGTGTCATTGGATTAACATTTAGGTCATTTTCGTCCTCCCTAGGGTTTTTATGGGCAATTAGGTCTTTTAACCAATCTTGTGCATCCAAAAAGTTCATTTGTGTCTTTGGATTAACATTTAGGTCATTTTCGTCCTCTGTAGGGTTATTTATGGGCAATTAGGGTTTTTAACCTATCTTGTGCATCCAATAAGTTCATTTGTGTCATTTGATTAACATTTAGGTCATTTTCGTCCTCCATAGGCTTATTCTTGTGCAATTAGGGTTTTTAACCAATCTTGTGCATACAATAAGTTCATTTGTGTCATTGGATTAACATTTAGGTCATTTTCGTCCTCCCTAGGCTTTTTCTTGTCCAATTTTGGTTTTTAACCAATCTTGTGCATCCAATAAGTTCATTTGTGTCATTGGATTAGCATTTAGGTCATTTTTGTCCGCCCTAGGTTTATTCTTGTGCAATTAGGGCTTTTAACCAATCTTGTGCATCCAAAAAGTTCATTTGTGTCTTTGAATTGACATTTAGGTCATTTTCGTCCTCTCTAGGGTTATTTATATGCAATTAGGGTTTTTAACCAATCTTGTGCATCCAATAAATTCATTTGTATCATTGGAGTAACATTTAAGTCACTTTCGTCCTCCCTAGGCTTATTTATGTGCAATTAGGGTTTTTAACCAATCTTGTGCATCCAAAAAGTTCTTTTTTGTCATTGGATTAATATTTATGTCATTTTCGTCCTCCCTAGGGTTTTAATGGGCAATTAGGGCTTTAAACCAATCTTGTGCATCCAAAAAGTTCATTTGTGTCTTTGGATTAACATTTAGGTCATTTTCGTCCTCTGTAGGGTTATTTATGGGCAATTAGGGTTTTTAACCTATCTTGTGCATCAAATAAGTTCATTTGTGTCATTTGATTAACATTTAGGTCATTTTCGTCCTCCATAGGCTTATTCTTGTGCAATTAGGGTTTTTAACCAATCTTGTGCATACAATAAGTTCATTTGTGTCTTTGGATTAATATTTTGGTCATTTTCGTCCTCTGTAGGGTTATTTATGGGCAATTAGGGTTTTTAACCTATCTTGTGCATCAAATAAGTTCATTTGTGTCATTTGATTAACATTTAGGTCATTTTCGTCCTCCATAGGCTTATTCTTGTGCAATTAGGGTTTTTAACCAATCTTGTGCATCCAAAAAGTTCTTTTTTGTCATTGGATTAATATTTACGTCATTTTCGTCCTCCCTAGGGTTTTTATGGGCAATTAGGGCTTTTAACCAATCTTGTGCATCCAAAAAGTTCATTTGTGTCTTTGGATTAACATTTAGGTCATTTCCGTCCTCTCTAGGGTTATTTATGTGCAATTAGGGATTTTAACCAATCTTGTGCATCTTATAAGTTCATTTGTGTCATTGGATTAGCATTTAGGTCATTTTCGTCCGCCCTAGGCTTATTCTTGTGCAATTAGGGCTTTTAACCAATCTTGTGCATCCAAAAAGTTCATTTGTGTCTTTGAATTGACATTTAGGTTATTTTCGTCCTCTCTAGGGTTATTTATGTGCAATTAGGGTTTTTAACCAATCTTGTGCATCCAATAAGTTCATTTGTGTCATTGGATTAACATTTAGGTCATTTTCATCCTCCTTAGGGTTATTTATGGGCAATTAGGGTTTTTAACCAATCTTGTGCATCCAATAAGTTCATTTGTGTCATTGGATTATTATTTAGGTCATTTTTGTCCTCCCTAGTCTTATTCTTGTCCAATTAGGGTTTTTACCCAATCTTGTGCATCCAAAAAGTTAATTTGTGTCATTGGATTAACATTTAGGTCATTTTCGTCCTCCCTAGGGTTATATATGGGCAATTAGGGTTTTTAACCAATCTTGTGCATCCAATAAGTTCATTTGTGTCATTGGATTAACATTTAGGTCATTTTCGTCCTCTCTAGGGTTATTTGAGTGTAATTATGGTTTTTAACCAATCTTGTGCATACAATATGTTCATTTGTGTCATTTGATTAACATTTAAGTCATTTTCGTCCTCCATAGGCTTATTCTTGTGCAATTAGGGTTTTTAACCAATCTTGTGCGTCCAATATGTTCATTTGTGTCATTTGATTAACATTTAGGTCATTTTCGTCCTCCATAGGCTTATTCTTGTGCAATTAGGGTTTTTAACCAATCTTGGGTATCCAATAAGTTCGTTTGTGTCATTGGATTAACATTTTGGTCATTTTTGTCCTCCCTAGGCTTATTTATGTGCAATTAGGGTTTTTAACCAATCTTGTGCATCCAATAAGTTCATTTGTGTCATTGAATTAACATTTATGTCATTTTCGTCGTCCCTAGGGTTATTTATGGGCAATTAGGGTTTTTAACTAATCTTGTGCATCCAATAAGTTCATTTGTGTCATTGGATTAACATTTAGGTCATTTTCGTCCTCTCTAGGGTTATTTATGTGCAATTAGGGTTTTTAACCAATCTTGTGCATCCAATAAGTTCATTTGTGTCATTGGATTAACATTTTGGTCATTTTCGTCCTCCCCATGCTTATTCTTGTGCAATTAGGGCTTTTAACCAATCTTGTGCATCCAATAAGTTCGTTTGTGTCTTTGAATTGACATTTTGATCATTTTCGTCCTCCCTAGGCTTATTTATGTGCAATTAGCGTTTTTAACCAATCTTGTGCATCTAATAAGTTCATTTGTGTCATTGGATTAACATTTAGGTCATTTTCGTCCTCCCTTTGGTTATATATGGGCAATTAGGGTTTTTAACCAATCTTGTGCATCCAATAATTTCATTTGTGTCATTGGATTAACATTTAGGTCATTTTCGTCCTCTCTAGGGTTATTTATGTGTAATTAGGGTTTTTAACCAATCTTGTGCATCCAAAAAGTTCTTTTTTGTCATTGGATTAATACTTATGTCATTTTCGTCCTCCCTAGGGTTTTTATGGGCAATTAGGGCTTTTAACCAATCTTGTGCATCCAAAAAGTTCATTTGTGTCTTTGGATTAACATTTAGGTCATTTTCGTCCTCTGTAGGGTTATTTATGGGCAATTAGGGTTTTTAACCTATCTTGTGCATCAAATAAGTTCATTTGTGTCATTTGATTAACATTTAGGTCATTTTCGTCCTCCATAGGCTTATTCTTGTGCAATTAGGGTTTTTAACCAATCTTGTGCATCCAAAAAGTTCTTTTTTGTCATTGGATTAATATTTATGTCATTTTCGTCCTCCCTAGGGTTTTTATGGGCAATTAGGGCTTTTAACCAATCTTGTGAATCCAAAAAGTTCATTTGTGTCTTTGGATTAACATTTAGGTCATTTCCGTCCTCTCTAGGGTTATTTATGTCAAATTAGGGTTTTTACCCAATCTTGTGCATCCAAAAAGTTAATTTGTGTCATTGGATTAACATTTAGGTCATTTTCGTCCTCCCTAGGGTTATATATGGGCAATTAGGGTTTTTAACCAATCTTGTGCATCCAATAAGTTCATTTGTGTCATTGGATTAACATTTAGGTCATTTTCGTCCTCTCTAGGGTTATTTATATGCAATTAAGGTTTTTAACCAATCTTTTGCATCCAATAAGTTCATTTGTGTCATTGGATTAACATTTAGGTCATTTTCGTCCTCCCTAGGATTATTCTTGTCCAATTAGGGTTTTAAACCAATCTTGTGCATCCAATAGGTTCATTTGTGTCATTGGATTAACATTTAGGTCATTTTCGTCCTCCCTAGGCTTATCGTTTAGCAATTAGGGTTTTTAACCAATATCGTGCATCCAATAAGTTCATTTGTGTCATTGGATTAACATTTAGGTCATTTTCGTCCTCTCTAGGGTTATTTAGTGCAATTAGGGTTTTTAACCAATCTTGTGCATCCAATAAGTTCATTTGTGTCATTGGATTAACATTTAGGTCATTTTTGTCCTCTCTAGGGTTATTTATGTGCAATTAGGGTTTTTAACCAATCTTGTGCATCCAATAAGTTCATTTGTGTCATTGGATTAGCATTTAGGTCATTTTTGTCCGCCCTAGGCTTATTCTTGTGCAATTAGGGCTTTTAACCAATCTTGTGCATCCAAAAAGTTCATTTGTGTCTTTGAATTGACATTTAGGTCATTTTCGTCCTCTCTAGGGTTATTTATATACAATTAGGGTTTTTAACCAATCTTGTGCATCCAATAAGTTCATTTGTGTCATTGGATTAACATTTAGGTCATTTTCGTCCTCCATAGGCTTATTCTTGTGCAATTAGGGTTTTTAACCAATCTTGTGCATCCAATAAGTTCGTTTGTGTCATTGGATTAACATTTTGGTCATTTTCGTCCTCCCTAGGCTTATTTATGTGCAATTAGGGTTTTTAACCAATCTTGTGCATCCAATAAGTTCATTTGTGTCATTGGATTAGCATTTAGGTCATTTTCTTCCGCTCTAGGCTTATTCTTGTGCAATTAGGGCTTTTAACCAATCTTGTGCATCCAATAAGTTCATTTGTGTCATTGGATTAACATTTAGGTCATTTTCGTCCTCCTTAGGCTTATTCTTGTGTAATTAGGGTTTTAAACCAATCTTGTGCATCCAATAAATTCATTTGTGTCATTGGATTAACATTTAGATCATTTTCGTCCTCCCTAGGCTTATTCTTGTCCAATTAGGGTTTTTAACAAATCTTGTGCATCCAATAAGTTCATTTGTGTCATTGGATTAACATTTAGGTCATTTTCGTCCTCCTTAGGCTTATTCTTGTGTAATTAGGGTTTTAAACCAATCTTGTGCATCCAACAAATTCATTTGTGTCATTGGATTAACATTTATGTCATTTTCGTCCTACCTAGGCTTATTTATGTGCAATTAGGCTTTTTAACCAATCTTGTGCATCCAAAAAGTTCTTTTTTGTCATTGGATTAACATTTAGGTCATTTTCGTCCTCCCTAGGGTTATTTATGGGCAATTTGGGTTTTTAACCAATCTTGTGCATCCAATATGTTAATTTGTGTCATTTGATTAACATTTAGGTCATTTTCGTTCTCCATAGGCTTATTCTTGTGCAATTAGGGTTTTTAACCAATCTTGTGCATCCAATATGTTCATTTGTGTCATTTGATTAACATTTAGGTCATTTTCGTCCTCCATAGGCTTATTTTTGTGCAATTAGGGTTTTTAACCAATCTTGTGCATCCAATAAGTTCGTTTGTGTCATTGGATTAACATTTTGGTCATTTTCGTCCTCCATAGGCTTATTTATGTGCAATTAGGGTTTTTAACCAATCTTGTGCATCCAATAAGTTCATTTGTGTCATTGGATTAACATTTAGGTCATTTTCGTCCTCCCTAGGGTTATATATGGGCAATTAGGGTTTTTAACCAATCTTGTGCATCCAGTAAGTTCATTTGTGTCATTGGATTAACATTTAGGTCATTTTCGTCCTCTCTAGGGTTATTTATGTGCAATTAGGGTTTTTAACCAATCTTGTGCATCCAATAAATTCATTTGTGTCTTTGGATTAACATTTAGGTCATTTTCGTCCTCTGTAGGGTTATTTATGGGCAATTTGGGTTTTTAACCAATCTTGTGCATCCAATATGTTAATTTGTGTCATTTGATTAACATTTAGGTCATTTTCGTCCTCCATAGGCTTATTCTTGTGCAATTAGGGTTTTTAACCAATCTTGTGAATCCAATAAGTTCATTTGTGTCATTTGATTAACATTTAGGTCATTTTCGTCCTCCATAGGCTTATTCTTGTGCAATTAGGGTTTTTAACTAATCTTGTGCATACAATAAGTTCATTTGCGTCATTGGATTAACATTTAGGTCATTTTCGTCCTCCCTAGGCTTTTTCTTGTCCAATTAGGGTTTTTAACCAATCTTGTGCATCCAATAAGTTCATTTGTGTCATTGGATTAGCATTTAGGTCATTTTTGTCCGCCCTAGGCTTATTCTTGTGCAATTAGGGCTTTTAACCAATCTTGTGCATCCAAAAAGTTCATTTGTGTCTTTGAATTGACCTTTAGGTCATTTTCGTCCTCTCTAGGGTTATTTACATGCAATTAGGGTTTTTAACCAATCTTGTGCATCCAATAAGTTCATTTGTGTCATTGGATTAACATTTAGGTCATTTTTGTCCTCCCTAGGCTTATTCTTGTCCAATTAGGGTTTTTAACCAATCTTGTGCATCCAATAGGTTCATTTGTGTCATTGGATTAACATTTAGGTCATTTTCGTCCTCCTTAGGCTTATTCTTGTGCAATTAGGGTTTTTAACCAATCTTGTGCATCCAATAAATTCATTTGTGTCATTGGATTAACATTTAGATCATTTTCGTCCTCCCTAGGCTTATTTATGTGCAATTAGGGTTTTTAACCAATCTTGTGCACCCAAAAAGTTCTTTTTTGTCATTGGATTAATATTTATGTCATTTTCGTCCTCCGTAGGGTTTTTTATGGACAATTAGGGCTTTAAACCAATCTTGTGCATCCAAAAAGTTCATTTGTGTCTTTGGATTAACATTTAGGTCATTTTCGTCCTCTGTAGGGTTATTTATGGGCAATTAGGGTTTTTAACCTATCTTGTGCATCCAATAAGTTCATTTGTGTCATTTGATTATCATTTAGGTCATTTTCGTCCTCCATAGGCTTATTCTTGTGCAATTAGGGTTTTTAACCAATCTTGTGCATCCAATATGTTCATTTCTGTCATTTGATTAACATTTAGGTCATTTTCGTCCTCCATAGGCTAATTCTTGTGCAATTAGGGTTTTTAACCAATCTTGTGCATCCAATAAGTTCGTTTGTGTCATTGGCTTAACATTTTGGTCATTTGCGCCCTCCCTAGGCTTATTTATGTGCAATTAGGGTTTTTAACCAATCTGGTGCATCCAATAAGTTCATTTGTATCATTGGATTAACATTTAGGTCATTTTCGTCCTCCCTAGGCTTATCGTTTAGCAATTAGGGTTTTTAACCAATCTTGTGCATCCAATAAGTTCATTTGTGTCATTGGATTAACATTTAGGTCATTTTCATCCTCTCTAGGGTTATTTATGTGCAATTAGGGTTTTTAACCAATCTTGTGCATCCAATAAGTTCATTTGTGTCATTGGATTAACATTTAGGTCATTTTCGTCCTCCTTAGGCTTATTCTTGTGCAATTAGGGTTTCTAACCAATCTTGTGCGTCCAATAAATTCATTTGTGTCATTGGATTAACATTTAGGTCATTTTTGTCCTCCCTAGGCTTACTTATGTGCAATTAGGGTTTTTAACCATTCTTGTGCATCCAAAAAGTTATTTTTTGTCATTGGATTAACATTTAGGTCATTTTCGTCCTCCCTAGGGTTATTTATTGGCAATTAGGGTTTTTAACCAATCTTGTGCATCCAATAAGTTCATTTGTGTCATTGGATTATTATTTAGGTCATTTTCGTCCTCCCTAGGCTTATTCTTGTCCAATTAGGGTTTTTAACCAATCTTGTGCATCCAAAAAGTTAATTTGTGTCTTTGGATTAACATTTAGGTCATTTTCGTCCTCTCTAGGGTTATTTATGTGCAATTAGGGTTTTTAACCAATCTTGTGCATCCAATAAGTTCATTTGTGTCATTGGATTAACATTTAGGTCATTTTCGTCCTCCCTAGGGTTATATATGGGCAATTAGGGTTTTTAACCAATCTTGTGCATCCAGTAAGTTCATTTGTGTCATTGGATTAACATTTAGGTCATTTTCGTCCTCTCTAGGGTTATTTATGTGCAATTAGGGTTTTTAACCAATCTTGTGCATCCAATAAATTCATTTGTGTCTTTGGATTAACATTTAGGTCATTTTCGTCCTCTGTAGGGTTATTTATGGATAATTAGGGTTTTTAACCTATCTTGTGAATCCAATAAGTTCATCTGTGTCATTTGATTAACATTTAGGTCATTGTCGTCCTCCATAGGCTTAATCATGTGCAATTAGGGTTTTTAACCAATCTTGTGCATACAATAAGTTCATTTGTGTCATTGGATTAACATTTAGGTCATTTTCGTCCTCCCTTGGCTTTTTCTTGTCCAATTAGGGTTTTTAACCAATCTTGTGCATCCAATAAGTTCATTTGTGTCATTGGATTAGCATTTAGGTCATTTTTGTCCGCCCTAGGCTTATTCTTGTGCAATTAGGGCTTTTAATTAATCTTGTGCATCCAAAAAGTTCATTTGTGTCTTTGAATTGACATTTAGGTCATTTTCGTCCTCTCTAGGGTTATTTATATGCAATTAGGGTTTTTAACCAATCTTGTGCATCCAATAAGTTCATTTGTGTCATTGGATTAACATTTAGGTCATTTTCGTCCTCCCTAGGCTTATTCTTGTCCAATTAGGGTTTTTAACCAATCTTGTGCATCCAATAGGTTCATTAGTGTCATTGGATTAACATTTAGGTCATTTTCGTCCTCCTTAGGCTTATTCTTGTGCAATTAGGGTTTTTAACCAATCTTGTGCATCCAATAAGTTCATTTGTGTCATTGGATTAACATTTAGGTCATTTTCGTCCTCCCTAGGGTTATATATGGGCAATTAGGGTTTTTAACCAATCTTGTGCATCCAGTAAGTTCATTTGTGTCATTGGATTAACATTTAGGTCATTTTCGTCCTCTGTAGGGTTATTTATGGGCAATTAGGGTTTTTAACCTATCTTGTGAATCCAATAAGTTCATTTGTGTCATTTGATTAACATTTAGGTCATTGTCATCCTCTCTAGGGTTATTTATGTGCAATTAGGGTTTTTAACCAATCTTGTGCATCCAATACATTCATTTGTGTCTTTGGATTAACATTTAGGTCATTTTCGTCCTCTGTAGGGTTATTTATGGGCAATTAGGGTTTTTAACCTATCTTGTGAATCCAATAAATTCATTTGTGTCATTTGATTAACATTTAGGTCATTGTCGTCCTCCATAGGCTTATTCATGTGCAATTAGGGTTTTTAACCAATCTTGTGCACCCAAAAAGTTCTTTTTTGTCATTGGATTAACATTTAGGTCATTTTCGTCCTCCATAGGGTAATTCTTGTGCAATTAGGGTTTTTAACCAATCTTGTGCATCCAATAAGTTCGTTTGTGTCATTGGCTTAACATTTTGGTCATTTTCGTCCTCCCTAGGCTTATTTATGTGCAATTAGGGTTTTTAACCAATCTTGTGCATCCAATAAGTTCATTTGTATCATTGGATTAACATTTAGGTCATTTTCGTCCTCCCTAGGCTTATCGTTTAGCAATTAGGGTTTTTAACCAATCTTGTGCATCCAATAAGTTCATTTGTGTCATTGGATTAACATTTAGGTCATTTTCATCCTCTCTAGGGTTATTTATGTGCAGTTAGGGTTTTTAACCAATCTTGTGCATCCAATAAGTTCATTTGTGTCATTGGATTAACATTTAGGTCATTTTCGTCCTCCTTAGGCTTATTCTTGTGCAATTAGGGTTTCTAACCAATCTTGTGCATCCAATAATTTCATTTGTGTCATTGGATTAACATTTAGGTCATTTTTGTCCTCCCTAGGCTTACTTATGTGCAATTAGGGTTTTTAACCAATCTTGTGCATCCAATAAGTTCATTTTTGTCATTGGACTAACATTTAGGTCATTTTCGTCCTCCCTAGGCTTATTCTTGTCCAATTAGGGTTTTTAACCAATCTTGTGCATCCAATCAGTTCATTTGTGTCATTGGATTAACATTTAGGTCATTTTCGTCCTCCTTAGGCTTATTCTTGTGCAATTAGGGTTTTTAACCAATCTTGTGCATCCAATAAATTCCTTTGTGTCATTGGATTAACATTTAGGTCATTTTCGTCCTCCCTAGGCTTATTTATGTGCCATTAGGGTTTTTAACCAATCTTGTGCATCCAAAAAGATCTTTTTTGTCATTGGATTAACATTTAGGTCATTTTCGTCCTCCCTAGGGTTATTTATGGGCAATTAGGGTTTTTAACCAATCTTGTGCATCCAATAAGTTCATTTGAGTCATTGGATTATTATTTAGGTCATTTTCGTCCACCCTAGGCTTATTCTTGTCCAATTAGGGTTTTTAACCAATCTTGTGCATCCAATAAGTTAATTTGTGTCATTGGATTAACATTTATGTCATTTTCGTCCTCCATAGGCTTATTCTTGTGCAATTAGGGTTTTTAACCAAACTTGTGCATCCAATGAGTTCATGTGTGTCATTGGATTAACATTTAGGTCATTTTCGTCCTCCCTAGGCTTATCGTTTTGCATTTAGGGTTTTTATCCAATCTTGTGCATCCAATAAGTTCGTTTGTGTCATTGGATTAACATTTTGGTCATTTTCGTCCTCCCTAGGCTTATTTATGTGAATTAGGGTTTTTAACCAATCTTGTGCATCTAATAAGTTCATTTGTGTCATTGGATTAACATTTAGGTCACTTTCGTCCTCTGTAGGGTTATTTATGGGCAATTAGGGTTTTTAACCTATCTTGTGCATCCAATAAGTTCATTTGTGTCATTTGATTAACATTTAGGTCATTTTCGTCCTCCATAGGCTTATTCTTGTGCAATTAGGGTTTTTAACCAATCTTGTGCATCCAATATGATCATTTGTGTCATTTGATTAACATTTAGGTCATTTTCGTCCTCCATAGGCTAATTCTTGTGCAATTAGGGTTTTTAACCAATCTTGTGCATCCAATAAGTTCGTTTGTGTCATTGGCTTAACATTTTGGTCATTTTCGTCCTCCCTAGGCTTATTTATGTGCAATTAGGGTTTTTAACCAATCTTGTGCATCCAATAAGTTCATTTGTATCATTGGATTAACATTTAGGTCATTTTCGTCCTCCCTAGGCTTATCGTTTAGCAATTAGGGTTTTTAACCAATCTTGTGCATCCAATAAGTTCATTTGTGTCATTGGATTAACATTTAGGTCATTTTCATCCTCTCTAGGGTTATTTATGTGCAATTAGGGTTTTTAACCAATCTTGTGCATCCAATAAGTTCATTTGTGTCATTGGATTAACATTTAGGTCATTTTCG
>JBBPBR010000008.1:20648417-20672844 GCA_037974775.1 Cicer pinnatifidum | reverse complement strand
TTTTTTGTCATTGGATTAACATTTAGGTCATTTTCGTCCTCCCTAGGGTTATTTATTGGCAATTAGGGTTTTTAACCAATCTTGTGCATCCAATAAGTTCATTTGTGTCATTGGATTATTATTTAGGTCATTTTCGTCCTCCCTAGGCTTATTCTTGTCCAATTAGGGTTTTTAACCAATCTTGTGCATCCAAAAAGTTAATTTGTGTCTTTGGATTAACATTTAGGTCATTTTCCTCCTCTCTAGGGTTATTTATGTGCAATTAGGGTTTTTAACCAATCTTGTGCATCCAATGAGTTCATGTGTGTCATTGGATTAACATTTAGGTCATTTTCATCCTCCCTAGGCTTATCGTTTTGCAATTAGGGTTTTTAACCAATCTTGTGCATCCAATAAGTTCGTTTGTGTCATTGGATTAACATTTTGGTCATTTTCGTCCTCCCTAGGCTTATTTATTTGCAATTAGGGTTTTTAACCAATCTTGTGCATCCAATAAGTTCATTTGTGTCATTCGATTAACATTTAGGTCATTTTCGTCCTCCCTAGGGTTATATATGGGCAACTAGGGTTTTTAACCAATCTTGTGCATCCAATAAGTTCATTTGTATCATTGGATTAACATTTAGGTCATTTTTGTCCTCTTTAGGGTTATTTATGTGCAATTAGAGTTTTTAACCAATCTTGTGCATCCAATAAGTTCATTTGTGTCATTGGATTATTATTTAGGTCATTTTCGTCCTCCCTAGGCTTATTCTTGTCCAATTAGGGCTTTTAACCAATCTTGTGCATCCAAAAAGTTCATTTGTGTCTTTGAATTGACATTTTGGTCATTTTCGTCCTCCCTAGGCTTATTTATGAGCAATTAGGGTTTTTAACCAATCTTGTGCATCCAATAAGTTCATTTGTGTCATTGGATTAACATTTAGGTCATTTTCGTCCTCCCTAGGCTTATTCTTGTCCAATTAGGGTTTTTAACCAATCTTGTGCATCCAATAAGTTCATTTGTGTCATTGGATTAACATTTAGGTCATTTTCGTCCTCCCTAGGCTTATTCTTGTCCAATTAGGGTTTCTAAACTATCTTGTGCATCCAATAGGTGTGTTTGTGTCATTGGATGAACATTTAGGTCATTTTCGTCCTCCCTAGGCTTATTCTTGTCCAATTAGGGTTTTTAACCAATCTTGTGCATCCAATAAGTTCATTTGTGTGATTGGATTAACATTTAGGTCATTTTCGTCCTCCCTAGGCTTATTCTTGTCCAATTAGGGTTTCTAACCAATCTTGTGCATCCAATAGGTGTGTTTGTGTCATTGGATGAACATTTAGGTCATTTTCGTCCTCCCTATGCTTATTCTTATCCAATTAGGATTTTTAACCAATCTTGTGCATCCAATAGGTGTGTTTGTGTCATTGGATGAACATTTAGGTCATTTTCGTCCTCCCTAGGCTTATTCTTGTCCAATTAGGGTTTTTAACCAATCTTGGGCATCCAATAGGTGTGTTTAGTCATTTGATGAACATTTAGGTTGTTTTCATCCTCCCTAGGCTTATTCTTGTCCAATTAGGGTTTTTAACCAATCTTGTGCATCCAATAAGTTCATTTGTGTCATTGGATTAACATTTAGGTCATTTTCGTCCTCCCTAGGCTTATTCTTGTCCAATTAGGGTTTCTAACCAATCTTGTGCATTCAATAGGTGTGTTTGTGTCATTGGATGAACATTTAGGTCATTTTCGTCTTCCCTAGGCTTATTCTTGTCCAATTAGGGTTTTTAACCAATCTTGTGCATCCAATAGGTGTGTTTGTGTCATTGGATGAACATTTAGGTCATTTTCGTCCTCTCTAGGCTTATTCTTGTCCAATTAGGGTTTTTAAGCAATCTTGTGCATCCAATAAGTTCATTTGTGTCATTGGATAAACATTTAGGTCATTTTCGTCCTCCCTAGGCTTATTCTTGTCCAATTAGGGTTTTTAACCAATCTTGTGCATCCAATAGGTGTGTTTGTGTCATTGGATGAACATTTAGGTCATTTTCGTCCTCCCTAGGCTTATTCTTGTCCAATTAGGCTTTCTAACCAATCTTGTGCATCCAATAGGTGTGTTTGTGTCATTGGATGAACATTTAGGTCATTTTCGTCCTCCCTAGGCTTATTCTTGTCCAATTAGGGTTTTTAACCAATCTTGTGCATCCAATAAGTTCATTTGTGTCATTGGATGAACATTTAGGTCATTTTCGTCCTCCTAAGGCTTATTCTTGTTCAATTAGGATATCTAACCAATCTTGTGCTTCCAATAGGTGTGTTTGTGTCATTGGATGAACATTTAGGTCATTTGCGTCCTCCCTAGGCTTATTCTTGTCCAATTAGGGTTTTTAACCAATCTTGTGCATCCAATAAGTTCATTTGTGTCATTGGATTAACATTTAGGTCATTTTCGTCCTCCCTAGGCTTATTCTTGTCCAATTAGGGTTTCTAACGAATCTTGTGCATCCAATAGGTGTGTTTGTGTTATTGGATGAACATTTAGGTCATTTTCGTCCTCCCTAGGCTTATTCTTGTCCAATTAGGGTTTTTAACCAATCTTGTGCATCCAATAAGTTCATTTGTGTCATTGGATTAACATTTAGGTCATTTTCGTCCTCCTTAGGCTTATTCTTGTGCAATTAGGGTTTTTAACCAATCTTGTGCATCCAATAAATTCCTTTGTGTCATTGGATTAACATTTAGGTCATTTTCGTCCTCCCTAGGCTTATTTATGTGCAATTAGGGTTTTTAACCAATCTTGTGCATCCAAAAAGTTCTTTTTTGTCATTGGATTAACATTTAGGTCATTTTCGTCCTCCCTAGGGTTATTTATGGGCAATTAGGGTTTTTAACCAATCTTGTGCATCCAATAAGTTCATTTGTGTCATTGGATTATTATTTAGGTCATTTTTGTCCTCCCTAGTCTTATTCTTGTCCAATTAGGGTTTTTACCCAATCTTGTGCATCCAAAAAGTTAATTTGTGTCATTGGATTAACATTTAGGTCATTTTCGTCCTCTCTAGGATTATTTATGTGCAATTAGGGTTTTTAACCAATCTTGTGCATCCAATAAGTTCATTTGTGTCATTGGATTAGCATTTAGGTCATTTTCGTCCTCCCTAGGCTTATTCTTGTCCAATTAGGGTTTTTAACCAATCTTGTGCAACCAAAAAGTTCATTTGTGTCATTGGATTAACATTTAGGTCATTTTCATCCTCCTTAGGCTTATTCTTGTCCAATTAGGGTTTTTAACCAATCTTGTGCATCCAATATGTTCATTTGTGTCATTGGATTAACATTTACGTCATTTTCGTCCTCCCTAGGGTTATTTATGGGCAATTAGGGTTTTTAACCTATCTTGTGCATCCAATAAGTTCATTTGTGTCATTTGATTAACATTTAGGTCATTTTCGTCCTCCATAGGCTTATTCTTGTGCAATTAAGGTTTTTAACCAATCTTGTGCTTCCAATATGTTCATTTGTGTCATTTGATTAACATTTAGGTCTTTTTCGTCCTCCATAGGCTTATTCTTGTGCAATTAGGGTTTTTAACCAATCTTGTGCATCCAATAAGTTCGTTTGTGTCATTGGATTAACATTTTGGTCATATTCGTCCTCCCTAGGCTTATTTATGTGCAATTAGGGTTTCTAACCAGTCTTGTGCATCCAATAAGTTCATTTGTGTCATTGGATTAACATTTAGGTCATTTTCGTCCTCCCTAGGCTTATCGTTTAGCAATTAGGGTTTTTAACCAATCTTGTGCATCCAATAAGTTCATTTGTGTCATTGGATTAACATTTAGGTCATTTTCATCCTCTCTAGGGTTATTTATGTGCAATTAGGGTTTTTAACCAATCTTGTGCATCCAATAAGTTCATTTGTGTCATTGGATTAACATTTAGGTCATTTTCGTCCTCCTTAGGCTTATTCTTGTGCAATTAGGGTTTCTAACCAATCTTGTGCATCCAATAATTTCATTTGTGTCATTGGATTAACATTTAGGTCATTTTTGTCCTCCCTAGGCTTACTTATGTGCAATTAGGGTTTTTAACCATTCTTGTGCATCCAAAAAGTTCTTTTTTGTCATTGGATTAACATTTAGGTCATTTTCGTCCTCCCTAGGGTTATTTATTGGCAATTAGGGTTTTTAACCAATCTTGTGCATCCAATAAGTTCATTTGTGTCATTGGATTATTATTTAGGTCATTTTCGTCCTCCCTAGGCTTATTCTTGTCCAATTAGGGTTTTTAACCAATCTTGTGCATCCAAAAAGTTAATTTGTGTCTTTGGATTAACATTTAGGTCATTTTCGTCCTCTCTAGGGTTATTTATGTGCAATTAGGGTTTTTAACCAATCTTGTGCATCCAATATGTTCATTTGTGTCATTGGATTAGAATTTAGGTCATTTTCATCCGCCCTAGGCTTATTCTTGTGTAATTAGGGCTTTTAACCAATCTTGTGCATCCAAAAAGTTCATTTCTGTCTTTGAATTGACATTTAGGTCATTTTCGTCCTCTCCAAGGTTATTTATGTGCAATTAGGGTTTTTAACCAATCTTGTGCATCCAATAAGTTCATTTTTGTCATTGGATTAACATTTAGGTCATTTTCGTCCTCCCTAGGCTTATTCTTGTCCAATTAGGGTTTTTAACCAATCTTGTGCATCCAATCAGTTCATTTGTGTCATTGGATTAACATTTAGGTCATTTTCGTCCTCCTTAGGCTTATTCTTGTGCAATTAGGGTTTTTAACCAATCTTGTGCATCCAATAAATTCCTTTGTGTCATTGGATTAACATTTAGGTCATTTTCGTCCTCCCAAGGCTTATTTATGTGCAATTAGGGTTTTTAACCAATCTGGTGCATCCAAAAAGATCTTTTTTGTCATTGGATTAACATTTAGGTCATTTTCGTCCTCCCTAGGGTTATTTATGGGCAATTAGGGTTTTTAACCAATCTTGTGCATCCAATAAGTTCATTTGAGTCATTGGATTATTATTTAGGTCATTTTCGTCCACCCTAGGCTTATTCTTGTCCAATTAGGGTTTTTAACCAATCTTGTGCATCCAATAAGTTAATTTGTGTCATTGGATTAACATTTATGTCATTTTCGTCCTCCATAGGCTTATTCTTGTGCAATTAGGGTTTTTAACCAATCTTGTGCATCCAATGAGTTCATGTGTGTCATTGGATTAACATTTAGGTCATTTTCGTCCTCCTTAGGCTTATTCTTGTGCAATTAGGGTTTCTAACCAATCTTGTGCATCCAATAATTTCATTTGTGTCATTGGATTAACATTTAGGTCATTTTTGTCCTCCCTAGGGTTACTTATGTGCAATTAGGGTTTTTAACCATTCTTGTGCATCTAATAAGTTCATTTGTGTCATTGGATTAACATTTAGGTCACTTTCGTCCTCTCTAGGGTTATTTATGTGTAATTAGGGTTTTTAACCAATCTTGTGCATCCAATATGTTCATTTGTGTCATTTGATTAACATTTAGGTCATTTTCGTCCTCCATAGGCTTATAATTGTGCAATTTGGGTTTTTAACCAATCTTGTGCATCCAATATGTTCATTTGTGTCATTTGATTAACATTTAGGTCATTTTCGTCCTCCATAGGCTTATTCTTGTGCGATTAGGGTTTTTAACCAATCTTGGGCTTCCAATAAGTTCGTTTGTGTCATTGGATTAACATTTTGGTTATTTTCGTCCTCCCTAGGCTTATTTATGTGCAATTAGGGTTTTTAACCAATCTTGTGCATCCAATAAGTTCATTTGTGTCATTGGATTAACATTTAGGTCATTTTCGTCCTCCCTAGGGTTATAGATGGGCAATTAGGGTTTTTAACCAATCTTGTGCATCCAATAAGTTCATTTGTGTCATTGGATTAACATTCAGGTCATTTTCGTCCACTCTAGGGTTATTTATGTGCAATTAGGGATTTTAACCAATCTTGTGCATCCAATAAGTTCATTTGTGTCATTGGATTTGCGTTTAGGTAATTTTCGTCCGCCCTAGGCTTATTCTTGTGTAATTTGGGCTTTTAAGTAATCTTGTGCATCCAAAAAGTTCATTTGTGTCTTTGAATTGACATTTAGGTCATTTTCGTCCTCTCTAGGGTTATTTATGTGCAATTAGTGTTTTTAACCAATCTTGTGCATCCAATAAGTTCATATGTGTCATTGGATTAACATTTAGGTCATTTTCGTCCTCCCTATGCTTATTCTTGTCCAATTAGGGTTTTTAACCAATCTTGTGCATCCAAAAAGTTCATTTGTGTCATTGGATTAACATTTAGGTCATTTTCGTCTTCCTTAGGCTTATTCTTGTCCAATTAGGGTTTTTCACCAATCTTGTGCATCCAATATGTTCATTTTTGTCATTGGATTAACATTTAGGTCATTTTCGTCCTCTCTAGGGTTATTTATGGGCAATTAGGGTTTTTAACCTATCTTGTGCATCCAATAAGTTCATTTGTGTCATTTGATTAACATTTAGGTCATTTTCGTCCTCCATAGGCTTATTCTTGTGCAATTAGGGTTTTTAACCAATCTTGTGCATCCAATATGTTCTTTTGTGTCATTTGATAAACATTTAGGTCATTTTCGTCCTCCATAGGCTTATTCTTGTGCAATTAGGGTTTTTAACCAATCTTGTGAATCCAATAAGTTCGTTTGTGTCATTGAATTAACATTTGGGTCATTTTCGTCCTCCCTAGGCTTATTTATGTGCAATTAGGGTTTTTAACCAATCTTTTGCATCCAATAAGTTCATTTGTGTCATTGGAATAACATTTAGGTCATTTTCGTCCTCCCTAGGCTTATCGTTTAGTAATTAGGGTTTTTATCCAATCTTGTGCATCCAATAAGTTCGTTTGTGTCATTGGATTAACATTTTGGTCATTTTCGTCCTCCTTAGGCTTATTTATGTGAATTAGGGTTTTTAACCAATCTTGTGCATCTAATAAGTTCATTTGTGTCATTGGATTAACATTTAGGTCACTTTCGTCCTCTCTAGGGTTATTTATGTGTAATTAGGGTTTTTAACCAATCTTGTGCATCCAATATGTTCATTTGTGTCATTTGATTAACATTTAGGTCATTTTCGTCCTCCATAGGCTTATAATTGTGCAATTAGGGTTTTTAACCAATCTTGTGCATCCAATATGTTCATTTGTGTCATTTGATTAACATTTAGGTCATTTTCGTCCTCCATAGGCTTATTCTTGTGCGATTAGGGTTTTTAACCAATCTTGGGCTTCCAATAAGTTCGTTTGTGTCATTGGATTAACATTTTGGTTATTTTCGTCCTCCCTAGGCTTATTTATGTGCAATTAGGGTTTTTAACCAATCTTGTGCATCCAATAAGTTCATTTGTGTCATTGGATTAACATTTAGGTCATTTTCGTCCTCCCTAGGGTTATAGATGGGCAATTAGGGTTTTTAACCAATCTTGTGCATCCAATAAGTTCATTTGTGTCATTGGATTAACATTCAGGTCATTTTCGTCCACTCTAGGGTTATTTATGTGCAATTAGGGATTTTAACCAATCTTGTGCATCCAATAAGTTCATTTGTGTCATTGGATTTGCGTTTAGGTCATTTTCGTCCGCCCTAGGCTTATTCTTGTGCAATTAGGGCTTTTAAGTAATCTTGTGCATCCAAAAAGTTCATTTGTGTCTTTGAATTGACATTTAGGTCATTTTCGTCCTCTCTAGGGTTATTTATATGCAATTAGTGTTTTTAACCAATCTTGTGCATCCAATAAGTTCATATGTGTCATTGGATTAACATTTAGGTCATTTTCGTCCTCCCTATGCTTATTCTTGTCCAATTAGGGTTTTTAACCAATCTTGTGCATCCAAAAAGTTCATTTGTGTCATTGGATTAACATTTAGGTCATTTTCGTCTTCCTTAGGCTTATTCTTGTCCAATTAGGGTTTTTCACCAATCTTGTGCATCCAATATGTTCATTTTTGTCATTGGATTAACATTTAGGTCATTTTCGTCCTCTCTAGGGTTATTTATGGGCAATTAGGGTTTTTAACCTATCTTGTGCATCCAATAAGTTCATTTGTGTCATTTGATTAACATTTAGGTCATTTTCGTCCTCCATAGGCTTATTCTTGTGCAATTAGGGTTTTTAACCAATCTTGTGCATCCAATATGTTCTTTTGTGTCATTTGATAAACATTTAGGTCATTTTCGTCCTCCATAGGCTTATTCTTGTGCAATTAGGGTTTTTAACCAATCTTGTGAATCCAATAAGTTCGTTTGTGTCATTGAATTAACATTTGGGTCATTTTCGTCCTCCCTAGGCTTATTTATGTGCAATTAGGGTTTTTAACCAATCTTGTGCATCCAATAAGTTCATTTGTGTCATTGGATTAACATTTAGGTCATTTTCGTCCTCCCTAGGCTTATCGTTTAGTAATTAGGGTTTTTAACCAATCTTGTGCATCCAATAAGTTCATTTGTGTCATTGGATTAACATTTAGGTCATTTTCGTCCTCCCTAGGGTTATATATGGGCAATTAGGGTTTTTACCCAATCTTGTGCATCCAAAAAGTTAATTTGTGTCTTTGGATTAACATTTAGGTCATTTTCATCCTCTCTAGGGTTATTTATGTGCAATTAGGGTTTTTAACCAATCTTGTGCATCCAATGAGTTCATGTGTGTCATTGGATTAACATTTAGGTCATTTTCGTCCTCCCTAGGCTTATCGTTTTGCATTTAGGGTTTTTATCCAATCTTGTGTATCCAATAAGTTCGTTTGTGTCATTGGATTAACATTTTGGTCATTTTCGTCCTCCCTAGGCTTATTTATGTGCAATTAGGGTTTTTAACCAATCTTGTGCATCTAATAAGTTCATTTGTGTCATTGGATTAACATTTAGGTCACTTTCGTCCTCTCTAGGGTTATTTATGTGTAATTAGGGTTTTTAACCAATCTTGTGCATCCAATATGTTCATTTGTGTCATTTGATTAACATTTAGGTCATTTTCGTCCTCCATAGGCTTATAATTGTGCAATTAGGGTTTTTAACCAATCTTGTGCATCCAATATGTTCATTTGTGTAATTTGATTAACATTTAGGTCATTTTCGTCCTCCATAGGCTTACTCTTGTGCGATTAGGGTTTTTAACCAATCTTGGGCATCCAATAAGTTCGTTTGTGTCATTGGATTAACATTTTGGTTATTTTCGTCCTCCCTAGGCTTATTTATGTGCAATTAGGGTTTTTAACCAATCTTGTGCATCCAATAAGTTCATTTGTGTCATTGGATTAACATTTAGGTCATTTTCGTCCTCCCTAGGGTTATAGATGGGCAATTAGGGTTTTTAACCAATCTTGTGCATCCAATAAGTTCATTTGTGTCATTGGATTAACATTCAGGTCATTTTCGTCCACTCTAGGGTTATTTATGTGCAATTAGGGATTTTAACCAATCTTGTGCATCCAATAAGTTCATTTGTGTCATTGGATTAGCGTTTAGGTCATTTTCGTCCGCCCTAGGCTTATTCTTGTGCAATTAGGGCTTTTAAGTAATCTTGTGCATCCAAAAAGTTCATTTGTGTCTTTGAATTGACATTTAGGTCATTTTCGTCCTCTCTAGGGTTATTTATATGCAATTAGTGTTTTTAACCAATCTTGTGCATCCAATAAGTTCATATGTGTCATTGGATTAACATTTAGGTCATTTTCGTCCTCCCTATGCTTATTCTTGTCCAATTAGGGTTTTTAACCAATCTTGTGCATCCAAAAAGTTCATTTGTGTCATTGGATTAACATTTAGGTCATTTTCGTCTTCCTTAGGCTTATTCTTGTCCAATTAGGGTTTTTCACCAATCTTGTGCATCCAATATGTTCATTTTTGTCATTGGATTAACATTTAGGTCATTTTCGTCCTCTCTAGGGTTATTTATGGGCAATTAGGGTTTTTAACCTATCTTGTGCATCCAATAAGTTCATTTGTGTCATTTGATTAACATTTAGGTCATTTTCGTCCTCCATAGGCTTATTCTTGTGCAATTAGGGTTTTTAACCAATCTTGTGCATCCAATATGTTCTTTTGTGTCATTTGATAAACATTTAGGTCATTTTCGTCCTCCATAGGCTTATTCTTGTGCAATTAGGGTTTTTAACCAATCTTGTGAATCCAATAAGTTCGTTTGTGTCATTGAATTAACATTTGGGTCATTTTCGTCCTCCCTAGGCTTATTTATGTGCAATTAGGGTTTTTAACCAATCTTGTGCATCCAATAAGTTCATTTGTGTCATTGGATTAACATTTAGGTCATTTTCGTCCTCCCTAGGCTTATCGTTTAGTAATTAGGGTTTTTAACCAATCTTGTGCATCCAATAAGTTCATTTGTATCATTGGATTAACATTTAGGTCATTTTCGTCCTCTCTAGGGTTATTTATGGGAATTAGGGTTTTTAACCAATCTTGTGCATCCAATAAGTTCATTTGTGTCATTGGATTATTATTTAGGTCATTTTCGTCCTCCCTAGGCTTATTCTTTTCCAATTAGGGTTTTTAACCAATCTTGTGCATCCAAAAAGTTAATTTGTGTCTTTGGATTAACATTTAGGTCATTTTCGTCCTCTCTAGGGTTATTTATGTGCAATTAGGGTTTTTAACCAATCTTGTGCATCCAATGAGTTCATGTGTGTCATTGGATTAACATTTAGGTCATTTTCTTCCTCCCTAGGCTTATCGTTTTGCAATTAGGGTTTTTAACCAATCTTGTGCATCCAATAAGTTCGTTTGTGTCATTGGATTAACATTTTGGTCATTTTCGTCCTCCCTAGGCTTATTTATTTGCAATTAGGGTTTTAACCAATCTTGTGCATCCAATAAGTTCATTTGTGTCATTGGATTAACATTTAGGTCATTTTCGTCCTCCCTAGGGTTATATATGGGCAATTAGGGTTTTTAACAAATCTTATGTATCCAATAAGTTCATTTGTAACATTGGATTAACATTTAGGTCATTTTTGTCCTCTTTAGGGTTATTTATGTGCAATTAGGGTTTTTAACCAATCATGTGCATCCAATAAGTACATTTGTGTCATTGGATTAGCATTTAGGTCATTTTCGTCCTCCCAAGGCTTATTCTTGTCCAATTAGGGTTTTTAACCAATCTTGTGCATCCAATAAGTTCATTTGTGTCATTGGATTAACATTTTGGTCATTTTCGTCCTCCTTAGGCTTATTCTTGTCCAATAAGGGTTTTTAACCAATCTTGTGCATCCAATAAGTTCATTTGTGTCATTGGATTAACATTTAGGTCATTTTCGTCCTCCTTAGGCTTATTCTTGTGTAGTTATGGTTTTTAACCAATCTTGTGCATCCAATAAGTTCATTTGTGTCATTGGATTAACATTTAGGTCATTTTCGTCCTCCCTAGGGTTATATATGGGCAATTAGGGTTTTTAACCAATCTTGTGCATCCAATAAGTTCATTTGTGTCATTGGATTAACATTTAGGTCATTTTCGTCCTCCATAGGGTTATATATGGGCAATTAGGGTTTTTACCCAATCTTGTGCATCCAATAAGTTCATTTGTGTCATTGGATTAACATTTAGGTCATTTTCGTCCTCTCTAGGGTTATTTATGTGCAATTAGGGTTTTTAACCAATCTTGTGCATCCAATAAGTTCATTTGTGTCATTGGATTAACATTTTGGTCATTTTCGTCCTCCCTAGGCTTATTTATGTGCAATTAGGGTTTTTAACCAATCTTGTGCATCCAATAAGTTCATTTGTGTCATTGGATTAACATTTAGGTCATTTTCGTCCTCTCTAGGGTAATTTATGTGCAATTAGGGATTTTAACCAATCTTGTGCATCCAAAAAGTTGATTTGTATCTTTGAATACACATTTATGTCATTTTCGTCCTCTCTAGGGTTATTTATGTGCAATTAGGGTTTTTAACCAATCTTGTGCATCCAATAAGTTCATTTTTGTCATTGGATTAACATTTAGGTCATTTTCGTCCTCCCTAGGCTTATTCTTGTCCAATTAGGGTTTTTAACCAATCTTGTGCATCCAATCAGTTCATTTGTGTCATTGGATTAACATTTAGGTCATTTTCGTCCTCCTTAGGCTTATTCTTGTGCAATTAGGGTTTTTAACCAATCTTGTGCATCCAATAAATTCCTTTGTGTCATTGGATTAACATTTAGGTCATTTTCGTCCTCCCAAGGCTTATTTATGTGCAATTAGGGTTTTTAACCAATCTGGTGCATCCAAAAAGATCTTTTTTGTCATTGGATTAACATTTAGGTCATTTTCGTCCTCCCTAGGGTTATTTATGGGCAATTAGGGTTTTTAACCAATCTTGTGCATCCAATAAGTTCATTTGAGTCATTGGATTATTATTTAGGTCATTTTCGTCCACCCTAGGCTTATTCTTGTCCAATTAGGGTTTTTAACCAATCTTGTGCATCCAATAAGTTAATTTGTGTCATTGGATTAACATTTATGTCATTTTCGTCCTCCATAGGCTTATTCTTGTGCAATTAGGGTTTTTAACCAAACTTGTGCATCCAATGAGTTCATGTGTGTCATTGGATTAACATTTAGGTCATTTTCGTCCTCCCTAGGCTTATCGTTTTGCATTTAGGGTTTTTATCCAATCTTGTGCATCCAATAAGTTCGTTTGTGTCATTGGATTAACATTTTGGTCATTTTCGTCCTCCCTAGGCTTATTTATGTGAATTAGGGTTTTTAACCAATCTTGTGCATCTAATAAGTTCATTTGTGTCATTGGATTAACATTTAGGTCACTTTCGTCCTCTGTAGGGTTATTTATGGGCAATTAGGGTTTTTAACCTATCTTGTGCATCCAATAAGTTCATTTGTGTCATTTGATTAACATTTAGGTCATTTTCGTCCTCCATAGGCTTATTCTTGTGCAATTAGGGTTTTTAACCAATCTTGTGCATCCAATATGATCATTTGTGTCATTTGATTAACATTTAGGTCATTTTCGTCCTCCATAGGCTAATTCTTGTGCAATTAGGGTTTTTAACCAATCTTGTGCATCCAATAAGTTCGTTTGTGTCATTGGCTTAACATTTTGGTCATTTTCGTCCTCCCTAGGCTTATTTATGTGCAATTAGGGTTTTTAACCAATCTTGTGCATCCAATAAGTTCATTTGTATCATTGGATTAACATTTAGGTCATTTTCGTCCTCCCTAGGCTTATCGTTTAGCAATTAGGGTTTTTAACCAATCTTGTGCATCCAATAAGTTCATTTGTGTCATTGGATTAACATTTAGGTCATTTTCATCCTCTCTAGGGTTATTTATGTGCAATTAGGGTTTTTAACCAATCTTGTGCATCCAATAAGTTCATTTGTGTCATTGGATTAACATTTAGGTCATTTTCGTCCTCCTTAGGCTTATTCTTGTGCAATTAGGGTTTCTAACCAATCTTGTGCATCCAATAATTTCATTTGTGTCATTGGATTAACATTTAGGTCATTTTTGTCCTCCCTAGGCTTACTTATGTGCAATTAGGGTTTTTAACCAATCTTGTGCATCCAATAAGTTCATTTTTGTCATTGGACTAACATTTAGGTCATTTTCGTCCTCCCTAGGCTTATTCTTGTCCAATTAGGGTTTTTAACCAATCTTGTGCATCCAATCAGTTCATTTGTGTCATTGGATTAACATTTAGGTCATTTTCGTCCTCCTTAGGCTTATTCTTGTGCAATTAGGGTTTTTAACCAATCTTGTGCATCCAATAAATTCCTTTGTGTCATTGGATTAACATTTAGGTCATTTTCGTCCTCCCTAGGCTTATTTATGTGCAATTAGGGTTTTTAACCAATCTTGTGCATCCAAAAAGTTCTTTTTTGTCATTGGATTAACATTTAGGTCATTTTCGTCCTCCCTAGGGTTATTTATGGGCAATTAGGGTTTTTAACCAATCTTGTGCATCCAATAAGTTCATTTGTGTCATTGGATTATTATTTAGGTCATTTTCGTCCTCCCTAGGCTTATTCTTGTCCAATTAGGGTTTTTAACCAATCTTGTGCATCCAAAAAGTTAATTTGTGTCTTTGGATTAACATTTAGGTCATTTTCGTCCTCTCTAGGGTTATTTATGTGCAATTAGGGTTTTTAACCAATCTTGTGCATCCAATATGTTCATTTGTGTCATTGGATTAGAATTTAGGTCATTTTCATCCGCCCTAGGCTTATTCTTGTGTAATTAGGGCTTTTAACCAATCTTGTGCATCCAAAAAGTTCTTTTGTGTCTTTGAATTGACATTTAGGTCATTTTCGTCCTCTCCAAAGTTATTTATGTGCAATTAGGGTTTTTAACCAATCTTGTGCATCCAATAAGTTCATTTTTGTCATTGGATTAACATTTAGGTCATTTTCGTCCTCCCTAGGCTTATTCTTGTCCAATTAGGGTTTTTAACCAATCTTGTGCATCCAATCAGTTCATTTGTGTCATTGGATTAACATTTAGGTCATTTTCGTCCTCCTTAGGCTTATTCTTGTGCAATTAGGGTTTTTAACCAATCTTGTGCATCCAATAAATTCCTTTGTGTCATTGGATTAACATTTAGGTCATTTTCGTCCTCCCTAGGCTTATTTATGTGCGATTAGGGTTTTTAACCAATCTTGTGCATCCAAAAAGTTCTTTTTTGTCATTGGATTAACATTTAGGTCATTTTCGTCCTCCCTAGGGTTATTTATGGGCAATTAGGGTTTTTAACCAATCTTGTGCATCCAATAAGTTCATTTGAGTCATTGGATTATTATTTAGGTCATTTTCGTCCACCCTAGGCTTATTCTTGTCCAATTAGGGTTTTTAACCAATCTTATGCCTCCAATAAGTTAATTTGTGTCATTGGATTAACATTTAGGTCATTTTCGTCCTCCATAGACTTATTCTTGTGCAATTAGGGTTTTTAACCAATCTTGTGCATCCAATGAGTTCATGTGTGTCATTGGATTAACATTTAGGTCATATTCGTCCTCCCTAGGCTTATCGTTTTGCATTTAGGGTTTTTATCCAATCTTGTGCATCCAATAAGTTCGTTTGTGTCATTGGATTAACATTTTGGTCATTTTCGTCCTCCCTAGGCTTATTTATGTGCAATTAGGGTTTTTAACCAATCTTGTGCATCTAATAAGTTCATTTGTGTCATTGGATTAACATTTAGGTCACTTTCGTCCTCTCTAGGGTTATTTATGTGTAATTAGGGTTTTTAACCAATCTTGTGCATCCAATATGTTCATTTGTGTCATTTGATTAACATTTAGGTCATTTTCGTCCTCCATAGGCTTATAATTGTGCAATTAGGGTTTTTAACCAATCTTGTGCATCCAATATGTTCATTTGTGTCATTTGATTAACATTTAGGTCATTTTCGTCCTCCATAGGCTTACTCTTGTGCGATTAGGGTTTTTAACCAATCTTGGGCATCCAATAAGTTCGTTTGTGTCATTGGATTAACATTTTGGTTATTTTCGTCCTCCCTAGGCTTATTTATGTGCAATTAGGGTTTTTAACCAATCTTGTGCATCCAATAAGTTCATTTGTGTCATTGGATTAACATTTAGGTCATTTTCGTCCTCCCTAGGGTTATAGATGGGCAATTAGGGGTTTTAACCAATCTTGTGCATCCAATAAGTTCATTTGTGTCATTGGATTAACATTCAGGTCATTTTCGTCCACTCTAGGGTTATTTATGTGCAATTAGGGATTTTAACCAATCTTGTGCATCCAATAAGTTCATTTGTGTCATTGGATTAGCGTTTAGGTCATTTTCGTCCGCCCTAGGCTTATTCTTGTGCAATTAGGGCTTTTAGTAATCTTGTGCATCCAAAAAGTTCATTTGTGTCTTTGAATTGACATTTAGGTCATTTTCGTCCTCTCTAGGGTTATTTATGTGCAATTAGGGTTTTTAACCAATCTTGTGTATCCAATAAGTTCATATGTGTCATTGGATTAACATTTAGGTCATTTTCGTCCTCCCTATGCTTATTCTAGTCCAATTAGGGTTTTTAACCAATCTTGTGCATCCAAAAAGTTCATTTGTGTCATTGGATTAACATTTAGGTCATTTTCGTCTTCCTTAGGCTTATTCTTGTCCCATTAGGGTTTTTCACCAATCTTGTGCATCCAATATGTTCATTTTTGTCATTGGATTAACATTTAGGTCATTTTCGTCCTCCCTAGGGTTATTTATGGGCAATTAGGGTTTTTAACCTATCTTGTGCATCCAATAAGTTCATTTGTGTCATTTGATTAACATTTAGGTCATTTTCGTCCTCCATAGGCTTATTCTTGTGCAATTAGGGTTTTTAACCAATCTTGTGCATCCAATATGTTCTTTTGTGTCATTTGATAAACATTAAGGTCATTTTCGTCCTCCATAGGCTTATTCTTCTGCAATTAGGGTTTTTAACCAATCTTGTGAATCCAATAAGTTCGTTGGTGTCATTGAATTAACATTTGGGTCATTTTCGTCCTCCCTAGGCTTATTTATGTGCAATTAGGGTTTTTAACCAATCTTGTGCATCTAATAAGTTCATTTGTGTCATCGGATTAACATTTAGGTCACTTTCGTCCTCTCTAGGGTTATTTATGTGTAATTAGGGTTTTTAACCAATCTTGTGCATCCAATATGTTCATTTGTGTCATTTGATTAACATTTAGGTCATTTTCGTCCTCCATAGGCTTATAATTGTGCAATTAGGGTTTTTAACCAATCTTGTGCATCCAATATGTTCATTTGTGTAATTTGATTAACATTTAGGTCATTTTCGTCCTCCATAGGCTTACTCTTGTGCGATTAGGGTTTTTAACCAATCTTGGGCATCCAATAAGTTCGTTTGTGTCATTGGATTAACATTTTGGTTATTTTCGTCCTCCCTAGGCTTATTTATGTGCAATTAGGGTTTTTAACCAATCTTGTGCATCCAATAAGTTCATTTGTGTCATTGGATTAACATTTAGGTCATTTTCGTCCTCCCTAGGGTTATAGATGGGCAATTAGGGTTTTTAACCAATCTTGTGCATCCAATAAGTTCATTTGTGTCATTGGATTAACATTCAGGTCATTTTCGTCCACTCTAGGGTTATTTATGTGCAATTAGGGATTTTAACCAATCTTGTGCATCCAATAAGTTCATTTGTGTCATTGGATTAGCGTTTAGGTCATTTTCGTCCGCCCTAGGCTTATTCTTGTGCAATTAGGGCTTTTAAGTAATCTTGTGCATCCAAAAAGTTCATTTGTGTCTTTGAATTGACATTTAGGTCATTTTCGTCCTCTCTAGGGTTATTTATGTGCAATTAGGGTTTTTAACCAATCTTGTGTATCCAATAAGTTCATATGTTTCATTGGATTAACATTTAGGTCATTTTCGTCCTCCCTATGCTTATTCTTGTCCAATTAGGGTTTTTAACCAATCTTGTCCATCCAAAAAGTTCATTTGTGTCATTGGATTAACATTTAGGTCATTTTCGTCTTCCTTAGGCTTATTCTTGTCCAATTAGGGTTTTTCACCAATCTTGTGCATCCAATATGTTCATTTTTGTCATTGGATTAACATTTAGGTCATTTTCGTCCTCCCTAGGGTTATTTATGGGCAATTAGGGTTTTTAACCTATCTTGTGCATCCAATAAGTTCATTGGTGTCATTTGATTAACATTTAGGTCATTTTCGTCCTCCATAGGCTTATTCTTGTGCAATTAGGGTTTTTAACCAATCTTGTGCATCCAATATGTTCTTTTGTGTCATTTGATAAACATTTAGGTCATTTTCGTCCTCCATAGGCTTATTCTTCTGCAATTAGGGTTTTTAACCAATCTTGTGAATCCAATAAGTTCGTTTGTGTCATTGAATTAACATTTGGGTCATTTTCGTCCTCCCTAGGCTTATTTATGTGCAATTAGGGTTTTTAACCAATCTTGTGCATCCAATAAGTTCATTTGTGTCATTGGATTAACATTTAGGTCATTTTCGTCCTCCCTAGGCTTATCGTTTAGTAATTAGGGTTTTTAACCAATCTTGTGCATCCAATAAGTTCATTTGTATCATTGGATTAACATTTAGGTCATTTTCGTTCTCCCTAGGGTTATAGATGGGCAATTAGGGTTTTTAACCAATCTTGTGCATCCAATAAGTTCATTTGTGTCATTGGATTAACATTCAGGTCATTTTGGTCCACTCTAGGGTTATTTATGTGCAATTAGGGATTTTAACCAATCTTGTGCATCCAATAAGTTCATTTGTGTCATTGGATTAGCGTTTAGGTCATTTTCGTCCGCCCTAGGCTTATTCTTGTGCAATTAGGGCTTTTAAGAAATCTTGTGCATCCAAAAAGTTCATTTGTGTCTTTGAATTGACATTTAGGTCATTTTCGTCCTCTCTAGGGTTATTTATGTGCAATTAGGGTTTTTAACCAATCTTGTGTATCCAATAAGTTCATATGTGTCATTGGATTAACATTTAGGTCATTTTCGTCCTCCCTATGCTTATTCTTGTCCAATTAGGGTTTTTAACCAATCTTGTGCATCCAATAAGTTCATTTGTGTCATTGGATTAACATTTAGGTCATTTTCGTCTTCCTTAGGCTTATTCTTGTCCAATTAGGGTTTTTCACCAATCTTGTGCATCCAATATGTTCATTTTTGTCATTGGATTAACATTTAGGTCATTTTCGTCCTCCCTAGGGTTATTTATGGGCAATTAGGGTTTTTAACCTATCTTGTGCATCCAATAAGTTCATTTGTGTCATTTGATTAACATTTAGGTCATTTTCGTCCTCCATAGGCTCATTCTTGTGCAATTAGGGTTTTTAACCAATCTTGTGCATCCAATATGTTCTTTTGTGTCATTTGATAAACATTTAGGTCATTTTCGTCCTCCATAGGCTTATTCTTCTGCAATTAGGGTTTTTAACCAATCTTGTGAATCCAATAAGTTCGTTTGTGTCATTGAATTAACATTTGGGTCATTTTCGTCCTCCCTAGGCTTATTTATGTGCAATTAGGGTTTTTAACCAATCTTGTGCATCCAATAAGTTCATTTGTGTCATTGGATTAACATTTAGGTCATTTTCGTCCTCCCTAGGCTTATCGTTTAGTAATTAGGGTTTTTAACCAATCTTGTGCATCCAATAAGTTCATTTGTATCATTGGATTAACATTTAGGTCATTTTCGTTCTCCCTAGGGTTATAGATGGGCAATTAGGGTTTTTAACCAATCTTGTGCATCCAATAAGTTCATTTGTGTCATTGGATTAACATTCAGGTCATTTTCGTCCACTCTAGGGTTATTTATGTGCAATTAGGGATTTTAACCAATCTTGTGCATCCAATAAGTTCATTTGTGTCATTGGATTAGCGTTTAGGTCATTTTCGTCCGCCCTAGGCTTATTCTTGTGCAATTAGGGCTTTTAAGAAATCTTGTGCATCCAAAAAGTTCATTTGTGTCTTTGAATTGACATTTAGGTCATTTTCGTCCTCTCTAGGGTTATTTATGTGCAATTAGGGTTTTTAACCAATCTTGTGTATCCAATAAGTTCATATGTGTCATTGGATTAACATTTAGGTCATTTTCGTCCTCCCTATGCTTATTCTTGTCCAATTAGGGTTTTTAACCAATCTTGTGCATCCAATAAGTTCATTTGTGTCATTGGATTAACATTTAGGTCATTTTCGTCTTCCTTAGGCTTATTCTTGTCCAATTAGGGTTTTTCACCAATCTTGTGCATCCAATATGTTCATTTTTGTCATTGGATTAACATTTAGGTCATTTTCGTCCTCCCTAGGGTTATTTATGGGCAATTAGGGTTTTTAACCTATCTTGTGCATCCAATAAGTTCATTTGTGTCATTTGATTAACATTTAGGTCATTTTCGTCCTCCATAGGCTTATTCTTGTGCAATTAGGGTTTTTAACCAATCTTGTGCATCCAATATGTTCTTTTGTGTCATTTGATAAACATTTAGGTCATTTTCGTCCTCCATAGGCTTATTCTTCTGCAATTAGGGTTTTTAACCAATCTTGTGAATCCAATAAGTTCGTTTGTGTCATTGAATTAACATTTGGGTCATTTTCGTCCTCCCTAGGCTTATTTATGTGCAATTAGGGTTTTTAACCAATCTTGTGCATCCAATAAGTTCATTTGTGTCATTGGATTAACATTTAGGTCATTTTCGTCCTCCCTAGGCTTATCGTTTAGTAATTAGGGTTTTTAACCAATCTTGTGCATCCAATAAGTTCATTTGTATCATTGGATTAACATTTAGGTCATTTTCGTCCTCCCTAGGGTTATATATGGGCAATTAGGGTTTTTAACCAATCTTGTGCATCCAATAAGTTAATTTGTGTCATTGGATTAACATTTAGGTCATTTTCGTCCTCTCTAGGGTTATTTATGGGCAATTAGGGTTTTTAACCAATCTTATGCATCCAATAAGTTCATTTGTGTCATTGGATTATTATTTAGGTCATTTTCGTCCTCCCTAGGCTTATTCTTTTCCAATTAGGGTTTTTAACCAATCTTGTGCATCCAAAAAGTTAATTTGTGTCTTTGGATTAACATTTAGGTCATTTTCGTCCTCTCTAGGGTTATTTATGTGCAATTAGGGTTTTTAACCAATCTTGTGCATCCAATGAGTTCATGTGTGTCATTGGATTAACATTTAGGTCATTTTCTTCCTCCCTAGGCTTATCGTTTTGCAATTAGGGTTTTTAACCAATCTTGTGCATCCAATAAGTTCGTTTGTGTCATTGGATTAACATTTTGGTCATTTTCGTCCTCCCTAGGCTTATTTATTTGCAATTAGGGTTTTAACCAATCTTGTGCATCCAATAAGTTCATTTGTGTCATTGGATTAACATTTAGGTCATTTTCGTCCTCCCTAGGGTTATATATGGGCAATTAGGGTTTTTAACAAATCTTATGTATCCAATAAGTTCATTTGTAACATTGGATTAACATTTAGGTCATTTTTGTCCTCTTTAGGGTTATTTATGTGCAATTAGGGTTTTTAACCAATCATGTGCATCCAATAAGTACATTTGTGTCATTGGATTAGCATTTAGGTCATTTTCGTCCTCCCTAGGCTTATTCTTGTCCAATTAGGGTTTTTAACCAATCTTGTGCATCCAATAAGTTCATTTGTGTCATTGGATTAACATTTTGGTCATTTTCGTCCTCCTTAGGCTTATTCTTGTCCAATAAGGGTTTTTAACCAATCTTGTGCATCCAATAAGTTCATTTGTGTCATTGGATTAACATTTAGGTCATTTTCGTCCTCCTTAGGCTTATTCTTGTGTAATTATGGTTTTTAACCAATCTTGTGCATCCAATAAGTTCATTTGTGTCATTGGATTAACATTTAGGTCATTTTCGTCCTCCCTAGGGATATATATGGGCAATTAGGGTTTTTAACCAATCTTGTGCATCCAATAAGTTCATTTGTGTCATTGGATTAACATTTAGGTCATTTTTGTCCTCTCTAGGGTTATTTATGTGCAATTAGGGTTTTTAACCAATCTTGTGCATCTAATAAGTTCATTTGTGTCATTGGATTAGCATTTAGGTCTTTTTTGTCCTCCCTAGGCTTATTCTTGTGCAATTAGGGCTTTTAACCAATCTTGTGCATCCAAAAAGTTCATTTGTGTCTTTGAATTGACATTTAGGTCATTTTCGTCCTCTCTAGGGTTATTTATATGCAATTAAGGTTTTTAACCTATCTTGTGCATCGAACAAGTTCATTTGTGTCGTTGGATTAACATTTAGGTCATTTCCGTCCTCCCTAGGCTTATTCTTGTCCAATTAGGGTTTTTAACCAATCTTGTGCATCCAATAAGTTCATTTGTGTCATTGGATTAACATTTAGGTCATTTTCGTCCTCCCTAGGGTTATTTATGTGCAATTAGGGTTTTTAACCAATCTTGTGCATCCAATAAGTTCATTTGTGTCATTGGATTATTATTTAGGTCATTTTTGTCCTCCCTAGTCTTATTCTTGTCCAATTAGGGTTTTTACCCAATCTTGTGCATCCAAAAAGTTAATTTGTGTCATTGGATTAACATTTAGGTCATTTTCGTCCTCTCTAGGATTATTTATGTGCAATTAGGGTTTTTAACCAATCTTGTGCATCCAATAAGTTCATTTGTGTCATTGGATTAGCATTTAGGTCATTTTCGTCCTCCCTAGGCTTATTCTTGTCCAATTAGGGTTTTTAACCAATCTTGTGCAACCAAAAAGTTCATTTGTGTCATTGGATTAACATTTAGGTCATTTTCGTCCTCCCTAGGGTTATTTATGGGCAATTAGGGTTTTTAACCTATCTTGTGCATCCAATAAGTTCATTTGTGTCATTTGATTAACATTTAGGTCATTTTCGTCCTCCATAGGCTTATTCTTGTGCAATTAGGGTTTTTAACCAATCTTGTGCATCCAATATGTTCTTTTGTGTCATTTGATTAACATTTAGGTCATTTTCGTCCTCCATAGGCTTATTCTTCTGCAATTAGGGTTTTTAACCAATCTTGTGAATCCAATAAGTTCGTTTGTGTCATTGAATTAACATTTGGGTCATTTTCGTCCTCCCTAGGCTTATTTATGTGCAATTAGGGTTTTTAACCAATCTTGTGCATCCAATAAGTTCATTTGTGTCATTGGATTAACATTTAGGTCATTTTCGTCCTCCCTAGGGTTATATATGGGCAATTAGGGTTTTTAACCAATCTTGTCCATCCAATAAGTTCATTTGTGTCATTGGATTAACATTTAGGTAATTTTCGTCCTCTCTAGGGTTATTTATGTGCAATTAGGGTTTTGAACCAATCTTGTGCATCCAATAAGTTCATTTGTGTCATTGGATTAGCATTTAGGTTATTTTCGTCCTCCCTAGGCTTATTCTTGTGCAATTAGGGTTTTTAACCAATCTTGTGCACCCAATAAGTTCGTTTGTTTCATTGGATTAACATTTTGGTCATTTTCGTCCTCCCTAGGCTTATTTATGTGCAATTAGGGTTTTTAACCAATCTTGTGCATCCAAAAAGTTCATTTGTGTCATTGGATTAACATTTAGGTCATTTTCGTCCTCCCTAGGGTTATTTATGGGCAATTAGGTTTTTTAACCAATCTTGTGCATCCAATAAGTTTATTTGTCTCATTGGATTAACATTTAGGTCATTTTCGTCCTCTTTAGGGTTATTTATGTGCAATTAGGGTTTTTAACCAATCTTGTGCATCCAATAAGTTCATTTGTGTCATTGGATTAACATATAGGTCATTTTCGTCCTCCCTAGGCTTATTCTTGTGCAATTAGGGCTTTTAACCAATCTTGTGCATCCAAAAAGTTCATTTGTGTCATTGGATTAACATTTAGGTCATTTTCGTCCTCCCTAGGGATATATATGGGCAATTAGGGTTTTTAACCAATCTTGTGCATCCAATAAGTTCATTTGTGTCATTGGATTAACATTTAGGTCATTTTTGTCCTCTCTAGGGTTATTTATGTGCAATTAGGGTTTTTAACCAATCTTGTGCATCTAATAAGTTCATTTGTGTCATTGGATTAGCATTTAGGTCTTTTTTGTCCTCCCTAGGCTTATTCTTGTGCAATTAGGGCTTTTAACCAATCTTGTGCATCCAAAAAGTTCATTTGTGTCTTTGAATTGACATTTAGGTCATTTTCGTCCTCTCTAGGGTTATTTATATGCAATTAGGGTTTTTAACCAATCTTGTGCATCCAATAAGTTCATTTGTGTCATTGGATTAACATTTAGGTCATTTTCGTCCTCCCTAGGCTTATTCTTGCCCAATTAGGGTTTTTAACCAATCTTGTGCATGCAAAAAGTTCTTTTTTGTCATTGGATTAATATTTATGTCATTTTCGTCCTCCCTAGGGTTTTTTATGGGCAATTAGGGCTTTTAACCAATCTTGTGCATCCAAAAAGTTCATTTGTGTCATTTGATTAACATTTAGGTCATTTTCGTCCTCCATAGGCTTATTCTTGTGCAATTAGGGTTTTTAACCAATCTTGTGCATCCAATTTGTTCATTTGTGTCATTTGATTAACATTTAGGTCATTTTCGTCCTCCATAGGCTTATTCTTGTGCAATTAGGGTTTTTAACCAATCTTGTGCATCCAATAAGTCCGTTTGTGTCATTGGCTTAACATTTTGGTCATTTTCGTCCTCCCTAGGCTTATTTATGTGCAATTAGGGGTTTTAACCAATCTTGTGCATCCAATAAGTTCATTTGTATCATTGGATTAACATTTAGGTCATTTTCGTTCTCCCTAGGGTTATAGATGGGCAATTAGGGTTTTTAACCAATCTTGTGCATCCAATAAGTTCATTTGTGTCATTGGATTAACATTCAGGTCATTTT
>JBBPBR010000008.1:20636867-20648102 GCA_037974775.1 Cicer pinnatifidum | reverse complement strand
TTTTAACCAATCTTGTGCATCCAATAAGTTCATTTGTATCATTGGATTAACATTTAGGTCATTTTCGTTCTCCCTAGGGTTATAGATGGGCAATTAGGGTTTTTAACCAATCTTGTGCATCCAATAAGTTCATTTGTGTCATTGGATTAACATTCAGGTCATTTTGGTCCACTCTAGGGTTATTTATGTGCAATTAGGGATTTTAACCAATCTTGTGCATCCAATAAGTTCATTTGTGTCATTGGATTAGCGTTTAGGTCATTTTCGTCCGCCCTAGGCTTATTCTTGTGCAATTAGGGCTTTTAAGAAATCTTGTGCATCCAAAAAGTTCATTTGTGTCTTTGAATTGACATTTAGGTCATTTTCGTCCTCTCTAGGGTTATTTATGTGCAATTAGGGTTTTTAACCAATCTTGTGTATCCAATAAGTTCATATGTGTCATTGGATTAACATTTAGGTCATTTTCGTCCTCCCTATGCTTATTCTTGTCCAATTAGGGTTTTTAACCAATCTTGTGCATCCAAAAAGTTCATTTGTGTCATTGGATTAACATTTAGGTCATTTTCGTCTTCCTTAGGCTTATTCTTGTCCAATTAGGGTTTTTCACCAATCTTGTGCATCCAATATGTTCATTTTTGTCATTGGATTAACATTTAGGTCATTTTCGTCCTCCCTAGGGTTATTTATGGGCAATTAGGGTTTTTAACCTATCTTGTGCATCCAATAAGTTCATTTGTGTCATTTGATTAACATTTAGGTCATTTTCGTCCTCCATAGGCTCATTCTTGTGCAATTAGGGTTTTTAACCAATCTTGTGCATCCAATATGTTCTTTTGTGTCATTTGATAAACATTTAGGTCATTTTCGTCCTCCATAGGCTTATTCTTCTGAAATTAGGGTTTTTAACCAATCTTGTGAATCCAATAAGTTCGTTTGTGTCATTGAATTAACATTTGGGTCATTTTCGTCCTCCCTAGGCTTATTTATGTGCAATTAGGGTTTTTAACCAATCTTGTGCATCCAATAAGTTCATTTGTGTCATTGGATTAACATTTAGGTCATTTTCGTCCTCCCTAGGCTTATCGTTTAGTAATTAGGGTTTTTAACCAATCTTGTGCATCCAATAAGTTCATTTGTATCATTGGATTAACATTTAGGTCATTTTCGTCCTCTCTAGGGTTATTTATGGGAATTAGGGTTTTTAACCAATCTTGTGCATCCAATAAGTTCATTTGTGTCATTGGATTATTATTTAGGTCATTTTCGTCCTCCCTAGGCTTATTCTTTTCCAATTAGGGTTTTTAACCAATCTTGTGCATCCAAAAAGTTAATTTGTGTCTTTGGATTAACATTTAGGTCATTTTCGTCCTCTCTAGGGTTATTTATGTGCAATTAGGGTTTTTAACCAATCTTGTGCATCCAATGAGTTCATGTGTGTCATTGGATTAACATTTAGGTCATTTTCTTCCTCCCTAGGCTTATCGTTTTGCAATTAGGGTTTTTAACCAATCTTGTGCATCCAATAAGTTCGTTTGTGTCATTGGATTAACATTTTGGTCATTTTCGTCCTCCCTAGGCTTATTTATTTGCAATTAGGGTTTTAACCAATCTTGTGCATCCAATAAGTTCATTTGTGTCATTGGATTAACATTTAGGTCATTTTCGTCCTCCCTAGGGTTATATATGGGCAATTAGGGTTTTTAACAAATCTTATGTATCCAATAAGTTCATTTGTAACATTGGATTAACATTTAGGTCATTTTTGTCCTCTTTAGGGTTATTTATGTGCAATTAGGGTTTTTAACCAATCATGTGCATCCAATAAGTACATTTGTGTCATTGGATTAGCATTTAGGTCATTTTCGTCCTCCCTAGGCTTATTCTTGTCCAATTAGGGTTTTTAACCAATCTTGTGCATCCAATAAGTTCATTTGTGTCATTGGATTAACATTTTGGTCATTTTCGTCCTCCTTAGGCTTATTCTTGTCCAATAAGGGTTTTTAACCAATCTTGTGCATCCAATAAGTTCATTTGTGTCATTGGATTAACATTTAGGTCATTTTCGTCCTCCTTAGGCTTATTCTTGTGTAGTTATGGTTTTTAACCAATCTTGTGCATCCAATAAGTTCATTTGTGTCATTGGATTAACATTTAGGTCATTTTCGTCCTCCCTAGGGTTATATATGGGCAATTAGGGTTTTTAACCAATCTTGTGCATCCAATAAGTTCATTTGTGTCATTGGATTAACATTTAGGTCATTTTTGTCCTCTCTAGGGTTATTTATGTGCAATTAGGGTTTTTAACCAATCTTGTGCATCTAATAAGTTCATTTGTGTCATTGGATTAGCATTTAGGTCTTTTTTGTCCTCCCTAGGCTTATTCTTGTGCAATTAGGGCTTTTAACCAATCTTGTGCATCCAAAAAGTTCATTTGTGTCTTTGAATTGACATTTAGGTCATTTTCGTCCTCTCTTGGGTTATTTATATGCAATTAGGGTTTTTAACCAATCTTGTGCATCCAATAAGTTCATTTGTGTCATTGGATTAACATTTAGGTCATTTTCGTCCTCCCTAGGCTTATTCTTGCCCAATTAGGGTTTTTAACCAATCTTGTGCATGCAAAAAGTTCTTTTTTGTCATTGGATTAATATTTATGTCATTTTCGTCCTCCCTAGGGTTTTTTATGGGCAATTAGGGCTTTTAACCAATCTTGTGCATCCAAAAAGTTCATTTGTGTCATTTGATTAACATTTAGGTCATTTTCGTCCTCCATAGGCTTATTCTTGTGCAATTAGGGTTTTTAACCAATCTTGTGCATCCAATTTGTTCATTTGTGTCATTTGATTAACATTTAGGTCATTTTCGTCCTCCATAGGCTTATTCTTGTGCAATTAGGGTTTTTAACCAATCTTGTGCATCCAATAAGTCCGTTTGTGTCATTGGCTTAACATTTTGGTCATTTTCGTCCTCCCTAGGCTTATTTATGTGCAATTAGGGTTTTTAACCAATCTTGTGCATCCAATAAGTTCATTTGTGTCATTGGATTAACATTTAGGTCATTTTCGTCCTCCCTAGGGTTATAGATGGGCAATTAGGGTTTTTAACCAATCTTGTGCATCCAATAAGTTCATTTGTGTCATTGGATTAACATTTAGGTCATTTTCGTCCTCCCTAGGCTTATCGTTTAGCAATTAGGGTTTTTAACCAATCTTGTGCATCCAATAAGTTCATTTGTGTCATTGGATTAACATTTAGGTCATTTTCGTCCTCTCTAGGGTTATTTATGTGCAATTAGGGTTTTTAACCAATATTGTGCATCCAATAAGTTCATTTGTGTCATTGGATTAACATTTAGGTCATTTTCGTCCTCCCGAGGGTTATATATGGGCAATTAGGGTTTTTAACCAATCTTGTGCATCCAATAAGTTCATTTGTGTCATTGGATTAACATTTAGGTCATTTTTGTCCTCTCTAGAATTATTTATGTGCAATTAGGGTTTTTAACCAATCTTGTGCATCCAATAAGTTCATTTGTGTCATTGGATTAGCATTTAGGTCATTTTTGTCCGCCCTAGGCTTATTCTTGTGCAATTAGGGCTTTTAACCAATCTTGTGCATTAAAAAAGTTCATTTGTGTCTTTGAATTGACATTTAGGTCATTTTCGTCCTCTCTAGGGTTATTTATGTGCAATTACGGTTTTTAACCAACCTTGTGCATCCAATAAGTTCATTTGTGTCATTGGATTAACATTTAGGTCATTTTCGTCCTCCCTAGGCTTATTCTTGTCCAATTAGGGTTTTTAACCAATGTTGTGCATCCAATAAGTTCATTTGTGTCATTGGATTAACATTTAGGTCATTTTCGTCCTCCTTAGGCTTATTCTTGTGCAATTAGGTTATTTAACCAATCTTGTGCATCCAATAAATTCATTTGTGTCATTGGATTAACATTTAGGTCATTTTCGACCTCCCTAGGCTTATTTATGTGCAATTAGAATTTTTAACCAATCTTGTGCATCCAAAAAGTTCTTTTTTGTCATTGGATTAACATTTAGGTCATTTTCGTCCTCCCTAGGGTTATTTATGGGCAATTAGGGTTTTTAACCAATCTTGTGCATCCAATAAGTTCATTTGTGTCATTGGATTATTATTTAGGTCATTTTCGTCCTCCCTAGGGTTATTTATGTGCAATTAGGGTTTTTAACCAATCTTGTGCATCCAAAAAGTTAATTTGTGTCATTGGATTAGAATTTAGGGCATTTTCATCCGCCCTTGGCTTATTCTTGTGCAATTAGGGCTTTTAACCAATCTTGTGCATCCAAAAAGTTCATTTGTGTCTTTGAATTGACATTTACGTCATTTTCGTCCTCTCCAAGGTTATTTATGTGCAATTAGGGTTTTTAACCAATCTTGTGCATCCAATAAGTTCATTTGTGTCATTGGATTAACATTTAGGTCATTTTCGTCCTCTCTAGGGTTATTTATGTGCAATTAGGGTTTTTAACCAATCTTGTGCGTCCAATAAGTTCATTTGTGTCATTGGATTAACATTTAGGTCATTTTCGTTCTCCCTAGGGTTATATTTGGGCAATTTGGGTTTTTAACCAATCTTGTGCATCCAATAAGTTCATTTGTGTCATTGGATTAACATTTAGGTCATTTTTGTCCTCTCTAGAGTTATTTATGTGCAATTAGGGTTTTTAACATATCTTGTGCATCCAATAAGTTCATTTGTGTCATTGGATTAGCATTTAGGTCATTTTCGTCCGCCCTAGGCTTATTCTTGTGCAATTAGGGCTTTATACCAATCTTGTGCATCCAAAAAGTTCATTTGTGTCTTTGAATTGACATTTAGGTCACTTTCGTCCTCTCTAGGGTTATTTATGTGCAATTAGGGTTTTTAACCAACCTTGTGCATCCAATAAGTTCATTTGTGTCATTGGATTAACATTTAGGTCATTTTCGTCCTCCCTAGGCTTATTCTTGTCCAATTAGGGTTTTTAACCAATCTTGTGCCTCCAATAAGTTCATTTGTGTCATTGGATTAACATTTAGGTCATTTTCGTCCTCCTAAGGCTTATTCTTGTGCAATTAGGGTTTTTAACCAATCTTGTGGATCCAATAAATTCATTTGTGTCATTGGATTAACATTTAAGTCATTTTCGTCCTCCCTAGGCTTATTTATGTGTAATTAGGGTTTTTAACCAATCTTGTGCATCCAATATGTTCATTTGTGTCATTTGATTAACATTTAGGTCATTTTCGTCCTCTCTAGGGTTATTTATGTGTAATTACGGTTTTTAACCAATCTTGTGCATCCAATATGTTCATTTGTGTCATTTGATTAACATTTAGGTCATTTTCGTCCTCTCTAGGGTTATTTATGTGTAATTAGGGTTTTTAACCAATCTTGTGCATCCAATATGTTCATTTGTGTCATTTGATTAACATTTAGGTCATTTTCATCCTCCATAGGCTTATTCTTGTGCAATTAGGGTTTTTAACCAATCTTGTGCATCCAATATGTTCATTGGTGTCATTTGATTAACATTTAGGTCATTTTCGTCCTCCATAGGCTTATTCTTGTGCAATTATGGTTTTTAACCAATCTTGTGCATCCAATATGTTCATTTGTGTCATTTGATTAACATTTAGGTCATTTTCTTCCTCCATAGGCTTATTCTTGTGCAATTAGGGGTTTTAACCAATCTTGTGCATCCAATATGTTCATTGGTGTCATTTGATTAACATTTAGGTCATTTTCGTCCTCCATAGGCTTATTCTTGTGCAATTAGGGTTTTTAACCAATCTTGGGCATCCAATTAGTTCGTTTGTGTCATTGGATTAACATTTTGGTTATTTTCGTCCTCCCTAGGCTTATTTATGTACAATTAGGGTTTTTAACCAATCTTGTGCATCCAAAAAGTTCTTTTTTGTCATTGGATTAACATTTAGGTCATTTTCGTCCTCCCTAGGGTTATTTATGGGCAATTAGGGTTTTTAACCAATCTTGTGCATCCAATAAGTTCATTTGTGTCATTGGATTATTATTTAGGTCATTTTCGTCCTCCCTAGGCTTATTCTTGTCCAATTAGGGTTTTTAACCAATCTTGTGCATCCAAAAAGTTAATTTGTGTCTTTGGATTAACATTTAGGTCATTTTCGTCCTCTCTAGGGTTATTTATGTGCAATTAGGGTTTTTAACCAATCTTGTGCATCCAATATGTTCATTTGTGTCATTGGATTAGAATTTAGGTCATTTTCATCCGCCCTAGGCTTACTCTTGTGCAATTAGGGCTTTTAACCAATCTTGTGCATCCAAAAAGTTCATTTGTGTCTTTGAATTGACATTTAGGTCATTTTCGTCCTCTCCAAGTTTATTTATGTGCAATTAGGGTTTTTAACCAATCTTGTGCATCCAATAAGTTCATTTGTGTCATTGGATTAACATATAGGTCATTTTTGTCCTCTCTAGGGTTATCGTTTAGCAATTAGGGTTTTTAACCAATCTTGTGCATCCAATAAGTTCATTTGTGTCATTGGATTAACATTTAGGTAATTTTTGTCCTCTCTAGAGTTATTTATGTGCAATTAGGGTTTTTAACCAATCTTGTGCATCCAATAAGTTCATTTGTGTCATTGGATTAATATTTAGGTCATTTTCGTCCTCCCTAGGCTTATTCTTGTCCAATTAGGGTTTTTAACCAATCTTGTGCATCCAATAAGTTCATTTGTGTCATTGGATTAACATTTAGGTCATTTTCGTCCTGCTTAGGCTTATTCTTGTGCAATTAGGGTTTTTAACCAATCTTGTGCATCCAATAAATTCATTTGTGTCATTGGATTAACATCTAGTTCATTTTCGTCCTCCCTAGGCTTGTTTATGTGCAATTAGGGTTTTTAACCAATCTTGTGCATCCAAAAAGTTTTTTTTTGTCATTGGATTAACATTTAGGTCATTTTCGTCCTCCCTAGGGTTATTTATGGGCAGTTAGGGTTTTTAACCAATCTTGTGCATCCAATAAGTTCATTTGTGTCATTGGATTATTATTTAGGTCATTTTCGTCCTCCCTAGGCTTATTCTTGTCCAATTAGGGTTTTTAACCAATCTTGTGCATCCAAAAAGTTAATTTGTGTCTTTGGATTAACATTTATGTCATTTTCGTCCTCTCTAGGGTTATTTATGTGCAATTAGGGTTTTTAACCAATCTTGTGCATCCAATATGTTCATTTGTGTCATTGGATTAGAATTTAGGTCATTTTCATCCGCCCTAGGCTTATTCTTGTGCAATTACGGCTTTTAACCAATCTTGTGCATCCAAAAAGTTCATTTGTGTCATTGGATTAACATTTAGGTCATTTTCGTCCTCCCTAGGGTTATATATGGGCAATTAGGGTTTTTAACCAATCTTATGCATCCAATAAGTTCATTTGTATCATTGGATTAACATTTAGGTAATTTTTGTCCTCTTTAGGGTTATTTATGTGCAATTTGGGTTTTTAACCAATCATGTGCATCCAATAAGTTCATTTGTGTCATTGGATTAGCATTTAGGTCATTTTCGTCCGCCCTAGGCTTATTCTTGTGCAATTAGGGCTTTTAACCAATCTTGTGCATCCAAAACGTTTTTTTGTGTCTTTGAATTGACATTTAGGTCATTTTCGTCCTCTCTAGGGTTATATATGTTCAATTAGGGTTTTTAACCAATCATGTGCATCCAATAAGTTCATTTGTGTCTTTGGATTATTATTTAGGTCATTTTCATCCACCCTAGGCTTATTCTTGTCCAATTAGGGTTTTTAACCAATCTTGTGCATCCAATAAGTTATTTTGTGTCATTGGATTAACATTTAGGTCATTTTCGTCCTCCATAGGCTTATTCTTGTGCAATTAGGGTTTTTAACCAATCTTGTGCATCCAATGAGTTCATGTGTGTCATTGCATTAACATTTAGGTCATTTTCGTCCTCCCTAGGCTTATCGTTTTGCAACTAGGGTTTTTATCCAATCTTGTGCATCCAATAAGTTCGTTTGTGTCATTGGATTAACATTTTGGTCATTTTCGTCCTCTCTAGGGTTATTTATGTGTAATTAGGGTTTTTAACCAATCTTGTGCATCCAATATGTTCATTTGTGTCATTTGATTAACATTTAGGTCATTTTCGTCCTCTCTAGGGTTATTTATGTGTAATTAGGGTTTTTAACCAATCTTGTGCATCCAATATGTTCATTTGTGTCATTTGATTAACATTTAGGTCATTTTCGTCCACTCTAGGGTTATTTATGTGTAATTAGGGTTTTTAACCAATCTTGTGCATCCAATATGTTCATTTGTGTCATTTGATTAACATTTAGGTCATTTTCGTCCTCCATAGGCTTATTCTTGTGCAATTAGGGTTTTTAACCAATCTTGTGCATCCAATATGTTCATTGGTGTCATTTGATTAACATTTAGGTCATTTTCGTCCTCCATAGGCTTATTCTTGTGCAATTAGGGTTTTTAACCAATCTTGTGCATCCAATATGTTCATTTGTGTCATTTGATTAACATTTAGGACATTTTCGTCCTCCACAGGCTTATTCTTGTGCAATTAGGGTTTTTAACCAATCTTGTGCATCCAATATGTTCATTGGTGTCATTTGATTAACATTTAGGTCATTTACATCCTCCATAGGCTTATACTTGTGCAATTAGGGTTTTTAACCAATCTTGTGCATCCAATGAGTTCATGTGTGTCATTGCATTAACATTTAGGTCATTTTCGTCCTCCCTAGGCTTATCGTTTTGCAATTAGGGTTTTTATCCAATCTTGTGCATCCAATAAGTTCGTTTGTGTCATTGGATTAACATTTTGGTCATTTTCGTCCTCTCTAGGGATATTTATGTGTAATTAGGGTTTTTAACCAATCTTGTGCATCCAATATGTTCATTTGTGTCATTTGATTAACATTTAGGTCATTTCCATCCTCCATAGGCTTATTCTTGTGCAATTAGGGTTTTTAACCAATCTTGGGCATCCAATAAGTTCGTTTGTGTCATTGGATTAACATTTTGGTTATTTTCGTCCTCCCTAGGCTTATTTATGTGCAATTAGGGTTTTTAACCAATCTTGTGCATCCAATAAGTTCCTTTGTGTCAATGGATTAACATTTAGGTCATTTTCGTCCTCCCTAGGGTTATATATGGGCAATTAGGGTTTTTAACCAATCTTGTGCATCCAATAAGTTCATTTGTGTCATTGGATTAACATTTAGGTCATTTTCGTCCTCTCTAGGGTTATTTATGTGCAATTAGGGATTTTAACCAATCTTGTGCATCCAATAAGTTCATTTGTGTCATTGGATTAGCGTTTAGGTCATTTTCGTCTGCCCTAGGCTTATTCTTGTGCAATTAGGGCTTTTAACCAATCTTGTGCATCCAAAAAGTTCATTTCTGTCTTTGAATTGACATTTAGGTCATTTTCGTCCTCTCTAGGGTTATTTATGTGCAATTAGGGTTTTTAACCAATCTTGTGCATCCAATAAGTTCATATGTGTCATTGGATTAACATTTAGGTCATTTTCGTCCTCCCTATGCTTATTCTTGTCCAATTATGGTTTTTAACCAATCTTATGCATCCAAAAAGTTCATTTGTGTCATTGGATTAACATTTAGGTCATTTTCGTCCTCCTTAAGCTTATTCTTGTCCAATTAGGGATTTTAACCAATCTTGTGCATCCAATAAGTTCATTTGTGTCATTGGATTAGCGTTTAGGTCATTTTCTTCTGCCCTAGGCTTATTCTTGTGCAATTAGGGCTTTTAACCAATCTTGTGCATCCAAAAAGTTCATTTGTGTCTTTGAATTGACATTTAGGTCATTTTCGTCCTCTCTAGGGTTATTTATGTGCAATTAGGGTTTTTAACCAATCTTGTGCATCCAATAAGTTCATATGTGTCATTGGATTAACATTTAGGTCATTTTCGTCCTCTCTAGGGTTATTTATGTGCAATTAGGGTTTTTAACCAATCTTATGCATCCAAAAAGTTCATTTGTGTCATTGGATTAACATTTAGGTCATTTTCATCCTCCTTAGGCTTATTCTTGTCCAATTAGGGTTTTTAACAAATCTTGTGCATCCAATATCTTCATTTGTGTCATTGGATTAACATTTAGGTCATTTTCGTCCTCCCTAGGGTTATTTATGGGCAATAAGGGTTTTTAACCTATCTTGTGCATCCAATAAGTTCATTTGTGTCATTTGATATAGGTCATTTTCGTCCTCCATAGGCTTATTCTTGTGCAATTAGGGTTTTTCACCAATCTTGTGCATCCAATATGTTCTTTTGTGTCATTTAACATTTAGGTCATTTTCGTCCTCCATAGGCTTATTCTTCTGCAATTAGGGTTTTTAACCAATCTTGTGAATCCAATAAGTTCGTTTGTGTCATTGAATTAACATTTGGGTCATTTTCGTCCTCTCTAGGCTTATTTATGTGCAATTAGGGTTTTTAACCAATCTTGTGCATCCAATAAGTTCATTTGTGTCATTGGATTAACATTTAGGTCATTTTCGTCCTCCCTAGGCTTATCGTTTTGTAATTAGGGTTTTTAACCAATCTTGTGCATCCAATAAGTTCATTTGTGTCATTGGATTAACATTTAGGTCATTTTCGTCCTCTCTAGGGTTATTTATGTGCAATGAGGGTTTTTAACCAATCTTGTGCATCCAATAAGTTCATTTGTGTCATTGGATTAACATTTAGGTCATTTTCGTCCTCCCTAGGGTTATATATGGGCAATTAGGGTTTTTAACCAATCTTGTGCGTCCAATAAGTTAATTTGTGTCATTGGATTAACATTTAGGTCATTTTCGTCCTCTCTAGGGTTATTTACGGGCAATTAGGGTTTTTAACCAATCTTCTGCATCCAATAAGTTCATTTGTGTCATTGGATTATTATTTAGGTCATTTTCGTCCTCCCTAGGCTTATTCTTGTCCAATTAGGGTTTTTAACCAATCTTGTGCATCCAAAAAGTTAATTTGTGTCTTTGGATTAACATTTAGGTCATTTTCGTCCTCTCTAGGGTTATCATTTTCGTCCTCCATAGGCTTATCGTTTTGCAATTAGGGTTTTTAACCAATCTTGTGCATCCAATAAGTTCGTTTGTGTCATTGGATTAACATTTTGGTCATTTTCGTCCTCCCTAGGCTTATTTATTTGCAATTAGGGTTTTAACCAATCTTGTGCATCCAA
>JBBPBR010000008.1:20496723-20631199 GCA_037974775.1 Cicer pinnatifidum | reverse complement strand
TGTGCGTCCAATAAATTCATTTGTGTCGTTGGATTAACATTTAGGTCATTTTCGTCCTCCCTAGGCTTATTTATGTGCAATTAGGGTTTTTAACCAATCTTGTGCATCCAAAAAGTTCTTTTTAGTCATTGGATTAACATTTAGGTCATTTTCGTCCACCCTCGGGTTATTTATGGGCAATTAGGGTTTTTAACCAATCTTGTGCATCCAATAAGTTCATTTGTGTCATTGGATTATTATTTAGGTCATTTTTGTCCTCCCTAGTCTTATTCTTGTCCAATTATGGTTTTTACCCAATCTTGTGCATCCAAAAAGTTAATTTGTGTCATTCGATTAACATTTAGGTCATTTTCGTCCTCTCTAGGGTTATTTATGTGCAATTAGGGTTTTTAACCAATCTTGTGCATCCAATAAGTTCATTTGTGTCATTGGATTAGCATTTAGGTCATTTTCGTCCGCCCTAGGCTTATTCTTGGGCAATTAGGGCTTTTAACCAATCTTGTGCATCCAAAATGTTCGTTTGTGTCTTTGAATTGACATTTAGGTCATTTTCGTCCTCTCTTGGGTTATTTATGTGCAATTAGGGTTTTTAACCAATCTTGTGCATCCAATAAGTTCATTTGTGTCATATGATTAACATTTAGGTCATTTTCGTCCTCCCTAGGGTTATATATGGGCAATTAAGGTTTTTAACCAATCTTGTGGATCCAATAAGTTCATTTGTGTCATTTGATTAACATTTAGGTCATTTTCGTCCTCCATAGGCTTATTCTTGTGCAATTAGGGTTTTTAACCAATCTTTTGCATCCAATAAGTTCGTTTGTGTCATTGGATTAACATTTTGGTCATTTTCGTCTTTCCTAGGCTTTTTTATGTGCAATTAAGGTTTTTAACCAATCTTGTGCATCCAATAAGTTCATTTGTGTCATTGGATTAACATTTAGGTAATTTTCTTCCTCCCTAAGCTTATCGTTTAGCAATTAGGGTTTTTAACCAATCTTGTGCATCCAATAAGTTCATTTGAGTCATTGGATTAACATTTAGGTCATTTACGTCCTCTCTAGGGTTATTTATGTGCAATTAGGGTTTTTAACCAATCTTGTGCATCCAATAAGTTCATTTGTGTCATTGGATTAACATTTAGGTCATTTTCGTCCGCCCTATGGTTATTTAAGGGCAATTAGGGTTTTTAACCTATCTTGTGCATCCAATAAGTTCATTTGTGTCATTTGATTAACATTTAGGTCATTTTCGTCCTCCATAGGCTTATTCTTGTGCAATTAGGGTTTTTAACCAATCTTGTGCATCCAATATGTTCATTTGTGTCATTTGATTAACATTTAGGTCATTTTCGTCCTCCATAGGCTTATTCTTGTGCAATTAGGGTTTTTAACCAATCTTGTGCATCCAATAAGTTCGTTTGTGTTATTGGATTAACATTTTGGTCATTTTCGTCCTCCCTAGGCTTATTTATGTGCAATTAGGGTTTTTAACCAATCTTGTGCATCCAATAAGTTCATTTCTGTCATTGGATTAACATTTAGGTCATTTTCGTCCTCCCTAAGCTTATCGTTTAGCAATTAGGGTTTTTAACCAATCTTGTGCATCCAATAAGTTCATTTGAGTCATTGGATTAACATTTAGGTCATTTACGTCCTCTCTAGGGTTATTTATGTGCAATTAGGGTTTTTAACCAATCTTGTGCATCTAATAAGTTCATTTGTGTCATTGGATTAACATTTAGGTCATTTTCGTCCTCCCTAGGGTTATATATGGGCAATTAGGGTTTTTAACCAATCTTGTGCATCCAATAAGTTAATTTGTGTCATTGGATTAACATTTAGGTCATTTTCGTCCTCTCTAGGGTTATTTATGGGCAATTAGGGTTTTTAACCAATCTTATGCATCCAATAAGTTCATTTGTGTCATTGGATTATTATTTAGGTCATTTTCGTCCTCCCTAGGCTTATTCTTTTCCAATTAGGGTTTTTAACCAATCTTGTGCATCCAAAAAGTTAATTTGTGTCTTTGGATTAACATTTAGGTCATTTTCGTCCTCTCTAGGGTTATTTATGTGCAATTAGGGTTTTTAACCAATCTTGTGCATCCAATGAGTTCATGTGTGTCATTGGATTAACATTTAGGTCATTTTCTTCCTCCCTAGGCTTATCGTTTTGCAATTAGGGTTTTTAACCAATCTTGTGCATCCAATAAGTTCGTTTGTGTCATTGGATTAACATTTTGGTCATTTTCGTCCTCCCTAGGCTTATTTATTTGCAATTAGGGTTTTAACCAATCTTGTGCATCCAACAAGTTCATTTGTGTCATTGGATTAACATTTAGGTCATTTTCTTCCTCCCTAGGGTTATATATGGGCAATTAGGGTTTTTAACCAATCTTATGCATCCAATAAGTTCATTTGTATCATTGGATTAACATTTAGGTCATTTTTTTCCTCTTTAGGGTTATTTATGTGCAATTTGGGTTTTTAACCAATCATGTGCATCCAATAAGTTCATTTGTGTCATTGGATTAGCATTTAGATCATTTTCGTTCTCCCTAGGCTTATTCTTGTGCAATTAGGGCTTTTAACCAATCTTGTGCATCCAAAACGTTCATTTGTGTCTTTGAATTGACATTTAGGTCATTTTCGTCCTCTCTAGGGTTATATATGTGCAATTAGGGTTATTAACAAATCTTGTGCATCCAATAAGTTCATTTGTGTCATTGGATTAACATTTAGGTCATTTTCGTCCTCCTTAAGCTTATTCTTGTGCAATTAGGGTTTTTAACCATTCCTGTGCGTCCAATAAATTCATTTGTGTCGTTGGATTAACATTTAGGTCATTTTCGTCCTCCCTAGGCTTATTTATGTGCAATTAGGGTTTTTAACCAATCTTGTGCATCCAAAAAGTTCTTTTTAGTCATTGGATTAACATTTAGGTCATTTTCGTCCACCCTCGGGTTATTTATGGGCAATTAGGGTTTTTAACCAATCTTGTGCATCCAATAAGTTCATTTGTGTCATTGGATTATTATTTAGGTCATTTTTGTCCTCCCTAGTCTTATTCTTGTCCAATTATGGTTTTTACCCAATCTTGTGCATCCAAAAAGTTAATTTGTGTCATTGGATTAACATTTAGGTCGTTTTCGTCCTCTCTAGGGTTATTTATGTGCAATTAGGGTTTTTAACCAAACTTGTGCATCCAATAAGTTCATTTGTGTCATTGGATTTGCATTTAGGTCATTTTCGTCCGCCCTAGGCTTATTCTTGGGCAATTAGGGCTTTTAACCAATCTTGTGCATCCAAAATGTTCGTTTGTGTCTTTGAATTGACATTTAGGTCATTTTCGTCCTCTCTTGGGTTATTTATGTGCAATTAGGGTTTTTAACCAATCTTGTGCATCCAATAAGTTCATTTGTGTCATATGATTAACATTTAGGTCATTTTCGTCCTCCCTAGGGTTATATATGGGCAATTAAGGTTTTTAACCAATCTTGTGCATCCAATAAGTTCATTTGTGTCATTTGATTAACATTTAGGTCATTTTCGTCCTCCATAGGCTTATTCTTGTGCAATTAGGGTTTTTAACCAATCTTGTGCATCCAATATGTTCATTTGTGTCATTTGATTAACATTTAGGTCATTTTCGTCCTCCATAGGCTTATTCTTGTGCAATTAGGGTTTTTAACCAATCTTGTGCATCCAATAAGTTCGTTTGTGTCATTGGATTAACATTTTGGTCATTTTCGTCCTCCCTAGGCTTTTTTATGTGCAATTAGGGTTTTTAACCAATCTTGTGCATCCAATAAGTTCATTTGTGTCATTGGATTAACATTTAGGTCATTTTCTTCCTCCCTAAGCTTATCGTTTAGCAATTAGGGTTTTTAACCAATCTTGTGCATCCAATAAGTTCATTTGAGTCATTGGATTAACATTTAGCTCATTTACGTCCTCTCTAGGGTTATTTATGTGCAATTAGGGTTTTTAACCAATCTTGTGCATCCAATAAGTTCATTTGTGTCATTGGATTAACATTTAGGTCATTTTCGTCCGCCCTAGGGTTATTTATGGGCAATTAGGGTTTTTAACCTATCTTGTGCATCCAATAAGTTCATTTGTGTCATTTGATTAACATTTAGGTCATTTTCGTCCTCCATAGGCTTATTCTTGTGCAATTAGGGTTTTTAACCAATCTTGTGCAACCAATATGTTCATTTGTGTTATTTGATTAACATTTAGGTCATTTTCTTCCTCCATAGGCTTATTCTTGTGCAATTAGGGTTTTTAACCAATCTTTTGCATCCAATAAGTTCGTTTGTGTCATTGGATTAACATTTTGGTCATTTTCGTCCTCCCTAGGCTTATTTATGTGCAATTAGGGTCTTTAACCAATCTTGTGCATCCAATAAGTTCATTTGTGTCATTGGATTAACATTTAGGTCATTTTCGTCCTCCCTAGGCTTATCGTTTAGCAATTAGGGTTTTTAACCAATCTTGTGCATCCAATAAGTTCATTTGAGTCATTGGATTAACATTTAGGTCATTTTCGTCCTCTCAAGAGTTATTTATGTGCAATTAGGGTTTTTAACCAATCTTGTGCATCCAATAAGTTAATTTGTGACATTGGATTAACATTTAGGTCATTTTCGTCCTCTCTAGGGTTATTTATGTGCAATTAGGGTTTTTAACCAATCTTGTGCATCCAATAAGTTCATTTGTGTCATTGGATTAACATTTAGGTCATTTTCGTCCTCCCTAGGCCTATTTATATGCAATTAGGGTTTTTAACCAATCTTGTGCATCCAATAAGTTCATTTGTGTCTTTGGATTAACATTTAGGTCATTTTCGTCCTCTCTAGGGTTATTTATGTGCAATTAGGGTTTTTAACCAATCTTGTGCATCCAATAGGTGTGTTTATGTCATTGGATGAACATTTAGGTTATCTTTGTCCTCCCTAGGCTTATTCTTGTGCAATTAGGGTTTTTAACCAATCTTGTGCATCCAATAAGTTTATTTGTGTCATTGGACTAACATTTAGGTCATTTTCGTCCTCCCTAGGCTTATTTTTGTGCAATTAGGGTTTTTAGCCAATCTTGTGCATCCAAAAAGTTCATTTGTGTCATTGGATTCACATTTAGTTCATTATCGTCCTCCGTAGCCTTATTTATGTGCAATTAGGGTTTTTAACCAATCTTGTGCATCCAATAAGTTCATTTGTGTCATTGGATTAACATTTAGGTCATTTTCGTCCTCCCTAGGCTTATTCTTGTGCAATTAGGGTTTTTAACCAATCTTGTGCATCCAAAAAGTTCATTTGTGTCTTTGAATTGACATTTAGGTCATTTTCGTCCTCTCTAGGGTTATTTATGTGCAATTAGGGTTTTTAACCAATCTTGTGCATCCAATAAGTTCATTTGTGTCATTGGATTAACATTTAGGTCATTTTCGTCCTCCCTAGGCTTATTCTTGTCCAATTAGGCTTTTTAACCAATTTTGTGCATCCAATAAGTTCATTTGTGTCATTGGATTAACATTTAGGTCATTTTTGTCCTCCTTAGGCTTATTCTTGTGCAATTAGGGTTTTTAACCAATCTTGTGCGTCCAATAAATTCATTTGTGTCATTGGATTAACATTTAGGTCATTTTCGTCCTCCCTAGGCTTATTTATGTGCAATTAGGAATTTTAACCAATCTTGTGCATCCAAAAAGTTCTTTTTAGTCATTGGATTAACATTTAGGTCATTTTCGTCCTCCCTAGGCTTATTTATGTGCAATTAGGGTTTCTAACAAGTCTTGTGCATCCAATAAGTTCATTTGTGTCATTGGATTAACATTTAGGTCATTTTCGTCCTCCCTAGGCTTATCGTTTAGCAATTAGGGTTTTTAACCAATCTTGTGCATCCAATAAGTTCATTTGAGTCATTGGATTAACATTTAGGTCATTTACGTCCTCTCTAGGGTTATTTATGTGCAATTAGGGTTTTTAACCAATCTTGTGCATCTAATAAGTTCATTTGTGTCATTGGATTAACATTTAGGTCATTTTCGTCCTCCCTAGGGTTATATATGGGCAATTAGGGTTTTTAACCAATCTTGTGCATCCAATAAGTTAATTTGTGTCATTGGATTAACATTTAGGTCATTTTCGTCCTCTCTAGGGTTATTTATGGGCAATTAGGGTTTTTAACCAATCTTGTGCATCCAATAAGTTCATTTGTGTCATTGGATTATTATTTAGGTCATTTTCGTCCTCCCTAGGCTTATTCTTGTCCAATTAGGGTTTTTAACCAATCTTGTGCATCCAAAAAGTTAATTTGTGTCTTTGGATTAACATTTAGGTCATTTTCCTCCTCTCTAGGGTTATTTATGTGCAATTAGGGTTTTTAACCAATCTTGTGCATCCAATGAGTTCATGTGTGTCATTGGATTAACATTTAGGTCATTTTCATCCTCCCTAGGCTTATCGTTTTGCAATTAGGGTTTTTAACCAATCTTGAGCATCCAATAAGTTCGTTTGTGTCATTGGATTAACATTTTGGTCATTTTCGTCCTCCCTAGGCTTATTTATTTGCAATTAGGGTTTTAACCAATCTTGTGCATCCAATAAGTTTATTTGTGTCATTGGATTAACATTTAGGTCATTTTCGTCCTCCCTAGGGTTATATACGGGCAATTAGGGTTTTTAACCAAACTTGTGCATCCAATAAGTTCATTTGTATCATTGGATTAACATTTAGGTCATTTTCGTCCTCTCTAGGGTTATTTATGTGCAATTAGGGTTTTTAACCAATCTTGTGCATCCAATAAGTTCATTTGTGTCATTGGATTAACATTTAGGTCATTTTCGTCCTCCCTAGGCTTATTCTTGTCCAATTAGGGTTTTAACAACTGTTGTGCATCCAATAAGTTCATTTGTATCATTGGATTAACATTTAGGTCATTTTCGTCCTCCCTAGGCTTATTCTTTTCCAATTAGGGTTTTTAACCAATCTTGTGCATCCAATAAGTTCATTTGTGTCATTGGATTAACATTTAGGTCATTTTCGTCCTCCCTAGGCATATTCTTGTCCAATTAGGGTTTTTAACCAATCTTGTGCATCCAATATGTGTGTTTGTGTCATTGGATGATCAATTAGGTCATTTTCGTCCTCCCTAGGCATATTCTTGTCCAATTAGAGTTTTTAACCAATCTTGTGCATCCAATAGGTGTGTTTGTGTCATTGGATGATCAATTAGGTCATTGTCGTCCTCCCTAGGCTTATTCTTGTCCAATTAGGGTTTTTAACCAATCTTGTGCATCCAATAGGTGTGTTTGTGTCATTGGATGATCAATTAGGTCATTTTCGTCCTCCCTAGGCTTATTCTTGTCCAATTAGGGTTTTTAACCAATCTTGTGCGTCCAATAGGTGTGTTTGTGTCATTGGATGATCAATTAGGTTATTTTCGTCCTCCCTAGGCTTATTCTTGTCCAATTAGGGTTTTTAACTAATCTTGTGCATCCGATAAGTTTGTTTGTGTCATTAAATTAATATTTAGGTCATTTTCGTCCTCCCTAGGCATATTTTTGTCCAATTAAGGTTTTTAACCAATCTTGTGCATCCAATTGGTATGTTTGTGTCATTGGATTAACATTTAGGTCATTTTCGTCCTCCCTAGGCTTATTCTTGTCCAATTAGGGTTTTTAACCAATCTTGTGCATCCAATAAGTTCATTTGTGTCATTGGATTAACATTTAGGTCATTTTCGTCCTCCCTAGGCTTATTTATGTGCAATTAGGAATTTTAACCAATCTTGTGCATCCAAAAAGTTCTTTTTAGTCATTGGATTAACATTTAGGTCATTTTTGTCCTCCCTAGGGTTATTTATGGGCAATTACCGTTTTTAACCAATCTTGTGCATCCAACAAGTTCATTTGTGTCATTGGATTATTATTTAGGTCATTTTTGTCCTCCCTAGTCTTATTCTTGTCCAATTAGGGTTTTTACCCAATCTTGTGCATCCAAAAAGTTAATTTGTGTCATTGGATTAACATTTAGGTCATTTTCGTCCTCTCTAGGATTATTTATGTGCAATTAGGGTTTTTAACCAATCTTGTGCATCCAATAAGTTCATTTGTGTCATTGGATTAACATTTAGGTCATTTTCGTCCTCCCTAGGCTTATTTATGTGCAATTAGGAATTTTAACCAATCTTGTGCATCCAAAAAGTTCTTTTTAGTCATTGGATTAACATTTAGGTCATTTTCGTCCTCCCTAGGGTTATTTATGGGCAATTACGGTTTTTAACCAATCTTGTGCATCCAATAAGTTCATTTGTGTCATTGGATTATTATTTAGGTCATTTTTGTCCTCCCTAGTCTTATTCTTGTCCAATTAGGGTTTTTACCCAATCTTGTGCATCCAAAAAGTTAATTTGTGTCATTGGATTAACATTTAGGTCATTTTCGTCCTCTCTAGGATTATTTATGTGCAATTAGGGTTTTTAACCAATCTTGTGCATCCAATAAGTTCATTTGTGTCATTGGATTAGCATTTAGGTCATTTTCGTCCTCCCTAGGCTTATTCTTGTCCAATTAGGGTTTTTAACCAATCTTGTGCAACCAAAAAGTTCATTTGTGTCATTGGATTAACATTTAGGTCATTTTCGTCCTCCCTAGGGTTATTTATGGGCAATTAGGGTTTTTAACCTATCTTGTGCATCCAATAAGTTCATTTGTGTCATTTGATTAACATTTAGGTCATTTTCGTCCTCCATAGGCTTATTCTTGTGCAATTAGGGTTTTTAACCAATCTTGTGCATCCAATATGTTCTTTTGTGTCATTTGATTAACATTTAGGTCATTTTCGTCCTCCATAGGCTTATTCTTCTGCAATTAGGGTTTTTAACCAATCTTGTGAATCCAATAAGTTCGTTTGTGTCATTGAATTAACATTTGGGTCATTTTCGTCCTCCCTAGGCTTATTTATGTGCAATTAGGGTTTTTAACCAATCTTGTGCATCCAATAAGTTCATTTGTGTCATTGGATTAACATTTAGGTCATTTTCGTCCTCCCTAGGCTTATCGTTTAGCAATTAGGGTTTTTAACCAATCTTGTGCATCCAATAAGTTCATTTGAGTCATTGGATTAACATTTAGGTCATTTTCGTCCTCTCAAGAGTTATTTATGTGCAATTAGGGTTTTTAACCAATCTTGTGCATCCAATAAGTTAATTTGTGACACTGGATTAACATTTAGGTCATTTTCGTCCTCTCTAGGGTTATTTATGTGCAATTAGGGTTTTTAACCAATCTTGTGCATCCAATAAGTTCATTTGTGTCATTGGATTAACATTTAGGACATTTTCGTCCTCCCTAGGGTTATATATATGGGGAATTAGGGTTTTTAACCAATCTTGTGCATCCAATAAGTTAATTTGTGTCATTGGATTAACATTTAGGTCATTTTCGTCCTCTCTAGGGTTATTTATGGGGCAATTAGGGTTTTTAACCAATCTTGTGCATCCAATAAGTTCATTTGTGTCATTGGATTATTATTTAGGTCATTTTCGTCCTCCCTAGTCTTATTCTTGTCCAATTAGGGTTTTTAACCAATCTTGTGCATCCAAAAAGTTAATTTGTGTCTTTGGATTAACATTTAGGTCATTTTCCTCCTCTCTAGGGTTATTTATGTGCAATTAGGGTTTTTAACCAATCTTGTGCATCCAATGAGTTCATGTGTGTCATTGGATTAACATTTAGGTCATTTTCATCCACCCTAGGCTTATCGTTTTGCAATTAGGGTTTTTAACCAATCTTGAGCATCCAATAAGTTCGTTTGTGTCATTGGATTAACATTTTGGTCATTTTCGTCCTCCCTAGGTTTATTTATTTGCGATTAGGGTTTTAACCAATCTTGTGCATCCAATAAGTTTATTTGTGTCATTGGATTAACATTTAGGTCATTTTCGTCCTCCCTAGGGTTATATACGGGCAATTAGGGTTTTTAACCAAACTTGTGCATCCAATAAGTTCATTTGTATCATTGGATTAACATTTAGGTCATTTTCGTCCTCTCTAGGGTTATTTATGTGCAATTAGGGTTTTTAACCAATCTTGTGCATCCAATAAGTTCATTTGTGTCATTGGATTAACATTTAGGTCATTTTCGTCCTCCCTAGGCTTATTCTTGTCCAATTAGGCTTTTTAACCAATTTTGTGAATCCAATAAGTTCATTTGTGTCATTGGATTAACATTTAGGTCATTTTCGTCATCCTTAGGCTTATTCTTGTGCAATTAGGGTTTTTAACCAATCTTGTGCGTCCAATAAATTTATTTGTGTCATTGGATTAACATTTAGGTCATTTTCGTCCTCCCTAGGCTTATTTATGTGCAAATAGGAATTTTAACCAATCTTGTGCATCCAAAAAGTTCTTTTTAGTCATTGGATTAACATTTAGGTCATTTTCGTCCTCCCTAGGGTTATTTATGGGCAATTACGGTTTTTAACCAATCTTGTGCATCCAATAAGTTCATTTGTGTCATTGGATTATTATTTAGGTCATTTTTGTCCTCCCTACTCTTATTTTTGTCCAATTAGGGTTTTTACCCAATCTTGTGCATCCAAAAAGTTAATTTGTGTCATTGGATTAACATTTAGGTCATTTTCGTCCTCTCTAGGATTATTTATGTGCAATTAGGGTTTTTAACCAATCTTGTGCATCCAATAAGTTCATTTGTGTCATTGGATTAGCATTTAGGTCATTTTCGTCCTCCCTAGGCTTATTCTTGTCCAATTAGGGTTTTTAACCAATCTTGTGCAACCAAAAAGCTCATTTGTGTCATTGGATTAACATTTAGGTCATTTTCGTCCTCCCTAGGGTTATTTATGGGCAATTAGGGTTTTTAACCTATCTTGTGCATCCAATAAGTTCATTTGTGTCATTTGATTAACATTTAGGTCTTTTTCGTCCTCCATAGGCTTATTTTTGTGCAATTAGGGTTTTTAACCAATCTTGTGCATCCAATAAGTTCGTTTGTGTCATTGGATTAACATTTTGGTCATATTCGTCCTCCCTAGGCTTATTTATGTGCAATTAGGGTTTCTAACAAGTCTTGTGCATCCAATAAGTTCATTTGTGTCATTGGATTAACATTTAGGTCATTTTCGTCCTCCCTAGGCTTATCGTTTGGCAATTAGGGTTTTTAACCAATCTTGTGCATCCAATAAGTTCATTTGAGTCATTGGATTAACATTTAGGTCATTTACGTCCTCTCTAGGGTTATTTATGTGCAATTAGGGTTTTTAACCAATCTTGTGCATCTAATAAGTTCATTTGTGTCATTGGATTAACATTTAGGTCATTTTCGTCCTCCCTAGGGTTATATATGGGCAATTAGGGTTTTTAACCAATCTTGTGCATCCAATAAGTTAATTTGTGTCATTGGATTAACATTTAGGTCATTTTCGTCCTCTCTAGGGTTATTTATGGGCAATTAGGGTTTTTAACCAATCTTGTGCATCCAATAAGTTCATTTGTGTCATTGGATTATTATTTAGGTCATTTTCGTCCTCCCTAGGCTTATTCTTGTGCAATTAGGGTTTTTAACCAATCTTGTGCATCCAAAAAGTTAATTTGTGTCTTTGGATTAACATTTAGGTCATTTTCGTCCTCTCTAGGGTTATTTATGTGCAATTAGGGTTTTTAACCAATCTTGTGCATCCAATGAGTTCATGTGTGTCATTGGATTAACATTTAGGTCATTTTCATCCTCCCTAGGCTTATAGTTTTGCAATTAGGGTTTTTAACCAATCTTGTGCGTCCAATAAGTTCGTTTGTGTCATTGGATTAACATTTTGGTCATTTTCGTCCTCCCTAGGCTTATTTATTTGCAATTAGGGTTTTTAACCAATCTTGTGCATCCAATAAGTTCATTTGTGTCATTGGATTAACATTTAGGTCATTTTCGTCCTCCCTAGGGTTATTTATGGGCAATTAGGGTTTTTAACCTATCTTGTGCATCCAATAAGTTCATTTGTGTCATTTGATTAACATTTAGGTCATTTTCGTCCTCCATAGGCTTATTCTTGTGCAATTAGGGTTTTTAACCAATCTTGTGCATCCAATAAGTTCGTTTGTGTCATTGGATTAACATTTAGGTCATTTTCGTCCTCCCTAAGCTTATCGTTTAGCAATTAGGGTTTTTAACCAATCTTGTGCATCCAATAAGTTCATTTGAGTCATTGGATTAACATTTAGGTCATTTTCGTCCTCTCTAGGGTTATTTATGTGCAATTAGGGTTTTTAACCAATCTTGTGCATCCAATAAGTTCATTTGTGTCATTGGATTAACATTTAGGTCATTTTCGTCCTCCCTAGGCTTATTCTTGTCCAATTAGGGTTTTAACAACTGTTGTGCATCCAATAAGTTCATTTGTATCATTGGATTAACATTTAGGTCATTTTCGTCCTCCCTAGGCTTATTCTTTTCCAATTAGGGTTTTTAACCAATCTTGTGCATCCAATAAGTTCATTTGTGTCATTGGATTAACATTTAGGTCATTTTCGTCCTCCCTAGGCATATTCTTGTCCAATTAGGGTTTTTAACCAATCATGTGCTTCCAATAGGTGTGTTTGTGTCATTGGATGATCAGTTAGGTCATTTTCGTCCTCCCTAGGCTTATTCTTGTCCAATTAGGGTTTTTAACCAATCTTGTGCATCCAATAGGTGTGTTTGTGTCATTGGATTAACATTTAGGTCATTTTCGTCCTCCCTAGGCTTATTCTTGTCCAATTAGGGTTTTTAACCAATCTTGTGCATCCAATAAGTTTAATTGTGTCATTGAATTAATATTTAGGTCATTTTCGTCCTCCCAAGGTATATTGTTGTCCAATTAGGGTTTTTAACCAATCTTGTGCATCCAATAGGTGTGTTTGTGTCATTGGATGATCAATTAGGTCATTTTCGTCCTCCCTAGGCTTATTCTTGTCCAATTAGGGTTTTTAACCAATCTTGTGCATCCAATAGGTGTGTTTGTGTCATTGGATGATCAATTAGGTCATTTTTCGTCCTCCCTAAGCTTATTCTTGTCCAATTAGGGTTTTTAACCAATCTTATGCATCCAATAGGTGTGTTTGTGTCATTGGATGATCAATTAGGTCATTTTCGTCCTCCCTAGGCTTATTCTTGTCCAATTAGGGTTTTTAACCAATCTTGTGCATCCAATAGGTGTGTTTGTGTCATTGGATGATCAATTAGGTCATTTTCGTCCTCCCTAGGCTTATTCTTGTCCAATTAGGGTTTTTAACCAATCTTGTGCATCCAATAGGTGTGTTTGTGTCATTGGATGATCAATTAGGTCATTTTCGTCCTCCCTAGGCTTATTCTTGTCCAATTAGGGTTTTTAACCAATCTTGTGCATCCAATAGGTGTGTTTGTGTCATTGGATGATCAATTAGGTCATTTTCATCATCCCAAGGCTTATTCTTGTCCAATTAGGGTTTTTAACCAATCTTGTGCATCCAATAACTTTGTTTGTGTCATTGAATTAATATTTAGGTCATTTTCGTCCTCCTTAGGCATATTCTTGTCGAATTAGGGTTTTTAACCAATCTTGTGAATCCAATCGGTGTGTTTCTGTCATTGGATGATCAATTAGGTCATTTTCGTCCTCCCTAGGCTTATTCTTGTCCAATTAGGGTTTTTAACCAATCTTGTGCATCCAATAGGTGTGTTTGTGTCATTGGATGATCAATTAGGTCATTTTCGTCCTCCCTAGGCTTATTCTTGTCCAATTAGGGTTTTTAACCAATCTTGTGCATCCAATAGGTGTGTTTGTGTCATTGGATGATCAATTAGGTCATTTTCGTCATCCCTGGGCTTATTCTTGTCCAATTAGGGTTTTTAACCAATCTTGTGCATCCAATAGGTGTGTTTGTGTCATTGGATGATCAATTAGGTCATTTTCGTCCTCCCTAGGCTTATTCTTGTCCAATTAGGGTTTTTAACCAATCTTGTGCATCCAATAAGTTCATTTGTGTCATTGGATGATAAATTTGGTCATTTTCGTCCTCCATAGGCATATTCTTGTCCAACTAGGGTTTTAAACCAATCTTGTGCATCCAATAGGTGTGTTTGTGTCATTGGATGATCAATTAGGTCATTTTCGTCCTCCCTAGGCTTATTCTTGTCCAATTAGGGTTTTTAACCAATCTTGTGCATCCAATAGGTGTGTTTGTGTCATTGGATGATCAATTAGGTCATTTTCGTCCTCCCTAGGCTTATTCTTGTCCAATTAGGGTTTTTAACCAATCTTGTGCATCCAATATGTTGAGTTGTGTCATTGGATTAGTATTTAGGTCATTTTCGTCCTCCCTAGGCTTATTCTTGTCCAATTAGGGTTTTTAACCAATCTTGTGCATCCAATAAGTTCATTTGTGTCATTGGATTAACATTTAGGTCATTTTCGTCCTCCCTAGGGTTATTTATGGGCAATTAGGGTTTTTAACCAATCTTGTGCATCCAATAAGTTCATTTGTGTCATTGGATTAACATTTAGGTCATTTTCGTCCTCTCTAGGGTTATTTATGGGCAATTAGGGTTTTTAACCAATCTTGTGCATCCAATAAGTTCATTTGTGTCATTGGATTATTATTTAGGTCATTTTCGTCCTCCCTAGGCTTATTCTTGTCCAATTAGGGTTTTTAACCAATCTTGTGCATCCAATAAGTTAATTTGTGTCTTTGGATTAACATTTAGGTCATTTTCCTCCTCTCTAGGGTTATTTATGTGCAATTAGGGTTTTTAACCAATCTTGTGCATCCAATGAGTTCATGTGTGTCATTGGATTAACATTTAGGTCATTTTCATCCTCCCTAGGCTTATCGTTTTGCAATTAGGGTTTTTAACCAATCTTGAGCATCCAATAAGTTCGTTTGTGTCATTGGATTAACATTTTGGTCATTTTCGTCCTCCCTAGGCTTATTTATTTGCAATTAGGGTTTTAACCAATCTTGTGCATCCAATAAGTTTATTTGTGTCATTGGATTAACATTTAGGTCATTTTCGTCCTCCCTAGGGTTATATACGGGCAATTAGGGTTTTTAACCAAACTTGTGCATCCAATAAGTTCATTTGTATCATTGGATTAACATTTAGGTCATTTTCGTCCTCTCTAGGGTTATTTATGTGCAATTAGGGTTTTTAACCAATCTTGTGCATCCAATAAGTTCATTTGTGTCATTGGATTAACATTTAGGTCATTTTTGTCCTCCTTAGGCTTATTCTTGTGCAATTAGGGTTTTTAACCAATCTTGTGCGTCCAATAAATTCATTTGTGTCATTGGATTAACATTTAGGTCATTTTCGTCCTCCCTAGGCTTATTTATGTGCAATTAGGAATTTTAACCAATCTTGTGCATCCAAAAAGTTCTTTTTAGTCATTGGATTAACATTTAGGTCATTTTTGTCCTCCCTAGGGTTATTTATGGGCAATTACCGTTTTTAACCAATCTTGTGCATCCAACAAGTTCATTTGTGTCATTGGATTATTATTTAGGTCATTTTTGTCCTCCCTAGTCTTATTCTTGTCCAATTAGGGTTTTTACCCAATCTTGTGCATCCAAAAAGTTAATTTGTGTCATTGGATTAACATTTAGGTCATTTTCGTCCTCTCTAGGATTATTTATGTGCAATTAGGGTTTTTAACCAATCTTGTGCATCCAATAAGTTCATTTGTGTCATTGGATTAACATTTAGGTCATTTTCGTCCTCCCTAGGCTTATTTATGTGCAATTAGGAATTTTAACCAATCTTGTGCATCCAAAAAGTTCTTTTTAGTCATTGGATTAACATTTAGGTCATTTTCGTCCTCCCTAGGGTTATTTATGGGCAATTACGGTTTTTAACCAATCTTGTGCATCCAATAAGTTCATTTGTGTCATTGGATTATTATTTAGGTCATTTTTGTCCTCCCTAGTCTTATTCTTGTCCAATTAGGGTTTTTACCCAATCTTGTGCATCCAAAAAGTTAATTTGTGTCATTGGATTAACATTTAGGTCATTTTCGTCCTCTCTAGGATTATTTATGTGCAATTAGGGTTTTTAACCAATCTTGTGCATCCAATAAGTTCATTTGTGTCATTGGATTAGCATTTAGGTCATTTTCGTCCTCCCTAGGCTTATTCTTGTCCAATTAGGGTTTTTAACCAATCTTGTGCAACCAAAAAGTTCATTTGTGTCATTGGATTAACATTTAGGTCATTTTCATCCTCCTTAGGCTTATTCTTGTCCAATTAGGGTTTTTAACCAATCTTGTGCATCCAATATGTTCATTTGTGTCATTGGATTAACATTTACGTCATTTTCGTCCTCCCTAGGGTTATTTATGGGCAATTAGGGTTTTTAACCTATCTTGTGCATCCAATAAGTTCATTTGTGTCATTTGATTAACATTTAGGTCATTTTCGTCCTCCATAGGCTTATTCTTGTGCAATTAAGGTTTTTAACCAATCTTGTGCTTCCAATATGTTCATTTGTGTCATTTGATTAACATTTAGGTCTTTTTCGTCCTCCATAGGCTTATTCTTGTGCAATTAGGGTTTTTAACCAATCTTGTGCATCCAATAAGTTCGTTTGTGTCATTGGATTAACATTTTGGTCATATTCGTCCTCCCTAGGCTTATTTATGTGCAATTAGGGTTTCTAACCAGTCTTGTGCATCCAATAAGTTCATTTGTGTCATTGGATTAACATTTAGGTCATTTTCGTCCTCCCTAGGCTTATCGTTTAGCAATTAGGGTTTTTAACCAATCTTGTGCATCCAATAAGTTCATTTGAGTCATTGGATTAACATTTAGGTCATTTTCGTCCTCTCTAGGGTTATTTATGTGCAATTAGGGTTTTTAACCAATCTTGTGCATCCAATAAGTTAATTTGTGACATTGGATTAACATTTAGGTCATTTTCGTCCTCTCTAGGGTTATTTATGTGCATATAGGGTTTTTAACCAATCTTGTGCATCCAATAAGTTCATTTGTGTCATTGGATTAACATTTAGGTCATTTTCGTCCTCACTAGGGTTATATATGGGGAATTAGGGTTTTTAAACAATCTTGTGCATCCAATAAGTTAATTTGTGACATTGGATTAACATTTAGGTCATTTTCGTCCTCTCTAGGGTTATTTATGGGGCAATTAGGGTTTTTAACCAATCTTGTGCATCCAATAAGTTCATTTGTGTCATTGGATTATTATTTAGGTCATTTTCGTCCTCCCTAGGCTTATTCTTGTCCAATTAGGGTTTTTAACCAATCTTGTGCATCCAAAAAGTTAATTTGTGTCTTTGGATTAACATTTAGGTCATTTTCCTCCTCTCTAGGGTTATTTATGTGCAATTAGGGTTTTTAACCAATCTTGTGCATCCAATGAGTTCATGTGTGTCATTGGATTAACATTTAGGTCATTTTCATCCTCCCTAGGCTTATCGTTTTGCAATTAGGGTTTTTAACCAATCTTGAGCTTCCAATAAGTTCGTTTGTGTCATTGGATTAACATTTTGGACATTTTCGTCCTCCCTAGGCTTATTTATTTGCAATTAGGGTTTTAACCAATCTTGTGCATCCAATAAGTTTATTTGTGTCATTGGATTAACATTTAGGTCATTTTCGTCCTCCCTAGGGTTATATACGGGCAATTAGGGTTTTTAACCAAACTTGTGCATCCAATAAGTTCATTTGTATCATTGGATTAACATTTCGGTCATTTTCGTCCTCTCTAGGGTTATTTATGTGCAATTAGGGTTTTTAACCAATCTTGTGCATCCAATAAGTTCATTTGTGTCATTGGATTAACATTTAGGTCATTTTCGTCCTCCCTAGGCTTATTCTTGTCCAATTAGGCTTTTTAACCAATCTTGTGCATCCAATAAGTTCATTTGTGTCATTGGATTAACATTTAGGTCATTTTCGTCCTCCCTAGGCTTATTCTTGTCCAATTAGGGTTTCTAACCAATCTTGTGCATCCAATAGGTGTGTTTGTGTCATTGGATTAATATTTAGGTCATTTTCGTCCTCCCTAGGCTTATTCTTATCCAATTAGGGTTTTTAACCAATCTTGTGCATCCAATAAGTTCATTTGTGTCATTGGATGAACATTTAGGTCATTTTTGTCCTCCCTAGGCTTATTCTTGTCCAATTAGGGTTTTTAACCAATCTTGTGCATCCAATAAATTCATTTGTGTCATTGGATGAACATTTAGGTCATTTTCGTCCTCCCTAGGCTTATTCTTGTCCAATTAGGGTTTCTAACCAATCTTGTGCATCCAATAGGTGTGTTTGTGTCATTGGATGAACATTTAGGTCATTTTCTTCTTCCCTAGGCTTATTCTTATCCAATTAGGGTTTCTAACCAATCTTGTGCATCCAATAGGTGTGTTTGTGTCATTGGATGAACATTTAGGTCATTTTCGTCCTCTCTAGGCTTATTCTTGTCCAATTAGGGTTTTTAAGCAATCTTGTGCATCCAATAAGTTCATTTGTGTCATTGGATGAACATTTAGGTCATTTTCGTCCTCCCTAGGCTTATTCTTGTCTAATTAGGGTTTTTAAGCAATCTTGTGCATCCAATAAGTTCATTTGTGTTATTGGATGAACATTTAGGTCATTTACGTCCTCCCTAGGCTTATTCTTGTCCAATTAGGGTTTCTAACCAATCTTGTGCATCCAATAGGTGTATTTGTGTCATTGGATGAACATTTAGGTCATTTTCGTCCTCCCTAGGCTTATTCTTGTCCAATTAGGGTTTTTAACCAATCTTGTGCATCCAATAGGTGTGTTTGTGTCATTGGATGAACATTTAGGTCATTTTCGTCCTCCCTAGGCTTATTCTTGTCCAATTAGGGTTTCTAACCAATCTTTTGCATCCAATAGGTGTATTTGTGTTATATTATGAACATTTAGGTCATTTTCGTCCTCCCTAGGCTTATTCTTGTCCAATTAGGGTTTTTAACCAATCTTGTGCATCCAATAGGTGTGTTTGTGTCATTGGATGAACATTTAGGTCATTTTCGTCCTCCCTAGGCTTATTCAAGTCCAATTAGGGTTTCTAACCAATCTTGTGCATCCAATAGGTGTGTTTGTGTCATTGGATGAACATTTAGGTCATTTTTGTCCTCCCTAGGCTTATTCTTGTCCAATTAGGGTTTTTAACCAATCTTGTGCATCCAATAAATTCATTTGTGTCATTGGATGAACATTTAGGTCATTTTCGTCCTCCCTAGGCTTATTCTTGTCCAATTAGGGTTTCTAAACAATCTTGTGCATCCAATAGGTGTGTTTGTGTCATTGGATGAACATTTAGGTCATTTTCGTCCTCCCTAACCTTATTCTTGTCCCATTAGGGTTTTTAACCAATCTTGTGCATCCAATAAGTTCAATTGTGTCATTGGATGAACATTTAGGTCATTTTCGTCCTCCCTTGGCTTATTCTTGTCCAATTAGGGTTTTTAACCAATCTTGTGCATCCAATAAGTTCATTTGTGTCATTGGATTAACATTTAGGTCATTTTCGTCCTCCCTAGGCTTATTCTTGTCCAATTAGGGTTTTTAACCAATCTTCTGCAACCAAAAAGTTCATTTGTGTCATTGGATGAACATTTAGGTCATCTTCGTCCTCCGTAGCCTTATTTATGTGCAATTAGGGTTTTTAACCAATCTTGTGCATCCAATAAGTTCATTTGTGTCATTGGATTAACATTTAGGTCATTTTCGTCCTCTCTAGGGTTATTTATGTGCAATTAGGGTTTTTAACCAATCTTGTGCATCCAATAAGTTCATTTGTGTCATTGGATTAGCATTTAGGTCATTTTCTTCCTCCCTAGGCTTATTTATGTGCAATTAGGTTTTTTAACCAATCTTGTGCATCCAATAAGTTCATTTGTGTCATTGGATTAACATTTAGGTCATTTTCGTCCTCCCTAGGGTTATATATGGGCAATTAGGGTTTTTAACCAATCTTGTGCATCCAATAAGTTCATTTGTGTCATTGGATTAACATTTAGGTCATTTTCGTCCTCCCTAGGCTTATTCTTGTCCAATTAGGGTTTTTATCCAATCTTGTGCATCCAATATGTTCATTTGTGTCATTTGATTAACATTTAGGTCATTTTCGTCCTCTATATGCTTATTCTTGTGTAATTATGGTTTTTAACCAATCTTGTGCATCCAATAAGTTCGTTTGTGTCATTGGATTAACATTTTGGTCATTTTCGTCCTCCCTAGGCTTATTTATGTGCAATTAGGGTTTTTAACCAATCTTGTGCATCCAATAAGTTCATTTGTGTCATTGGATTAACATTTAGGTCATTTTCGTCCTCCCTAGGGTTATTTATGGGCAATTAGGGTTTTTAACCAATCTTGTGCATCCAATAAGTTCATTTGTCTCATTGGATTAACATTTAGGTCATTTTCGTCCTCTCTAGGGTTATTTATGTGCAATTAGGGTTTTTAACCAATCTTGTGCATCCAATAAGTTCATTTGTGTCATTGGATTAACATTTAGGTCATTTTCGTCCTCCCTAGGCTTATTTATGTGCAATTAAGGTTTTTAACCTATCTTGTGCATCGAACAAGTTCATTTGTGTCGTTGGATAAACATTTAGGTCATTTCCGTCCTCCCTAGGCTTATTTTTGTCCAACTAGGGTTTTTAACCAATCTTGTGCATCCAATAAGTTCATTTGTGTCATTGGATTAACATTTAGGTCATTTTCGTCCTCCCTAGGGTTATTTATGGGCAATTAGGGTTTTTAACCAATCTTGTGCATCCAATAAGTTCATTTGTGTCATTGGATTAACATTTAGGTCATTTTAGTCCTCTCTTGGGTTATTTATGTGCAATTAGGGTTTTTAACCAATCTTGTGCATCCAATAAGTTCATTTGTGTCATTGGATTAACATTTAGGTCATTTTCGTCCTCCCTAGGCTTATTCTTGTGCAATTAGGGCTTTTAACCAATCTTGTGCATCCAAAAAGTTCATTTGTGTCTTTGAATTGACATTTAGGTCATTTTCGTCCTCTCTAGGGTTATTTATGTCCAATTAGGGTTTTTAACCTATCTTGTGCATCCAACAAGTTCATTTGTGTCATTGGATTAACATTTAGGTCATTTTCGTCCTCTCTAGGGTTATTTATGTGCAATTAGGGTTTTTAACCAATCTTGTGCATCCAATAAGTTCATTTGTGTCATTGGATTAACATTTAGGTCATTTTCGTCCTCCCTAGGCTTATTCTTGTCCAATTAGGCTTTTTAACCAATTTTGTGCATCCAATAAGTTCATTTGTGTCATTGGATTAACATTTAGGTCATTTTTGTCCTCCTTAGGCTTATTCTTGTGCAATTAGGGTTTTTAACCAATCTTGTGCGTCCAATAAATTCATTTGTGTCATTGGATTAACATTTAGGTCATTTTCGTCCTCCCTAGGCTTATTTATGTGCAATTAGGAATTTTAACCAATCTTGTGCATCCAAAAAGTTCTTTTTAGTCATTGGATTAACATTTAGGTCATTTTCGTCCTCCCTAGGCTTATTTATGTGCAATTAGGGTTTCTAACAAGTCTTGTGCATCCAATAAGTTCATTTGTGTCATTGGATTAACATTTAGGTCATTTTCGTCCTCCCTAGGCTTATCGTTTAGCAATTAGGGTTTTTAACCAATCTTGTGCATCCAATAAGTTCATTTGAGTCATTGGATTAACATTTAGGTCATTTACGTCCTCTCTAGGGTTATTTATGTGCAATTAGGGTTTTTAACCAATCTTGTGCATCTAATAAGTTCATTTGTGTCATTGGATTAACATTTAGGTCATTTTCGTCCTCCCTAGGGTTATATATGGGCAATTAGGGTTTTTAACCAATCTTGTGCATCCAATAAGTTAATTTGTGTCATTGGATTAACATTTAGGTCATTTTCGTCCTCTCTAGGGTTATTTATGGGCAATTAGGGTTTTTAACCAATCTTGTGCATCCAATAAGTTCATTTGTGTCATTGGATTATTATTTAGGTCATTTTCGTCCTCCCTATGCTTATTCTTGTCCAATTAGGGTTTTTAACCAATCTTGTGCATCCAAAAAGTTAATTTGTGTCTTTGGATTAACATTTAGGTCATTTTCGTCCTCTCTAGGGTTATTTATGTGCAATTAGGGTTTTTAACCAATCTTGTGCATCCAATGAGTTCATGTGTGTCATTGGATTAACATTTAGGTGATTTTCATCCTCCCTAGGCTTATAGTTTTGCAATTAGGGTTTTTAACCAATCTTGTGCGTCCAATAAGTTCGTTTGTGTCATTGGATTAACATTTTGGTCATTTTCGTCCTCCCTAGGCTTATTTATTTGCAATTAGGGTTTTTAACCAATCTTGTGCATCCAATAAGTTCATTTGTGTCATTGGATTAACATTTAGGTCATTTTTGTCCTCCCTAGGGTTATATATGGGCAATTAGGGTTTTTAACCAATCTTGTGCATCCAATAAGTTCATTTGTGTCATTTGATTAACATTTAGGTCATTTTCGTCCTCCATAGGCTTATTCTTGTGCTATTAGGGTTTTTAACCAATCTTGTGCATCCAATATGTTCATTTGTGTCATTTGATTAACATTTAGGTTATTTTCGTCCTCCATAGGGTTATATATGGGCAATTAGGGTTTTTAACCAATCTTGTGCATCCAATAAGTTCGTTTGTGTCATTGGATTAACATTTTGGTCATTTTCGTCCTCCCTAGGCTTATCGTTTAGCAATTAGGGTTTTTAACCAATCTTGTGCATCCAATAAGTTCATTTGAGTCATTGGATTAACATTTAGGTCATTTTCGTCCTCTCTAGGGTTATTTATGTGCAATTAGGGTTTTTAACCAATCTTGTGCATCCAATAAGTTAATTTGTGACATTGGATTAACATTTAGGTCATTTTCGTCCTCTCTAGGGTTATTTATGTGCAATTAGGGTTTTTAACCAATCTTGTGCATCCAATAAGTTCATTTGTGTCATTGGATTAACATTTAGGTCATTTTCGTCCTCCCTAGGGTTATATATGGGGAATTAGGGTTTTTAACCAATCTTGTGCATCCAATAAGTTAATTTGTGTCATTGGATTAACATTTAGGTCATTTTCGTCCTCTCTAGGGTTATTTATGGGGCAATTAGGGTTTTTAACCAATCTTGTGCATCCAATAAGTTCATTTGTGTCATTGGATTATTATTTAGGTCATTTTCGTCCTCCCTAGGCTTATTCTTGTCCAATTAGGGTTTTTAACCAATCTTGTGCATCCAATAAGTTAATTTGTGTCTTTGGATTAACATTTAGGTCATTTTCCTCCTCTCTAGGGTTATTTATGTGCAATTAGGGTTTTTAACCAATCTTGTGCATCCAATGAGTTCATGTGTGTCATTGGATTAACATTTAGGTCATTTTCATCCTCCCTAGGCTTATCGTTTTGCAATTAGGGTTTTTAACCAATCTTGAGCATCCAATAAGTTCGTTTGTGTCATTGGATTAACATTTTGGTCATTTTCGTCCTCCCTAGGCTTATTTATTTGCAATTAGGGTTTTAACCAATCTTGTGCATCCAATAAGTTTATTTGTGTCATTGGATTAACATTTAGGTCATTTTCGTCCTCCCTAGGGTTATATACGGGCAATTAGGGTTTTTAACCAAACTTGTGCATCCAATAAGTTCATTTGTATCATTGGATTAACATTTCGGTCATTTTCGTCCTCTCTAGGGTTATTTATGTGCAATTAGGGTTTTTAACCAATCTTGTGCATCCAATAAGTTCATTTGTGTCATTGGATTAACATTTAGGTCATTTTCGTCCTCTCTAGGGTTATTTATGTGCAATTAGGGTTTTTAACCAATCTTGTGCATCCAATAAGTTCATTTGTGTCATTGGATTAACATTTAGGTCATTTTCGTCCTCCCTAGGCTTATTCTTGTCCAATTAGGGTTTTTAACAACTGTTGTGCATCCAATAAGTTCATTTGTATCATTGGATTAACATTTAGGTCATTTTCGTCCTCTCTAGGGTTATTTATGTGCAATTAGGGTTTTTAACCAATCTTGTGCATCCAATAAGTTCATTTGTGTCATTGGATTAACATTTAGGTCATTTTCGTCCTCCCTAGGCTTATTCTTGTCCAATTAGGCTTTTTAACCAATTTTGTGAATCCAATAAGTTCATTTGTGTCATTGGATTAACATTTAGGTCATTTTCGTCATCCTTAGGCTTATTCTTGTGCAATTAGGGTTTTTAACCAATCTTGTGCGTCCAATAAATTTATTTGTGTCATTGGATTAACATTTAGGTCATTTTCGTCCTCCCTATGCTTATTCTTGTCCAATTAGGGTTTTTAACCAATCTTGTGCATCCAAAAAGTTCATTTGTGTCATTGGATTAACATTTAGGTCATTTTCGTCTTCCTTAGGCTTATTCTTGTCCAATTAGGGTTTTTCACCAATCTTGTGCATCCAATATGTTCATTTTTGTCATTGGATTAACATTTAGGTCATTTTCGTCCTCTCTAGGGTTATTTATGGGCAATTAGGGTTTTTAACCTATCTTGTGCATCCAATAAGTTCATTTGTGTCATTTGATTAACATTTAGGTCATTTTCGTCCTCCATAGGCTTATTCTTGTGCAATTAGGGTTTTTAACCAATCTTGTGCAACCAATATGTTCATTTGTGTTATTTGATTAACATTTAGGTCATTTTCTTCCTCCATAGGCTTATTCTTGTGCAATTAGGGTTTTTAACCAATCTTTTGCATCCAATAAGTTCGTTTGTGTCATTGGATTAACATTTTGGTCATTTTCGTCCTCCCTAGGCTTATTTATGTGCAATTAGGGTTTTTAACCAATCTTGTGCATCCAATAAGTTCATTTGTGTCATTGGATTAACATTTAGGTCATTTTCGTCCTCCCTAGGGTTATTTATGGGCAATTAGGGTTTTTAACCAATCTTGTGCATCCAATAAGTTCATTTGTCTCATTGGATTAACATTTAGGTCATTTTCGTCCTCTCTAGGGTTATTTATGTGCAATTAGGGTTTTTAACCAATCTTGTGCATCCAATAAGTTCATTTGTGTCATTGGATTAACATTTAGGTCATTTTCGTCCTCCCTAGGCTTATTTATGTGCAATTAAGGTTTTTAACCTATCTTGTGCATCGAACAAGTTCATTTGTGTCGTTGGATAAACATTTAGGTCATTTCCGTCCTCCCTAGGCTTATTTTTGTCCAACTAGGGTTTTTAACCAATCTTGTGCATCCAATAAGTTCATTTGTGTCATTGGATTAACATTTAGGTCATTTTCGTCCTCCCTAGGGTTATTTATGGGCAATTAGGGTTTTTAACCAATCTTGTGCATCCAATAAGTTCATTTGTGTCATTGGATTAACATTTAGGTCATTTTAGTCCTCTCTTGGGTTATTTATGTGCAATTAGGGTTTTTAACCAATCTTGTGCATCCAATAAGTTCATTTGTGTCATTGGATTAACATTTAGGTCATTTTCGTCCTCCCTAGGCTTATTCTTGTGCAATTAGGGCTTTTAACCAATCTTGTGCATCCAAAAAGTTCATTTGTGTCTTTGAATTGACATTTAGGTCATTTTCGTCCTCTCTAGGGTTATTTATGTCCAATTAGGGTTTTTAACCTATCTTGTGCATCCAACAAGTTCATTTGTGTCATTGGATTAACATTTAGGTCATTTTCGTCCTCTCTAGGGTTATTTATGTGCAATTAGGGTTTTTAACCAATCTTGTGCATCCAATAAGTTCATTTGTGTCATTGGATTAACATTTAGGTCATTTTCGTCCTCCCTAGGCTTATTCTTGTCCAATTAGGCTTTTTAACCAATTTTGTGCATCCAATAAGTTCATTTGTGTCATTGGATTAACATTTAGGTCATTTTTGTCCTCCTTAGGCTTATTCTTGTGCAATTAGGGTTTTTAACCAATCTTGTGCGTCCAATAAATTCATTTGTGTCATTGGATTAACATTTAGGTCATTTTCGTCCTCCCTAGGCTTATTTATGTGCAATTAGGAATTTTAACCAATCTTGTGCATCCAAAAAGTTCTTTTTAGTCATTGGATTAACATTTAGGTCATTTTCGTCCTCCCTAGGCTTATTTATGTGCAATTAGGGTTTCTAACAAGTCTTGTGCATCCAATAAGTTCATTTGTGTCATTGGATTAACATTTAGGTCATTTTCGTCCTCCCTAGGCTTATCGTTTAGCAATTAGGGTTTTTAACCAATCTTGTGCATCCAATAAGTTCATTTGAGTCATTGGATTAACATTTAGGTCATTTACGTCCTCTCTAGGGTTATTTATGTGCAATTAGGGTTTTTAACCAATCTTGTGCATCTAATAAGTTCATTTGTGTCATTGGATTAACATTTAGGTCATTTTCGTCCTCCCTAGGGTTATATATGGGCAATTAGGGTTTTTAACCAATCTTGTGCATCCAATAAGTTAATTTGTGTCATTGGATTAACATTTAGGTCATTTTCGTCCTCTCTAGGGTTATTTATGGGCAATTAGGGTTTTTAACCAATCTTGTGCATCCAATAAGTTCATTTGTGTCATTGGATTATTATTTAGGTCATTTTCGTCCTCCCTAGGCTTATTCTTGTCCAATTAGGGTTTTTAACCAATCTTGTGCATCCAAAAAGTTAATTTGTGTCTTTGGATTAACATTTAGGTCATTTTCGTCCTCTCTAGGGTTATTTATGTGCAATTAGGGTTTTTAACCAATCTTGTGCATCAATTATGTTCATTTGTGTCATTGGATTAGCATTTAGGTCATTTTCGTCCGCCCTAGGCTTATTCTTGTGCAATTAGGGCTTTTAACCAATCTTGTGCATCCAAAAAGTTCATTTGTGTCTTTGAATTGACATTTTGGTCATTTTCGTCCTCCCTAGGCTTATTTATGAGCAATTAGGGTTTTTAACCAATCTTGTGCATCCAATTAGTTCATTTGTGTCATTGGATTAACATTTAGGTCATTTTCGTCCTCCCTAGGCTTATTCTTGTCCAATTAGGGTTTTTAACCAATCTTGTGCATCCAATAAGTTCATTTGTGTCATTGGATTAACATTTAGGTCATTTTCGTCCTCCCTAGGCTTATTTATGTGCAATTAGGAATTTTAACCAATCTTGTGCATCCAAAAAGTTCTTTTTAGTCATTGGATTAACATTTAGGTCATTTTTGTCCTCCCTAGGGTTATTTATGGGCAATTACCGTTTTTAACCAATCTTGTGCATCCAACAAGTTCATTTGTGTCATTGGATTATTATTTAGGTCATTTTTGTCCTCCCTAGTCTTATTCTTGTCCAATTAGGGTTTTTACCCAATCTTGTGCATCCAAAAAGTTAATTTGTGTCATTGGATTAACATTTAGGTCATTTTCGTCCTCTCTAGGATTATTTATGCGCAATTAGGGTTTTTAACCAATCTTGTGCATCCAATAAGTTCATTTGTGTCATTGGATTAGCATTTAGGTCATTTTCGTCCTCCCTAGGCTTATTCTTGTCCAATTAGGGTTTTTAACCAATCTTGTGCATCCAAAAAGTTCATATGTGTCTTTTAATTGACATTTAGGTCATTTTCGTCCTCCCTAGGCTTATTTATTTGCAATTAGGGTTTTTAACCAATCTTGTGCATCCAATAAGTTCATTTGTGTCATTGGATTAACATTTAGGTCATTTTCGTCCTCCCTAGGGTTATATATGGGCAATTAGGGTTTTTAACCAATCTTGTGCATCCAATAAGTTCATTTGTGTCATTTGATTAACATTTAGGTCATTTTCGTCCTCCATAGGCTTATTCTTGTGCTATTAGGGTTTTTAACCAATCTTGTGCATCCAATATGTTCATTTGTGTCATTTGATTAACATTTAGGTTATTTTCGTCCTCCATAGGGTTATATATGGGCAATTAGGGTTTTTAACCAATCTTGTGCATCCAATAAGTTCGTTTGTGTCATTGGATTAACATTTTGGTCATTTTCGTCCTCCCTAGGCTTATCGTTTAGCAATTAGGGTTTTTAACCAATCTTGTGCATCCAATAAGTTCATTTGAGTCATTGGATTAACATTTAGGTCATTTTTGTCCTCTCTAGGGTTATTTATGTGCAATTAGGGTTTTTAACCAATCTTGTGCATCCAATAAGTTAATTTGTGACATTGGATTAACATTTAGGTCATTTTCGTCCTCTCTAGGGTTATTTATGTGCAATTAGGGTTTTTAACCAATCTTGTGCATCCAATAAGTTCATTTGTGTCATTGGATTAACATTTAGGTCATTTTCGTCCTCACTAGGGTTATATATGGGGAATTATGGTTTTTAACCAATCTTGTGCATCCAATAAGTTAATTTGTGTCATTGGATTAACATTTAGGTCATTTTCGTCCTCTCTAGGGTTATTTATGGGGCAATTAGGGTTTTTAACCAATCTTGTGCATCCAATAAGTTCATTTGTGTCATTGGATTATTATTTAGGTCATTTTCGTCCTCCCTAGGCTTATTCTTGTCCAATTAGGGTTTTTAACCAATCTTGGGCATCCAAAAAGTTAATTTGTGTCTTTGGATTAACATTTAGGTCATTTTCCTCCTCTCTAGGGTTATTTATGTGCAATTAGGGTTTTTAACCAATCTTGTGCATCCAATGAGTTCATGTGTGTCATTGGATTAACATTTAGGTCATTTTCATCCTCCCTAGGCTTATCGTTTTGCAATTAGGGTTTTTAACCAATCTTGAGCATCCAATAAGTTCGTTTGTGTCATTGGATTAACATTTTGGTCATTTTCGTCCTCCCTAGGCTTATTTATTTGCAATTAGGGTTTTAACCAATCTTGTGCATCCAATAAGTTTATTTGTGTCATTAAATTAACATTTAGGTCATTTTCGTCCTCCCTAGGGTTATATACGGGCAATTAGGGTTTTTAACTAAACTTGTGCATCCAATAAGTTCATTTGTATCATTGCATTAACATTTAGGTCATTTTCGTCCTCTCTAGGGTTATTTATGTGCAATTAGGGTTTTTAACCATTCTTGTGCATCCAATAAGTTCATTTGTGTCATTGGATTAACATTTAGGTCATTTTCGTCCTCTCTAGGGTTATTTATGTGCAATTAGGGTTTTTAACCAATCTTGTGCATCCAATAAGTTCATTTGTGTCATTGGATTAACATTTAGGTCATTTTCGTCCTCCCTAGGCTTATTCTTGTCCAATTAGGCTTTTTAACCAATTTTGTGCATCCAATAAGTTCATTTGTGTCATTGGATTAACATTTAGGTCATTTTCGTCCTCCTTAGGCTTATTCTTGTGCAATTAGGGTTTTTAACCAATCTTGTGCGTCCAATAAATTCATTTGTGTCATTGGATTAACATTTAGGTCATTTTCGTCCTCCCTAGGCTTATTTATGTGCAATTAGGAATTTTAACCAATCTTGTGCATCCAAAAAGTTCTTTTTAGTCATTGGATTAACATTTAGGTCATTTTCGTCCTCCCTAGGGTTATTTATGGGCAATTACGGTTTTTAACCAATCTTGTGCATCCAATAAGTTCATTTGTGTCATTGGATTATTATTTAGGTCATTTTTGTCCTCCCTAGTCTTATTCTTGTCCAATTTGGGTTTTTACCCAATCTTGTGCATCCAAAAAGTTAATTTGTGTCATTGGATTAACATTTAGGTCATTTTCGTCCTCTCTAGGGTTATTTATGTGCAATTAGGGTTTTTAACCAATCTTGTGCATCCAATAAGTTCATTTGTGTCATTGGATTAGCATTTAGGTCATTTTCGTCCGCCCTAGGCTTATTCTTGGGCAATTAGGGCTTTTAACCAATCTTGTGCATCCAAAATGTTCGTTTGTGTCTTTGAATTGACATTTAGGTCATTTTCGTCCTCTCTTGGGTTATTTATGTGCAATTAGGGTTTTTAACCAATCTTGTGCATCCAATAAGTTCATTTGTGTCATATGATTAACATTTAGGTCATTTTCGTCCTCCCTAGGGTTATATATGGGCAATTAAGGTTTTTAACCAATCTTGTGGATCCAATAAGTTCATTTGTGTCATTTGATTAACATTTAGGTCATTTTCGTCCTCCATAGGCTTATTCTTGTGCAATTAGGGTTTTTAACCAATCTTTTGCATCCAATAAGTTCGTTTGTGTCATTGGATTAACATTTTGGTCATTTTCGTCTTTCCTAGGCTTTTTTATGTGCAATTAAGGTTTTTAACCAATCTTGTGCATCCAATAAGTTCATTTGTGTCATTGGATTAACATTTAGGTAATTTTCTTCCTCCCTAAGCTTATCGTTTAGCAATTAGGGTTTTTAACCAATCTTGTGCATCCAATAAGTTCATTTGAGTCATTGGATTAACATTTAGGTCATTTACGTCCTCTCTAGGGTTATTTATGTGCAATTAGGGTTTTTAACCAATCTTGTGCATCCAATAAGTTCATTTGTGTCATTGGATTAACATTTAGGTCATTTTCGTCCGCCCTATGGTTATTTAAGGGCAATTAGGGTTTTTAACCTATCTTGTGCATCCAATAAGTTCATTTGTGTCATTTGATTAACATTTAGGTCATTTTCGTCCTCCATAGGCTTATTCTTGTGCAATTAGGGTTTTTAACCAATCTTGTGCATCCAATATGTTCATTAGTGTTATTTGATTAACATTTAGGTCATTTTCGTCCTCCATAGGCTTATTCTTGTGCAATTAGGGTTTTTAACCAATCTTTTGCATCCAATAAGTTCGTTTGTGTCATTGGATTAACATTTTGGTCATTTTCGTCCTCCCTAGGCTTATTTATGTGCAATTAGGGTTTTTAACCAATCTTGTGCATCCAATAAGTTCATTTGTGTCATTGGATTAACATTTAGGTCATTTTCGTCCTCCCTAGGCTTATCGTTTAGCAATTAGGGTTTTTAACCAATCTTGTGCATCCAATAAGTTCATTTGAGTCATTGGATTAACATTTAGGTCATTTTCGTCCTCTCTAGGGTTATTTATGTGCAATTAGGGTTTTTAACCAATCTTATGCATCCAATAAGTTAATTTGTGACATTGGATTAACATTTAGGTCATTTTCGTCCTCTCTAGGGTTATTTATGTGCAATTAGGGTTTTTAACCAATCTTGTGCATCCAATAAGTTCATTTGTGTCATTGGATTAACATTTAGGTCATTTTCGTCCTCCCTAGGGTTATATATGGGGAATTAGGGTTTTTAACCAATCTTGTGCATCCAATAAGTTAATTTGTGTCATTGGATTAACATTTAGGTCATTTTCTTCCTCTCTAGGGTTATTTATGGGGCAATTAGGGTTTTTAACCAATCTTGTGCATCCAATAAGTTCATTTGTGTCATTGGATTATTATTTAGGTCATTTTCGTCCTCCCTAGTCTTATTCTTGTCCAATTAGGGTTTTTAACCAATCTTGTGCATCCAAAAAGTTAATTTGTGTCTTTGGATTAACATTTAGGTCATTTTCCTCCTCTCTAGGGTTATTTATGTGCAATTAGGGTTTTTAACCAATCTTGTGCATCCAATGAGTTCATGTGTGTCATTGGATTAACATTTAGGTCATTTTCATCCTCCCTAGGCTTATCGTTTTGCAATTAGGGTTTTTAACCAATCTTGAGCATCCAATAAGTTCGTTTGTGTCATTGGATTAACATTTTGGTCATTTTCGTCCTCCCTAGGCTTATTTATTTGCAATTAGGGTTTTAACCAATCTTGTGCATCCAATAAGTTTATTTGTGTCATTGGATTAACATTTAGGTCATTTTCGTCCTCCCTAGGGTTATATACGGGCAATTAGGGTTTTTAACCAAACTTGTGCATCCAATAAGTTCATTTGTATCAGTGGATTAACATTTAGGTTATTTTCGTCCTCTCTAGGGTTATTTATGTGCAATTAGGGTTTTTATCCAATCTTGTGCATCCAATAAGTTCATTTGTGTCATTGGATTAACATTTAGGTCATTTTCGTCCTCCCTAGGCTTATTCTTGTCCAATTAGGCTTTTTAACCAATTTTGTGCATCCAATAAGTTCATTTGTGTCATTGGATTAACATTTAGGTCATTTTCATCCTCCTTAGGCTTATTCTTGTGCAATTAGGGTTTTTAACCAATCTTGTGCGTCCAATAAATTCATTTGTGTCATTGGATTAACATTTAGGTCATTTTCGTCCTCCCTAGGCTTATTTATGTGCAATTAGGAATTTTAACCAATCTTGTGCATCCAAAAAGTTCTTTTTAGTCATTGGATTAACATTTAGGTCATTTTCGTCCTCCCTAGGGTTATTTATGGGCAATTACGGTTTTTAACCAATCTTGTGCATCCAATAAGTTCATTTGTGTCATTGGATTATTATTTAGGTCATTTTTGTCCTCCCTAGTCTTATTCTTGTCCAATTAGGGTTTTTACCCAATCTTGTGCATCCAAAAAGTTAATTTGTGTCATTGGATTAACATTTAGGTCATTTTCGTCCTCTCTAGGATTATTTATGTGCAATTAGGGTTTTTAACCAATCTTGTGCATCCAATAAGTTCATTTGTGTCATTGGATTAGCAATTAGGTCATTTTCGTCCTCCCAGGCTTATTCTTGTCCAATTAGGGTTTTTAACCAATCTTGTGCATCCAAAAAGTTAATTTGTGTCTTTGGATTAACATTTAGGTCATTTTCGTCCTCTCTAGGGTTATTTATGTGCAATTAGGGTTTTTAACCAATCTTGTGCATCCAATGAGTTCATGTGTGTCATTGGATTAACATTTAGGTCATTTTCATCCTCCCTAGGCTTATAGTTTTGCAATTAGGGTTTTTAACCAATCTTGTGCGTCCAATAAGTTCGTTTGTGTCATTGGATTAACATTTTGGTCATTTTCGTCCTCCCTAGGCTTATCGTTTAGCAATTAGGGTTTTTAACCAATCTTGTGCATCCAATAAGTTCATTTGAGTCATTGGATTAACATTTAGGTCATTTTCGTCCTCTCTAGGGTTATTTATGTGCAATTAGGGTTTTTAACCAATCTTGTGCATCCAATAAGTTAATTTGTGACATTGGATTAACATTTAGGTCATTTTCGTCCTCTCTAGGGTTATTTATGTGCAATTAGGGTTTTTAACCAATCTTGTGCATCCAATAAGTTCATTTGTGTCATTGGATTAACATTTAGGTCATTTTCGTCCTCCCTAGGGTTATATATGGGGAATTAGGGTTTTTAACCAATCTTGTGCATCCAATAAGTTAATTTGTGTCATTGGATTAACATTTAGGTCATTTTCGTCCTCTCTAGGGTTATTTATGGGGCAATTAGGGTTTTTAACCAATCTTGTGCATCCAATAAGTTCATTTGTGTCATTGGATTATTATTTAGGTCATTTTCGTCCTCCCTAGTCTTATTCTTGTCCAATTAGGGTTTTTAACCAATCTTGTGCATCCAAAAAGTTAATTTGTGTCTTTGGATTAACATTTAGGTCATTTTCCTCCTCTCTAGGGTTATTTATGTGCAATTAGGGTTTTTAACCAATCTTGTGCATCCAATGAGTTCATGTGTGTCATTGGATTAACATTTAGGTCATTTTCATCCTCCCTAGGCTTATCGTTTTGCAATTAGGGTTTTTAACCAATCTTGAGCATCCAATAAGTTCGTTTGTGTCATTGGATTAACATTTTGGTCATTTTCGTCCTCCCTAGGCTTATTTATTTGCAATTAGGGTTTTAACCAATCTTGTGCATCCAATAAGTTTATTTGTGTCATTGGATTAACATTTAGGTCATTTTCGTCCTCCCTAGGGTTATATACGGGCAATTAGGGTTTTTAACCAAACTTGTGCATCCAATAAGTTCATTTGTATCATTGGATTAACATTTCGGTCATTTTCGTCCTCTCTAGGGTTATTTATGTGCAATTAGGGTTTTTAACCAATCTTGTGCATCCAATAAGTTCATTTGTGTCATTGGATTAACATTTAGGTCATTTTCGTCCTCCCTAGGCTTATTCTTGTCCAATTAGGCTTTTTAACCAATCTTGTGCATCCAATAAGTTCATTTGTGTCATTGGATTAACATTTAGGTCATTTTCGTCCTCCCTAGGCTTATTCTTGTCCAATTAGGGTTTCTAACCAATCTTGTGCATCCAATAGGTATGTTTGTGTCATTGGATGAACATTTAGGCCATTTTCGTCCTCCCTAGGCTTATTCTTGTTTAATTAGGGTTTTTAACCAATCTTGTGCATCCAATAAGTTCATTTGTGTCATTGGATGAACATTTAGGTCATTTTCGTCCTCCCTAGGCTTATTCTTGTCCAATTAGGGTTTTTAACCAATCTTGTGCATCCAATAGGTGTATTTGTGTCATTGGATGAACATTTAGGTCATTTTCGTCCTCCCTAGGCTTATTCTTGTCCAATTAGGGTTTTTAAGCAATCTTGTGCATCCCATAAGTTCATTTGTGTCATTGGATGAACATTTAGGTCATTTTCGTCCTCCCTAGGCTTATTCTTGTCCAATTAGGGTTTTTAACCAATCTTGTGCATCCAATAAGTTCATTTGTGTCATTGGATGAACATTTAGGTCATTTTTGTCCTCCTTAGGCTTATTCTTGTCCAATTAGGGTTTTTAACCAATCTTGTGCATCCAATAGGTGTATTTGTGTCATTGGATGAACATTTAGGTCATTTTCGTCCTCCCTAGGCTTATTCTTGTCCAATTAGGGTTTTTAACCAATCTTGTGCATCCAAAAAGTTCATTTGTGTCATTGGATTAACATTTAGGTCATTTTCGTCCTCCCTAGGGTTATTTATGGGCAATTAGGGTTTTTAACCTATCTTGTGCATCCAATAAGTTCATTTGTGTCATTTGATTAACATTTAGGTCATTTTCGTCCTCCATAGGCTTATTCTTGTGCAATTAGGGTTTTTAACCAATCTTGTGCAACCAATATGTTCATTTGTGTTATTTGATTAACATTTAGGTCATTTTCTTCCTCCATAGGCTTATTCTTGTGCAATTAGGGTTTTTAACCAATCTTTTGCATCCAATAAGTTCGTTTGTGTCATTGGATTAACATTTTGGTCATTTTCGTCCTCCCTAGGCTTATTTATGTGCAATTAGGGTTTTTAACCAATCTTGTGCATCCAATAAGTTCATTTGTGTCATTGGATTAACATTTAGGTCATTTTCGTCCTCCCTAGGCTTATCGTTTAGCAATTAGGGTTTTTAACCAATCTTGTGCATCCAATAAGTTCATTTGAGTCATTGGATTAACATTTAGGTCATTTACGTCCTCTCTAGGGTTATTTATGTGCAATTAGGGTTTTTAACCAATCTTGTGCATCTAATAAGTTCATTTGTGTCATTGGATTAACATTTAGGTCATTTTCGTCCTCCCTAGGGTTATTTATGGGCAATTAGGGTTTTTAACCAATCTTGTGCATCCAATAAGTTCATTTGTGTCATTGGATTAACATTTTGGTCATTTTCGTCCTCCCTAGGCTTATTTATGTGCAATTAGGGTTTTTAACCAATCTTGTGCATCCAATAAGTTTATTTGTGTCATTGGATTAACATTTAGGTCATTTTCGTCCTCTCTAGGGTTATTTATGTGCAATTAGGGTTTTTAACCAATCTTGTGCATCCAATAAGTTCATTTGTGTCATTGGATTAACATTTAGGTCATTTTCGTCCTCCCTAGGCTTATTCTTGTGCAATTAGAGCTTTTAACCAATCTTTAGCATCCAAAAAGTTCATTTGTGTCTTTGAATTGACATTTTGGTCATTTTCGTCCTCTCTAGGGTTATTTATGTCCAATTAGGGTTTTTAACCTATCTTGTGCATCGAACAAGTTCATTTGTGTCATTGGATTAAATTTTAGGTCATTTCCGTCCTCCCTAGGCTTATTCTTGTCCAATTAGGGTTTTTAACCAATCTTGTGCATCCAATAAGTTCATTTGTGTCATTAGATTAACATTTAGGCCATTTTCGTCCTCCCTAGACTTATTCTTGTCCAATTAGGGTTTTTAACCAATCATGTGCATCCAAAAAGTTCATTTGTGTCTTTGGATTAACATTTAGGTCATTTTCGTCCTCCCTAGGCTTATTCTTGTGCAATTAGGGCTTTTAACCAATCTTGTGCATCCAAAAAGTTCATTTGTGTCTTTGAATTGACATTTAGGTCATTTTCGTCCTCTCTAGGGTTATTTATGTCCAATTAGGGTTTTTAACCTATCTTGTGCATCCAACAAGTTCATTTGTGTCATTGGATTAACATTTAGGTCATTTTCGTCCTCTCTAGGGTTATTTATGTGCAATTAGGGTTTTTAACCAATCTTGTGCATCCAATAAGTTCATTTGTGTCATTGGATTAACATTTAGGTCATTTTCGTCCTCCCTAGGCTTATTCTTGTCCAATTAGGCTTTTTAACCAATTTTGTGCATCCAATAAGTTCATTTGTGTCATTGGATTAACATTTAGGTCATTTTTGTCCTCCTTAGGCTTATTCTTGTGCAATTAGGGTTTTTAACCAATCTTGTGCGTCCAATAAATTCATTTGTGTCATTGGATTAACATTTAGGTCATTTTCGTCCTCCCTAGGCTTATTTATGTGCAATTAGGAATTTTAACCAATCTTGTGCATCCAAAAAGTTCTTTTTAGTCATTGGATTAACATTTAGGTCATTTTCGTCCTCCCTAGGGTTATTTATGTGCAATTACGGTTTTTAACCAATCTTGTGCATCCAATAAGTTCATTTGTGTCATTGGATTATTATTTAGGTCATTTTTGTCCTCCCTAGTCTTATTCTTGTCCAATTAGGGTTTTTACCCAATCTTGTGCATCCAAAAAGTTAATTTGTGTCATTGGATTAACATTTAGGTCATTTTCGTCCTCTCTAGGATTATTTATGTGCAATTAGGGTTTTTAACCAATCTTGTGCATCCAATAAGTTCATTTGTGTCATTGGATTAGCATTTAGGTCATTTTCGTCCTCCCTAGGCTTATTCTTGTCCAATTAGGGTTTTTAACCAATCTTGTGCAACCAAAAAGTTCATTTGTGTCATTGGATTAACATTTAGGTCATTTTCGTCCTCCCTAGGGTTATTTATGGGCAATTAGGGTTTTTAACCTATCTTGTGCATCCAATAAGTTCATTTGTGTCATTTGATTAACATTTAGGTCATTTTCGTCCTCCATAAGCTTATTCTTGTGCAATTAGGGTTTTTAACCAATCTTCTGCATCCAATATGTTCATTTTTGTCATTTGATTAACATTTAGGTCTTTTTCGTCCTCCATAGGCTTATTCTTGTGCAATTAGGGTTTTTAACCAATCTTGTGCATCCAATAAGTTCGTTTGTGTCATTGGATTAACATTTTGGTCATATTCGTCCTCCCTAGGCTTATTTATGTGCAATTAGGGTTTCTAACCAGTCTTGTGCATCCAATAAGTTCATTTGTGTCATTGGATTAACATTTAGGTCATTTTCTTCCTCCCTAAGCTTATCGTTTAGCAATTAGGGTTTTTAACCAATCTTGTGCATCCAATAAGTTCATTTGAGTCATTGGATTAACATTTAGGTCATTAACGTCCTCTCTAGGGTTATTTATGTGCAATTAGGGTTTTTAACCAATCTTGTGCATCCAATAAGTTCATTTGTGTCATTGGATTAACATTTAGGCCATTTTCGTCCGCCCTATGGTTATTTATGGGCAATTAGGGTTTTTAACCTATCTTGTGCATCCAATAAGTTCATTTGTGTCATTTGATTAACATTTAGGTCATTTTCGTCCTCCATAGGCTTATTCTTGTGCAATTAGGGTTTTTAACCAATCTTGTGCATCCAATATGTTCATTTGTGTTATTTGATTAACATTTAGGTCATTTTCGTCCTCCATAGGCTTATTCTTGTGCAATTAGGGTTTTTAACCAATCTTTTGCATCCAATAAGTTCGTTTGTGTCATTGGATTAACATTTTGGTCATTTTCGTCCTCCCTAGGCTTATTTATGTGCAATTAGGGTTTTTAACCAATCTTGTGCATCCAATAAGTTCATTTGTGTCATTGGATTAACATTTAGGTCATTTTCGTCCTCCCTAGGCTTATCGTTTAGCAATTAGGGTTTTTAACCAATCTTGTGCATCCAATAAGTTCATTTGAGTCATTGGATTAACATTTAGGTCATTTTCGTCCTCTCTAGGGTTATTTATGTGCAATTAGGGTTTTTAACCAATCTTGTGCATCCAATAAGTTAATTTGTGTCATTGGATTAACATTTAGGTCATTTTCGTCCTCTCTAGGGTTATTTATGTGCAATTAGGGTTTTTAACCAATCTTGTGCATCCAATAAGTTCATTTGTGTCATTGGATTAACATTTAGGTCATTTTCGTCCTCCCTAGGCTTATTCTTGTCCAATTAGGGTTTTTAACAACTGTTGTGCATCCAATAAGTTCATTTGTATCATTGGATTAACATTTAGGTCATTTTCGTCCTCTCTAGGGTTATTTATGTGCAATTAGGGTTTTTAACCAATCTTGTGCATCCAATAAGTTCATTTGTGTCATTGGATTAACATTTAGGTCATTTTCGTCCTCCCTAGGCTTATTCTTGTCCAATTAGGCTTTTTAACCAATTTTGTGAATCCAATAAGTTCATTTGTGTCATTGGATTAACATTTAGGTCATTTTCGTCATCCTTAGGCTTATTCTTGTGCAATTAGGGTTTTTAACCAATCTTGTGCGTCCAATAAATTTATTTGTGTCATTGGATTAACATTTAGGTCATTTTCGTCCTCCCTATGCTTATTCTTGTCCAATTAGGGTTTTTAACCAATCTTGTGCATCCAAAAAGTTCATTTGTGTCATTGGATTAACATTTAGGTCATTTTCGTCTTCCTTAGGCTTATTCTTGTCCAATTAGGGTTTTTCACCAATCTTGTGCATCCAATATGTTCATTTTTGTCATTGGATTAACATTTAGGTCATTTTCGTCCTCTCTAGGGTTATTTATGGGCAATTAGGGTTTTTAACCTATCTTGTGCATCCAATAAGTTCATTTGTGTCATTTGATTAACATTTAGGTCATTTTCGTCCTCCATAGGCTTATTCTTGTGCAATTAGGGTTTTTAACCAATCTTGTGCATCCAATATGTTCATTTGTGTCATTTGATTAACATTTAGGTCTTTTTCGTCCTCCATAGGCTTATTCTTGTGCAATTAGGGTTTTTAACCAATCTTGTGCATCCAATAAGTTCGTTTGTGTCATTGGATTAACATTTTGGTCATATTCGTCCTCCCTAGGCTTATTTATGTGCAATTAGGGTTTCTAACCAGTCTTGTGCATCCAATAAGTTCATTTGTGTCATTGGATTAACATTTAGGTCATTTTCGTCCTCCCTAGGCTTATCGTTTAGCAATTAGGGTTTTTAACCAATCTTGTGCATCCAATAAGTTCATTTGAGTCATTGGATTAACATTTAGGTCATTTACGTCCTCTCTAGGGTTATTTATGTGCAATTAGGGTTTTTAACCAATCTTGTGCATCCAATAAGTTAATTTGTGTCATTGGATTAACATTTAGGTCATTTTCGTCCTCTCTAGGGTTATTTATGGGCAATTAGGGTTTTTAACCAATCTTGTGCATCCAATAAGTTCATTTGTGTCATTGGATTATTATTTAGGTCATTTTCCGTCCTCCCTAGGCTTATTCTTGTCCAATTAGGGTTTTTAACCAATCTTGTGCATCCAAAAAGTTAATTTGTGTCTTTGGATTAACATTTAGGTCATTTTCGTCCTCTCTAGGGTTATTTATGTGCAATTAGGGTTTTTAACCAATCTTGTGCATCCAATGAGTTCATGTGTGTCATTGGATTAACATTTAGGTCATTTTCATCCTCCCTAGGCTTATAGTTTTGCAATTAGGGTTTTTAACCAATCTTGTGCGTCCAATAAGTTCGTTTGTGTCATTGGATTAACATTTTGGTCATTTTCGTCCTCCCTAGGCTTATTTATTTGCAATTAGGGTTTTTAACCAATCTTGTGCATCCAATAAGTTCATTTGTGTCATTGGATTAACATTTAGGTCATTTTCGTCCTCCCTAGGGTTATATATGGGCAATTAGGGTTTTTAACCAATCTTGTGCATCCAATAAGTTCATTTGTGTCATTTGATTAACATTTAGGTCATTTTCGTCCTCCATAGGCTTATTCTTGTGCTATTAGGGTTTTTAACCAATCTTGTGCATCCAATATGTTCATTTGTGTCATTTGATTAACATTTAGGTCATTTTCGTCCTCCATAGGCTTATTCTTGTGCAATTAGGGTTTTTAACCAATCTTGTGCATCCAATAAGTTCATTTGTGTCATTGGATTAACATTTAGGTCATTTTCGTCCTCTCTAGGGTTATTTATGTGCAATTAGGGTTTTTAACCAATCTTGTGCATCCAATAAGTTCATTTGAGTCATTGGATTAACATTTAGGTCATTTTCGTCCTCCCTAGGCTTATTCTTGTGCAATTAGGGTTTTTAACCAATCTTGTCCATCCAATAAGTTCATTTGTGTCATTGGATTAACATTTAAGTCATTTTCGTCCTCTCTAGGGTTATTTATGTGCAATTAGGGTTTTTAACCAATCTTGTGCATCCAATAAGTTCATTTGTGTCATTGGATTAACATTTAGGTCATTTTCGTCCTCCCTAGGCTTATTCTTGTCCAATTAGGCTTTTTAACCAATTTTGTGCATCCAATAAGTTCATTTGTGTCATTGGATTAACATTTAGGTCATTTTCGTCCTCCTTAGGCTTATTCTTGTGCAATTAGGGTTTTTAACCAATCTTGTGCGTCCAATAAATTCATTTGTGTCATTGGATTAACATTTAGGTCATTTTCGTCCTCCCTAGGCTTATTTATGTGCAATTAGGAATTTTAACCAATCTTGTGCATCCAAAAAGTTCTTTTTAGTCATTGGATTAACATTTAGGTCATTTTTGTCCTCCCTAGGGTTATTTATGGGCAATTACCGTTTTTAACCAATCTTGTGCATCCAACAAGTTCATTTGTGTCATTGGATTATTATTTAGGTCATTTTTGTCCTCCCTAGTCTTATTCTTGTCCAATTAGGGTTTTTACCCAATCTTGTGCATCCAAAAAGTTAATTTGTGTCATTGGATTAACATTTAGGTCATTTTCGTCCTCTCTAGGATTATTTATGTGCAATTAGGGTTTTTAACCAATCTTGTGCATCCAATAAGTTCATTTGTGTCATTGGATTAACATTTAGGTCATTTTCGTCCTCCCTAGGCTTATTTATGTGCAATTAGGAATTTTAACCAATCTTGTGCATCCAAAAAGTTCTTTTTAGTCATTGGATTAACATTTAGGTCATTTTCGTCCTCCCTAGGGTTATTTATGGGCAATTACGGTTTTTAACCAATCTTGTGCATCCAATAAGTTCATTTGTGTCATTGGATTATTATTTAGGTCATTTTTGTCCTCCCTAGTCTTATTCTTGTCCAATTAGGGTTTTTACCCAATCTTGTGCATCCAAAAAGTTAATTTGTGTCATTGGATTAACATTTAGGTCATTTTCGTCCACTCTAGGGTTATTTATGTGCAATTAGGGTTTTTAACCAATCTTGTGCATCCAATAAATTCATTTGTGTCATTGGATTAGCATTTAGGTCATTTTCGTCGGCCCTAGGCTTATTCTTGTGCAATTAGGGCTTTTAACCAATCTTGTGCATCCAAAAAGTTCATTTGTGTCTTTGAGTTGACATTTAGGTCATTTTCGTCCTCTCTAGGGTTATTTATGTGCAATTAGGGTTTTTAACCAATCTTGTGCATCCAATAAGTTCATTTGTGTCATTGGATTAACATTTAGGTCATTTTCGTCCTCCCTAGGGTTATATATGGGAAATTAGGGTTTTTAACCAATCTTGTGCATCCAATAAGTTCATTTGTGTCATTGGATTAACATTTAGGTCATTTTGGTCCTCCCTAGGGTTATATATGGGCAAATAGGGTTTTTAACCAATCTTGTGCATCCAATAAGTTCATTTGTGTCATTGGATTAACATTTAGGTCATTTTCGTCCTCTCTAGGGTTATTTATGTGCAATTAGGGTTTTTAACCAATCTTGTGCATCCAATAAGTTCATTTGTGTCATTGGATTAACATTTAGGTTATTTTCGTCCTCCCAAGGCTTATTCTTGTGCAATTAGGGCTTTTAACAAATCTTCTGCATCCAAAAAGTTCATTTGTGTATTTGAATTGACATTTAGGCCATTTTCGTCCTCTATAGGCTTATTCTTGTGTAATTATGGTTTTTATCCAATCTTGTGCATCCAATAAGTTCGTTTGTGTCATTGGATTAACATTTTGGTCATTTTCGTCCTCCCTAGGCTTATTTATGTGCAATTAGGGTTTTTAACCAATCTTGTGCATCCAATAAGTTCATTTGTGTCATTGGATTAACATTTAGGTCATTTTCGTCCTCCCTAGGCTTATCGTTTAGCAATTAGGGTTTTTAACCAATCCTGTGCATCCAATAAGTTCATTTGAGTCATTGGATTAACATTTAGGTCATTTTCGTCCTCTCTAGGGTTATTTATGTGCAATTAGGGTTTTTAACCAATCTTGTGCATCCAATAAGTTAATTTGTGACATTGGATTAACATTTAGGTCATTTTCGTCCTCTCTAGGGTTATTTATGTGCAATTAGGGTTTTTAACCAATCTTGTGCATCCAATAAGTTCATTTGTGTCATTGGATTAACATTTAGGTCATTTTCGTCCTCCCTAGGGTTATATACGGGGAATTAGGGTTTTTAACCAATCTTGTGCATCCAATAAGTTAATTTGTGTCATTGGATTAACATTTAGGTCATTTTCGTCCTCTCTAGGGTTATTTATGGGGCAATTAGGGTTTTTAACCAATCTTGTGCATCCAATAAGTTCATTTGTGTCATTGGATTATTATTTAGGTCATTTTCGTCCTCCCTAGTCTTATTCTTGTCCAATTAGGGTTTTTAACCAATCTTGTGCATCCAAAAAGTTAATTTGTGTCTTAGGATTAACATTTAGGTCATTTTCCTCCTCTCTAGGGTTATTTATGTGCAATTAGGGTTTTTAACCAATCTTGTGCATCCAATGAGTTCATGTGTGTCATTGGATTAACATTTAGGTCATTTTCATCCTCCCTAGGCTTATCGTTTTGCAATTAGGGTTTTTAACCAATCTTGAGCATCCAATAAGTTCGTTTGTGTCATTGGATTAACATTTTGGTCATTTTCGTCCTCCCTAGGCTTATTTATTTGCAATTAGGGTTTTAACCAATCTTGTGCATCCAATAAGTTTATTTGTGTCATTGGATTAACATTTAGGTCATTTTCGTCCTCCCTAGGGTTATATACGGGCAATTAGGGTTTTTAACCAAACTTGTGCATCCAATAAGTTCATTTGTATCAGTGGATTAACATTTAGGTTATTTTCGTCCTCTCTAGGGTTATTTATGTGCAATTAGGGTTTTTAACCAATCTTGTGCATCCAATAAGTTCATTTGTGTCATTGGATTAACATTTAGGTCATTTTCGTCCTCCCTAGGCTTATTCTTGTCCAATTAGGCTTTTTAACCAATTTTGTGCATCCAATAAGTTCATTTGTGTCATTGGATTAACATTTAGGTCATTTTCGTCCTCCTTAGGCTTATTCTTGTGCAATTATGGTTTTTAACCAATCTTGTGCGTCCAATAAATTCATTTGTGTCATTGGATTAACATTTAGGTCATTTTCGTCCTCCCTAGGCTTATTTATGTGCAATTAGGAATTTTAACCAATCTTGTGCATCCAAAAAGTTCTTTTTAGTCATTGGATTAACATTTAGGTCATTTTCGTCCTCCCTAGAGTTATTTATGGGCAATTACGGTTTTTAAACAATCTTGTGCATCCAATAAGTTCATTTGTGTCATTGGATTATTATTTAGGTCATTTTTGTCCTCCCTAGTCTTATTCTTGTCCAATTAGGGTTTTTACCCAATCTTGTGCATCCAAAAAGTTAATTTGTGTCATTGGATTAACATTTAGGTCATTTTCGTCCTCTCTAGGATTATTTATGTGCAATTAGGGTTTTTAACCAATCTTGTGCATCCAATAAGTTCATTTGTGTCATTGGATTAGCATTTAGGTCATTTTCGTCCTCCCTAGGCTTATTCTTGTCCAATTAGGGTTTTTAACCAATCTTGTGCAACCAAAAAGTTCATTTGTGTCATTGGATTAACATTTAGGTCATTTTCGTCCTCCCTAGGGTTATTTATGGGCAATTAGGGTTTTTAACCTATCTTGTGCATCCAATAAGTTCATTTGTGTCATTTGATTAACATTTAGGTCATTTTCGTCCTCCATAGGCTTATTCTTGTGCAATTAGGGTTTTTAACCAATCTTCTGCATCCAATATGTTCATTTTTGTCATTTGATTAACATTTAGGTCTTTTTCGTCCTCCATAGGCTTATTCTTGTGCAATTAGGGTTTTTAACCAATCTTGTGCATCCAATAAGTTCGTTTGGGTCATTGGATTAACATTTTTGTCATATTCGTCCTCCCTAGGCTTATTTATGTGCAATTAGGGTTTCTAACCAGTCTTGTGCATCCAATAAGTTCATTTGTGTCATTGGATTAACATTTAGGTCATTTTCGTCCTCCCTAGGCTTATCGTTTAGCAATTAGGGTTTTTAACCAATCTTGTGCATCCAATAAGTTCATTTGAGTCATTGGATTAACATTTAGGTCATTTACGTCCTCTCTAGGGTTATTTATTTGCAATTAGGGTTTTTAACCAATCTTGTGCATCTAATAAGTTCATTTGTGTCATTGGATTAACATTTAGGTCATTTTCGTCCTCCCTAGGGTTATATATGGGTAATTAGGGTTTTTAACCAATCTTGTGCATCCAATAAGTTAATTTGTGTCATTGGATTAACATTTAGGTCATTTTCGTCCTCTCTAGGGTTATTTATGGGCAATTAGGGTTTTTAACCAATCTTGTGCATCCAATAAGTTCATTTGTGTCATTGGATTATTATTTAGGTCATTTTCGTCCTCCCTAGGCTTATTCTTGTCCAATTAGGGTTTTTAACCAATCTTGTGCATCCAAAAAGTTAATTTGTGTCTTTGGATTAACATTTAGGTCATTTTCGTCCTCTCTAGGGTTATTTATGTGCAATTAGGGTTTTTAACCAATCTTGTGCATCCAATGAGTTCATGTGTGTCATTGGATTAACATTTAGGTCATTTTCATCCTCCCTAGGCTTATAGTTTTGCAATTAGGGTTTTTAACCAATCTTGTGCGTCCAATAAGTTCGTTTGTGTCATTGGATTAACATTTTGGTCATTTTCGTCCTCCCTAGGCTTATTTATTTGCAATTAGGGTTTTTAACCAATCTTGTGCATCCAATAAGTTCATTTGTGTCATTTGATTAACATTTAGGTCATTTTCGTCCTCCATAGGCTTATTCTTGTGCTATTAGGGTTTTTAACCAATCTTGTGCATCCAATATGTTCATTTGTGTCATTTGATTAACATTTAGGTCATTTTCGTCCTCCATAGGCTTATTCTTGTGCAATTAGGGTTTTTAACCAATCTTGTGCATCTAATAAGTTCGTTTGTGTCATTGGATTAACATTTTGGTCATTTTCGTCCTCCCTAGGCTTATCGTTTAGCAATTAGGGTTTTTAACCAATCTTGTGCATCCAATAAGTTCGTTTGTGTCATTGGATTAACATTTTGGTCATGTTCGTCCTTCCTAGGCTTATTTATGTGCAATTAGGGTTTCTAACCAGTCTTGTGCATCCAATAAGTTCATTTGTGTCATTGGATTAACATTTAGGTCATTTTCGTCCTCCTTAGGCTTATCGTTTAGCAATTAGGGTTTTTAACCAATCTTGTGCATCCAATAAGTTCATTTGAGTCATTGGATTAACATTTAGGTCATTTACGTCCTCTCTAGGGTTATTTATGTGCAATTAGGGTTTTTAACCAATCTTGTGCATCCAATAAATTAATTTGTGTCATTGGATTAACATTTAGGTCATTTTCGTCCTCTCTAGGGTTATTTATGGGCAATTAGGGTTTTTAACCAATCTTGTGCATCCAATAAGTTCATTTGTGTCATTGGATTATTATTTAGGTCATTTTCGTCCTCCCTAGGCTTATTCTTGTCCAATTAGGGTTTTTAACCAATCTTGTGCATCCAAAAAGTTAATTTGTGTCTTTGGATTAACATTTAGGTCATTTTCCTCCTCTCTAGGGTTATTTATGTGCAATTAGGGTTTTTAACCAATCTTGTGCATCCAATGAGTTCATGTGTGTCATTGGATTAACATTTAGGTCATTTTCATCCTCCCTAGGCTTATTCTTGTGCAATTAGGGTTTTTAACCAATCTTGTGCATCCAATAAGTTCATTTGAGTCATTGGATTAACATTTAGGTCATTTTCGTCCTCTCTAGGGTTATTTATGGGCAATTAGGGTTTTTAACCAATCTTGTGCATCCAATAAGTTCATTTGTGTCATTGGATTATTATTTAGGTCATTTTCGTCCTCCCTAGGCTTATTCTTGTCCAATTAGGGTTTTTAACCAATCTTGTGCATCCAATAAGTTAATTTGTGTCTTTGGATTAACATTTAGGTCATTTTCGTCCTCTCTAGGGTTATTTATGTGCAATTAGGGTTTTTAACCAATCTTGTGCATCCAATAAGTTCATTTGTGTCATTGGATTAACATTTAGGTCATTTTCGTCCTCTCTAGGGTTATTTATGTGCAATTAGGGTTTTTAACCAATCTTGTGCATCCAATAAGTTCATTTGTGTCATTGGATTAACATTTAGGTCATTTTCGTCCTCCCTAGGCTTATTCTTTTCCAATTAGGGTTTTTAACCAATCTTGTGCATCCAATAAGTTCATTTGTGTCATTGGATTAACATTTAGGTCATTTTCGTCCTCCCTAGGCATATTCTTGTCCAATTAGAGTTTTAGACCAATCTTGTGCATCCAATAGGTGTGTTTGTGTCATTGGATGATCAATTAGGTTATTTTGGTCCTCCCTAGACTTATTCTTGTCCAATTAGGATTTTTAACTAATCTTGTGTCTCCAATAAGTTCATTTGTGTCATTGGATGATCAATTAGGTCATTTTCGTCCTCCCTAGGCATATTCTTGTCCAATTAGGGTTTTTAACCAATCTTGTGCATCCAATAGGTGTGTTTGTGTCATTGGATGATCAATTAGGTCATTTTCGTCCTCCCTAGGCTTATTCTTGTCCAATTAGGGTTTTTAACCAATCTTGTGCATCCAATAGGTGAGTTTGTGTCATTGGATGATCAATTTGGTCATTTTCGTCCTCCCTAGGCTTATTCTTGTCCAATTAGGGTTTTTAACCAATCTTGTGCATCCAATAGGTGTGTTTGTGTCATTGGATCATCAATTAGGTGATTTTCGTCCTCCCTAAGCATATTCTTGTCCAATTAGGGTTTTTAACCAATCTTGTGCATCCAATAGGTGTGTTTGTGTCATTGGATGATCAATTAGGCCATTTTCGTCCTCCCTAGGCATATTCTTGTCCAATTAGGGTTTTTAACCAATCTTGTGCATCCAATAGGTGTGTTTGTGTCATTGGATGATCAATTAGGTTATTTTTGTCCTCCCTAGGCTTATTCTTGTCCAATTAGGGTTTTTAACCAATCTTGTGCATCCAATAAGTTGAGTTGTGTCATTGGATTAACATTTAGGTCATTTTCGTCATCCCTAGGCTTATTCTTGTCCAATTAGGGTTTTTAACCAATCTTGTGTATCCAATAAGTTGAGTTGTGTCATTGGATTAACATTTAGGTCATTTTCGTCCTCCCGAGGCTTATTCTTGTCCAATTAGGGTTTTTAACCAATCTTGTGCATCCAATAGGTGTGTTTGTGTCATTGGATGATCAATTAGGTCATTTTCGTCCTCCCTAGGCTTATTCTTGTCCAATTAGGGTTTTTAACCAATCTTGTGCATCCAATAGGTGTGTTTGTGTCATTGGATGATCAATTAGGTCATTTTTGTCCTCCTTAGGCTTATTTTTGTCCAATTAGTGTTTTTAACCAATCTTGTGCATCCAATAAGTTCATTTGTGTCATTGGATGATCAATTAGGTCATTTTCGTCCTCCCTAGGCATATTCTTGTCCAACTAGGGTTTTTAACCAATCTTGTGCATCCAATAGGTGTGTTTGTGTCATTGGATGATCAATTAGGTCATTTTCGTCCTCCCTAGGCTTATTCTATCCAATAAGTTCATTTGTGTCATTGGATGATCAATTAGGTCATTTTCGTCCTCCCTAGGCATATTCTTGTCCAACTAGGGTTTTTAACCAATCTTGTGCATCCAATAAGTTCATTTGTGTCATTGGATGATCAATTAGGTCATTTTCGTCCTCCCTAGGCATATTCTTGTCCAACTAGGGTTTTTAACCAATCTTGTGCATCCAATAGGTGTGTTTGTGTCATTGGAAGATCAATTAGGTCATTTTCGTCTTCCGTAGGCTAATTCTTGTCCAATTAGGGGTTTTAACCAATCTTGTGCATCCAATAACTTTGTTTGTGTCATTGAATTAATATTTAGGTCATTTTCCTCCTCCCTAGGCATATTCTTGTCCAATTATGGTTTTTAACCAATCTTGTGCATCCAATAAGTTCATTTGTGTCATTGGATGATCAATTAGGTCATTTTCGTCCTCCCTAGGCATATTCTTGTCCAACTAGGGTTTTTAACCAATCTTGTGCATCCAATAGGTGTGTTTGTCTCATTGGATAATCAATTAGGTCATTTTCGTCCTCCCTAGGCTTATTCTTGTCCAATTAGGGTTTTTAACCAATCTTGTGCATCCAATAAGTTCATTTGTGTCATTGGATTAACATTTAGGTCATTTTCGTCCTCCCTAGGCTTATTCTTGTGCAATTAGGGCTTTTAACCAATCTTGTGCATCCAAAAAGTTCATTTGTGTCTTTGAATTGACATTTAGGTCATTTTCGTCCTCTCTAGGGTTATTTATGTCCAATTAGGGTTTTTAACCTATCTTGTGCATCCAACAAGTTCATTTGTGTCATTGGATTAACATTTAGGTCATTTTCGTCCTCTCTAGGGTTATTTATGTGCAATTAGGGTTTTTAACCAATCTTGTGCATCCAATAAGTTCATTTGTGTCATTGGATTAACATTTAGGTCATTTTCGTCCTCCCTAGGCTTATTCTTGTCCAATTAGGCTTTTTAACCAATTTTGTGCATCCAATAAGTTCATTTGTGTCATTGGATTAACATTTAGGTCATTTTTGTCCTCCTTAGGCTTATTCTTGTGCAATTAGGGTTTTTAACCAATCTTGTGCGTCCAATAAATTCATTTGTGTCATTGGATTAACATTTAGGTCATTTTCGTCCTCCCTAGGCTTATTTATGTGCAATTAGGAATTTTAACCAATCTTGTGCATCCAAAAAGTTCTTTTTAGTCATTGGATTAACATTTAGGTCATTTTCGTCCTCCCTAGGGTTATTTATGTGCAATTACGGTTTTTAACCAATCTTGTGCATCCAATAAGTTCATTTGTGTCATTGGATTATTATTTAGGTCATTTTTGTCCTCCCTAGTCTTATTCTTGTCCAATTAGGGTTTTTACCCAATCTTGTGCATCCAAAAAGTTAATTTGTGTCATTGGATTAACATTTAGGTCATTTTCGTCCTCTCTAGGATTATTTATGTGCAATTAGGGTTTTTAACCAATCTTGTGCATCCAATAAGTTCATTTGTGTCATTGGATTAGCATTTAGGTCATTTTCGTCCTCCCTAGGCTTATTCTTGTCCAATTAGGGTTTTTAACCAATCTTGTGCAACCAAAAAGTTCATTTGTGTCATTGGATTAACATTTAGGTCATTTTCATCCTCCTTAGGCTTATTCTTGTCCAATTAGGGTTTTTAACCAATCTTGTGCATCCAATATGTTCATTTGTGTCATTGGATTAACATTTACGTCATTTTCGTCCTCCCTAGGGTTATTTATGGGCAATTAGGGTTTTTAACCTATCTTGTGCATCCAATAAGTTCATTTGTGTCATTTGATTAACATTTAGGTCATTTTCGTCCTCCATAGGCTTATTCTTGTGCAATTAAGGTTTTTAACCAATCTTGTGCTTCCAATATGTTCATTTGTGTCATTTGATTAACATTTAGGTCTTTTTCGTCCTCCATAGGCTTATTCTTGTGCAATTAGGGTTTTTAACCAATCTTGTGCATCCAATAAGTTCGTTTGTGTCATTGGATTAACATTTTGGTCATATTCGTCCTCCCTAGGCTTATTTATGTGCAATTAGGGTTTCTAACCAGTCTTGTGCATCCAATAAGTTCATTTGTGTCATTGGATTAACATTTAGGTCATTTTCGTCCTCCCTAGGCTTATCGTTTAGCAATTAGGGTTTTTAACCAATCTTGTGCATCCAATAAGTTCATTTGAGTCATTGGATTAACATTTAGGTCATTTACGTCCTCTCTAGGGTTATTTATGTGCAATTAGGGTTTTTAACCAATCTTGTGCATCCAATAAGTTAATTTGTGTCATTGGATTAACATTTAGGTCATTTTCGTCCTCTCTAGGGTTATTTATGGGCAATTAGGGTTTTTAACCAATCTTGTGCATCCAATAAGTTCATTTGTGTCATTGGATTATTATTTAGGTCATTTTCCGTCCTCCCTAGGCTTATTCTTGTCCAATTAGGGTTTTTAACCAATCTTGTGCATCCAAAAAGTTAATTTGTGTCTTTGGATTAACATTTAGGTCATTTTCGTCCTCTCTAGGGTTATTTATGTGCAATTAGGGTTTTTAACCAATCTTGTGCATCCAATGAGTTCATGTGTGTCATTGGATTAACATTTAGGTCATTTTCATCCTCCCTAGGCTTATAGTTTTGCAATTAGGGTTTTTAACCAATCTTGTGCGTCCAATAAGTTCGTTTGTGTCATTGGATTAACATTTTGGTCATTTTCGTCCTCCCTAGGCTTATCGTTTAGCAATTAGGGTTTTTAACCAATCTTGTGCATCCAATAAGTTCATTTGAGTCATTGGATTAACATTTAGGTCATTTTCGTCCTCTCTAGGGTTATTTATGTGCAATTAGGGTTTTTAACCAATCTTGTGCATCCAATAAGTTAATTTGTGACATTGGATTAACATTTAGGTCATTTTCGTCCTCTCTAGGGTTATTTATGTGCAATTAGGGTTTTTAACCAATCTTGTGCATCCAATAAGTTCATTTGTGTCATTGGATTAACATTTAGGTCATTTTCGTCCTCCCTAGGGTTATATATGGGGAATTAGGGTTTTTAACCAATCTTGTGCATCCAATAAGTTAATTTGTGTCATTGGATTAACATTTAGGTCATTTTCGTCCTCTCTAGGGTTATTTATGGGGCAATTAGGGTTTTTAACCAATCTTGTGCATCCAATAAGTTCATTTGTGTCATTGGATTATTATTTAGGTCATTTTCGTCCTCCCAGGCTTATTCTTGTCCAATTAGGGTTTTTAACCAATCTTGTGCATCCAAAAAGTTAATTTGTGTCTTTGGATTAACATTTAGGTCATTTTCCTCCTCTCTAGGGTTATTTATGTGCAATTAGGGTTTTTAACCAATCTTGTGCATCCAATGAGTTCATGTGTGTCATTGGATTAACATTTAGGTCATTTTCATCCTCCCTAGGCTTATCGTTTTGCAATTAGGGTTTTTAACCAATCTTGAGCATCCAATAAGTTCGTTTGTGTCATTGGATTAACATTTTTGTCATTTTCGTCCTCCCTAGGCTTATTTATTTGCAATTAGGGTTTTAACCAATCTTGTGCATCCAATAAGTTTATTTGTGTCATTGGATTAACATTTAGGTCATTTTCGTCCTCCCTAGGGTTATATACGGGCAATTAGGGTTTTTAACCAAACTTGTGCATCCAATAAGTTCATTTGTATCATTGGATTAACATTTAGGTCATTTTCGTCCTCTATAGGGTTATTTATGTGCAATTAGGGTTTTTAACCAATCTTGTGCATCCAATAAGTTCATTTGTGTCATTGGATTAACATTTAGGTCATTTTCGTCCTCTCTAGGGTTATTTATGTGCAATTAGGGTTTTTAACCAATCTTGTGCATCCAATAAGTTCATTTGTGTCATTGGATTAACATTTAGGTCATTTTCATCCTCCCTAGGCTTATTCTTGTCCAATTAGGCTTTTTAACCAATTTTGTGCATCCAATAAGTTCATTTGTGTCATTGGATTAACATTTAGGTCATTTTCGTCCTCCTTAGGCTTATTCTTGTGCAATTAGGGTTTTTAACCAATCTTGTGCGTCCAATAAATTCATTTGTGTCATTGGATTAACATTTAGGTCATTTTCGTCCTCCCTAGGCTTATGTATGTGCAATTAGGAATTTTAACCAATCTTGTGCATCCAAAAAGTTCTTTTTAGTCATTGGATTAACATTTAGGTCATTTTCGTCCTCCCTAGGGTTATTTATGGGCAATTACGGTTTTTAACCAATCTTGTGCATCCAATAAGTTCATTTGTGTCATTGGATTATTATTTAGGTCATTTTTGTCCTCCCTAGTCTTATTCTTGTCCAATTAGGGTTTTTACCCAATCTTGTCCATCCAAAAAGTTAATTTGTGTCATTGGATTAACATTTAGGTCATTTTCGTCCTCTCTAGGATTATTTATGTGCAATTAGGGTTTTTAACCTATCTTGTGCATCCAATAAGTTCATTTGTGTCATTTGATTAACATTTAGGTCATTTTCGTCCTCCATAGGCTTATTTTTGTGCAATTAGGGTTTTTAACCAATCTTGTGCATCCAATATGTTCATTTGTGTCATTTGATTAACATTTAGGTCTTTTTCGTCCTCCATAGGCTTATTCTTGTGCAATTAGGGTTTTTAACCAATCTTGTGCATCCAATAAGTTCGTTTGTGTCATTGGATTAACATTTTGGTCATATTCGTCCTCCCTATGCTTATTTATGTGCAATTAGGGTTTCTAACCAATCTTGTGCATCCAATAAGTTCATTTGTGTCATTGGATTAACATTTAGGTCATTTTCGTCCTCCCTAGGCTTATCGTTTAGCAATTAGGGTTTTTAACCAATCTTGTGCATCCAATAAGTTCATTTGAGTCATTGGATTAACATTTAGGTCATTTACGTCCTCTCTAGGGTTATTTATGTGCAATTAGGGTTTTTAACCAATCTTGTGCATCTAATAAGTTCATTTGTGTCATTGGATTAACATTTAGGTCATTTTCGTCCTCCCTAGGGTTATATATGGGCAATTAGGGTTTTTAACCAATCTTGTGCATCCAATAAGTTAATTTGTGTCATTGGATTAACATTTAGGTCATTTTCGTCCTCTCTATTGTTATTTATGGGCAATTAGGGTTTTTAACCAATCTTGTGCATCCAATAAGTTCATTTGTGTCATTGGATTATTATTTAGGTCATTTTCGTCCTCCCTAGGCTTATTCTTGTCCAATTAGGGTTTTTAACCAATCTTGTGCATCCAAAAAGTTAATTTGTGTCTTTGGATTAACATTTAGGTCATTTTCGTCCTCTCTAGGGTTATTTATGTGCAATTAGGGTTTTTAACCAATCTTGTGCATCCAATGAGTTCATGTGTGTCATTGGATTAACATTTAGGTCATTTTCGTCCTCCCTAGGCTTATTTATGTGCAATTAGGAATTTTAACCAATCTTGTGCATCCAAAAAGTTCTTTTTAGTCATTGGATTAACATTAAGGTCATTTTCGTCCTCCCTAGGGTTATTTATGGGCAATTACGGTTTTTAACCAATCTTGTGCATCCAATAAGTTCATTTGTGTCATTGGATTATTATTTAGGTCATTTTTGTCCTCCCTAGTCTTATTCTTGTCCAATTAGGGTTTTTACCCAATCTTGTGCATCCAAAAAGTTAATTTGTGTCATTGGATTAACATTTAGGTCATTTTTGTCCTCTCTAGGATTATTTATGTGCAATTAGGGTTTTTAACCAATCTTGTGCATCCAATAAGTTCATTTGTGTCATTGGATTAGCATTTAGGTCATTTTCGTCCTCCCTAGGCTTATTCTTGTCCAATTAGGGTTTTTAACCAATCTTGTGCAACCAAAAAGTTCATTTGTGTCATTGGATTAACATTTAGGTCATTTTCGTCCTCCTTAGGCTTATTCTTGTCCAATTAGGGTTTTTAACCAATCTTGTGCATCCAATATGTTCATTTGTGTCATTGGATTAACATTTAGGTCATTTTCGTCCTCCCAAGGGTTATTTATGGGCAATTCGGGTTTTTAACCTATCTTGTGCATCCAATAAGTTCGTTTGAGTCATTGGATTAACATTTAGGTCATTTTCGTCCTCTCTAGGGTTATTTATGTGCAATTAGGGTTTTTAACCAATCTTGTGCATCCAATAAGTTAATTTGTGACATTGGATTAACATTTAGGTCATTTTCGTCCTCTCTAGGATTATTTATGTGCAATTAGGGTTTTTAACCAATCTTGTGCATCCAATAAGTTCATTTGTGTCATTGGATTAACATTTAGGTCATTTTCGTCCTCCCTAGGGTTATATATGGGGAATTAGGGTTTTTAACCAATCTTGTGCATCCAATAAGTTAATTTGCGTCATTGGATTAACATTTAGGTCGTTTTCGTCCTCTCTAGGGTTATTTATGGGGCAATTAGGGTTTTTAACCAATCTTGTGCATCCAATAAGTTCATTTGTGTCACTGGATTATTATTTAGGTCATTTTCGTCCTCCCTAGGCTTATTCTTGTACAATTAGGGTTTTTAACCAATCTTGTGCATCCAAAAAGTTAATTTGTGTCTTTGGATTAACATTTAGGTCATTTTCCTCCTCTCTAGGGTTATTTATGTGCAATTAGGGTTTTTAACCAATCTTGTGCATCCAATGAGTTCATGTGTGTCATTGGATTAACATTTAGGTCATTTTCATCCTCCCTAGGCTTATCGTTTTGCAATTAGGGTTTTTAACCAATCTTGAGCATCCAATAAGTTCGTTTGTGTCATTGGATTAACATTTTGGTCATTTTCGTCCTCCCTAGGCTTATTTATTTGCAATTAGGGTTTTAACCAAACTTGTGCATCCAATAAGTTCATTTGTATCATTGGATTAACATTTAGGTCATTTTCGTCCTCTCTATGGTTATTTATGTGCAATTAGGGTTTTTAACCAATCTTGTGCATCCAATAAGTTCATTTGTGTCATTGGATTAACATTTAGGTCATTTTCGTCCTCCCTAGGCTTATTCTTGTCCAATTAGGCTTTTTAACCAATTTTGTGCATCCAATAAGTTCATTTGTGTCATTGGATTAACATTTAGGTCATTTTCGTCCTCCTTAGGCTTATTCTTGTGCAATTAGGGTTTTTAACCAATCTTGTGCGTCCAATAAATTCATTTGTGTCATTGGATTAACATTTAGGTCATTTTCGTCCTCCCTAGGCTTATTTATGTGCAATTAGGAATTTTAACCAATCTTGTGCATCCAAAAAGTTCTTTTTAGTCATTGGATTAACATTTAGGTCATTTTCGTCCTCCCTAGGGTTATTTATGGGCAATTACGGTTTTTAACCAATCTTGTGCATCCAATAAGTTCATTTGTGTCATTGGATTATTATTTAGGTCATTTTTGTCCTCCCTAGTCTTATTCTTGTCCAATTAGGGTTTTTACCCAATCTTGTGCATCCAAAAAGTTAATTTGTGTCATTGGATTAACATTTAGGTCATTTTCGTCCTCTCTAGGATTATTTATGTGCAATTAGGGTTTTTAACCAATCTTGTGCATCCAATAAGTTCATTTGTGTCATTGGATTAGCAATTAGGTCATTTTCGTCCTCCCAGGCTTATTCTTGTCCAATTAGGGTTTTTAACCAATCTTGTGCATCCAAAAAGTTAATTTGTGTCTTTGGATTAACATTTAGGTCATTTTCGTCCTCTCTAGGGTTATTTATGTGCAATTAGGGTTTTTAACCAATCTTGTGCATCCAATGAGTTCATGTGTGTCATTGGATTAACATTTAGGTCATTTTCATCCTCCCTAGGCTTATCGTTTTGCAATTAGGGTTTTTAACCAATCTTGTGCATCCAATAAGTTCGTTTGTGTCATTGGATTAACATTTTGGTCATTTTCGTCCTCCCTAGGCTTATTTATTTGCAATTAGGGTTTTTAACCAATCTTGTGCATCCAATAAGTTCATTTGCGTCATTGGATTAACATTTAGGTCATTTTCGTCCTCCCTAGGGTTATATATGGGCAATTAGGGTTTTTAACCAATCTTGTGAATCCAATAAGTTCATTTGTATCATTGGATTAACATTTAGGTCATTTTTGTCCTCTTTAGGGTTATTTATGTGCAATTAGGGTTTTTAACCAATCTTGTGCATCCAATAAGTTCATTTGTGTCATTGGATTAGCATTTCGGTCATTTTCGTCCGCCCTAGGCTTATTCTTGTGCAATTAGGGCTTTTAACCAATCTTGTGCATCCAAAACGTTCATTTGTGTCTTTGAATTGACATTTAGGTAATTTTCGTCCTCTCTAGGGTTATTTATGTGCAATTAGGGTTTTTAACCAATCTTGTGCATCCAATAAGTTCATTTGTGTCATTGGATTAACATTTAGGTCATTTTCGTCCTCCATAGGCTTATTCTTGTCCAATTAGGGTTTTTAACCAATCTTGTGCATCCAATAAGTTCATTTGTGTCATTGGATTAACATTTAGGTCATTTTCGTCCTCCTTAGGCTTATTCTTGTGCAATTAGGGTTTTTAACCAATCTTGTGTGTCCAATAAATTCATTTGTGTCATTGGATTAACATTTAGGTCACTTTCGTCCTCCCTAAGCTTATTTATGTGCAATTAGGGTTTTTAACCAATCTTGTGCATCCAAAAATTTCTTTTTTTGTCATGGGATTAAAATTTAGGTCATTTTCGTCCTCTCTAGGATTATTTATGTGCAATTAGGGTTTTTAACCAATCTTGTGCATCCAATAAGTTCATTTGTGTCATTGGATTAGCATTTAGGTCATTTTCGTCCTCCCTAGGCTTATTCTTGTCCAATTAGGGTTTTTAACCAATCTTGTGCAACCAAAAAGTTAATTTGTGTCGTTGGATTAACATTTAGGTCATTTTCATCCTCTCTAGGGTTATTTATGTGCAATTAGGGTTTTTAACCAATCTTGTGCATCCAATATGTTCATTTGTGTCATTGGATTAACATTAGGTCATTTTCGTCCTCCCTAGGGTTATTTATGGGCAATTAGGGTTTTTAACCTATCTTGTGCATCCAATAAGTTCATTTGTGTCATTTGATTAACATTTAGGTCATTTTCGTCCTCCATAGGCTTATTCTTGTGCAATTAAGGTTTTTAACCAATCTTGTGCATCCAATATGTTCATTTGTGTCATTTGATTAACATTTAGGTCTTTTTCGTCCTCCATAGGCTTATTCTTGTGCAATTAGGGTTTTTAACCAATCTTGTGCATCCAATAAGTTCGTTTGTGTCATTGGATTAACATTTTGGTCATATTCGTCCTCTCTAGGGTTATTTATGTGCAATTAGGGTTTTTAACCAATCTTGTGCATCCAATATGTTCATTTGTGTCATTGGATTAGCATTTAGGTCATTTTCTTCCGCCCTAGGCTTATTCTTGTGCAATTAGGGCTTTTAACCAATCTTGTGCATCCAAAAAGTTCATTTGTGTGTTTGAATTGACATTTTGGTCATTTTCGTCCTCCCTAGGTTTATTTATGTGCAATTAGGGTTTTTAACCATTCTTGTGCATCCAATAAGTTCATTTGTGTCATTGGATTAACATTTAGGTCATTTTCGTCCTCCTTAGGCTTATTCTTGTGCTATTAGGGTTTTTAACCAATCTTGTGCATCCAATAAATTCCCTTGTATCATTGGATTAACATTTAGGTCATTTTCGTCCTTCCTAAGCTTATTTATGTGCAATTAGTGCTTTTAACCAATCTTGTGCATCCAAAACTTTCATTTGTGTCTTTGAATTGACATTTAGGTCATTTTCGTCCTCCCTAGGGTTATTTATGGGCAATTAGGGTTTTTAACCATTCTTGTGCATCCAATAAGTTCTTTTGTGTCATTCGATTATTATTTAGGTCATTTTCGTCCTCCTTAGGCTTATTGTTGTCCAATTATGGTTTTTAACCAATCTTGTGCATCCAAAAAGTTAATTTGTGTCTTTGGATTAACATTTAGGTCATTTTCGTCCTCTCTAGGGTTATTTAGGTGCAATTAGGGTTTTTAACCAATCTTGTGCATCCAATAAGTTCATATGTGTCATTGGATTAACATTTAGGCCATTTTCGTACTCCCTATGCTTATTCTTGTCCAATTAGGGTTTTTAACCAATCTTGTGCATCTAAAAAGTTAATTTGTGTCTTTGGATTAACATTTAGGTCATTTTCGTCCTCTCTAGGGTTATTTATGTGCAATTAGGGTTTTTAACCAATCTTGTGCATCCAATGAGTTCAGGTGTGTCATTGGATTAACATTTAGGTCATTTTCATCCTCCCTAGGCTTATCGTTTTGCAATTAGGGTTTTTAACCAATCTTGTGCATCCAATAAGTTCGTTTGTGTCATTGGATTAACATTTTGGTCATTTTCGTCCTCCCTAGGCTTATTTAATTGCAATTAGGGTTTTTAACCAATCTTGTGCATCCAATAAGTTCATTTGTGTCATTCGATTAACATTTAGGTCATTTTCGTCCTCCCTAGGGTTATATATGGGCAACTAGGGTTTTTAACCAATCTTGAGCATCCAATAAGTTCATTTGTATCATTGGATTAACATTTAGGTCATTTTTGTCCTCTTTAGGGTTATTTATGTGCAATTAGGGTTTTTAACCAATCTCGTGCATCCAATAAGTTCATTTGTGTCATTGGATTATTATTTAGGTCATTTTCATCCTCCCTAGGCTTATTCTTGTCCAATTAGGGTTTTTAACCAATCTTGTGCATTCAAAAAGTTAATTTGTGTCTTTGGATTAACATTTAGGTCATTTTCGTCCTCTCTAGTGTTATTTATGTGCAATTAGGGTTTTTAACCAATCTTGTGCATCAATTATGTTCATTTGTGTCATTGGATTAGCATTTAGGTCATTTTCGTCCGCCCTAGGCTTATTCTTGTGCAATTAGGGCTTTTAACCAATCTTGTGCATCCAAAAAGTTCATTTGTGTCTTTGAATTGACATTTTGGTCATTTTCGTCCTCCCTAGGCTTATTTATGAGCAATTAGGGTTTTTAACCAATCTTGTGCATCCAATAAGTTCATTTGTGTTATTGGATTTACATTTAGGTCATTTTCGTCCTCCCTAGGCTTATTCTTGTCCAATTAGGGTTTTTAACCAATCTTGTGCATCCAATTAGTTCATTTGTGTCATTGGATTAACATTTAGGTCATTTTCGTCCTCCCTAGGCTTATTCTTGTCCAATTAGGGTTTTTAACCAATCTTGTGCATCCAATAAGTTCATTTGTGTCATTGGATTAACATTTAGGTCATTTTCGTCCTCCCTAGGCTTATTTATGTGCAATTAGGAATTTTAACCAATCTTGTGCATCCAAAAAGTTCTTTTTAGTCATTGGATTAACATTTAGGACATTTTCGTCCTCCCTAGGGTTATTTATGGGCAATTACGGTTTTTAACCAATCTTGTGTATCCAATAAGTTCATTTGTGTCATTGGATTATTATTTAGGTCATTTTTGTCCTCCCTAGTCTTATTCTTGTCCAATTAGGGTTTTTACCCAATCTTGTGCATCCAAAAAGTTAATTTGTGTCATTGGATTAACATTTAGGTCATTTTCGTCCTCTCTAGGATTATTTAGGTGCAATTAGGGTTTTTAACCAATCTTGTGCATCCAATAAGTTCATTTGTGTCATTGGATTAGCATTTAGGTCATTTTCGTCCTCCCTAGGCTTATTCTTGTCCAATTAGGGTTTTTAACCAATCTTGTGCAACCAAAAAGTTCATTTGTGTCATTGGATTAACATTTAGGTCATTTTCGTCCTCCTTAGGCTTATTCTTGTCCAATTAGGGTTTTTAACCAATCTTGTGCATCCAATATTTTCATTTGTGTCATTGGATTAACATTAGGTCATTTTCGTCCTCCCTAGGGTTATTTATGGGCAATTAGGGTTTTTAACCTATCTTGTGCATCCAATAAGTTCATTTGTGTCATTTGATTAACATTTAGGTCATTTTCGTCCTCCATAGGCTTATTCTTGTGCAATTAAGGTTTTTAACCAATCTTGTGCATCCAATATGTTCATTTGTGTCATTTGATTAACATTTAGGTCTTTTTCGTCCTCCATAGGCTTATTCTTGTGCAATTAGGGTTTTTAACCAATCTTGTGCATCCAATAAGTTCGTTTGTGTCATTGGATTAACATTTTGGTCATATTCGTCCTCCCTAGGCTTATTTATGTGCAATTAGGGTTTCTAACCAGTCTTGTGCATCCAATAAGTTCATTTGTGTCATTGGATTAACATTTAGGTCATTTTCGTCCTCCCTAGGCTTATCGTTTAGCAATTAGGGTTTTTAACCAATCTTGTGCATCCAATAAGTTCATTTGAGTCATTGGATTAACATTTAGGTCATTTACGTCCTCTCTAGGGTTATTTATGTGCAATTAGGGTTTTTAACCAATCTTGTGCATCCAATAAGTTAATTTGTGTCATTGGATTAACATTTAGGTCATTTTCGTCCTCTCTAGGGTTATTTATGGGCAATTAGGGTTTTTAACCAATCTTGTGCATCCAATAAGTTCATTTGTGTCATTGGATTATTATTTAGGTCATTTTCCGTCCTCCCTAGGCTTATTCTTGTCCAATTAGGGTTTTTAACCAATCTTGTGCATCCAAAAAGTTAATTTGTGTCTTTGGATTAACATTTAGGTCATTTTCGTCCTCTCTAGGGTTATTTATGTGCAATTAGGGTTTTTAACCAATCTTGTGCATCCAATGAGTTCATGTGTGTCATTGGATTAACATTTAGGTCATTTTCATCCTCCCTAGGCTTATAGTTTTGCAATTAGGGTTTTTAACCAATCTTGTGCATCCAATAAGTTCGTTTGTGTCATTGGATTAACATTTTGGTTATTTTCGTCCTCCCTAGGCTTATTTATTTGCAATTAGGGTTTTTAACCAATCTTGTGCATCCAATAAGTTCATTTGTGTCATTGGATTAACATTTAGGTCATTTTCGTCCTCCCTAGGGTTATATATGGGCAATTAGGGTTTTTAACCAATCTTGTGCATCCAATAAGTTCATTTGTGTCATTTGATTAACATTTAGGTCATTTTCGTCCTCCATAGGCTTATTCTTGTGCTATTAGGGTTTTTAACCAATCTTGTGCATCCAATATGTTCATTTGTGTCATTTGATTAACATTTAGGTCATTTTCGTCCTCCATAGGCTTATTCTTGTGCAATTAGGGTTTTTAACCAATCTTGTGCATCCAATAAGTTCATTTGTGTCATTGGATTAACATTTAGGTCATTTTCGTCCTCCCTAGGCTTATTCTTGTCCAATTAGGGTTTTTAACCAATCTTGTGCATCCAATAAGTTCATTTGTGTCATTGGATTAACATTTAGGTCATTTTCTTCCTCTCTAGGCTTATTCTTGTCCAATTAGGGTTTTTAACCAATCTTGTGCATCCAATAAGTTCATTTGTGTCATTGGATTAACATTTAGGTCATTTTCGTCCTCCCTAGGCTTATTCTTGTCCAATTAGGGTTTTTAACCAATCTTGTGCATCCAATAGGTGTGTTTGTGTCATTCGATGATAGATTAGGTCATTTTCGTCCTCCCTAGGCTTATTCTTGTCCAATTAGGGTTTTTAACCAATCTTGTGCATCCAATAAGTTCATTTGTGTCATTGGATTAACATTTAGGTCATTTTCGTCCTCCCTAGGCTTATTCTTGTCCAATTAGGGTTTTTAACCAATCTTGTGCATCCAATAGGTGTGTTTGTGTCATTGTATGACCATTTAGGTCATTTTCGTCCTCCCTAGGCTTATTCTTGTCCAATTAGGGTTTTTAACCAATCTTGTGCATCCAATAAGTTCATTTGTGTCATTGGATTAACATTTAGGTCATTTTCGTCCTCCCTAGGCTTATTCTTGTCCAATTAGGGTTTCTAACCAATCTTGTGCATCCAACAGGTGTGTTTAGTCATTTGATGAACATTTAGGTCATTTTCGTCCTCCCTAGGCTTATTCTTGTCCAATTAGGGTTTTTAACCAATCTTGTGCATCCAATAAGTTCATTTGTGTCATTGGATGAACATTTAGGTCATTTTCGTCCTCCCTAGGCTTATTCTTGTCCAATTAGGGTTTTTAACCAATCTTGTGCATCCAATAAGTTCATTTGTGTCATTGGATTAACATTTAGGTCATTTTCGTCCTCCCTAGGCTTATTCTTGTGCAATTAGTGTTTCTAACCAACCTTGTGCATCCAATAGGTGTGTTTGTGTCATTGGATGAACATTTAGGTCATTTTCGTCCTCCCTAGGCTTATTCTTGTCCAATTAGGGTTTTTAACCAATCTTGTGCATCCAATAGGTGTGTTTGTGTCATTGGATGAACATTGAGGTCATTTTCGTCCTCCCTAGGCTTATTCTTGTCCAATTAGGGTTTTTAACCAATCTTGTGCATCCAATAAGTTCATTTGTGTCATTGGATTAACATTTAGGTCATTTTCGTCCTCCCTAGGCTTATTCTTGTCCAAGTAGGGTTTTTAACCAATCTTGTGCATCCAATAAGTTCATTTGTGTCATTGGATTAACATTTAGGTCATTTTCGTCCTCCCTAGGCATATTCTTGTCCAATTAGGGTTTTTAACCAATCTTGTGCATCCAATAGGTGTGTTTGTGTCATTGGAAGATCAATTAGGTCATTTTCGTCCTCCCTAGGCTTATTCTTGTCCAATTAGGGTTTTTAACCAATCTTGTGTATCCAATATGTTCATTTGTGTCATTGGATGATCAATTAGGTCATTTTTCGTCCTCCCTAGGCTTATTCTTGTCCAATTAGGGTTTTTAACCAATCTTGTGCATCCAATAAGTTCATTTGTGTCATTGGATTAACATTTAGGTCATTTTCGTCCTCCCTAGGCATATTCTTGTCCAATTAGGGTTTTTAACCAATCTTGTGCATCCAATAGGTGTGTTTGTGTCATTGGATGATCAATTAGGTTATTTTCGTCCTCCCTAGGCTTATTCTTGTCCAATTAGGGTTTTTAACCAATCTTGTGCATCCAATAGGTGTGTTTGTGTCATTGGATGACCAATTAGGTCATTTTCGTCCTCCCTAGGCATATTCTTGTCCAATTAGCGTTTTTAACCAATCTTGTGCATCCATTAGGTGTGTTTGTGGCAATGGATGATCAATTAGGTCATTTTCGTCCTCCCTAGGCTTATTCTAGTCAAATTAGGGTTTTTAACCAATCTTGTGCATCCAATAGGTGTGTTTGTGTCATTGGATGATCAATTAGGTCATTTTCGTTCTCCCTAGGCTTATTCTTGTCCAATTAGGGTTTTTAACCAATCTTGTGCATCCAATAAGTTGAGTTGTGTCATTGGATTAACATTTACGTCATTTTCGTAATCCCTAGGCTTATTCTTGTCCAATTAGGGTTTTTAACCAATCTTGTGCATCCAATAGGTGTGTTTGTGTCATTGGATGATCAATTAGGTCATTTTCGTCCTCCATAGGCTTATTCTTGTCCAATTAGAGTTTTTAACCAATCTTGTGCATCCAATAAGTTGAGTTGTGTCATTGGATTAACATTTAGGTCATTTTCGTCCTCCCTAGGCTTATTCTTGTCCAATTAGGGTTTTTAACCAATCTTGTGCATCCAATAAGTTCATTTGTGTCATTGGATTAACATTTAGGTCATTTTCGTCCTCCCTAGGCTTATTTATGTGCAATTAGGAATTTTAACCAATCTTGTGCATCCAAAAAGTTCTTTTTAGTCATTGGATTAACATTTAGGTCATTTTCGTCCTCCCTAGGGTTATTAATGGGCAATTACGGTTTTTAACCAATCTTGTGCATCCAATAAGTTCATTTGTGTCATTGGATTATTATTTAGGTCATTTTCGTCCTCCCTAGGCTTATTCTTGTCCAATTAGGGTTTTTAACCAATCTTGTGCATCCAAAAAGTTAATTTGTGTCTTTGGATTAACATTTAGGTCATTTTCGTCCTCTCTAGGGTTATTTATGTGCAATTAGGGTTTTTAACCAATCTTGTGCATCCAATGAGTTCATGTGTGTCATTGGATTAACATTTAGGTCATTTTCATCCTCCCTAGGCTTATAGTTTTGCAATTAGGGTTTTTAACCAATCTTGTGCATCCAATAAGTTCGTTTGTGTCATTGGATTAACATTTTGGTTATTTTCGTCCTCCCTAGGCTTATTTATTTGCAATTAGGGTTTTTAACCAATCTTGTGCATCCAATAAGTTCATTTGTGTCATTGGATTAACATTTAGGTCATTTTCGTCCTCCCTAGGATTATATATGGGCAATTAGGGTTTTTAACCAATCTTGTGCATCCAATAAGTTCATTTGTGTCATTTGATTAACATTTAGGTCATTTTCGTCCTCCATAGGCTTATTCTTGTGCTATTAGGGTTTTTAACCAATCTTGTGCATCCAATATGTTCATTTGTGTCATTTGATTAACATTTAGGTCATTTTCGTCCTCCATAGGCTTATTCTTGTGCAATTAGGGTTTTTAACCAATCTTGTGCATCCAATAAGTTCGTTTGTGTCATTGGATTAACATTTAGGTCATTTTCGTCCTCCCTAAGCTTATCGTTTAGCAATTAGGGTTTTTAACCAATCTTGTGCATCCAATAAGTTCATTTGAGTCATTGGATTAACATTTAGGTCATTTACGTCCTCTCTAGGGTTATTTATGTGCAATTAGGGGTTTTAACCAATCTTGTGCATCCAATAAATTCATTTGTGTCATTGGATTAACATTTAGGTCTTTTTCGTCCTACCTAGGGTTATATACGGGCAATTAGGGTTTTTAACCAAACTTGTGCATCCAATAAGTTCATTTGTATCATTGGATTAACATTTAGGTCATTTTCGCCCTCTCTAGGGTTATTTATGTGCAATTAGGGATTTTAACCAATCTTGTGCATCCAATAAGTTTATTTGTGTCATTGGAATAACATTTAGGTCATTTTCGTCCTCCCTAGGCTTATTCTTGTTCAATTAGGCTTTTTAACCAATTTTGTGCATCCAATAAGTTCATTTGTGTCATTGGATTAACATTTAGGTCATTTTCGTCTTCCTTAGGCTTATTCTTGTGCAATTAGGGTTTTTAACCAATCTTTTGCGTCCAATAAATTCATTTGTGTCATTGGATTAACATTTAGGTCATTTTCGTCCTCCCTAGGCTTATTTATGTGCAATTAGGAATTTTAACCAATCTTGTGCATCCAAAAAGTTCTTTTTAGTCATTGGATTAACATTTAGGTCATTTTCGTCCTCCCTAGGGTTATTTATGGGCAATTACGGTTTTTAACCAATCTTGTGCATCCAATAAGTTCATTTGTGTCATTGGATTATTTTTGAGGTCATTTTTGTCCTCCCTAGTCTTATTCTTGTCCAATTAGGGTTTTTACCCAATCTTGTGCATCCAAAAAGTTAATTTGTGTCATTGGATTAACATTTAGGTCATTTTCGTCCTCTCTAGGATTATTTATGTGCAATTAGGGTATTTAACCAATCTTGTGCATCCAATAAGTTCATTTGTGTCATTGGATTAGCATTTAGGTCATTTTCGCCTCCCTAAGCTTATCGTTTAGCAATTAGGGTTTTTAACCAATCTTGTGCATCCAATAAGTTCATTTGAGTCATTGGATTAACATTTAGGTCATTTACGTCCTCCCTAGGGTTATTTATGGGCAATTAGGATTTTTAACCTATCTTGTGCATCCAATAAGTTCATTTGTGTCATTTGATTAACATTTAGGTCATTTTCGTCCTCCATAGGCTTATTCTTGTGCAATTAGGGTTTTTAACCAATCTTGTGCATCCAATATGTTCATTTGTGTCATTTGATTAACATTTAGGTCTTTTTCGTCCTCCATAGGCTTATTCTTTTGCAATTAGGGTTTTTAACCAATCTTGTGCATCCAATAAGTTCGTTTGTGTCATTGGATTAACATTTTGGTCATATTCGTCCTCCCTAGGCTTATTTATGTGCAATTAGGGTTTCTAACCAGTCTTGTGCATCCAATAAGTTCATTTGTGTCATTGGATTACCATTTAGGTCATTTTCGTCCTCCCTAGGCTTATCGTTTAGCAATTAGGGTTTTTAACCAATCTTGTGCATCCAATAAATTCCTTTGTATCATTGGATTAACATTTAGGTCATTTTCGTCCTTCCTAAGCTTATTTATCTGCAATTAGGGCTTTTAACCAATCTTGTGCATCCAAAACTTTCATTTGTGTCTTTGAATTGACATTTAGGTCATTTTCGTCCTCCCTAGGGTTATTTATGGGCAATTAGGGTTTTTAACCAATCTTGTGCATCCAATAAGTTCTTTTGTGTCATTCGATTATTATTTAGGTCATTTTCGTCCTCCTTAGGCTTATTGTTGTCCAATTATGGTTTTTAACCAATCTTGTGCATCCAAAAAGTTAATTTGTGTCTTTGGATTAACATTTAGGTCATTTTCGTCCTCTCTAGGGTTATTTATGTGCAATTAGGGTTTTTAACCAATCTTGTGCATCCAATAAGTTCATATGTGTCATTGGATTAACATTTAGGTCATTTTCGTACTCCCTATGCTTATTCTTGTCCAATTAGGGTTTTTAACCAATCTTGTGCATCTAAAAAGTTAATTTGTGTCTTTGGATTAACATTTAGGTCATTTTCGTCCTCTCTAGGGTTATTTATGTGCAATTAGGGTTTTTAACCAATCTTGTGCATCTTATGAGTTCAGGTGTGTCATTGGATTAACATTTAGGTCATTTTCATCCTCCCTAGGCTTATCGTTTTGCAATTAGGGTTTTTAACCAATCTTGTGCATCCAATAAGTTCGTTTGTGTCATTGGACTAACATTTTGGTCATTTTCGTCCTCCCTAGGCTTATTTATTTGCAATTAGGGTTTTTAACCAATCTTGTGCATCCAATAAGTTCATTTGTGTCATTCGATTAACATTTAGGTCATTTTCGTCCTCCCTAGGGTTATATATGGGCAACTAGGGTTTTTAACCAATCTTGTGCATCCAATAAGTTCATTTGTATCATTGGATTAACATTTAGGTCATTTTTGTCCTCTTTAGGGTTATTTATGTGCAATTAGGGTTTTTAACCAATCTTGTGCATCCAATAAGTTCATTTGTGTCATTGGATTATTATTTAGGTCATTTTCGTCCTCCCTAGGCTTATTCTTGTCCAATTAGGGTTTTTAACCAATCTTGTGCATTCAAAAAATTAATTTGTGTCTTTGGATTAACATTTAGGTCATTTTCGTCCTCTCTAGGGTTATTTATGTGCAATTAGGGTTTTTAACCAATCTTGTGCATCAATTATGTTCATTTGTGTCATTGGATTAGCATTTAGGTCATTTTCGTCCGCCCTAGGCTTATTCTTGTGCAATTAGGGCTTTTAACCAATCTTGTGCATCCAAAAAGTTCATTTGTGTCTTTGAATTGACATTTTGGTCATTTTCGTCCTCCCTAGGCTTATTTATGAGCAATTAGGGTTTTTAACCAATCTTGTGCATCCAATTAGTTCATTTGTGTCATTGGATTAACATTTAGGTCATTTTCGTCCTCCCTAGGCTTATTCTTGTCCAATTAGGGTTTTTAACCAATCTTGTGCATCCAATAAGTTCATTTGTGTCATTGGATTAACATTTAGGTCATTTTCGTCCTCCCTAGGCTTATTTATGTGCAATTAGGAATTTTAACCAATCTTGTGCATCCAAAAAGTTCTTTTTAGTCATTGGATTAACATTTAGGTCATTTTCGTCCTCCCTAGGGTTATTTATGGGCAATTACGGTTTTTAACCAATCTTGTGCATCCAATAAGTTCATTTGTGTCATTGGATTATTATTTAGGTCATTTTTGTCCTCCCTAGTCTTATTCTTGTCCAATTAGGGTTTTTACCCAATCTTGTGCATCCAAAAAGTTAATTTGTGTCATTGGATTAACATTTAGGTCATTTTCGTCTTCTCTAGGATTATTTATGTGCAATTAGGGTTTTTAACCAATCTTGTGCATCCAATAAGTTCATTTGTGTCATTGGATTAGCATTTAGGTCATTTTCGTCCTCCCTAGGCTTATTCTTGTCCAATTAGGGTTTTTAACCAATCTTGTGCAACCAAAAAGTTCATTTGTGTCATTGGATTAACATTTAGGTCATTTTCGTCCTCCTTAGGCTTATTCTTGTCCAATTAGGGTTTTTAACCAATCTTGTGCATCCAATATGTTCATTTGTGTCATTGGATTAACATTTAGGTCATTTTCGTCCTCCCTACGGTTATTTATGGGCAATTAGGATTTTTAACCTATCTTGTGCATCCAATAAGTTCATTTGTGTCATTTGATTAACATTTAGGTCATTTTCGTCCTCCATAGGCTTATTCTTGTGCAATTAGGGTTTTTAACCAATCTTGTGCATCCAATATGTTCATTTGTGTCATTTGATTAACATTTAGGTCTTTTTCGTCCTCCATAGGCTTATTCTTTTGCAATTAGGGTTTTTAACCAATCTTGTGCATCCAATAAGTTCGTTTGTGTCATTGGATTAACATTTTGGTCATATTCGTCCTCCCTAGGCTTATTTATGTGCAATTAGGGTTTCTAACCAGTCTTGTGCATCCAATAAGTTCATTTGTGTCATTGGATTAACATTTAGGTCATTTTCGTCCTCCCTAGGCTTATCGTTTAGCAATTAGGGTTTTTAACCAATCTTGTGCATCCAATAAGTTCATTTGAGTCATTGGATTAACATTTAGGTCATTTACGTCCTCTCTAGGGTTATTTATGTGCAATTAGGGTTTTTAACCAATCTTGTGCATCCAATAAGTTAATTTGTGTCATTGGATTAACATTTAGGTCATTTTCGTCCTCTCTAGGGTTATTTATGGGCAATTAGGGTTTTTAACCAATCTTGTGCATCCAATAAGTTCATTTGTGTCATTGGATTATTATTTAGGTCATTTTCCGTCCTCCCTAGGCTTATTCTTGTCCAATTAGGGTTTTTAACCAATCTTGTGCATCCAAAAAGTTAATTTGTGTCTTTGGATTAACATTTAGGTCATTTTCGTCCTCTCTAGGGTTATTTATGTGCAATTAGGGTTTTTAACCAATCTTGTGCATCCAATGAGTTCATGTGTGTCATTGGATTAACATTTAGGTCATTTTCATCCTCCCTAGGCTTATAGTTTTGCAATTAGGGTTTTTAACCAATCTTGTGCATCCAATAAGTTCGTTTGTGTCATTGGATTAACATTTTGGTTATTTTCGTCCTCCCTAGGCTTATTTATTTGCAATTAGGGTTTTTAACCAATCTTGTGCATCCAATAAGTTCATTTGTGTCATTGGATTAACATTTAGGTCATTTTCGTCCTCCCTAGGGTTATATATGGGCAATTAGGGTTTTTAACCAATCTTGTGCATCCAATAAGTTCATTTGTGTCATTTGATTAACATTTAGGTCATTTTCGTCCTCCATAGGCTTATTCTTGTGCTATTAGGGTTTTTAACCAATCTTGTGCATCCAATATGTTCATTTGTGTCATTTGATTAACATTTAGGTCATTTTCGTCCTCCATAGGCTTATTCTTGTGCAATTAGGGTTTTTAACCAATCTTGTGCATCCAATAAGTTCATTTGTGTCATTGGATTAACATTTAGGTCATTTTCGTCCTCTCTAGGGTTATTTATGTGCAATTAGGGTTTTTAACCAATCTTGTGCATCCAATAAGTTAATTTGTGTCATTGGATTAACATTTAGGTCATTTTCGTCCTCTCTAGGGTTATTTATGGGCAATTAGGGTTTTTAACCAATCTTGTGCATCCAATAAGTTCATTTGTGTCATTGGATTATTATTTAGGTCATTTTCGTCCTCCCTAGGCTTATTCTTGTCCAATTAGGGTTTTTAACCAATCTTGTGCATCCAATAGGTGTGTTTGTGTCATTGGATGATCAATTAGGTCATTTTCGTCCTCCATAGGCTTATTCTTACCCAATTAGGGTTTTTAACCAATCTTGTGCATCCAATAAGTTGAGTTGTGTCATTGGATTAACATTTAGGTCATTTTCGTCCTCCCTAGGCTTATTCTTGTCCAATTAGGGTTTTTAACCAATCTTGTGCATCCAAAAAGTTCATTTGTGTCATTGGATTAACATTTAGGTCATTTTCGTCCTCCCTAGGCTTATTTATGTGCAATTAGGGTTTTTAACCAATCTTGTGCATCCAAAAAGTTCATTTGTGTCATTGGATTCACATTTAGGTCATTTTCATCCTCTGTAGCCTTATTTATGTGCTATTAGGGTTATTAACCAATCATATACATCCAATAAGTTCATTTGTGTCATTGGATTCACATTTAGGTCATTTTCGTCCTCCGTAGCCTTATTTATGTGCAATTAGGGTTTTTAACCAATCTTGTGCTTCCAAAAAGTTCATTTGTGTCATTGGATTCACATTTAGGTCATTTTCGTCCTCCCTAGGCTTATTTATGTGCAATTAGGGTTTTTAAACAATCTTGTTTATCAATTAAGTTCATTTGTGTCATTGTATTAACATTTAGGTCATTTTCCTCCTCCCTAGGCTTATTCTTGTGCAATTAGGGTTTTTAACTAATCTTGTTCATCCAATAAGTTCATTTGTGTTATTGGATTGACATTTAGGTCATTTTCGTCCTATGTAGCCTTATTTATGTGCAATTAGGGTTTTTATCCAATCTTGTGCATCCAAAAAGTTCATTTGTGTCATTGGATTCACATTTAGGTCATTTTCATGCTCTGTAGCCTTATTTATGTGCTATTTGGGTTTTTAACCAATCATATGCATCCAATAAGTTCATTTGTGTCATTGGATTCACATTTAGGTCATTTTCGTCCTCCGTAGCCTTATTTATGTGCAATTAGGGTTTTTAACCAATCTTGTGCTTCCAAAAAGTTCATTTGTGTCATTGGATTCACATTTAGGTCATTTTCGTCCTCCCTAGGCTTATTTATGTGCAATTAGGGTTTTTAACCAATCTTGTGCATCAATTAAGTTCATTAGTGTCATTGTATTAACATTTAGGTCATTTTCCTCCTCCCTATGCTTATTCTTGTGCAATTAGGGTTTTTAACCAATCTTGTTCATCCAATAAGTTCATTTGTGTTATTGGATTAACATTTAGGTCATCTTCGTCCTCCCTAGGCTTATTCTTCTCAAATTAGCGTTTTTAACCAATCTTGTGCATCCAAAAATTTCATTTGTGTCATGGGATTCACATTTAGGTCTTTTTCGTCCTATTTAGCCTTATTTATGTGCAATTAGGGTTTTTAACCAATCTTGTGCATCCAATAAGTTCATTTGTGTCATTGGATTAACATTTAGGTCATTTTCGTCCTCCCTAGGCTTATTCTTGTCCAATTAGGGTTTTTAACCAATCTTGTGCATTCAAAAAGTTAATTTGTGTCTTTGGATTAACATTTAGGTCATTTTCGTCCTCCCTAGGGTTATTTATGGGCAATTAGGATTTTTAACCAATCTTGTGCATCCAATAAGTTCGTTTGTGTCATTGGATTATTATTTAGGTCATTTTCGTCCTCCATAGGCTTATTCTTGTCCAATTAGGGTTTTTAACCAATCTTGTGCATCCAAAAAGTTAATTTGTGTCTTTGGATTAACATTTAGGTCATTTTCGTCCTCTCTAGGGTTATTTATGTGCAATTAGGGTTTTTAACCAATCTTGTGCATCCAATAAGTTCATATGTGTCATTGGATTAACATTTAGGTCATTTTCGTACTCCCTATGCTTATTCTTGTCCAATTAGGGTTTTTAACCAATCTTGTGCATCTAAAAAGTTAATTTGTGTCTTTGGATTAACATTTAGGTCATTTTCGTCCTCTCTAGGGTTATTTATGTGCAATTAGGGTTTTTAACCAATCTTGTGCATCCAATGAGTTCAGGTGTGTCATTGGATTAACATTTAGGTCATTTTCATCCTCCCTAGGCTTATCGTTTTGCAATTAGGGTTTTTAACCAATCTTGTGCATCCAATAAGTTCGTTTGTGTCATTGGACTAACATTTTGGTCATTTTCGTCCTCCCTAGGCTTATTTATTTGCAATTAGGGTTTTTAACCAATCTTGTGCATCCAATAAGTTCATTTGTGTCATTCGATTAACATTTAGGTCATTTTCGTCCTCCCTAGGGTTATATATGGGCAACTAGGGTTTTTAACCAATCTTGTGCATCCAATAAGTTCATTTGTATCATTGGATTAACATTTAGGTCATTTTTGTCCTCTTTAGGGTTATTTATGTGCAATTAGGGTTTTTAACCAATCTTGTGCATCCAATAAGTTCATTTGTGTCATTGGATTATTATTTAGGTCATTTTCGTCCTCCCTAGGCTTATTCTTGTCCAATTAGGGTTTTTAACCAATCTTGTGCATCCAAAAAGTTAATTTGTGTCTTTGGATTAACATTTAGGTCATTTTCGTCCTCTCTAGGGTTATTTATGTGCAATTAGGGTTTTTAACCAATCTTGTGCATCCAATGAGTTCATGTGTGTCATTGGATTAACATTTAGGTCATTTTCATCCTCCCTAGGCTTATAGTTTTGCAATTAGGGTTTTTAACCAATCTTGTGCATCCATTAAGTTCGTTTGTGTCATTGGATTAACATTTTGGTTATTTTTGTCCTCCCTAGGCTTATTTATTTGCAATTAGGGTTTTTAACCAATCTTGTGCATCCAATAAGTTCATTTGTGTCATTGGATTAACATTTAGGTCATTTTCGTCCTCCCTAGGGTTATATATGGGCAATTAGGGTTTTTAACCAATCTTGTGCATCCAATAAGTTCATTTGTGTCATTTGATTAACATTTAGGTCATTTTCGTCCTCCATAGGCTTATTCTTGTGCTATTAGGGTTTTTAACCAATCTTGTGCATCCAATACGTTCATTTGTGTCATTTGATTAACATTTAGGTCATTTTCGTCCTCCATAGGCTTATTCTTGTGCAATTAGGGTTTTTAACCAATCTTGTGCATCCAATAAGTTCGTTTGTGTCATTGGATTAACATTTAGGTCATTTTCGTCCTCCCTAAGCTTATCGTTTAGCAATTAGGGTTTTTAACCAATCTTGTGCATCCAATAAGTTCATTTGAGTCATTGGATTAACATTTAGGTCATTTACGTCCTCTCTAGGGTTATTTATGTGCAATTAGGGTTTTTAACCAATCTTGTGCATCCAATAAGTTCATTTGTGTCATTGGATTAACATTTAGGTCTTTTTCGTCCTACCCAGGGTTATATACGGGCAATTAGGGTTTTTAACCAAACTTGTGCATCCAATAAGTTCATTTGTATCATTGGATTAACATTTAGGTCATTTTCGTCCTCTCTAGGGTTATTTATGTGCAATTAGGGTTTTTAACCAATCTTGTGCATCCAATAAGTTCATTTGTGTCATTGGAATAACATTTAGGTCATTTTCGTCCTCCCTAGGCTTATTCTTGTTCAATTAGGCTTTTTAACCAATTTTGTGCATCCAATAAGTTCATTTGTGTCATTGGATTAACATTTAGGTCATTTTCGTCATCCTTAGGCTTATTCTTGTGCAATTAGGGTTTTTAACCAATCTTTGGCGTCCAATAAATTCATTTGTGTCATTGGATTAACATTTAGGTCATTTTCGTCCTCCCTAGGCTTATTTATGTGCAATTAGGAATTTTAACCAATCTTGTGCATCCAAAAAGTTCTTTTTAGTCATTGGATTAACATTTAGGTCATTTTCGTCCTCCCTAGTGTTATTTATGGGCAATTACGGTTTTTAACCAATCTTGTGCATCCAATAAGTTCATTTGTGTCATTGGATTATTTTTGAGGTCATTTTTGTCCTCCCTAGTCTTATTCTTGTCCAATTAGGGTTTTTACCCAATCTTGTGCATCCAAAAAGTTAATTTGTGTCATTGGATTAACATTAAGTCATTTTCGTCCTCTCTAGGATTATTTATGTGCAATTAGGGTATTTAACCAATCTTGTGCATCCAATAAGTTCATTTGTGTCATTGGATTAGCATTTAGGTCATTTTCGCCTCCCTAAGCTTATCGTTTAGCAATTAGGGTTTTTAACCAATCTTGTGCATCCAATAAGTTCATTTGAGTCATTGTATTAACATTTAGGTCATTTACGTCCTCCCTAGGGTTATTTATGGGAAATTAGGATTTTTAACCTATCTTGTGCATCCAATAAGTTCATTTGTGTCATTTGATTAACATTTAGGTCATTTTCGTCCTCCATAGGCTTATTCTTGTGCAATTAGGGTTTTTAACCAATCTTGTGCATCCAATATGTTCATTTGTGTCATTTGATTAACATTTAGGTCTTTTTCGTCCTCCATAGGCTTATTCTTTTGCAATTAGGGTTTTTAACCAATCTTGTGCATCCAATAAGTTCGTTTGTGTCATTGGATTAACATTTTGGTCATATTCGTCCTCCCTAGGCTTATTTATGTGCAATTAGGGTTTCTAACCAGTCTTGTGCATCCAATAAGTTCATTTGTGTCATTGGATTACCATTTAGGTCATTTTCGTCCTCCCTAGGCTTATCGTTTAGCAATTAGGGTTTTTAACCAATCTTGTGCATCCAATAAGTTCATTTGAGTCATTGGATTAACATTTAGGTCATTTACGTCCTCTGTAGGGTTATTTATGTGCAATTAGGGTTTTTAACCAATCTTGTGCATCCAATAAGTTAATTTGTGTCATTGGATTAACATTTAGGTCATTTTCGTCCTCTCTAGGGTTATTTATGGGCAATTAGGGTTTTTAACCAATCTTGAGCATCCAATAAGTTCATTTGTGTCATTGGATTAGCATTTAGGTCATTTTTGTCCGCCCTAGGCTTATTCTTGTGCAATTAGGGCTTTTAACCAATCTTGTGCATCCAAAACGTTCATTTGTGTCTTTGAATTGACATTTAGGTAATTTTCGTCCTCTCTAGGGTTATTTATGTGCAATTAGGGTTTTTAACCAATCTTGTGCATCCAATAAGTTCATTTGTGTCATTGAATTAACATTTAGGTCATTTTCGTCCTCCCTAGGCTTATTCTTGTCCAATTAGGGTTTTTAACCAATCTTGTGCATCCAATAAGTTCATTTGTGTCATTGGATTAACATTTTGGTCATTTTCGTCCTCCTTAGGCTTATTCTTGTGCAATTAGGGTTTTTAACCAATCTTGTGTGTCCAATAAATTCATTTGTGTCATTGGATTAACATTTAGGTCACTTTCGTCCTCCCTAAGCTTATTTATGTGCAATTAGGGTTTTTAACCAATCTTGTGCATCCAAAAATTTCTTTTTTTGTCATGGGATTAACATTTAGGTCATTTTCGTCCTCCCTAGGGTTATTTATGGGCAATTAAGGTTTTTAACCAATCTTGTGCATCCAATAAGTTCATTTGTTTCATTGGATTATTATTTAGGTCATTTTTGTCCTCCCTAGTCTTATTCTTGTCCAATTAGGGTTTTTACCAAATCTTGTGCATCCAAAAAGTTAATTTGTGTCGTTGGATTAACATTTAGGTCATTTTCGTCCTCTCTAGGGTTATTTATGTGCAATTAGGGTTTTTAACCAATCTTGTGCATCCAATAAGTTCATTTGTGTATTGGATTAGCATTTAGGTCATTTTCGTCCGCCCTAGGCATATTCTTGTGCAATTAGGGCTTTTAACCAATCTTGTGCATCAAAAAAGTTCATTTGTGTCTTTGAATTGACATTTAGGTCATTTTCGTCCTCTCTAGGGTTATTTATGTGCAATTAGGGTTTTTAACCAATCTTGTGCATCCAATAAGTTCATTTGTGTCATTGGATTAACATTTAGGTCATTTTCGTCCTCCCTAGGCTTATTCTTGTCCAATTAGGGTTTTTAACCAATCTTGTGCATCCAATAAGTTCATTTGTGTCATTGGATTAACATTTAGGTCATTTTCGTCCTCCCTAGGCTTATTTATGTGCAATTAGGCTTTTTAAGCAATCTTGTGCATCCAAAAAGTTCTTTTTTGTCATTGGATTAACATTTAGGTCATTTTCGTCCTCCATAGGGTTATTTATGGGCAATTAGGGTTTTTAACCAATCTTGTGCATCCAATAAGTTCATTTGTGTCTTTGGATTATTATTTAGGTCATTTTCGTCCTCCCTAGGCTTATTCTTGTCCAATTAGGGTTTTTAACCAATCTTGTGCATTCAAAAAGTTAATTTGTGTCTTTGGATTAACATTTAGGTCATTTTCGTCCTCTCTAGGGTTATTTATGTGCAATTAGGGTTTTTAACCAATCTTGTGCATCCAATATGTTCATTTGTGTCATTGGATTAGCATTTAGGTCATTTTCATCCGCCCTAGGCTTATTCTTGTGCAATTAGGGCTTTTAACCAATCTTGTGCATCCAAAAAGTTCATTTGTGTGTTTGAATTGACATTTAGGTCATTTGCGTCTTCGTTAGGCTTATTCTTGTGCTATTAGGGTTTTTAACCAATCTTGTGCATCCAATAAATTCCTTTGTATCATTGGATTAACATTTAGGTCATTTTCGTCCTTCCTAAGCTTATTTATGTGCAATTAGGGCTTTTAACCAATCTTGTGCATCCAAAACTTTCATTTGTGTCTTTGAATTGACATTTAGGTCATTTTCGTCCTGCCTAGGGTTATTTATGGGCAATTAGGGTTTTTAACCAATCTTGTGCATCCAATAAGTTCTTTTGTGTCATTCGATTATTATTTAGGTCATTTTCGTCCTCCTTAGGCTTATTGTTGTCCAATTAGGGTTTTTAACCAATCTTGTGCATCCAAAAAGTTAATTTGTGTCTTTGGATTAACATTTAGGTCATTTTCGTCCTCTCTAGGGTTATTTATGTGCAATTAGGGTTTTTAACCAATCTTGTGCATCCAATAAGTTCATATGTGTCATTGGATTAACATTTAGGTAATTTTCGTACTCCCTATGCTTATTCTTGTCCAATTAGGGTTTTTAACCAATCTTGTGCATCTAAAAAGTTAATTTGTGTCTTTGGATTAACATTTAGGTCATTTTCGTCCTCTATAGGGTTATTTATGTGCAATTAGGGTTTTTAACCAATCTTGTGCATCCAATGAGTTCAGGTATGTCATTGGATTAACATTTAGGTCATTTTCATCCTCCCTAGGCTTATCGTTTTGCAATTAGGCTTTTTAACCAATCTTGTGCATCCAATAAGTTCGTTTGTGTCATTGGATTAACATTTTGGTCATTTTCGTCCTCCCTAGGCTTATTTATTTGCAATTAGGGTTTTTAACCAATCTTGTGCATCCAATAAGTTCATTTGTGTCATTCGATTAACATTTAGGTCATTTTCGTCCTCCCTAGGGTTATATATGGGCAACTAGGGTTTTTAACCAATCTTGTGCATCCAATAAGTTCATTTGTATCATTGGATTAACATTTAGGTCATTTTTGTCCTCTTTAGGGTTATTTATGTGCAATTAGAGTTTTTAACCAATCTTGTGCATCCAATAAGTTCATTTGTGTCATTGGATTATTATTTAGGTCATTTTCGTCCTCCCTAGGCTTATTCTTGTCCAATTAGGGTTTTTAACCAATCTTGTGCATTCAAAAAGTTAATTTGTTTCTTTGGATTAACATTTAGGTCATTTTCGTCCTCTCTAGGGTTATTTATGTGCAATTATGGTTTTTAACCAATCTTGTGCATCAATTATGTTCATTTGTGTCATTGGATTAGCATTTAGGTCATTTTCATCCGCCCTAGGCTTATTCTTGTGCAATTAGGGCTTTTAACCAATCTTGTGCATCCAAAAAGTTCATTTGTGTCTTTGAATTGACATTTTGGTCATTTTCGTCCTCCCTAGGCTTATTTATGAGCAATTAGGGTTTTTAACCAATCTTGTGCATCCAATAAGTTCATTTGTGTCATTGGATTAACATTTAGGTCATTTTCGTCCTCCCTAGGCTTATTCTTGTCCAATTAGGGTTTTTAACCAATCTTGTGCATCCAATAAGTTCATTTGTGTCATTGGATTAACATTTAGGTCATTTTCGTCCTCCCTAGGCTTATTCTTGTCCAATTAGGGTTTTTAACCAATCTTGTGCATCCAATAAGTTCATTTGTGTCATTGGATTAATATTTAGGTCATTTTCGTCCTCCCTAGGCTTATTTATGTGCAATTAGGAATTTTAACCAATCTTGTGCATCCAAAAAGTTCTTTTTAGTCATTGGATTAACATTTAGGTCATTTTTGTCCTCCCTAGGGTTATTTATGGGCAATTACCGTTTTTAACCAATCTTGTGCATCCAATAAGTTCATTTGTGTCATTGGATTATTATTTAGGTCATTTTTGTCCTCCCTAGTCTTATTCTTGTCCAATTAGGGTTTTTACCCAATCTTGTGCATCCAAAAAGTTAATTTGTGTCATTGGATTAACATTTAGGTCATTTTCGTCCTCTCTAGGATTATTTATGTGCAATTAGGGTTTTTAACCAATCTTGTGCATCCAATAAGTTCATTTGTGTCATTGGATTAGCATTTAGGTCATTTTCGTCCTCCCTAGGCTTATTCTTGTCCAATTAGGGTTTTTAACCAATCTTGTGCAACCAAAAAGTTCATTTGTGTTATTGGATTAACATTTAGGTCATTTTCGTCCTCCTTAGGCTTATTCTTGTGCAATTAGGGTTTTTAACCAATCTTGTGCATCCAATATGTTCATTTGTGTCATTGGATTAACATTTAGGTCATTTTCGTCCTCCCTAGGGTTATTTATGGGCAATTAGGGTTTTTAACCTATCTTGTGCATCCAATAAGTTCATTTGTGTCATTTGATTAACATTTAGGTCATTTTCGTCCTCCATAGGCTTATTCTTGTGCAATTAGGGTTTTTAACCAATCTTGTGCATCCAATATGTTCATTTGTACCATTTGATTAACATTTAGGTCTTTTTCGTCCTCCATAGGCTTATTCTTGTGCAATTATGGTTTTTAACCAATCTTGTGCATCCAATAAGTTCGTTTGTGTCATTGGATTAACATTTAGGTCATTTTCGTCCTCCCTAGGCTTATTCTTGTCCAATTAGGGTTTTTAACCAATCTTGTGCATCCAATAAGTTCATTTGTGTCATTGGATTAACATTTAGGTCATTTTCGTCCTCCCTAGGCTTATTCTTGTCCAATTAGGGTTTTTAACCAATCTTGTGCATCCAATAAGTTCATTTGTGTCTTTCGATTAACATTTAGGTCATTTTCGTCCTCCAAAGGCTTATTCTTGTGCAATTAGGGTTTTAAACCAATCTTGTGCATCCAATAAGTTCATTTGTGTCATTGGATGAATATTTAGGTCATTTTCGTCCTCCCTAGGCTTATTCTTGTGCAATTAGGGTTTTTAAACAATCTTGTGCATCCAAAAAGTACATTTGTTTCATTGGATAAACATTTAGCTCATTTTCGTCCTCCCTAGACTTATTTATGTGCAATTAGGGTTTTTAACCAATGTTGTGCATCCAATAAGTTCATTTGTGTCATTGGATTAACATTTAGGTTATTTTCGTCCTCCCTAGGCTTATTCTTGTCCAATTAGGGTTTTTAACCATTTTTCTGCATCCATTAAGTTCATTTGTGTCATTGGATTAACATTTAGGTCATTTTCGTCCTCCATAGGCTTATTCTTGTCCAATTAGGGTTTTTAACCATTCTTGTGCATCCAATAAGTTCATTTGTGTCATTGGATTAACATTTAGGTCATTTTCGTCCTCCCTAGGCTTATTCTTGTCCAATTAGGGTTTTTAACCAATCTTGTGCATCCAATAAGTTCATTTGTGTCATTGGATTAACATTTAGGTCATTTTCGTTCTCCCTAGGCTTACTCTTGTCCAATTAGGGTTTTTAACCAATCTTGTGCATCCAATAAGTTCGTTTGTGTCATTGGATTAACATTTAGGTCATTTTCGTCCTCCATAGGCTTATTCTTGTCCAATTAGGGTTTTTAACCATTCTTGTGCATCCAATAAGTTCATTTGTGTCATTGGATTAACATTTAGGTCATTTTCGTCCTCCCTAGGCTTATTCTTGTCCAATTAGGGTTTTTAACCAATCTTGTGCATCCAATAAGTTCATTTGTGTCATTGGATTAACATTTAGGTCATTTTCGTCCTACCTAGGCTTATTCTTGTCCAATTAGGGTTTTAAACCAATCTTGTGCATCCAATAAGTTCATTTGTGTCTTTGGATTAACATTTAGGTCATCTTCGTCCTCCAAAGGCTTATTGTTGTCCAATAAGGGTTTTTATCCTATCTGGTGCATCCAATAGGTGTGTTTATGTCATTGGATGAACATTTAGTTCATTTTCGTCCTCCCGATGCTTATTCTTGTGCAATTAGGGTTTTAAACCAATCTTGTGCATCCAATAAGTTCATTTGTGTCATTGGATGAATATTTAGGTCATTTTCGTCCTTCCTAGGCTTATTCTTGTGCAATTAGGGTTTTTAAACAATCTTGTGCATCCAAAAAGTACATTTGATTCATTGGATAAACATTTAGCACATTTTCGTCCTCCCTAGGCTTATTTATGTGCAATTAGGGTTTTTAACCAATCTTGTGCATCCAATAAGTTCATTTGTGTCATTGGATTAACATTTAGGTTATTTTCGTCCTCCTTAGGCTTATTCTTGTCCAATTAGGGTTTTTAACTATTTTTCTGCATCCAATAAGATCATTTGTGTCATTGGATTAACATTTAGGTCATTTTCGTCCTCCAAAGACTTCTTGTTGTCCAATTAGGGTTTTTAACCAATTTGGTGCATCCAATAGGTGTGTTTATGTCATTGGATGAACATTTAGGTCATTTTCGTCCTCCCAAGGCTTATTCTTGTGCAATTAGGGTTTTTAACCAATCTTGTGCATCAAATAAGTTCTTTTGTGTCATTGGATTAACATTTAGGTCATTTTCGTCCTCCCTAGGTTTATTCTTGTCCAATTAGAGTTTTTAACAATTCTTCTGCATCCAATAAGTTCATTTGTGTCATTGGATTAACATTTAGGTCATTTTCGTCCTCCCTAGGCTTATTCTTGTCCAATTAGGGTTTTTAACCAATCTTGTGCATCCAATAAGTTCATTTGTGTCATTGGATTAACATTTAGGTCATTTTCGTCCTCCCTAGGCTTATTCTTGTCCAATTAGGGTTTTTAACCAATCTTGTGCATCCAATAAGTTCATTTGTGTCATTGGATTAACATTTAGGACATTTTCGTCCTCCCTAGGCATATTCTTGTCCAATTAGGGTTTTTAACCAATCTTGTGTATCCAATAGGTGTGTTTGTGTCATTGGATGATCAATTAGGTCATTTTCGTCCTCCCTAGGCTTATTCTTGTCCAATTATGGTTTTTAACCAATCTTGTGCATCCAATAGGTATGTTTGTGTCATTGGATGATCAATTAGGTCATTTTCGTCCTCCCTAGGCTTATTCTTGTCCAATTAGGGTTTTTAACCAATCTTGTGCATCCAATAAGTTCATTTGTGTCATTGGAATAACATTTAGGTCATTTTCGTCCTCCCTAGGCATATTCTTGTCCAATTAGGGTTTTTAACCAATCTTGTGCATCCAATAGGTGTGTTTGTGTCATTGGATGATCAATTAGGTTATTTTCGTCCTCCCTAGGCTTATTCTTGTCCAATTAGGGTTTTTAACCAATCTTGTGCATCCAATAGGTGTGTTTGTGTCATTGGATGATCAATAAGGTCATTTTTGCCTCCCTAGGCTTATTCTTGTCCAATTAGGGTTTTTAACCAATCTTGTGCATCCAATAAGTTCATTTGTGTCATTGGATTAACATTTAGGTCATTTTCGTCCTCCCTAGGCTTATTCTTGTCCAATTAGGGTTTTTAACCAATCTTGTGCATCCAATAAGTTCATTTGTGTCATTGGATTATTATTTAGGTCATTTTCGTCCTCCCTAGGCTTATTCTTGTCCAATTAGGGTTTTTAACCAATCTTGTGCATCCAAAAAGTTAATTTGTGTCTTTGGATTAACATTTAGGTCATTTTCCTCCTCTCTAGGGTTATTTATGTGCAATTAGGGTTTTTAACCAATCTTGTGCATCCAATGAGTTCATGTGTGTCATTGGATTAACATTTAGGTCATTTTCATCCTCCCTAGGCTTATCGTTTTGCAATTAGGGTTTTTAACCAATCTTGTGCATCCAATAAGTTCGTTTGTGTCATTGGATTAACATTTTGGTCATTTTCGTCCTCCCTAGGCTTATTTATTTGCAATTAGGGTTTTTAACCAATCTTGTGCATCCAATAAGTTCATTTGTGTCATTCGATTAACATTTAGGTCATTTTCGTCCTCCCTAGGGTTATATATGGGCAACTAGGGTTTTTAACCAATCTTGTGCATCCAATAAGTTCATTTGTATCATTGGATTAACATTTAGGTCATTTTTGTCCTCTTTAGGGTTATTTATGTGCAATTAGAGTTTTTAACCAATCTTGTGCATCCAATAAGTTCATTTGTGTCATTGGATTATTATTTAGGTCATTTTCGTCCTCCCTAGGCTTATTCTTGTCCAATTAGGGCTTTTAACCAATCTTGTGCATCCAAAAAGTTCATTTGTGTCTTTGAATTGACATTTTGGTCATTTTCGTCCTCCCTAGGCTTATTTATGAGCAATTAGGGTTTTTAACCAATCTTGTGCATCCAATAAGTTCATTTGTGTCATTGGATTAACATTTAGGTCATTTTCGTCCTCCCTAGGCTTATTCTTGTCCAATTAGGGTTTTTAACCAATCTTGTGCATCCAATAAGTTCATTTGTGTCATTGGATTAACATTTAGGTCATTTTCGTCCTCCCTAGGCTTATTTATGTGCAATTAGGAATTTTAACCAATCTTGTGCATCCAAAAAGTTCTTTTTAGTCATTGGATTAACATTTAGGTCATTTTTGTCCTCCCTAGGGTTATTTATGGGCAATTACCGTTTTTAACCAATCTTGTGCATCCAACAAGTTCATTTGTGTCATTGGATTATTATTTAGGTCATTTTTGTCCTCCCTAGTCTTATTCTTGTCCAATTAGGGTTTTTACCCAATCTTGTGCATCCAAAAAGTTAATTTGTGTCATTGGATTAACATTTAGGTCATTTTCGTCCTCTCTAGGATTATTTATGCGCAATTAGGGTTTTTAACCAATCTTGTGCATCCAATAAGTTCATTTGTGTCATTGGATTAGCATTTAGGTCATTTTCGTCCTCCCTAGGCTTATTCTTGTCCAATTAGGGTTTTTAACCAATCTTGTGCATCCAAAAAGTTCATATGTGTCTTTTAATTGACATTTAGGTCATTTTCGTCCTCCCTAGGCTTATTTATTTGCAATTAGGGTTTTTAACCAATCTTGTGCATCCAATAAGTTCATTTGTGTCATTGGATTAACATTTAGGTCATTTTCGTCCTCCCTAGGGTTATATATGGGCAATTAGGGTTTTTAACCAATCTTGTGCATCCAATAAGTTCATTTGTGTCATTTGATTAACATTTAGGTCATTTTCGTCCTCCATAGGCTTATTCTTGTGCTATTAGGGTTTTTAACCAATCTTGTGCATCCAATATGTTCATTTGTGTCATTTGATTAACATTTAGGTCATTTTCGTCCTCCATAGGCTTATTCTTGTGCAATTAGGGTTTTTAACCAATCTTTTGCATCCAATAAGTTCGTTTGTGTCATTGGATTAACATTTTGGTCATTTTCGTCCTCCCTAGGCTTATTTATGTGCAATTAGGGTTTTTAACCAATCTTGTGCATCCAATAAGTTCATTTCTGTCATTGGATTAACATTTAGGTCATTTTCGTCCTCCCTAAGCTTATCGTTTAGCAATTAGGGTTTTTAACCAATCTTGTGCATCCAATAAGTTCATTTGAGTCATTGGATTAACATTTAGGTCATTTACGTCCTCTCTAGGGTTATTTATGTGCAATTAGGGTTTTTAACCAATCTTGTGCATCCAATAAGTTCATTTGTGTCATTGGATTAACTTTTAGGTCATTTTCGTCCGCCCTAGGGTTATATATGGGCAATTATGGTTTTTAACCAATCTTGTGCATCCAATAAGTTCATTTGTGTCATTGGATTATTATTTAGGTCATTTTCGTCCTCCCTAGGCTTATTCTTGTCCAATTAGGGTTTTTAACCAATCTTGTGCATCCAAAAAGTTAATTTGTGTCTTTGGATTAACATTTAGGTCATTTTCGTCCTCTCTAGGGTTATTTATGTGCAATTAGGGTTTTTAACCAATCTTGTGCATCCAATGAGTTCATGTGTGTCATTGGATTAACATTTAGGTCATTTTCATCCTCCCTAGGCTTATCGTTTTGCAATTAGGGTTTTTAACCAATCTTGTGCATCCAATAAGTTCGTTTGTGTCATTGGATTAACATTTTGGTCATTTTCGTCCTCCCTAGGCTTATTTATTTGCAATTAGGGTTTTTAACCAATCTTGTGCATCCAATAAGTTCATTTGCGTCATTGGATTAACATTTAGGTCATTTTCGTCCTCCCTAGGGTTATATATGGGCAATTAGGGTTTTTAACCAATCTTGTGCATCCAATAAGTTCATTTGTATCATTGGATTAACATTTAGGTCATTTTTGTCCTCTTTAGGGTTATTTATGTGCAATTAGGGTTTTTAACCAATCTTGTGCATCCAATAAGTTCATTTGTGTCATTGGATTATCATTTAGGTCATTTTCGTCCGCCCTAGGCTTATTCTTGTGCAATTAGGGCTTTTAACCAATCTTGTGCATTTAAAACGTTCATTTGTGTCTTTGTATTGACATTTAGGTAATTTTCGTCCTCTCTAGGGTTATTTATGTGCAATTAGGGTTTTTAACCAATCTTGTGCATCCAATAAGTTCATTTGTGTCATTGAATTAACATTTAGGTCATTTTCGTCCTCCCTAGGCTTATTCTTGTCCAATTAGGGTTTTTAACCAATCTTGTGCATCCAATAAGTTCATTTGTGTCATTGGATTAACATTTAGGTCATTTTCGTCCTCCTTAGGCTTATTCTTGTGCAATTAGGGTTTTTAACCAATCTTGTGTGTCCAATAAATTCATTTGTGTCATTGGATTAACATTTAGGTCACTTTCGTCCTCCCTAAGCTTATTTATGTGCAATTAGGGTTTTTAACCAATCTTGTGCATCCAAAAATTTCTTTTTTTGTCATGGGATTAACATTTAGGTCATTTTCGTCCTCCCTAGGGTTATTTATGGGCAATTAAGGTTTTTAACCAATCTTGTGCATCCAATAAGTTCATTTGTTTCATTGGATTATTATTTAGGTCATTTTTGTCCTCCCTAGTCTTATTCTTGTCCAATTAGGGTTTTTACCAAATCTTGTGCATCCAAAAAGTTAATTTGTGTCGTTGGATTAACATTTAGGTCATTTTCGTCCTCTCTAGGGTTATTTATGTGCAATTAGGGTTTTTAACCAATCTTGTGCATCCAATAAGTTCATTTGTGTCATTGGATTAACATTTAGGTCATTTTCGTCCTCCCTAGGCTTATTCTTGTCCAATTAGGGTTTTTAACCAATTTTGTGCATCCAATAAGTTCATTTGTGTCATTGGATTAACATTTAGGTCATTTTCGTCCTCCCTAGGCTTATTTATGTGCAATTAGGCTTTTTAAGCAATCTTGTGCATCCAAAAAGTTCTTTTTTGTCATTGGATTAACATTTCGGTCATTTTCGTCCTCCATAGGGTTATTTATGGGCAATTAGGGTTTTTAACAAATCTTGTGCATCCAATAAGTTCATTTGTGTCATTGGATTATTATTTAGGTCATTTTCGTCCTCCCTAGGCTTATTCTTGTCCAATTAGGGTTTTTAACCAATCTTGTGCATTCAAAAAGTTAATTTGTGTCTTTGGATTAACATTTAGGTCATTTTCGTCCTCTCTAGGGTTATTTATGTGCAATTAGGGTTTTTAACCAATCTTGTGCATCCAATATGTTCATTTGTGTCATTGGATTAGAATTTAGGTCATTTTCATCCGCCCTAGGCTTATTCTTGTGCAATTAGGGCTTTTAACCAATCTTGTGCATCCAAAAAGTTCATTTGTGTGTTTGAATTGACATTTTGGTCATTTTCGTCCTCCCTAGGTTTATTTATGTGCAATTAGGGTTTTTAACCATTCTTGTGCATCCAATAAGTTCATTTGTGTCATTGGATTAACATTTAGGTCATTTTCGTCCTCCTTAGGCTTATTCTTGTGCTATTAGGGTTTTTAACCAATCTTGTGCATCCAATAAATTCCTTTGTATCATTGGATTAACATTTAGGTCATTTTCGTCCTTCCTAAGCTTATTTATGTGCAATTAGGGCTTTTAACCAATCTTGTGCATCCAAAACTTTCATTTGTGTCTTTGAATTGACATTTAGGTCATTTTCGTCCTCCCTAGGGTTATTTATGGGCAATTAGGGTTTTTAACCAATCTTGTGCATCCAATAAGTTCTTTTGTGTCATTCGATTATTATTTAGGTCATTTTCGTCCTCCTTAGGCTTATTGTTGTCCAATTAGGGTTTTTAACCAATCTTGTGCATCCAAAAAGTTAATTTGTGTCTTTGGATTAACATTTAGGTCATTTTCGTCCTCTCTAGGGTTATTTATGTGCAATTAGGGTTTTTAACCAATCTTGTGCATCCAATAAGTTCATATGTGTCATTGGATTAACATTTAGGTCATTTTCGTACTCCCTATGCTTATTCTTGTCCAATTAGGGTTTTTAACCAATCTTGTGCATCTAAAAAGTTAATTTGTGTCTTTGGATTAACATTTAGGTCATTTTCGTCCTCTATAGGGTTATTTATGTGCAATTAGGGTTTTTAACCAATCTTGTGCATCCAATGAGTTCAGGTGTGTCATTGGATTAACATTTAGGTCATTTTCATCCTCCCTAGGCTTATCGTTTTGCAATTAGGCTTTTTAACCAATCTTGTGCATCCAATAAGTTCGTTTGTGTCATTGGATTAACATTTTGGTCATTTTCGTCCTCCCTAGGCTTATTTATTTGCAATTAGGGTTTTTAACCAATCTTGTGCATCCAATAAGTTCATTTGTGTCATTCGATTAACATTTAGGTCATTTTCGTCCTCCCTAGGGTTATATATGGGCAACTAGGGTTTTTAACCAATCTTGTGCATCCAATAAGTTCATTTGTATCATTGGATTAACATTTAGGTCATTTTTGTCCTCTTTAGGGTTATTTATGTGCAATTAGGGTTTTTAACCAATCTTGTGCATCCAATAAGTTCATTTGTGTCATTGGATTATTATTTAGGTCATTTTCGTCCTCCCTAGGCTTATTCTTGTCCAATTAGGGTTTTTAACCAATCTTGTGCATCCAAAAAGTTAATTTGTGTCTTTGGATTAACATTTAGGTCATTTTCCTCCTCTCTAGGGTTATTTATGTGCAATTAGGGTTTTTAACCAATCTTGTGCATCCAATGAGTTCATGTGTGTCATTGGATTAACATTTAGGTCATTTTCATCCTCCCTAGGCTTATCGTTTTGCAATTAGGGTTTTTAACCAATCTTGTGCATCCAATAAGTTCGTTTGTGTCATTGGATTAACATTTTGGTCATTTTCGTCCTCCCTAGGCTTATTTATTTGCAATTAGGGTTTTTAACCAATCTTGTGCATCCAATAAGTTCATTTGTGTCATTCGATTAACATTTAGGTCATTTTCGTCCTCCCTAGGGTTATATATGGGCAACTAGGGTTTTTAACCAATCTTGTGCATCCAATAAGTTCATTTGTATCATTGGATTAACATTTAGGTCATTTTTGTCCTCTTTAGGGTTATTTATGTGCAATTAGAGTTTTTAACCAATCTTGTGCATCCAATAAGTTCATTTGTGTCATTGGATTATTATTTAGGTCATTTTCGTCCTCCCTAGGCTTATTCTTGTCCAATTAGGGCTTTTAACCAATCTTGTGCATCCAAAAAGTTCATTTGTGTCTTTGAATTGACATTTTGGTCATTTTCGTCCTCCCTAGGCTTATTTATGAGCAATTAGGGTTTTTAACCAATCTTGTGCATCCAATAAGTTCATTTGTGTCATTGGATTAACATTTAGGTCATTTTCGTCCTCCCTAGGCTTATTCTTGTCCAATTAGGGTTTTTAACCAATCTTGTGCATCCAATAAGTTCATTTGTGTCATTGGATTAACATTTAGGTCATTTTCGTCCTCCCTAGGCTTATTTATGTGCAATTAGGAATTTTTACCAATCTTATGCATCCAAAAAGTTCTTTTTAGTCATTGGATTAACATTTAGGTCATTTTTGTCCTCCCTAGGCTTATTTATGGGCAGTTACCGTTTTTAACCAATCTTGTGCATCCAATAAGTTCATTTGTGTCATTGGATTATTATTTAGGTCATTTTTGTCCTCCCTAGTCTTATTCTTGTCCAATTAGGGTTTTTACCCAATCTTGTGCATCCAAAAAGTTAATTTGTGTCATTGGATTAACATTTAGGTCATTTTCGTCCTCTCTAGGATTATTTATGTGCAATTAGGGTTTTTAACCAATCTTGTGCATCCAATAAGTTCATTTGTGTCATTGGATTAGCATTTAGGTCATTTTCGTCCTCCCTAGGCTTATTCTTGTCCAATTAGGGTTTTTAACCAATCTTGTGCAACCAAAAAGTTCATTTGTGTCATTGGATTAACATTTAGGTCATTTTCATCCTCCTTAGGCTTATTCTTGTCCAATTAGGGTTTTTAACCAATCTTGTGCATCCAATATGTTCATTTGTGTCATTGGATTAACATTTACGTCATTTTCGTCCTCCCTAGGGTTATTTATGGGCAATTAGGGTTTTTAACCTATCTTGTGCATCCAATAAGTTCATTTGTGTCATTTGATTAACATTTAGGTCATTTTCGTCCTCCATAGGCTTATTCTTGTGCAATTAAGGTTTTTAACCAATCTTGTGCTTCCAATATGTTCATTTGTGTCATTTGATTAACATTTAGGTCTTTTTCGTCCTCCATAGGCTTATTCTTGTGCAATTAGGGTTTTTAACCAATCTTGTGCATCCAATAAGTTCGTTTGTGTCATTGGATTAACATTTTGGTCATATTCGTCCTCCCTAGGCTTATTTATGTGCAATTAGGGTTTCTAACCAGTCTTGTGCATCCAATAAGTTCATTTGTGTCATTGGATTAACATTTAGGTCATTTTCGTCCTCCCTAGGCTTATCGTTTAGCAATTAGGGTTTTTAACCAATCTTGTGCATCCAATAAGTTCATTTGAGTCATTGGATTAACATTTAGGTCATTTACGTCCTCTCTAGGGTTATTTATGTGCAATTAGGGTTTTTAACCAATCTTGTGCATCCAATAAGTTAATTTGTGTCATTGGATTAACATTTAGGTCATTTTCGTCCTCTCTAGGGTTATTTATGGGCAATTAGGGTTTTTAACCAATCTTGTGCATCCAATAAGTTCATTTGTGTCATTGGATTATTATTTAGGTCATTTTCCGTCCTCCCTAGGCTTATTCTTGTCCAATTAGGGTTTTTAACCAATCTTGTGCATCCAAAAAGTTAATTTGTGTCTTTGGATTAACATTTAGGTCATTTTCGTCCTCTCTAGGGTTATTTATGTGCAATTAGGGTTTTTAACCAATCTTGTGCATCCAATGAGTTCATGTGTGTCATTGGATTAACATTTAGGTCATTTTCATCCTCCCTAGGCTTATAGTTTTGCAATTAGGGTTTTTAACCAATCTTGTGCGTCCAATAAGTTCGTTTGTGTCATTGGATTAACATTTTGGTCATTTTCGTCCTCCCTAGGCTTATCGTTTAGCAATTAGGGTTTTTAACCAATCTTGTGCATCCAATAAGTTCATTTGAGTCATTGGATTAACATTTAGGTCATTTTCGTCCTCTCTAGGGTTATTTATGTGCAATTAGGGTTTTTAACCAATCTTGTGCATCCAATAAGTTCATTTGTGTCATTGGATTAACATTTAGGTCATTTTCGTGCTCCCTAGGCTTATTCTTGTCCAATTAGGGTTTTTAACCAATCTTGTGCATCCAATAAGTTCATTTGTGTCATTGGATTAACATTTAGGTCATTTTCGTCCTCCCTAGGGTTATTTATGGGCAATTAGGGTTTTTAACCAATCTTGTGCATCCAATAAGTTCATTTGTGTCATTGGATTATTATTTAGGTCATTTTTGTCCTCCCTAGTCTTATTCTTGTCCAATTAGGGTTTTTACCCAATCTTGTGCATCCAAAAAGTTAATTTGTGTCATTGGATTAACATTTAGGTCATTTTCGTCTTCTCTAGGATTATTTATGTGCAATTAGGGTTTTTAACCAATCTTGTGCATCCAATAAGTTCATTTGTGTCATTGGATTAGCATTTAGGTCATTTTCGTCCTCCCTAGGCTTATTCTTGTCCAATTAGGGTTTTTAACCAATCTTGTGCAACCAAAAAGTTCATTTGTGTCATTGGATTAACATTTAGGTCATTTTCGTCCTCCTTAGGCTTATTCTTGTCCAATTAGGGTTTTTAACCAATCTTGTGCATCCAATATGTTCATTTGTGTCATTGGATTAACATTTAGGTCATTTTCGTCCTCCCTACGGTTATTTATGGGCAATTAGGATTTTTAACCTATCTTGTGCATCCAATAAGTTCATTTGTGTCATTTGATTAACATTTAGGTCATTTTCGTCCTCCATAGGCTTATTCTTGTGCAATTAGGGTTTTTAACCAATCTTGTGCATCCAATATGTTCATTTGTGTCATTTGATTAACATTTAGGTCTTTTTCGTCCTCCATAGGCTTATTCTTGTGCAATTAGGGTTTTTAACCAATCTTGTGCATCCAATAAGTTCGTTTGTGTCATTGGATTAACATTTAGGTCATTTTCGTCCTCCCTAGGCTTATTTATGTGCAATTAGGGTTTCTAACCAGTCTTGTGCATCCAATAAGTTCATTTGTGTCATTGGATTAACATTTAGGTCATTTTCGTCCTCCCTAGGCTTATCGTTTAGCAATTAGGGTTTTTAACCAATCTTGTGCATCCAATAAGTTCATTTGAGTCATTGGATTAACATTTAGGTCATTTACGTCCTCTCTAGGGTTATTTATGTGCAATTAGGGTTTTTAACCAATCTTGTGCATCCAATAAGTTAATTTGTGTCATTGGATTAACATTTAGGTCCTTTTCGTCCTCTCTAGGGTTCTTTATGGGCAATTAGGGTTTTTAACCAATCTTGTGCATCCAATAAGTTCATTTGTGTCATTGGATTATTATTTAGGTCATTTTTGTCCTCCCTAGTCTTATTCTTGTCCAATTAGGGTTTTTACCCAATCTTGTGCATCCAAAAAGTTAATTTGTGTCATTGGATTAACATTTAGGTCATTTTCGTCCTCTCTAGGATTATTTATGTGCAATTAGGGTTTTTAACCAATCTTGTGCATCCAATAAGTTCATTTGTGTCATTGGATTAGCATTTAGGTCATTTTCGTCCTCCCTAGGCTTATTCTTGTCCTATTAGGGTTTTTAACCAATCTTGTGCAACCAAAAAGTTCATTTGTGTCATTGGATTAACATTTAGGTCATTTTCGTCCTCCTTAGGCTTATTCTTGTGCAATTAGGGTTTTTAACCAATTTTGTGCATCCAATATGTTCATTTGTGTCATTGGATTAACATTTAGGTCATTTTCGTCCTCCCTAGGGTTATTTATGGGCAATTAGGGTTTTTAACCTATCTTGTGCATCCAATAAGTTCATTTGTGTCATTTGATTAACATTTAGGTCATTTTCGTCCTCCATAGGCTTATTCTTGTGCAATTAGGGTTTTTAACCAATCTTGTGCATCCAATAAGTTCATTTGTGTCATTGGATTAACATTTAGGTCATTTTCATCCTCCCTAGGCTTATCGTTTTGCAATTAGGCTTTTTAACCAATCTTGTGCATCCAATAAGTTCGTTTGTGTCATTGGATTAACATTTTGGTCATTTTCGTCCTCCCTAGGCTTATTTATTTGCAATTAGGGTTTTTAACCAATCTTGTGCATCCAATAAGTTCATTTGTGTCATTCGATTAACATTTAGGTCATTTTCGTCCTCCCTAGGGTTATATATGGGCAACTAGGGTTTTTAACCAATCTTGTGCATCCAATAAGTTCATTTGTATCATTGGATTAACATTTAGGTCATTTTTGTCCTCTTTAGGGTTATTTATGTGCAATTAGAGTTTTTAACCAATCTTGTGCATCCAATAAGTTCATTTGTGTCATTGGATTATTATTTAGGTCATTTTCGTCCTCCCTAGGCTTATTCTTGTCCAATTAGGGCTTTTAACCAATCTTGTGCATCCAAAAAGTTCATTTGTGTCTTTGAATTGACATTTTGGTCATTTTCGTCCTCCCTAGGCTTATTTATGAGCAATTAGGGTTTTTAACCAATCTTGTGCATCCAATAAGTTCATTTGTGTCATTGGATTAACATTTAGGTCATTTTCGTCCTCCCTAGGCTTATTCTTGTCCAATTAGGGTTTTTAACCAATCTTGTGCATCCAATAAGTTCATTTGTGTCATTGGATTAACATTTAGGTCATTTTCGTCCTCCCTAGGCTTATTCTTGTCCAATTAGGGTTTTTAACCAATCTTGTGCATCCAATAAGTTCATTTGTGTCATTGGATTAACATTTAGGTCATTTTCGTCCTCCCTAGGCTTATTTATGTGCAATTAGGAATTTTTACCAATCTTATGCATCCAAAAAGTTCTTTTTAGTCATTGGATTAACATTTAGGTCATTTTTGTCCTCCCTAGGGTTATTTATGGGCAGTTACCGTTTTTAACCAATCTTGTGCATCCAATAAGTTCATTTGTGTCATTGGATTATTATTTAGGTCATTTTTGTCCTCCCTAGTCTTATTCTTGTCCAATTAGGGTTTTTACCCAATCTTGTGCATCCAAAAAGTTAATTTGTGTCATTGGATTAACATTTAGGTCATTTTCGTCCTCTCTAGGATTATTTATGTGCAATTAGGGTTTTTAACCAATCTTGTGCATCCAATAAGTTCATTTGTGTCATTGGATTAGCATTTAGGTCATTTTCGTCCTCCCTAGGCTTATTCTTGTCCAATTAGGGTTTTTAACCAATCTTGTGCAACCAAAAAGTTCATTTGTGTCATTGGATTAACATTTAGGTCATTTTCATCCTCCTTAGGCTTATTCTTGTCCAATTAGGGTTTTTAACCAATCTTGTGCATCCAATATGTTCATTTGTGTCATTGGATTAACATTTACGTCATTTTCGTCCTCCCTAGGGTTATTTATGGGCAATTAGGGTTTTTAACCTATCTTGTGCATCCAATAAGTTCATTTGTGTCATTTGATTAACATTTAGGTCATTTTCGTCCTCCATAGGCTTATTCTTGTGCAATTAAGGTTTTTAACCAATCTTGTGCTTCCAATATGTTCATTTGTGTCATTTGATTAACATTTAGGTCTTTTTCGTCCTCCATAGGCTTATTCTTGTGCAATTAGGGTTTTTAACCAATCTTGTGCATCCAATAAGTTCGTTTGTGTCATTGGATTAACATTTTGGTCATATTCGTCCTCCCTAGGCTTATTTATGTGCAATTAGGGTTTCTAACCAGTCTTGTGCATCCAATAAGTTCATTTGTGTCATTGGATTAACATTTAGGTCATTTTCGTCCTCCCTAGGCTTATCGTTTAGCAATTAGGGTTTTTAACCAATCTTGTGCATCCAATAAGTTCATTTGAGTCATTGGATTAACATTTAGGTCATTTACGTCCTCTCTAGGGTTATTTATGTGCAATTAGGGTTTTTAACCAATCTTGTGCATCCAATAAGTTAATTTGTGTCATTGGATTAACATTTAGGTCATTTTCGTCCTCTCTAGGGTTATTTATGGGCAATTAGGGTTTTTAACCAATCTTGTGCATCCAATAAGTTCATTTGTGTCATTGGATTATTATTTAGGTCATTTTCCGTCCTCCCTAGGCTTATTCTTGTCCAATTAGGGTTTTTAACCAATCTTGTGCATCCAAAAAGTTAATTTGTGTCTTTGGATTAACATTTAGGTCATTTTCGTCCTCTCTAGGGTTATTTATGTGCAATTAGGGTTTTTAACCAATCTTGTGCATCCAATGAGTTCATGTGTGTCATTGGATTAACATTTAGGTCATTTTCATCCTCCCTAGGCTTATAGTTTTGCAATTAGGGTTTTTAACCAATCTTGTGCATCCAATAAGTTCGTTTGTGTCATTGGATTAACATTTTGGTCATTTTCGTCCTCCCTAGGCTTATTTATTTGCAATTAGGGTTTTTAACCTATCTTGTGCATCCAATAAGTTCATTTGTGTCATTGGATTAACATTTAGGTCATTTTCGTCCTCCCTAGGGTTATATATGGGCAATTAGGGTTTTTAACTAATCTTGTGCATCCAATAAGTTCATTTGTGTCATTTGATTAACATTTAGGTCATTTTCGTCCTCCATAGGCTTATTCTTGTGCTATTAGGGTTTTTAACCAATCTTGTGCATCCAATATGTTCATTTGTGTCATTTGATTAACATTTAGGTCATTTTCGTCCTCCATAGGCTTATTCTTGTGCAATTAGGGTTTTTAACCAATCTTGTGCATCCAATAAGTTCGTTTGTGTCATTGGATTAACATTTAGGTCATTTTCGTCCTCCCTAAGCTTATCGTTTAGCAATTAGGGTTTTTAACCAATCTAATGCATCCAATAAGTTCATTTGAGTCATTGGATTAACATTTAGGTCATTTACGTCCTCTCAAGGTTATTTATGTGCAATTAGGGTTTTTAACCAATCTTGTGCATCCAATAAGTTCATTTGTGTCATTGGATTAACATTTAGGTCTTTTTCGTCCTCCCTAGGGTTATATACGGGCAATTAGGGATTTTAACCAAACTTGTGCATCCAATAAGTTCATTTGTATCATTGGATTAACATTTAGGTCATTTTCGTCCTCTCTAGTGTTATTTATGTGCAATTAGGGTTTTTAACCAATCTTGTGCATCCAATAAGTTCATTTGTGTCATTGGAATAACATTTAGGTCATTTTCGTCCTCCCTAGGCTTATTCTTGTTCAATTAGGCTTTTTAACCAATTTTGTGCATCCAATAAGTTCATTTGTGTCATTGGATTAACATTTAGGTCATTTTCGTCTTCCTTAGGCTTATTCTTGTGCAATTAGGGTTTTTAACCAATCTTTTGCGTCCAATAAATTCATTTGTGTCATTGGATTAACATTTAGGTCATTTTCGTCCTCCCTAGGCTTATTTATGTGCAATTAGGAATTTTAACCAATCTTGTGCATCCAAAAAGTTCTTTTTAGTCATTGGATTAACATTTAGGTCATTTTCGTCCTCCCTAGGGTTATTTATGGGCAATTACGGTTTTTAACCAATCTTGTGCATCCAATAAGTTCATTTGTGTCATTGGATTATTTTTTAGGTCATTTTTGTCCTCCCTAGTCTTATTCTTGTCCAATTAGGGTTTTTACCCAATCTTGTGCATCCAAAAAGTTAATTTGTGTCATTGGATTAACATTTAGGTCATTTTCGTCCTCTCTAGGATTATTTATGTGCAATTAGGGTATTTAACCAATCTTGTGCATCCAATAAGTTCATTTGTGTCATTGGATTAGCATTTAGGTCATTTTCGTCCTCCCTAGGCTTATTCTTGTCCAATTAGGGTTTTTAACCAATCTTGTGCAACCAAAAAGTTCATTTGTGTCATTGGATTAACATTTAGGTCATTTTCGTCCTCCTTAGGCTTATTCTTGTCCAATTAGGGTTTTTAACCAATCTTGTGCATCCAATATGTTCATTTGTGTCATTGGATGAACATTTAGGTCATTTTCGTCCTCCCTAGGCTTATTCTTGTCCAATTAGGGTTTTTAACCAATCTTGTTCATCCAATAAGTTCATTTGTGTCATTGGATTAACATTTAGGTCATTTTCGTCCTCCTTAGGCTTATTCTTGTGCAATTAGGGTTTTTAACCAATCTTGTGCGTCCAATAAATTCATTTGTGTCATTGGATTAACATTTAGGTCACTTTCGTCCTCCCTAAGCTTATTTATGTGCAATTAGGGTTTTTAACCAATCTTGTGCATCCAAAAATTTCTTTTTTTGTCATGGGATTAACATTTAGGTCATTTTCGTCCTCCCTAGGGTTATTTATGGGCAGTTAAGGTTTTTAACCAATCTTGTGCATCCAATAAGTTCATTTGTTTCATTGGATTATTATTTAGGTCATTTTTGTCCTCCCTAGTCTTATTCTTGTCCAATTAGGGTTTTTACCAAATCTTGTGCATCCAAAAAGTTAATTTGTGTCGTTGGATTAACATTTAGGTCATTTTCGTCCTCTCTAGGGTTATTTATGTGCAATTAGGGTTTTTAACCAATCTTGTGCATCCAATAAGTTCATTTGTGTCATTGGATTAGCATTTAGGTCATTTTCGTCCGCCCTAGGCTTATTCTTGTGCAATTAGGGCTTTTAACCAATCTTGTGCATCAAAAAAGTACATTTGTGTCTTTGAATTGACATTTAGGTCATTTTCGTCCTCTCTAGGGTTATTTATGTGCAATTATGGTTTTTAACCAATCTTGTGCATCCAATAAGTTCATTTGTGTCCTTGGATTAACATTTAGGTCATTTTCGTCCTCCCTAGGCTTATTCTTGTCCAATTAGGGTTTTTAACCAATCTTGTGCATCCAATAAGTTCATTTGTGTCATTGGATTAACATTTAGGTCATTTTCGTCCTCCCTAGGCTTATTTATGTGCAATTAGGCTTTTTAAGCAATCTTGTGCATCCAAAAAGTTCTTTTTTGTCATTGGATTAACATTTTGGTCATTTTCGTCCTCCCTAGGGTTATTTATGTGCAATTAGGGTTTTTAACCAATCTTGTGCATCCAATAAGTTCATTTGTGTCATGGATTATTATTTAGGTCATTTTCGTCCTCCCTAGGGTTATATATGGGGAATTAGGGTTTTTAACCAATCTTGTGCATCCAATAAGTTAATTTGTGTCATTGGATTAACATTTAGGTCATTTTCGTCCTCTCTAGGGTTATTTATGGGGCAATTAGGGTTTTTAACCAATCTTGTGCATCCAATAAGTTCATTTGTGTCATTGGATTATTATTTAGGTCATTTTCGTCCTCCCTAGGCTTATTCTTGTCCAATTAGGGTTTTTAACCAATCTTGTGCATCCAAAAAGTTAATTTGTGTCTTTGGATTAACATTTAGGTCATTTTCGTCCTCTCTAGGGTTATTTATGTGCAATTAGGGTTTTTAACCAATCTTGTGCATCCAATGAGTTCATGTGTGTCATTGGATTAACATTTAGGTCATTTTCATCCTCCCTAGGCTTATAGTTTTGCAATTAGGGTTTTTAACCAATCTTGTGCATCCAATAAGTTCGTTTGTGTCATTGGATTAACATTTTGGTTATTTTCGTCCTCCCTAGGCTTATTTATTTGCAATTAGGGTTTTTAACCAATCTTGTGCATCCAATAAGTTCATTTGTGTCATTGGATTAACATTTAGGTCATTTTCGTCCTCCCTAGGGTTATATATGGGCAATTAGGGTTTTTAACCAATCTTGTGCATCCAATAAGTTCATTTGTGTCATTTGATTAACATTTAGGTCATTTTCGTCCTCCATAGGCTTATTCTTGTGCTATTAGGGTTTTTAACCAATCTTGTGCATCCAATATGTTCATTTGTGTCATTTGATTAACATTTAGGTCATTTTCGTCCTCCATAGGCTTATTCTTGTGCAATTAGGGTTTTTAACCAATCTTGTGCATCCAATAAGTTCATTTGTGTCATTGGATTAACATTTAGGTCATTTTCGTCCTCCCTAGGCTTATTTATGTGCAATTAGGGTTTTTAACCAATCTTGTGCATCCAATAAGTTCATTTGTGTCATTGGATTAAAATTTAGGTCATTTTCGTCCTCCCTAGGCTTATTCTTGTCCAATTAGGGTTTTTAACCAATCTTGTGCATCCAATAAGTTCATTTGTGTCATTGGATTAACATTTAGGTCATTTTCGTCCTCCCTAGGCTTGTTCTTGTCCAATTAGGGTTTTTAACCAATCTTGTGCATCCAATAAGTTCATTTGTGTCATTGGATTAACATTTAGGTCATTTTCGTCCTCCCTAGGCTTATTCTTGTCCAATTAGGGTTTTTAACCAATCTTGTGCATCCAAAAAGTTAATTTGTGTCTTTGGATTAACATTTAGGTCATTTTCGTCCTCTCTAGGGTTATTTATGTGCAATTAGGGTTTTTAACCAATCTTGTGCATCCAATAAGTTCATATGTGTCATTGGATTAACATTTAGGTCATTTTCGTACTCCCTATGCTTATTCTTGTCCAATTAGGGTTTTTAACCAATCTTGTGCATCTAAAAAGTTAATTTGTGTCTTTGGATTAACATTTAGGTCATTTTCGTCCTCTCTAGGGTTATTTATGTGCAATTAGGGTTTTTAACCAATCTTGTGCATCCAATGAGTTCAGGTGTGTCATTGGATTAACATTTAGGTCATTTTCATCCTCCCTAGGCTTATCGTTTTGCAATTAGGGTTTTTAACCAATCTTGTGCATCCAATAAGTTCGTTTGTGTCATTGGATTAACATTTTGGTCATTTTCGTCCTCCCTAGGCTTATTTATTTGCAATTAGGGTTTTTAACCAATCTTGTGCATCCAATAAGTTCATTTGCGTCATTGGATTAACATTTAGGTCATTTTCGTCCTCCCTAGGGTTATATATGGGCAATTAGGGTTTTTAACCAATCTTGTGCATCCAATAAGTTCATTTGTATCATTGGATTAACATTTAGGTCATTTTTGTCCTCTTTAGGGTTATTTATGTGCAATTAGGGTTTTTAACCAATCTTGTGCATCCAATAAGTTCATTTGTGTCATTGGATTATCATTTAGGTCATTTTCGTCCGCCCTAGGCTTATTCTTGTGCAATTAGGGCTTTTAACCAATCTTGTGCATCCAAAACGTTCATTTGTGTCTTTGTATTGACATTTAGGTCATTTTCGTCCTCTCTAGGGTTATTTATGTGCAATTAGGGTTTTTAACCAATCTTGTGCATCCAATAAGTTCATTTGTGTCATTGAATTAACATTTAGGTCATTTTCGTCCTCCCTAGGCTTATTCTTGTCCAATTAGGGTTTTTAACCAATCTTGTGCATCCAATAAGTTCATTTGTGTCATTGGATTAACATTTAGGTCATTTTCGTCCTCCCTAGGGTTATTTATGGGCAATTAGGGTTTTTAACCAATCTTGTGCATCCAATAAGTTCATTTGTGTCATTGGATTATTATTTAGGTCATTTTCGTCCTCCCTAGGCTTATTCTTGTCCAATTAGGGCTTTTAACCAATCTTGTGCATCCAAAAAGTTCATTTGTGTCTTTGAATTGACATTTTGGTCATTTTCGTCCTCCCTAGGCTTATTTATGAGCAATTAGGGTTTTTAACCAATCTTGTGCATCCAATAAGTTCATTTGTGTCATTGGATTAACATTTAGGTCATTTTCGTCCTCCCTAGGCTTATTCTTGTCCAATTAGGGTTTTTAACCAATCTTGTGCATCCAATAAGTTCATTTGTGTCATTGGATTAACATTTAGGTCATTTTCGTCCTCCCTAGGCTTATTTATGTGCAATTAGGAATTTTTACCAATCTTATGCATCCAAAAAGTTCTTTTTAGTCATTGGATTAACATTTAGGTCATTTTTGTCCTCCCTAGGCTTATTTATGGGCAGTTACCGTTTTTAACCAATCTTGTGCATCCAATAAGTTCATTTGTGTCATTGGATTATTATTTAGGTCATTTTTGTCCTCCCTAGTCTTATTCTTGTCCAATTAGGGTTTTTACCCAATCTTGTGCATCCAAAAAGTTAATTTGTGTCATTGGATTAACATTTAGGTCATTTTCGTCCTCTCTAGGATTATTTATGTGCAATTAGGGTTTTTAACCAATCTTGTGCATCCAATAAGTTCATTTGTGTCATTGGATTAGCATTTAGGTCATTTTCGTCCTCCCTAGGCTTATTCTTGTCCAATTAGGGTTTTTAACCAATCTTGTGCAACCAAAAAGTTCATTTGTGTCATTGGATTAACATTTAGGTCATTTTCGTCCTCCTTAGGCTTATTCTTGTCCAATTAGGGTTTTTAACCAATCTTGTGCATCCAATATGTTCATTTGTGTCATTGGATTAACATTTAGGTCATTTTCGTCCTCCCTACGGTTATTTATGGGCAATTAGGATTTTTAACCTATCTTGTGCATCCAATAAGTTCATTTGTGTCATTTGATTAACATTTAGGTCATTTTCGTCCTCCATAGGCTTATTCTTGTGCAATTAGGGTTTTTAACCAATCTTGTGCATCCAATATGTTCATTTGTGTCATTTGATTAACATTTAGGTCTTTTTCGTCCTCCATAGGCATATTCTTGTGCAATTAGGGTTTTTAACCAATCTTGTGCATCCAATAAGTTCGTTTGTGTCATTGGATTAACATTTAGGTCATTTTCGTCCTCCCTAGGCTTATTTATGTGCAATTAGGGTTTCTAACCAGTCTTGTGCATCCAATAAGTTCATTTGTGTCATTGGATTAACATTTAGGTCATTTTCGTCCTCCCTAGGCTTATCGTTTAGCAATTAGGGTTTTTAACCAATCTTGTGCATCCAATAAGTTCATTTGAGTCATTGGATTAACATTTAGGTCATTTACGTCCTCTCTAGGGTTATTTATGTGCAATTAGGGTTTTTAACCAATCTTGTGCATCCAATAAGTTAATTTGTGTCATTGGATTAACATTTAGGTCATTTTCGTCCTCTCTAGGGTTATTTATGGGCAATTAGGGTTTTTAACCAATCTTGTGCATCCAATAAGTTCATTTGTGTCATTGGATTATTATTTAGGTCATTTTCCGTCCTCCCTAGGCTTATTCTTGTCCAATTAGGGTTTTTAACCAATCTTGTGCATCCAAAAAGTTAATTTGTGTCTTTGGATTAACATTTAGGTCATTTTCGTCCTCTCTAGGGTTATTTATGTGCAATTAGGGTTTTTAACCAATCTTGTGCATCCAATGAGTTCATGTGTGTCATTGGATTAACATTTAGGTCATTTTCATCCTCCCTAGGCTTATAGTTTTGCAATTAGGGTTTTTAACCAATCTTGTGCGTCCAATAAGTTCGTTTGTGTCATTGGATTAACATTTTGGTCATTTTCGTCCTCCCTAGGCTTATTTATTTGCAATTAGGGTTTTTAACCAATCTTGTGCATCCAATAAGTTCATTTGTGTCATTGGATTAACATTTAGGTCATTTTCGTCCTCCCTAGGGTTATATATGGGCAATTAGGGTTTTTAACCAATCTTGTGCATCCAATAAGTTCATTTGTGTCATTTGATTAACATTTAGGTCATTTTCGTCCTCCATAGGCTTATTCTTGTGCTATTAGGGTTTTTAACCAATCTTGTGCATCCAATATGTTCATTTGTGTCATTTGATTAACATTTAGGTCATTTTCGTCCTCCATAGGCTTATTCTTGTGCAATTAGGGTTTTTAACCAATCTTGTGCATCCAATAAGTTCATTTGTGTCATTGGATTAACATTTAGGTCATTTTCGTCCTCCCTAGGCTTATTCTTGTCCAATTAGGGTTTTTAACCAATCTTGTGCATCCAATAAGTTCATTTGTGTCATTGGATTAACCTTTAAGTCATTTTCGTCCTCCCTAGGCTTATTCTTGTCCAATTAGGGTTTTTAACCAATCTTGTGCATCCAATAAGTTCATTTGTGTCATTGGATTAACATTTAGGTCATTTTCGTCCTCCCTAGGCTTATTCTTGTCCAATTAGGGTTTTTAACCAATCTTGTGCATCCAATAAGTTCATATGTGTAACTGGATTAAAATTTATGTCATTTTCGTCATCCCTAGGCTTATTCTTCTGCAAATAGGGTTTTTAACCAATCTTCTGCATCCAATAAGTTCATTTGTGTCATTGGATTAACATTTAGGTCATTTTCTTCCTCTCGAGGCTTATTCTTGTCCAATTAGGGTTTTTAACCAATCTTGTGCATCCAACAATAAGTTCATTTGTGTCATTGGATTAACTTTTAGGTCATTTTCGTCCTCCCTAGGCTTATTCTTGTCCAATTAGGGTTTTTAACCAATCTTGTGCATCCAATAAGTTCATTTGTGTCATTGGATTAACATTTAGGTCATTTTCGTCCTCCCTAGGCTTATTCTTGTCCAATTAGGGTTTCTAACCAATCTTGTGCATCCAATAGGTGTGTTTGTGTCATTGGCTGAACATTTAGGTCATTTTCGTCCTCCCTAGGCTTATTCTTGTCCAATTAGGGTTTTTAACCAATCTTGTGCATCCAATAAGTTCATTTGTGTCATTGGATGAACATTTAGGTCATTTTCGTCCTCCCTAGTCTTATTCTTGTCCAATTAGGGTTTTTATGCAATCTTGTGCATCCAATAGGTGTGTTTGTGTCATTGGACGAACATTTAGGTCATTTTCGTCCTCCCTATGCTTATTCTTGTCCAATTAGGATTTTAACCAATCTTGTGCATCCAATAAGTTCATTTCTGTCATTGGATAAACATTTAGGTCATTTACGTCCTCCCTAGGCTTATTCTTGTCCAATTAGGGTTTTTAACCAATCTTGTGCATCCAATAAGTTCATTTGTGTCATTGGATGAACATTTAGGTCATTTTCGTCCTCCCTAGGCTTTTTCTTGTCCAATTAGGGATTTTAACCAATCTTGTGCATCCAATAGGTGTGTTTGTGTCATTGGATGAACATTTAGGTCATTTTCGTCCTCCCTAGGCTTATTCTTGTCCAATTAGGGTTTTTAACCAATCTTGTGCATCCAATAAGTTCATTTGTGTCATTGGATTAACATTTAGGTCATTTTCGTCCTCCCTAGGCTTATTCTTGTCCAATTAGGGTTTTTAACCAATCTTGTGCATCCAATAGGTGTGTTTGTGGCATTGGATGATCAATTAGGTCATTTTCGTCCTCCCTAGGCTTATTCTTGTCCAATTAGGGTTTTTAACCAATCTTGTGCATCCAATAGGTGTGTTTGTGTCATTGGATGATCAATTAGGTCATTTTCGTCCTCCCTAGGCTTATTCTTGCCCAATTAGGGTTTTTAACCAATCTTGTGCATCCAATAGGTGTGTTTGTGTCATTGGATGATCATTTAGGTCATTTTTGTCCTCCCTAGGCTTATTCTTGTCCAATTAGGGTTTTTAACCAATCTTGTGCATCCAATAGGTGTGTTTGTGTCATTGGATGATCAATTAGGTCATTTTCGTCCTCCCTAGGCTTATTCTTGTCCAATTAGGGTTTTTAACCAATCTTGTGCATCTAATAAGGTCATTTGTGTAATTGGATTAACATTTAGGTCATTTTCGTCCTCCCTAGGCTTATTCTTGCCCAATTAGGGTTTTTAACCAATCTTGTGCATCCAATAAGTTGAGTTGTGTCATTGGATTAGCATTTAGGTCATTTTCGTCCTCCCTAGGCTTATTCTTGTCCAATTAGGGTTTTTAACCAATCTTGTGCATCCAATAAGTTCATTTGTGTCATTGAATTAACATTTAGGTCATTTTCGTCCTCCCTAGGCTTATTCTTGTCCAATTAGGGTTTTTAACCAATCTTGTGCATCCAATAAGTTCATTTGTGTCATTGGATTAACATTTAGGTCATTTTCGTCCTCCCTAGGGTTATTTATGGGCAATTAGGGTTTTTAACCAATCTTGTGCATCCAATAAGTTCATTTGTGTCATTGGATTATTATTTAGGTCATTTTCGTCCTCCCTAGGCTTATTCTTGTCCAATTAGGGCTTTTAACCAATCTTGTGCATCCAAAAAGTTCATTTGTGTCTTTGAATTGACATTTTGGTCATTTTCGTCCTCCCTAGGCTTATTTATGAGCAATTAGGGTTTTTAACCAATCTTGTGCATCCAATAAGTTCATTTGTGTCATTGGATTAACATTTAGGTCATTTTCGTCCTCCCTAGGCTTATTCTTGTCCAATTAGGGTTTTTAACCAATCTTGTGCATCCAATAAGTTCATTTGTGTCATTGGATTAACATTTAGGTCATTTTCGTCCTCCCTAGGCTTATTTATGTGCAATTAGGAATTTTTACCAATCTTATGCATCCAAAAAGTTCTTTTTAGTCATTGGATTAACATTTAGGTCATTTTTGTCCTCCCTAGGCTTATTTATGGGCAGTTACCGTTTTTAACCAATCTTGTGCATCCAATAAGTTCATTTGTGTCATTGGATTATTATTTAGGTCATTTTTGTCCTCCCTAGTCTTATTCTTGTCCAATTAGGGTTTTTACCCAATCTTGTGCATCCAAAAAGTTAATTTGTGTCATTGGATTAACATTTAGGTCATTTTCGTCCTCTCTAGGATTATTTATGTGCAATTAGGGTTTTTAACCAATCTTGTGCATCCAATAAGTTCATTTGTGTCATTGGATTAGCATTTAGGTCATTTTCGTCCTCCCTAGGCTTATTCTTGTCCAATTAGGGTTTTTAACCAATCTTGTGCAACCAAAAAGTTCATTTGTGTCATTGGATTAACATTTAGGTCATTTTCGTCCTCCTTAGGCTTATTCTTGTCCAATTAGGGTTTTTAACCAATCTTGTGCATCCAATATGTTCATTTGTGTCATTGGATTAACATTTAGGTCATTTTCGTCCTCCCTACGGTTATTTATGGGCAATTAGGATTTTTAACCTATCTTGTGCATCCAATAAGTTCATTTGTGTCATTTGATTAACATTTAGGTCATTTTCGTCCTCCATAGGCTTATTCTTGTGCAATTAGGGTTTTTAACCAATCTTGTGCATCCAATATGTTCATTTGTGTCATTTGATTAACATTTAGGTCTTTTTCGTCCTCCATAGGCTTATTCTTGTGCAATTAGGGTTTTTAACCAATCTTGTGCATCCAATAAGTTCGTTTGTGTCATTGGATTAACATTTAGGTCATTTTCGTCCTCCCTAGGCTTATTTATGTGCAATTAGGGTTTCTAACCAGTCTTGTGCATCCAATAAGTTCATTTGTGTCATTGGATTAACATTTAGGTCATTTTCGTCCTCCCTAGGCTTATCGTTTAGCAATTAGGGTTTTTAACCAATCTTGTGCATCCAATAAGTTCATTTGAGTCATTGGATTAACATTTAGGTCATTTACGTCCTCTCTAGGGTTATTTATGTGCAATTAGGGTTTTTAACCAATCTTGTGCATCCAATAAGTTAATTTGTGTCATTGGATTAACATTTAGGTCATTTTCGTCCTCTCTAGGGTTATTTATGGGCAATTAGGGTTTTTAACCAATCTTGTGCATCCAATAAGTTCATTTGTGTCATTGGATTATTATTTAGGTCATTTTCGTCCTCCCTAGGCTTATTCTTGTCCAATTAGGGTTTTTAACCAATCTTGTGCATCCAAAAAGTTAATTTGTGTCTTTGGATTAACATTTAGGTAATTTTCGTCCTCTCTAGGGTTATTTATGTGCAATTATGGTTTTTAACCAATCTTGTGCATCCAATGAGTTCATGTGTGTCATTCGATTAACATTTAGGTCATTTTCATCCTCCCTAGGCTTATAGTTTTGCAATTAGGGTTTTTAACCAATCTTGTGCATCCAATAAGTTCGTTTGTGTCATTGGATTAACATTTTGGTCATTTTCGTCCTCCCTAGGCTTATTTATTTGCAATTAGGGTTTTTAACCAATCTTGTGCATCCAATAAGTTCATTTGTGTCATTGGATTAACATTTAGGTCATTTTCGTCCTCCCTAGGGTTATATATGGGCAATTAGGGTTTTTAACCAATCTTGTGCATCCAATAAGTTCATTTGTGTCATTTGATTAACATTTAGGTCATTTTCGTCCTCCATAGGCTTATTCTTGTGCTATTAGGGTTTTTAACCAATCTTGTGCATCCAATATGTTCATTTGTGTCATTTGATTAACATTTAGGTCATTTTCGTCCTCCATAGGCTTATTCTTGTGCAATTAGGGTTTTTAACCAATCTTGTGCATCCAATAAGTTCATTTGTGTCATTGGATTAACATTTAGGTCATTTTCGTCCTCCCTAGGCTTATTCTTGTCCAATTAGGGTTTTTAACCAATCTTGTGCATCCAATAAGTTCATTTGTGTCATTGGATTAACCTTTAAGTCATTTTCGTCCTCCCTAGGCTTATTCTTGTCCAATTAGGGTTTTTAACCAATCTTGTGCATCCAATAAGTTCATTTGTGTCATTGGATTAACATTTAGGTCATTTTCGTCCTCCCTAGGCTTATTCTTGTCCAATTAGGGTTTTTAACCAATCTTGTGCATCCAATAAGTTCATATGTGTAACTGGATTAAAATTTATGTCATTTTCGTCATCCCTAGGCTTATTCTTCTGCAAATAGGGTTTTTAACCAATCTTCTGCATCCAATAAGTTCATTTGTGTCATTGGATTAACATTTAGGTCATTTTCTTCCTCTCGAGGCTTATTCTTGTCCAATTAGGGTTTTTAACCAATCTTGTGCATCCAACAATAAGTTCATTTGTGTCATTGGATTAACTTTTAGGTCATTTTCGTCCTCCCTAGGCTTATTCTTGTCCAATTAGGGTTTTTAACCAATCTTGTGCATCCAATAAGTTCATTTGTGTCATTGGATTAACATTTAGGTCATTTTCGTCCTCCCTAGGCTTATTCTTGTCCAATTAGGGTTTCTAACCAATCTTGTGCATCCAATAGGTGTGTTTGTGTCATTGGCTGAACATTTAGGTCATTTTCGTCCTCCCTAGGCTTATTCTTGTCCAATTAGGGTTTTTAACCAATCTTGTGCATCCAATAAGTTCATTTGTGTCATTGGATGAACATTTAGGTCATTTTCGTCCTCCCTAGTCTTATTCTTGTCCAATTAGGGTTTTTATGCAATCTTGTGCATCCAATAGGTGTGTTTGTGTCATTGGACGAACATTTAGGTCATTTTCGTCCTCCCTATGCTTATTCTTGTCCAATTAGGATTTTAACCAATCTTGTGCATCCAATAAGTTCATTTCTGTCATTGGATAAACATTTAGGTCATTTACGTCCTCCCTAGGCTTATTCTTGTCCAATTAGGGTTTTTAACCAATCTTGTGCATCCAATAAGTTCATTTGTGTCATTGGATGAACATTTAGGTCATTTTCGTCCTCCCTAGTCTTATTCTTGTCCAATTAGGGTTTTCATACAATCTTGTGCATCCAATAGGTGTGTTTGTGTCATTGGACGAACATTTAGGTCATTTTCGTCCTCCCTAGGCTTATTCTTGTCCAATTAGGGTTTTTAACCAATCTTGTGCATCCAATAAGTTCATTTGTGTCATTGGATTAACATTTAGGTCATTTTCGTCCTCCCTAGGCTTATTCTTGTCTAATTAGGGTTTTTAACCAATCTTGTGCATCCAATAAGTTCATTTGTGTCATTGGATGAACATTTAGGTCATTTTCGTCCTCCATAGGCTTATTCTTGTCCAATTAGGGTTTTTAACCAATCTTGTGCATCCAATAAGTTCATTTGTGTCATTGGATGAACATTTAGGTCATTTTCGTCCTCCCTAGGCTTATTCTTGTCCAATTAGGGTTTTTATGTAATCTTGTGCATCCAATAGGTGTGTTTGTGTCATTGGACGAACATTTAGGTCATTTTCGTCCTCCCTAGGCTTATTCTTGTCCAATTAGGGTTATTAACCAATCATGTGCATCCAATAAGTTCATTTGTGTCATTGGATGAACATTTAGGTCATTTTCGTCCTCCCTAGGCTTATTCTTGTCCAATTAGGGTTTTTAACCAATCTTGTGCATCCAATAAGTTCATTTGTGTCATTGGATGAACATTTAGGTCATTTTCGTCCTCCCTAGGCTTATTCTTGTCCAATTAGGGTTTTTAACCAATCTTGTGCATCCAATAAGTTCATTTGTGTCATTGGATTAACATTTAGGTCATTTTCGTCCTCCCTAGGCTTATTCTTGTGCAATTAGTGTTTCTAACCAACCTTGTGCATCCAATAGGTGTGTTTGTGTCATTGGATGAACATTTAGGTCATTTTCGTCCTCCCTAGGCTTATTCTTGTCCAATTAGGGTTTTTAACCAATCTTGTGCATCCAATAAGTTCGTTTGTGTCATTGGATGAATAGTTAGGTCATTTTCGTCCTCCCTAGGCTTATTCTTGTCAAATTAGGGTTTCTAACCAATCTTGTGCATCCAATAGGTGTGTTTGTGTCATTGGATGAACATTTAGGTTATTTTCGTCCTCCCTAGGCTTATTCTTGTCCAATTAGGGTTTTTAACCAATCTTGTGCATCCAATAGGTGTGTTTGTGTCATTGGATGATCAATTAGGTCATTTTCGTCCTCCCTAGGCTTATTCTTGCCCAATTAGGGTTTTTAACCAATCTTGTGCATCCAATAAGTCGAGTTGTGTCATTGGATTAACATTTAGGTCATTTTCGTCCTCCCTAGGCTTATTCTTGTCCAATTAGGGTTTTTAACCAATCTTGTGCATCCAATAAGTTCATTTGTGTCATTGGATTAACATTTAGGTCATTTTCGTCCTCTCTAGGCATATTCTTGTCCAATTAGGGTTTTTAACCAATCTTGTGCATCCAATAGGTGTGTTTGTGTCATTGGATGATCAATTAGGTCATTTTCGTCCTCCCTAGGCTTATTCTTGTCCAATTAGGGTTTTTAACCAATCTTGTGCATCCAATAGGTGTGTTTGTGTCATTGGATGATCAATTAGGTCATTTTCATCCTCCCTAGGCTTATTCTTGTCCAATTAGGGTTTTTAACCAATCTTGTGCATCAGATAAGTTTGTTTGTGTCATTGAATTAATATTTAGGTCATTTTCGTCCTCCCTAGGCATATTCTTGTCCAATTAGGGTTTTTAAGCAATCTTGTGCATCCAATAGGTGTGTTTGTGTCATTGGATGAACAATTAGGTCATTTATGTCCTCCCTAGGCTTATTCTTGTCCAATTAGGGTTTTTAACCAATCTTGTGCATCCAATAACTTCGTTTGTGTCATTGAATTAATATTTAGGTCATTTTCGTCCTCCCTAGGCATATTCTTGTCCAATTAGGGTTTTTAACCAATCTTGTGCATCCAATATGTTCATTTGTGTCATTGGATTAACATTTAGGTCATTTTCGTCCTCCCTAGGCATATTCTTGTCCAATTAGAGTTTTAGACAAATCTTGTGCATCCAATAGGTGAGTTTGTGTCATTGGATGATCAATTAGGTCATTTTCGTCCTCCCTAGGCTTATTCTTGTCCAATTAGGGTTTTTAACCAATCTTGTGCATCTAATAGGTGTGTTTGTGTCATTGGATGATCAATTAGGTAATTTTCGTCCTCCCTAGGCATATTCTATCCAATTAGGGTTTTTAACCAATCTTGTGCATCCAATAGGTGTGTTTGTGTCATTGGATGATCAATTAGGTCATTTTCGTCCTCCGTAGGCTTATTCTTGTCCAATTAGGGTTTTTAACGAATCTTGTGCATCCAATAAGTTGAGTTGTGTCATTGGATTAACATTTAGGTCATTTTCGTCCTCCCTAGGCTTATTCTTGTCCAATTAGGGTTTTTAACCAATCTTGTGCATCCAATAAGTTCATTTGTGTCATTGGATTAACATTTAGGTCATTTTCGTCCTCCCTAGGCTTATTTATGTGCAATTAGGAATTTTAACCAATCTTGTGCATCCAAAAAGTTCTTTTTAGTCATTGGATTAACATTTAGGTCATTTTTGTCCTCCCTAGGGTTATTTATGGGCAATTACCGTTTTTAACCAATCTTGTGCATCCAACAAGTTCATTTGTGTCATTGGATTATTATTTAGGTCATTTTTGTCCTCCCTAGTCTTATTCTTGTCCAATTAGGGTTTTTACCCAATCTTGTGCATCCAAAAAGTTAATTTGTGTCATTGGATTAACATTTAGGTCATTTTCGTCCTCTCTAGGATTATTTATGCGCAATTAGGGTTTTTAACCAATCTTGTGCATCCAATAAGTTCATTTGTGTCATTGGATTAGCATTTAGGTCATTTTCGTCCTCCCTAGGCTTATTCTTGTCCAATTAGGGTTTTTAACCAATCTTGTGCATCCAAAAAGTTCATATGTGTCTTTTAATTGACATTTAGGTCATTTTCGTCCTCCCTAGGCTTATTTATTTGCAATTAGGGTTTTTAACCAATCTTGTGCATCCAATAAGTTCATTTGTGTCATTGGATTAACATTTAGGTCATTTTCGTCCTCCCTAGGGTTATATATGGGCAATTAGGGTTTTTAACCAATCTTGTGCATCCAATAAGTTCATTTGTGTCATTTGATTAACATTTAGGTCATTTTCGTCCTCCATAGGCTTATTCTTGTGCTATTAGGGTTTTTAACCAATCTTGTGCATCCAATATGTTCATTTGTGTCATTTGATTAACATTTAGGTCATTTTCGTCCTCCATAGGCTTATTCTTGTGCAATTAGGGTTTTTAACCAATCTTTTGCATCCAATAAGTTCGTTTGTGTCATTGGATTAACATTTTGGTCATTTTCGTCCTCCCTAGGCTTATTTATGTGCAATTAGGGTTTTTAACCAATCTTGTGCATCCAATAAGTTCATTTCTGTCATTGGATTAACATTTAGGTCATTTTCGTCCTCCCTAAGCTTATCGTTTAGCAATTAGGGTTTTTAACCAATCTTGTGCATCCAATAAGTTCATTTGAGTCATTGGATTAACATTTAGGTCATTTACGTCCTCTCTAGGGTTATTTATGTGCAATTAGGGTTTTTAACCAATCTTGTGCATCAAATAAGTTCATTTGTGTCATTGGATTAACTTTTAGGTCATTTTCGTCCGCCCTAGGGTTATATATGGGCAATTATGGTTTTTAACCAATCTTGTGCATCCAATAAGTTTATTTGTGTCATTGGATTATTATTTAGGTCATTTTCGTCCTCCCTAGGCTTATTCTTGTCCAATTAGGGTTTTTAACCAATCTTGTGCATCCAAAAAGTTAATTTGTGTCTTTGGATTAACATTTAGGTCATTTTCGTCCTCTCTAGGGTTATTTATGTGCAATTAGGGTTTTTAACCAATCTTGTGCATCCAATAAGTTCGTTTGTGTCATTGGATTAACATTTTGGTCATTTTCGTCCTCCCTAGGCTTATTTATTTGCAATTAGGGTTTTTAACCAATCTTGTGCATCCAATAATTTCATTTGCGTCATTGGATTAACATTTAGGTCATTTTCGTCCTCCCTAGGGTTATATATGGGCAATTAGGGTTTTTAACCAATCTTGTGCATCCAATAAGTTCATTTGTATCATTGGATTAACATTTAGGTCATTTTTGTCCTCTTTAGGGTTATTTATGTGCAATTAGGGTTTTTAACCAATCTTGTGCATCCAATAAGTTCATTTGTGTCATTGGATTAGCATTTAGGTCATTTTCGTCTGCCCTAGGCTTATTCTTGTGCAATTAGGGCTTTTAAACAATCTTGTGCATCCAAAACGTTCATTTGTGTCTTTGAATTGACATTTAGGTAATTTTCGTCCTCTCTAGGGTTATTTATGTGCAATTAGGGTTTTTAACCAATCTTGTGCATCCAATAAGTTCATTTGTGTCATTGGATTAACATTTAGGTCATTTTCGTCCTCCCTAGGCTTATTCTTGTCCAATTAGGGTTTTTAACCAATCTTGTGCATCCAAGTTCATTTGTGTCATTGGATTAACATTTAGGTCATTTTCGTCCTCCTTAGGCTTATTCTTGTGCAATTAGGGTTTTTAACCAATCTTGTGTGTCCAATAAATTCATTTGTGTCATTGGATTAACATTTAGGTCACTTTCGTCCTCCCTAAGCTTATTTATGTGCAATTAGGGTTTTTAACCAATCTTGTGCATCCAAAAATTTCTTTTTTTGTCATGGGATTAACATTTAGGTCATTTTCGTCCTCCCTAGGGTTATTTATGGGCAATTAAGGTTTTTAACCAATCTTGTGCATCCAATAAGTTCATTTGTTTCATTGGATTATTATTTAGGTCATTTTTGTCCTCCCTAGTCTTATTCTTGTCCAATTAGGGGTTTTACCAAATCTTGTGCATCCAAAAAGTTAATTTGTGCCGTTGGATTAACATTTAGGTCATTTTCGTCCTCTCTAGGGTTATTTATGTGCAATTAGGGTTTTTAACCAATCTTGTGCATCCAATAAGTTCATTTGTGTCATTGGATTAGCATTTAGGTCATTTTCGTCCGCCCTAGGCTTATTCTTCTGCAATTAGGGCTTTTAACCAATCTTGTGCATCAAAAAAGTTCATTTGTGTCTTTGAATTGACATTTAGGTCATTTTCGTCCTCTCTAGGGTTATTTATGTGCAATTAGGGTTTTTAACCAATCTTGTGCATCCAATAAGTTCATTTGTGTCATTGAATTAACATTTAGGTCATTTTCGTCCTCCCTAGGCATATTCTTGTCCAATTAGGGTTTTTAACCAATCTTGTGCATCCAATAAGTTCATTTGTGTCATTGGATTAACATTTAGGTCATTTTCGTCCTCCCTAGGCTTATTTATGTGCAATTAGGCTTTTTAAGCAATCTTGTGCATCCAAAAAGTTCTTTTTTGTCATTGGATTAACATTTAGGTCATTTTCGTCCTCCCTAGTGTTATTTATGGGCAATTAGGGTTTTTAACCAATCTTGTGCATCCAATAAGTTCATTTGTGTCATTGGATTATTATTTAGGTCATTTTCGTCCTCCCTAGGCTTATTCTTGTCCAATTAGGGTTTTTAACCAATCTTGTGCATTCAAAAAGTTAATTTGTGTCTTTGGATTAACATTTAGGTCATTTTCGTCCTCTCTAGGGTTATTTATGTGCAATTAGGGTTTTTAACCAATCTTGTGCATCCAATATGTTCATTTGTGTCATTGGATTAGCATTTAGGTCATTTTCATCCGCCCTAGGCTTATTCTTGTGCAATTAGGGCTTTTAACCAATCTTGTGCATCCAAAAAGTTCATTTGTGTGTTTGAATTGACATTTTGGTCATTTTCGTCCTCCCTAGGTTTATTTATGTGCAATTAGGGTTTTTAACCATTCTTGTGCATCCAATAAGTTCATTTGTGTCATTGGATTAACATTTAGGTCATTTTCGTCCTCCTTAGGCTTATTCTTGTGCTATTAGGGTTTTTAACCAATCTTGTGCATCCAATAAATTCCTTTGTATCATTGGATTAACATTTAGGTCATTTTCATCCTTCCTAAGCTTATTTATGTGCAATTAGGGCTTTTAACCAATCTTGTGCATCCAAAACTTTCATTTGTGTCTTTGAATTGACATTTAGGTCATTTTCGTCCTCCCTAGGGTTATTTATGGGCAATTAGGGTTTTTAACCAATCTTGTGCATCCAATAAGTTCTTTTGTGTCATTCGATTATTATTTAGGTCATTTTCGTCCTCCTTAGGCTTATTGTTGTCCAATTAGGGATTTTAACCAATCTTGTGCATCCAAAAAGTTAATTTGTGTCTTTGGATTAACATTTAGGTCATTTTCGTCCTCTCTAGGGTTATTTATGTGCAATTAGGGTTTTTAACCAATCTTGTGCATCCAATAATGATATGATCTTACTAGTCATGGTTTACTTTAAGGATCGTTCTAGGTTGGAAACTTACAAATTTGAGTGAAAATCCCGTAAAGCTGCAGAATGCGATAAACGGCGCTGCGAAACTCCGATTCGGCCGATTCCAAAACGAGGTGAAAGATGACGTTCTGAAACGCAAGTTAGGCTTTAGAATCACCGAAAACCAATATATAGAACTCGAGATATGAACGCAGGTTACTGATCACGAAAATTGGAAGAATTGGAGTATTAGGGTTTAATGTAAAGGAAACTCAATATTATTATTCAACAAACGAATCAAGAACAGAATGGCGCCACAATCTAGGGATTGATAAGCCAAAAAGAACGCCACAAGGATTAACAACCTTGATAAGTTCAAAGTGAATTCTTTCAAGAACTCTAGAGAGCAAAGCCTCACAAAATTAATATTCAAAATCTCCCTTCCATGAGGTTACAAATGCTTATTTATACTAAGTCTATCTCTAAACCTAAACGGGTCATAAGTGACACCATTCTCTAGGGCCCATATGGGTCTTACATCTTATTTCTTTTATTAACATAAACTTAATGTAAGGAAGTAAAGTATCTTCACTTACACATAATAAAAACTAAATCAATAATAAAACTATTACAATTCCAAATCAAAGCAAACTAAGAATTAATACAAACCAAATTAAAATAAATAAAGTTTATGCTAATTTATTAAAATATGAATCATCTTCATGCTCTTGAGATCCTTATCAAATAAGTTCATATGTGTCATTGGATTAACATTTAGGTCATTTTCGTACTCCCTATGCTTATTCTTGTCCAATTAGGGTTTTTAACCAATCTTGTGCATCTAAAAAGTTAATTTGTGTCTTTGGATTAACATTTAGGTCATTTTCGTCCTCTCTAGGGTTATTTATGTGCAATTAGGGTTTTTAACCAATCTTGTGCATCCAATGAGTTCAGGTGTGTCATTGGATTAACATTTAGGTCATTTTCATCCTCCCTAGGCTTATCGTTTTGCAATTAGGGTTTTTAACCAATCTTGTGCATCCAATAAGTTCGTTTGTGTCATTGGATTAACATTTTGGTCATTTTCGTCCTCCCTAGGCTTATTTATTTGCAATTAGGGTTTTTAACCAATCTTGTGCATCCAATAAGTTCATTAGTGTCATTCGATTAACATTTAGGTCATTTTCGTCCTCCCTAGGGTTATATATGGGCAACTAGGGTTTTTAACCAATCTTGTGCATCCAATAAGTTCATTTGTATCATTGGATTAACATTTAGGTCATTTTTGTCCTCTTTAGGGTTATTTATGTGCAATTAGGGTTTTTAACCAATCTTGTGCATCCAATAAGTTCATTTGTGTCATTGGATTATTATTTAGGTCATTTTCGTCCTCCCTAGGCTTATTCTTGTCCAATTAGGGTTTTTAACCAATCTTGTGCATCCAAAAAGTTAATTTGTGTCTTTGGATTAACATTTAGGTCATTTTCGTCCTCTCTAGGGTTATTTATGTGCAATTAGGGTTTTTAACCAATCTTGTGCATCAATTATGTTCATTTGTGTCATTGGATTAGCATTTAGGTCATTTTCATCCGCCCTAGGCTTATTCTTGTGCAATTAGGGATTTTAACCAATCTTGTGCATCCAAAAAGTTCATTTGTGTCTTTGAATTGACATTTTGGTCATTTTCGTCCTCCCTAGGCTTATTTATGAGCAATTAGGGTTTTTAACCAATCTTGTGCATCCAATAAGTTCATTTGTGTCATTGGATTAACATTTAGGTCATTTTCGTCCTCCCTAGGCTTATTCTTGTCCAATTAGGGTTTTTAACCAATCTTGTGCATCCAATAAGTTCATTTGTGTCATTGGATTAACATTTAGGTCATTTTCGTCCTCCCTAGGCTTATTCTTGTCCAATTAGGGTTTTTAACCAATCTTGTGCATTCAAAAAGTTAATTTGTGTCTTTGGATTAACATTTAGGTCATTTTCGTCCTCCCTAGGGTTATTTATGGGCAATTAGGGTTTTTAACCAATCTTGTGCATCCAATAAGTTCATTTCTGTCATTGGATTATTATTTAGGTCATTTTCGTCCTCCCTAGGCTTATACTTGTCCAATTAGGGTTTTTAACCAATCTTGTGCATCCAAAAAGTTAATTTGTGTCTTTGGATTAACATTTAGGTCATTTTCGTCCTCTCTAGGGTTATTTATGTGCAATTAGGGTTTTTAACCAATCTTGTGCATCCAATAAGTTCATATGTGTCATTGGATTAACATTTAGGTCATTTTCATCCTCCCTATGCTTATTCTTGTCCAATTAGGGTTTTTAACCAATCTTGTGCATCCAAAAAGTTAATTTGTGTCTTTGGTTAAATATTTAGGTCATTTTCGTCCTCTCTAGGGTTATTTATGTGCAATTATGGTTTTTAACCAATCTTGTGCATCCAATGAGTTCATGTGTGTCATTGGATTAACGTTTAGGTTATTTACATCCTCCCTAGGCTTATCGTTTTTCAATTAGGGTTTTTAACCAATCTTGTGCATCCAATAAGTTCGTTTGTGTCATTGGATTAACATTTTGGTCATTTTCGTCCTCCCTAGGCTTATTTATTTGTAATTAGGGTTTTTAACCAATCTTGTGCATCCAATAAGTTCATTTGAGTCATTGGATTAACATTTAGGTCATTTACGTCCTCTCTAGGGTTATTTATGTGCAATTAGGGTTTTTAACCAATCTTGTGCATCCAGTAGGTTCATTTGTGTCATTGGATTAACATTTAGGTCATTTTCGTCCTCCTTAGGCTTATTTTTGTGCAATTAGGGTTTTTAACCAATCTTGTGCGTCCAATAAATTCATTTGTGTCATTGGATTAACATTTAGGTCATTTTCGTCCTCCCTAGGGTTATTTATGGGCAATTAGGGTTTTTAACCAATCTTGTGCATCCAATAAGTTCATTTGTGTCATTCGATTATTATTTAGGTCATTTTCGTCCTCCTTAGGCTTACTGTTGTCCAATTAGGGTTTTTAACCAATCTTGTGCATCCAAAAAGTTAATTTGTGTCTTTGGATTAATATTTAGGTCATTTTCGTCCTCTCTAGGGTTATTTATGTGCAATTAGGGTTTTTAACCAATCTTGTGCATCCAATAAGTTCATATGTGTCATTGGATTAACATTTAGGTCATTTTCGTACTCCCTATGCTTATTCTTGTCCAATTAGGGTTTTTAACCAATCTTGTGCATCTAAAAAGTTAATTTGTGTCTTTGGATTAACATTTAGGTCATTTTCGTCCTCTCTAGGGTTATTTATGTGCAATTAGGGTTTTTAACCAATCTTGTGCATCGAATGAGTTCAGGTGTGTCATTGGATTAACATTTAGGTCATTTTCATCCTCCCTAGGCTTATCGTTTTGCAATTAGGGTTTATAACCAATCTTGTGCATCCAATAAGTTCGTTTGTGTCATTGGATTAACATTTTGGTCATTTTCGTCCTCCCTAGGCTTATTTATTTGCAATTAGGGTTTTTAACCAATCTTGTGTAACCAATAAGTTCATTTCTGTCATTGGATTAACATTTAGGTCATTTTCGTCCTCCCTAGGGTTATATATGGGCAATTAGGGTTTTTAACCAATCTTGTGCATCCAATAAGTTCATTTGTATCATTGGATTAACATTTAGGTCATTTTTGTCCTCTTTAGGGTTATTTATGTGCAATTAGGGTTTTTAACCAATCTTGTGCATCCAATAAGTTCATTTGTGTCATTGGATTATTATTTAGGTCATTTTCGTCCTCCCTAGGCTTATTCTTGTCCAATTAGGGTTTTTAACCAATCTTGTGCATTCAAAAAGTTAATTTGTGTCTTTGGATTAACATTTAGGTCATTTTCGTCCTCTCTAGGGTTATTTATGTCCAATTAGGGTTTTTAACCAATCTTGTGCATCAATTATGTTCATTTGTGTCATTGGATTAGCATTTAGGTCATTTTCATCCGCCCTAGGCTTATTCTTGTGCAATTAGGGCTTTTAACCAATCTTGTGCATCCAAAAAGTTCATTTGTGTCTTTGAATTGACATTTTGGTCATTTTCGTCCTCCCTAGGCTTATTTATGTGCAATTAGGGTTTTTAACCAATCTTGTGCATCCAATACGTTCATTTGTGTCATTGGATTAACATTTAGGTCATTTTCGTCCTCCCTAGGCTTATTCTTGTCCAATTAGGGTTTTTAACCAATCTTGTGCATCCAATAAGTTCATTTGTGTCATTGGATTAACATTTAGGTCATTTTCGTCCTCCCTAGGCTTATTCTTGTCCAATTAGGGTTTTTAACCAATCTTGTGCATTCAAAAAGTTAATTTGTGTCTTTGGATTAACATTTAGGTCATTTTCGTCCTCCCTAGGGTTATTTATGGGCAATTAGGATTTTTAACCAATCTTGTGCATCCAATAAGTTCGTTTGTGTCATTGGATTATTATTTAGGTCATTTTCGTCCTCCCTAGGCTTATTCTTGTCCAATTAGGGTTTTTAACCAATCTTGTGCATCCAAAAAGTTAATTTGTGTCTTTGGATTAACATTTAGGTCATTTTCGTCCTCTCTAGGGTTATTTATGTGCAATTAGGGTTTTTAACCAATCTTGTGCATCCAATAAGTTCATATGTGTCATTGGATTAACATTTAGGTCATTTTCATCCTCCCTATGCTTATTCTTGTCCAATTAGGGTTTTTAACCAATCTTGTGCATCCAAAAAGTTAATTTGTGTCTTTGGTTAAACATTTAGGTCATTTTCGTCCTCTCTAGGGTTATTTATGTGCAATTATGGTTTTTAACCAATCTTGTGCATCCAATGAGTTCATGTGTGTCATTGGATTAACATTTAGGTTATTTTCATCCTCCCTAGGCTTATCGTTTTGCAATTAGGGTTTTTAAACAATCTTGAGCATCCAATAAGTTCGTTTGTGTCATTGGATTAACATTTTGGTCATTTTCGTCCTCCCTAGGCTTATTTATTTGCAATTAGGGTTTTAACCAATCTTGTGCATCCAATAAGTTTATTTGTGTCATTGGATTAACATTTAGGTCATTTTCGTCCTCCCTAGGGTTATATACGGGCAATTAGGGTTTTTAACCAAACTTGTGCATCCAATAAGTTCATTTGTGTCATTGGATTAGCATTTAGGTCATTTTCTTCCGCCCTAGGCTTATTCTTGTGCAATTAGGGCTTTTAACCAATCTTGTGCATCCAAAACGTTCATTTGTGTCTTTGAATTGACATTTAGGTAATTTTCGTCCTCTCTAGGGTTATTTATGTGCAATTAGGGTTTTTAACCAATCTTGTGCATCCAATAAGTTCATTTGTGTCATAGGATGAACATTTAGGTCATTTTCGTCCTCCCTAGGCTTATTCTTGTCCAATTAGGGTTTTTAACCAATCTTGTTCATCCAATAAGTTCATTTGTGTCATTGGATTAACATTTAGGTCATTTTCGTCCTCCTTAGGCTTATTCTTGTGCAATTAGGGTTTTTAACCAATCTTGTGCGTCCAATAAATTCATTTGTGTCATTGGATTAACATTTAGGTCACTTTCGTCCTCCCTAAGCTTATTTATGTGCAATTAGGGTTTTTAACCAATCTTGTGCATCCAAAAATTTCTTTTTTTGTCATGGGATTAACATTTAGGTCATTTTCGTCCTCCCTAGGGTTATTTATGGGCAGTTAAGGTTTTTAACCAATCTTGTGCATCCAATAAGTTCATTTGTTTCATTGGATTATTATTTAGGTCATTTTTGTCCTCCCTAGTCTTATTCTTGTCCAATTAGGGTTTTTACCAAATCTTGTGCATCCAAAAAGTTAATTTGTGTCGTTGGATTAACATTTAGGTCATTTTCGTCCTCTCTAGGGTTATTTATGTGCAATTAGGGTTTTTAACCAATCTTGTGCATCCAATAAGTTCATTTGTGTCATTGGATTAGCATTTAGGTCATTTTCGTCCGCCCTAGGCTTATTCTTGTGCAATTAGGGCTTTTAACCAATCTTGTGCATTCAAAAAGTTAATTTGTGTCTTTGAATTGACATTTAGGTCATTTTCGTCCTCTCTAGGGTTATTTATGTGCAATTATGGTTTTTAACCAATCTTGTGCATCCAATAAGTTCATTTGTGTCCTTGGATTAACATTTAGGTCATTTTCGTCCTCCCTAGGCTTATTCTTGTCCAATTAGGGTTTTTAACCAATCTTGTGCATCCAATAAGTTCATTTGTGTCATTGGATTAACATTTAGGTCATTTTCGTCCTCCCTAGGCTTATTTATGTGCAATTAGGCTTTTTAAGCAATCTTGTGCATCCAAAAAGTTCTTTTTTGTCATTGGATTAACATTTTGGTCATTTTCGTCCTCCCTAGGGTTATTTATGTGCAATTAGGGTTTTTAACCAATCTTGTGCATCCAATAAGTTCATTTGTGTCATGGATTATTATTTAGGTCATTTTCGTCCTCCCTAGGGTTATATATGGGGAATTAGGGTTTTTAACCAATCTTGTGCATCCAATAAGTTAATTTGTGTCATTGGATTAACATTTAGGTCATTTTCGTCCTCTCTAGGGTTATTTATGGGGCAATTAGGGTTTTTAACCAATCTTGTGCATCCAATAAGTTCATTTGTGTCATTGGATTATTATTTAGGTCATTTTCGTCCTCCCTAGGCTTATTCTTGTCCAATTAGGGTTTTTAACCAATCTTGTGCATCCAATAAGTTAATTTGTGTCTTTGGATTAACATTTAGGTCATTTTCCTCCTCTCTAGGGTTATTTATGTGCAATTAGGGTTTTTAACCAATCTTGTGCATCCAATGAGTTCATGTGTGTCATTGGATTAACATTTAGGTCATTTTCATCCTCCCTAGGCTTATCGTTTTGCAATTAGGGTTTTTAACCAATCTTGAGCATCCAATAAGTTCGTTTGTGTCATTGGATTAACATTTTGGTCATTTTCGTCCTCCCTAGGCTTATTTATTTGCAATTAGGGTTTTAACCAATCTTGTGCATCCAATAAGTTTATTTGTGTCATTGGATTAACATTTAGGTCATTTTCGTCCTCCCTAGGGTTATATACGGGCAATTAGGGTTTTTAACCAAACTTGTGCATCCAATAAGTTCATTTGTATCATTGGATTAACATTTAGGTCATTTTCGTCCTCTCTAGGGTTATTTATGTGCAATTAGGGTTTTTAACCAATCTTGTGCATCCAATAAGTTCATTTGTGTCATTGGATTAACATTTAGGTCATTTTTGTCCTCCTTAGGCTTATTCTTGTGCAATTAGGGTTTTTAACCAATCTTGTGCGTCCAATAAATTCATTTGTGTCATTGGATTAACATTTAGGTCATTTTCGTCCTCCCTAGGCTTATTTATGTGCAATTAGGAATTTTAACCAATCTTGTGCATCCAAAAAGTTCTTTTTAGTCATTGGATTAACATTTAGGTCATTTTTGTCCTCCCTAGGGTTATTTATGGGCAATTACCGTTTTTAACCAATCTTGTGCATCCAACAAGTTCATTTGTGTCATTGGATTATTATTTAGGTCATTTTTGTCCTCCCTAGTCTTATTCTTGTCCAATTAGGGTTTTTACCCAATCTTGTGCATCCAAAAAGTTAATTTGTGTCATTGGATTAACATTTAGGTCATTTTCGTCCTCTCTAGGATTATTTATGTGCAATTAGGGTTTTTAACCAATCTTGTGCATCCAATAAGTTCATTTGTGTCATTGGATTAGCATTTAGGTCATTTTCGTCCTCCCTAGGCTTATTCTTGTCCAATTAGGGTTTTTAACCAATCTTGTGCATCCAAAAAGTTCATATGTGTCTTTTAATTGACATTTAGGTCATTTTCGTCCTCCCTAGGCTTATTTATTTGCAATTAGGGTTTTTAACCAATCTTGTGCATCCAATAAGTTCATTTGTGTCATTGGATTAACATTTAGGTCATTTTCGTCCTCCCTAGGGTTATATATGGGCAATTAGGGTTTTTAACCAATCTTGTGCATCCAATAAGTTCATTTGTGTCATTTGATTAACATTTAGGTCATTTTCGTCCTCCATAGGCTTATTCTTGTGCTATTAGGGTTTTTAACCAATCTTGTGCATCCAATATGTTCATTTGTGTCATTTGATTAACATTTAGGTCATTTTCGTCCTCCATAGGCTTATTCTTGTGCAATTAGGGTTTTTAACCAATCTTTTGCATCCAATAAGTTCGTTTGTGTCATTGGATTAACATTTTGGTCATTTTCGTCCTCCCTAGGCTTATTTATGTGCAATTAGGGTTTTTAACCAATCTTGTGCATCCAATAAGTTCATTTCTGTCATTGGATTAACATTTAGGTCATTTTCGTCCTCCCTAAGCTTATCGTTTAGCAATTAGGGTTTTTAACCAATCTTGTGCATCCAATAAGTTCATTTGAGTCATTGGATTAACATTTAGGTCATTTACGTCCTCTCTAGGGTTATTTATGTGCAATTAGGGTTTTTAACCAATCTTGTGCATCCAATAAGTTAATTTGTGTCATTGGATTAACATTTAGGTCATTTTCGTCCTCTCTAGGGTTATTTATGTGCAATTAGGGTTTTTAACCAATCTTGTGCATCCAATAAGTTCATTTGTGTCATTGGATTAACATTTAGGTCATTTTCGTCCTCCCTAGGCTTATTCTTGTCCAATTAGGGTTTTTAACAAATCTTGTGCATCCAATAAGTTCATTTGTGTCATTGGATGATCAATTAGGTCATTTTCGTCCTCCCTAGGCATATTCTTGTACAACTAGGGTTTTTAACCAATCTTGTGCATCCAATAAGTGTGTTTGTGTCATTGGATGATCAATTAGGTCATTTTCGTCCTCCCTAGGCTTATTCTTGTCCAATTAGGGTTTTTAACCAATCTTGTGCATCCAATAGGTGTGTTTGTGTCATTGGATGATCAATTAGGTCATTTTCGTCCTCCCTAGGCTTATTCTTGTCCAATTAGGGTTTTTAACAAATCTTGTGCATCCAATAAGTTCATTTGTGTCATTGGATGATCAATTTAGGTCATTTTCGTCCTCCCTAGGCTTATTCTTGTCCAATTAGGGTTTTTAACCAATCAGTGCATCCAATTGGTGTGTTTGTGTCATTGGATGATCAATTAGGTCATTTTCGTCCTCCCTAGGCTTATTCTTGTCCAATTAGGGTTTTTAACCAATCTTGTGCTTCCAATAGGTGTGTTTGTGTCATTGGATGATCAATTAGGTCATTTTTGTCCTCCCTAGGCTTATTCTTGTCCAATTACAGTTTTTAACCAATCTTGTGCATCCAATAGGTGTGTTTGTGTCATTGGATGATCAATTAGGTCATTTTCGTCCTCCCTAGGCTTATTCTTGTCCAATTAGGGTTTTTAACCAATCTTGTGCATCCAATAGGTGTGTTTGTGTCATTGGATGATCAATTAGGTCATTTTCGTCCTCCCTAGGCTTATTCTTGTCCAATTAGGGTTTTTAACAAATCTTGTGCATCCAATAAGTTCATTTGTGTCATTGGATGATCAATTAGGTCATTTTCGTCCTCCCTAGTCTTATTCTTGTCCAATTAGGGTTTTTAACAAATCTTGTGCATCCAATAGGTGTGTTTGTGTCATTGGATGATCAATTAGGTCATTTTCGTCCTCCCTAGGCTTATTCTTGTCCAATTAGGGTTTTTAACCAATCTTGTGCATCCAATAGGTGTGTTTATCTCATTGGATGATCAATTAGGTCACTTTGATCCTCCCTAGGCTTATGCTTGTCCAATTAGGGTTTTTAACCAATCTTGTCCATCCAATAAGTTCATTTGTGTCATTGGATTAACATTTAGGTCATTTTCGTCCTCCCTAGGCATATTCTTGTCCAATTAGGGTTTTTAACCAATCTTGTGCATCCAATAGGTGTGTTTGTGTCTTTGGATGATCAATTTAGGTCATTTTCGTCCTCCCTAGGCATATTCTTGTCCAATTAGGGTTTTTAACCAATCTTGTGCATCCAATAGGTAAGTTTGTGTCATTGGATGATCAATTAGGTCATTTTCGTCCTCCCTAGGCTTATTCTTGTCCAATTAGGGTTTTTAACCAATCTTGTGCATCCAATAGGTGTGTTTGTGTCATTGGATGATCAATTAGGTCATTTTCGTCCTCCCTAGGCATATTCTTGTCCAATTAGGGTTTTTAACCAATCTTGTGCATCCAATAGGTGTGTTTGTGGCAATGGTTGATCAATTAGGTCATTTTCGTCCTCCCTAGGCTTATTCTTGTCCAATTAGGTTTTTTAACAATTCTTGTGCATCCAATAGGTGTGTTTGTGTCATTGGATGATCAATTAGGCCATTTTTGTCCTCCCTAGGCTTATTCTTGTCCAATTAGGGTTTTTAACCAATCTTGTGCATCCAATAAGTTCATTTGTGTCATTGGATTAACATTTAGGTCATTTTCGTCCTCCCTAGGCTTATTCTTGTCCAATTAGGGTTTTTAACCAATCTTGTGCATCCAATAAGTTCATTTGTGTCATTGGATTAACATTTAGGTCATTTTCGTCCTCTCTAGGGGTATTTATGTGCAATTATGGTTTTTAACCAATATTTTGCATCCAATATGTTCATTTATGTAATTGGATTAACATTTAGGTCATTTTCGTCCTCCCTAGGCTTATTCTTGTGCAATTAGGGCTTTTAACCAACCTTTTGCATCCAAAAAGTTCATTTGTGTCTTTGAATAGACGTTTAGGTCAATTTCGTCCTCTCTAGGGTTATTTATGTGCAATTAGGGTTTTTAACCAATCTTGTGCATCCAATAAGTTCATTTGTGTCATTGGATTAACATTTAGGTCATTTTCGTCCTCCCTAGGCTTATTCTTGTCCAATTAGGGTTTTTAACCAATCTTGTGCATCCAATAAGTTCATTTGTGTCATTGGATTATTATTTAGGTCATTTTCGTCCTCCCTAGGCTTATTCTTGTCCAATTAGGGTTTTTAACCAATCTTGTGCATCCAAAAAGTTAATTTGTGTCTTTGGATTAACATTTAGGTCATTTTCCTCCTCTCTAGGGTTATTTATGTGCAATTAGGGTTTTTAACCAATCTTGTGCATCCAATGAGTTCATGTGTGTCATTGGATTAACATTTAGGTCATTTTCATCCTCCCTAGGCTTATTCTTGTGCAATTAGGGTTTTTAACCAATCTTGTGCATCCAATAAGTTCATTTGAGTCATTGGATTAACATTTAGGTCATTTTCGTCCTCTCTAGGGTTATTTATGGGCAATTAGGGTTTTTAACCAATCTTGTGCATCCAATAAGTTCATTTGTGTCATTGGATTATTATTTAGGTCATTTTCGTCCTCCCTAGGCTTATTCTTGTCCAATTAGGGTTTTTAACCAATCTTGTGAATCCAAAAATTTAATTTTTGTCTTTGGATTAACATTTACGTCATTTTCGTCCTCTCTAGGGTTATTTATGTGCAATTAGGGTTTTTAACCAATCTTGTGCATCCAATGAGTTCATGTGTGTCATTGGATTAACATTTAGGTCATTTTCATCCTCCCTAGGCTTTTAGTTTTGCAATTAGGGTTTTTAACCAATCTTGTGCATCCAATAAGTTTATTTGTGTCATTGGATTAACATTTAGGTCATTTTCGTCCTCCCTAGGGTTATATATGGGCAATTAGGGTTTTTAACCAATCTTGTGCATCCAATAAGTTCATTTGTGTCATTGGATTAACATTTAGGTCATTTTCGTCCTCCCTAGGGTTATATATGGGCAATTAGGGTTTTTAACCAATCTTGTGCATCCAATAAGTTCATTTGTGTCATTTGATTAACATTTAGGTCATTTTCGTCCTCCATAGGCTTATTCTTGTGCTATTAGGGTTTTTTAACCAATCTTGTGCATCCAATAAGTTCGTTTGTGTCATTGGATTAACATTTTGGTCATTTTCGTCCTCCCTAGGCTTATTTATGTGCAATTAGGGTTTTTAACCAAACTTGTGCATCCAATAAGTTCATTTGTATCATTGGATTAACATTTAGGTCATTTTCGTCCTCTCTAGGGTTATTTATGTGCAATTAGGGTTTTTAACCAATCTTGTGCATCCAATAAGTTCATTTGTGTCATTGGATTAACATTTAGGTCATTTTCGTCCTCCCAAGGCTTATTCTTGTCCAATTAGGCTTTTTAACCAATTTTGTGCATCCAATAAGTTCATTTGTGTCATTGGATTAACATTTAGGTCATTTTTGTCCTCCTTAGGCTTATTCTTGTGCAATTAGGGTTTTTAACCAATCTTGTGCGTCCAATAAATTCATTTGTGTCATTGGATTAACATTTAGGTCATTTTCGTCCTCCCTAGGCTTATTTATGTGCAATTAGGAATTTTAACCAATCTTGTGCATCCAAAAAGTTCTTTTTATTCATTGGATTAACATTTAGGTCATTTTCGTCCTCCCTAGGGTTATTTATGGGCAATTACGGTTTTTAACCAATCTTGTGCATCCAATAAGTTCATTTGTGTCATTGGATTATTATTTAGGTCATTTTTGTCCTCCCTAGTCTTATTCTTGTCCAATTAGGGTTTTTACCCAATCTTGTGCATCCAAAAAGTTAATTTGTGTCATTGGATTAACATTTAGGTCATTTTCGTCCTCTCTACGATTATTGATGTGCAATTAGGGTTTTTAACCAATCTTGTGCATCCAATAAGTTCATTTGTGTCATTGGATTAGCATTTAGGTCATTTTCGTCCTCCCTAGGCTTATTCTTGTCCAATTAGGGTTTTTAACCAATCTTGTGCAACCAAAAAGTTCATTTGTGTCATTGGATTAACATTTAGGTCATTTTCGTCCTCCTTAGGCTTATTCTTGTCCAATTAGGGTTTTTAACCAATCTTGTGCATCCAATATGTTCATTTGTGTCATTGGATTAACATTTAGGTCATTTTCGTCCTCCCTACGGTTATTTATGGGCAATTAGGATTTTTAACCTATCTTGTGCATCCAATAAGTTCATTTGTGTCATTTGATTAACATTTAGGTCATTTTCGTCCTCCATAGGCTTATTCTTGTGCAATTAGGGTTTTTAACCAATCTTGTGCATCCAATATGTTCATTTGTGTCATTTGATTAACATTTAGGTCTTTTTCGTCCTCCATAGGCTTATTCTTTTGCAATTAGGGTTTTTAACCAATCTTGTGCATCCAATAAGTTCGTTTGTGTCATTGGATTAACATTTTGGTCATATTCGTCCTCCCTAGGCTTATTTATGTGCAATTAGGGTTTCTAACCAGTCTTGTGCATCCAATAAGTTCATTTGTGTCATTGGATTAACATTTAGGTCATTTTCGTCCTCCCTAGGCTTATCGTTTAGCAATTAGGGTTTTTAACCAATCTTGTGCATCCAATAAGTTCATTTGAGTCATTGGATTAACATTTAGGTCATTTACGTCCTCTCTAGGGTTATTTATGTGCAATTAGGGTTTTTAACCAATCTTGTGCATCCAATAAGTTAATTTGTGTCATTGGATTAACATTTAGGTCATTTTCGTCCTCTCTAGGGTTATTTATGGGCAATTAGGGTTTTTAACCAATCTTGTGCATCCAATAAGTTCATTTGTGTCATTGGATTATTATTTAGGTCATTTTCCGTCCTCCCTAGGCTTATTCTTGTCCAATTAGGGTTTTTAACCAATCTTGTGCATCCAAAAAGTTAATTTGTGTCTTTGGATTAACATTTAGGTCATTTTCGTCCTCTCTAGGGTTATTTATGTGCAATTAGGGTTTTTAACCAATCTTGTGCATCCAATGAGTTCATGTGTGTCATTGGATTAACATTTAGGTCATTTTCATCCTCCCTAGGCTTATAGTTTTGCAATTAGGGTTTTTAACCAATCTTGTGCGTCCAATAAGTTCGTTTGTGTCATTGGATTAACATTTTGGTCATTTTCGTCCTCCCTAGGCTTATTTATTTGCAATTAGGGTTTTTAACCAATCTTGTGCATCCAATAAGTTCATTTGTGTCATTGGATTAACATTTAGGTCATTTTCGTCCTCCCTAGGGTTATATATGGGCAATTAGGGTTTTTAACCAATCTTGTGCATCCAATAAGTTCATTTGTGTCATTTGATTAACATTTAGGTCATTTTCGTCCTCCATAGGCTTATTCTTGTGCTATTAGGGTTTTTAACCAATCTTGTGCATCCAATATGTTCATTTGTGTCATTTGATTAACATTTAGGTCATTTTCGTCCTCCATAGGCTTATTCTTGTGCAATTAGGGTTTTTAACCAATCTTTTGCATCCAATAAGTTCGTTTGTGTCATTGGATTAACATTTTGGTCATTTTCGTCCTCCCTAGGCTTATTTATGTGCAATTAGGGTTTTTAACCAATCTTGTGCATCCAATAAGTTCATTTCTGTCATTGGATTAACATTTAGGTCATTTTCGTCCTCCCTAAGCTTATCGTTTAGCAATTAGGGTTTTTAACCAATCTTGTGCATCCAATAAGTTCATTTGAGTCATTGGATTAACATTTAGGTCATTTACGTCCTCTCTAGGGTTATTTATGTGCAATTAGGGTTTTTAACCAATCTTGTGCATCCAATAAGTTAATTTGTGTCATTGGATTAACATTTAGGTCATTTTCGTCCTCTCTAGGGTTATTTATGGGCAATTAGGGTTTTTAACCAATCTTGTGCATCCAATAAGTTCATTTGTGTCATTGGATTATTATTTAGGTCATTTTCGTCCTCCCTAGGCTTATTCTTGTCCAATTAGGGTTTTTAACCAATCTTGTGCATCCAAAAAGTTAATTTGTGTCTTTGGATTAACATTTAGGTCATTTTCCTCCTCTCTAGGGTTATTTATGTGCAATTAGGGTTTTTAACCAATCTTGTGCATCCAATGAGTTCATGTGTGTCATTGGATTAACATTTAGGTCATTTTCATCCTCCCTAGGCTTATCGTTTTGCAATTAGGGTTTTTAACCAATCTTGTGCATCCAATAAGTTCGTTTGTGTCATTGGATTAACATTTTGGTCATTTTCGTCCTCCCTAGGCTTATTTATTTGCAATTAGGGTTTTTAACCAATCTTGTGCATCCAATAAGTTCATTTGTGTCATTCGATTAACATTTAGGTCATTTTCGTCCTCCCTAGGGTTATATATGGGCAACTAGGGTTTTTAACCAATCTTGTGCATCCAATAAGTTCATTTGTATCATTGGATTAACATTTAGGTCATTTTTGTCCTCTTTAGGGTTATTTATGTGCAATTAGAGTTTTTAACCAATCTTGTGCATCCAATAAGTTCATTTGTGTCATTGGATTATTATTTAGGTCATTTTCGTCCTCCCTAGGCTTATTCTTGTCCAATTAGGGCTTTTAACCAATCTTGTGCATCCAAAAAGTTCATTTGTGTCTTTGAATTGACATTTTGGTCATTTTCGTCCTCCCTAGGCTTATTTATGAGCAATTAGGGTTTTTAACCAATCTTGTGCATCCAATAAGTTCATTTGTGTCATTGGATTAACATTTAGGTCATTTTCGTCCTCCCTAGGCTTATTCTTGTCCAATTAGGGTTTTTAACCAATCTTGTGCATCCAATAAGTTCATTTGTGTCATTGGATTAACATTTAGGTCATTTTCGTCCTCCCTAGGGTTATTTATGTGCAATTAGGGTTTTTAACCAATCTTGTGCATCCAATAAGTTCATTTGTGTCATTGGATTATTATTTAGGTCATTTTTGTCCTCCCTAGTCTTATTCTTGTCCAATTAGGGTTTTTACCCAATCTTGTGCATCCAAAAAGTTAATTTGTGTCATTGGATTAACATTTAGGTCATTTTCGTCCACTCTAGGGTTATTTATGTGCAATTAGGGTTTTTAACCAATCTTGTGCATCCAATAAATTCATTTGTGTCATTGGATTAGCATTTAGGTCATTTTCGTCGGCCCTAGGCTTATTCTTGTGCAATTAGGGCTTTTAACCAATCTTGTGCATCCAAAAAGTTCATTTGTGTCTTTGAGTTGACATTTAGGTCATTTTCGTCCTCTCTAGGGTTATTTATGTGCAATTAGGGTTTTTAACCAATCTTGTGCATCCAATAAGTTCATTTGTGTCATTGGATTAACATTTAGGTCATTTTCGTCCTCCCTAGGCTTATTCTTGTCCAATTAGGCTTTTTAACCAATTTTGTGCATCCAATAAGTTCATTTGTGTCATTGGATTAACATTTAGGTCATTTTTGTCCTCCTTAGGCTTATTCTTGTGCAATTAGGGTTTTTAACCAATCTTGTGCGTCCAATAAATTCATTTGTGTCATTGGATTAACATTTAGGTCATTTTCGTCCTCCCTAGGCTTATTTATGTGCAATTAGGAATTTTAACCAATCTTGTGCATCCAAAAAGTTCTTTTTAGTCATTGGATTAACATTTAGGTCATTTTCGTCCTCCCTAGGGTTATTTATGGGCAATTACGGTTTTTAACCAATCTTGTGCATCCAATAAGTTCATTTGTGTCATTGGATTATTATTTAGGTCATTTTTGTCCTCCCTAGTCTTATTCTTGTCCAATTAGGGTTTTTACCCAATCTTGTGCATCCAAAAAGTTAATTTGTGTCATTGGATTAACATTTAGGTCATTTTCGTCTTCTCTAGGATTATTTATGTGCAATTAGGGTTTTTAACCAATCTTGTGCATCCAATAAGTTCATTTGTGTCATTGGATTAGCATTTAGGTCATTTTCGTCCTCCCTAGGCTTATTCTTGTCCAATTAGGGTTTTTAACCAATCTTGTGCAACCAAAAAGTTCATTTGTGTCATTGGATTAACATTTAGGTCATTTTCGTCCTCCTTAGGCTTATTCTTGTCCAATTAGGGTTTTTAACCAATCTTGTGCATCCAATATGTTCATTTGTGTCATTGGATGAACATTTAGGTCATTTTCGTCCTCCCTAGGCTTATTCTTGTCCAATTAGGGTTTTTAACCAATCTTGTTCATCCAATAAGTTCATTTGTGTCATTGGATTAACATTTAGGTCATTTTCGTCCTCCTTAGGCTTATTCTTGTGCAATTAGGGTTTTTAACCAATCTTGTGCGTCCAATAAATTCATTTGTGTCATTGGATTAACATTTAGGTCACTTTCGTCCTCCCTAAGCTTATTTATGTGCAATTAGGGTTTTTAACCAATCTTGTGCATCCAAAAATTTCTTTTTTTGTCATGGGATTAACATTTAGGTCATTTTCGTCCTCCCTAGGGTTATTTATGGGCAGTTAAGGTTTTTAACCAATCTTGTGCATCCAATAAGTTCATTTGTTTCATTGGATTATTATTTAGGTCATTTTTGTCCTCCCTAGTCTTATTCTTGTCCAATTAGGGTTTTTACCAAATCTTGTGCATCCAAAAAGTTAATTTGTGTCGTTGGATTAACATTTAGGTCATTTTCGTCCTCTCTAGGGTTATTTATGTGCAATTAGGGTTTTTAACCAATCTTGTGCATCCAATAAGTTCATTTGTGTCATTGGATTAGCATTTAGGTCATTTTCGTCCGCCCTAGGCTTATTCTTGTGCAATTAGGGCTTTTAACCAATCTTGTGCATCAAAAAAGTACATTTGTGTCTTTGAATTGACATTTAGGTCATTTTCGTCCTCTCTAGGGTTATTTATGTGCAATTATGGTTTTTAACCAATCTTGTGCATCCAATAAGTTCATTTGTGTCCTTGGATTAACATTTAGGTCATTTTCGTCCTCCCTAGGCTTATTCTTGTCCAATTAGGGTTTTTAACCAATCTTGTGCATCCAATAAGTTCATTTGTGTCATTGGATTAACATTTAGGTCATTTTCGTCCTCCCTAGGCTTATTTATGTGCAATTAGGCTTTTTAAGCAATCTTGTGCATCCAAAAAGTTCTTTTTTGTCATTGGATTAACATTTTGGTCATTTTCGTCCTCCCTAGGGTTATTTATGTGCAATTAGGGTTTTTAACCAATCCTGTGCATCCAATAAGTTCATTTGTGTCATGGATTATTATTTAGGTCATTTTCGTCCTCCCTAGGGTTATATATGGGGAATTAGGGTTTTTAACCAATCTTGTGCATCCAATAAGTTAATTTGTGTCATTGGATTAACATTTAGGTCATTTTCGTCCTCTCTAGGGTTATTTATGGGGCAATTAGGGTTTTTAACCAATCTTGTGCATCCAATAAGTTCATTTGTGTCATTGGATTATTATTTAGGTCATTTTCGTCCTCCCTAGGCTTATTCTTGTCCAATTAGGGTTTTTAACCAATCTTGTGCATCCAAAAAGTTAATTTGTGTCTTTGGATTAACATTTAGGTCATTTTCCTCCTCTCTAGGGTTATTTATGTGCAATTAGGGTTTTTAACCAATCTTGTGCATCCAATGAGTTCATGTGTGTCATTGGATTAACATTTAGGTCATTTTCATCCTCCCTAGGCTTATCGTTTTCCAATTAGGGTTTTTAACCAATCTTGAGCATCCAATAAGTTCGTTTGTGTCATTGGATTAACATTTTGGTCATTTTCGTCCTCCCTAGGCTTATTTATTTGCAATTAGGGTTTTAACCAATCTTGTGCATCCAATAAGTTTATTTGTGTCATTGGATTAACATTTAGGTCATTTTCGTCCTCCCTAGGGTTTTATACGGGCAATTAGGGTTTTTAACCAAACTTGTGCATCCAATAAGATCATTTGTATCATTGGATTAATATTTAGGTCATTTTCGTCCTCTCTAGGGTTATTTATGTGCAATTAGGGTTTTTAACCAATCTTGTGCATCCAATAAGTTCATTTGTGTCATTGGATTAACATTTAGGTCATTTTCGTCCTCCCTAGGCTTATTCTTGTCCAATTAGGCTTTTTAACCAATTTTGTGCATCCAATAAGTTCATTTGTGTCATTGGATTAACATTTAGGTCATTTTTGTCCTCCTTAGGCTTATTCTTGTGCAATTAGGGTTTTTAACCAATCTTGTGCGTCCAATAAATTCATTTGTGTCATTGGATTAACATTTAGGTCATTTTCGTCCTCCCTAGGCTTATTTATGTGCAATTAGGAATTTTAACCAATCTTGTGCATCCAAAAAGTTCTTTTTAGTCATTGGATTAACATTTAGGTCATTTTCGTCCTCCCTTGGGTTATTTATGGGCAATTACGGTTTTTAACCAATCTTGTGCATCCAATAAGTTCATTTGTGTCGTTGGATTATTATTTAGGTCATTTTTGTCCTCCCTAGTCTTATTCTTGTCCAATTAGGGTTTTTACCCAATCTTGTGCATCCAAAAAGTTATTTTTGTGTCATTGGATTAACATTTAGGTCATTTTCGTCCTCTCTAGGATTATTTATGTGCAATTAGGGTTTTTAACCAATCTTGTGCATCCAATAAGTTCATTTGTGTCATTGGATTAGCATTTAGGTCATTTTCGTCCTCCCTAGGCTTATTCTTGTCCAATTAGGGTTTTTAACCAATCTTGTGCAACCAAAAAGTTAATTTGTGTCATTGGATTAACATTTAGGTCATTTTCGTCCTCCTTAGGCTTATTCTTGTCCAATTAGGGTTTTTAACCAATCTTGTGCATCCAATAAGTTCATATGTGTCATTGGATTAACATTTAGGTCATTTTCATCCTCCCTATGCTTATTCTTGTCCAATTAGGGTTTTTAACCAATCTTGTGCATCCAAAAAGTTAATTTGTGTCTTTGGTTAAACATTTAGGTCATTTTCGTCCTCTCTAGGGTTATTTATGTGCAATTATGGTTTTTAACCAATCTTGTGCATCCAATGAGTTCATGTGTGTCATTGGATTAACATTTAGGTTATTTTCATCCTCCCTAGGCTTATCGTTTTGCAATTAGGGTTTTTAACCAATCTTGAGCATCCAATAAGTTCGTTTGTGTCATTGGATTAACGTTTTGGTCATTTTCGTCCTCCCTAGGCTTATTTATTTGCAATTAGGGTTTTAACCAATCTTGTGCATCCAATAAGTTTATTTGTGTCATTGGATTAACATTTAGGTCATTTTCGTCCTCCCTAGGGTTATATACGGGCAATTAGGGTTTTTAACCAAACTTGTGCATCCAATAAGTTCATTTGTGTCATTGGATTAGCATTTAGGTCATTTTC
>JBBPBR010000008.1:20419946-20496713 GCA_037974775.1 Cicer pinnatifidum | reverse complement strand
TCTCTAGGATTATTTATGTGCAATTAGGGTTTTTAACCAATCTTGTGCATCCAATAAGTTCATTTGTGTCATTGGATTAGCATTTAGGTCATTTTCGTCCTCCCTAGGCTTATTCTTGTCCAATTAGGGTTTTTAACCAATCTTGTGCATCCAAAAAGTTCATATGTGTCTTTTAATTGACATTTAGGTCATTTTCGTCCTCCCTAGGCTTATTTATTTGCAATTAGGGTTTTTAACCAATCTTGTGCATCCAATAAGTTCATTTGTGTCATTGGATTAACATTTAGGTCATTTTCGTCCTCCCTAGGGTTATATATGGGCAATTAGGGTTTTTAACCAATCTTGTGCATCCAATAAGTTCATTTGTGTCATTTGATTAACATTTAGGTCATTTTCGTCCTCCATAGGCTTATTCTTGTGCTATTAGGGTTTTTAACCAATCTTGTGCATCCAATATGTTCATTTGTGTCATTTGATTAACATTTAGGTCATTTTCGTCCTCCATAGGCTTATTCTTGTGCAATTAGGGTTTTTAACCAATCTTGTGCATCCAATAAGTTCGTTTGTGTCATTGGATTAACATTTTGGTCATTTTCGTCCTCCCTAGGCTTATTTATTTGCAATTAGGGTTTTTAACCAATCTTGTGCATCCAATAAGTTCATTTGTGTCATTGGATTAACATTTAGGTCATTTTCGTCCTCCCTAGGGTTATATATGGGCAATTAGGGTTTTTAACCAATCTTGTGCATCCAATAAGTTCATTTGTGTCATTGGATTAGCATTTAGGTCATTTTCGTCCTCCCTAGGCTTATTTATGTGCAATTAGGGTTTTTAACCAATCTTGTGCATCCAATAAGTTCATTTGTGTCATTGGATTAACATTTAGGTCATTTTCGTCCTCCCTAGAGTTATATATGGGCAATTAGGGTTTTTAACCAATCTTGTGCATCCAATAAGTTCATTTGTGTCATTGGATTAACATTTAGGTAATTTTCGTCCTCTCTAGGGTTATTTATGTGCAATTAGGGTTTTTAACCAATCTTGTGCATCCAATAAGTTCATTTGTGTCATTGGATTAGCATTTAGGTCATTTTCTTCCTCCCTAGGCTTATTTATGTGCAATTAGGTTTTTTAACCAATCTTGTGCATCCAATAAGTTCATTTGTGTCATTGGATTAACATTTAGGTCATTTTCGTCCTCCCTAGGGTTATATATGGGCAATTAGGGTTTTTAACCAATCTTGTGCATCCAATAAGTTCATTTGTGTCATTGGATTAACATTTAGGTCATTTTCGTCCTCCCTAGGCTTATTCTTGTCCAATTAGGGTTTTTAACCAATCTTGTGCATCCAATAAGTTCATTTGTGTCATTGGATTAACATTTAGGTCATTTTCGTCCTCTCTAGGGGTATTTATGTGCAATTATGGTTTTTAACCAATATTTTGCATCCAATATGTTCATTTATGTAATTGGATTAACATTTAGGTCATTTTCGTCCTCCCTAGGCTTATTCTTGTGCAATTAGGGCTTTTAACCAACCTTTTGCATCCAAAAAGTTCATTTGTGTCTTTGAATAGACGTTTAGGTCAATTTCGTCCTCTCTAGGGTTATTTATGTGCAATTAGGGTTTTTAACCAATCTTGTGCATCCAATAAGTTCATTTGTGTCATTGGATTAACATTTAGGTCATTTTCGTCCTCCCTAGGCTTATTCTTGTCCAATTAGGGTTTTTAACCAATCTTGTGCATCCAATAAGTTCATTTGTGTCATTGGATTAACATTTAGGTCATTTTCGTCCTCCCTAGGCTTATTTATGTGCAATTAGGGTTTTTAACCAATCATGTGCATCCAATAAGTTCATTTGTGTGATTGGATTAACATTTGTGTCATTTTCGTCCTCCCTAGGCTTATTCTTGTCCAATTAGAGTTTTTAACCAATCTTGTGCATCCAAAAAAGTTCATTTGTGTCTTTGGATTAACATTTAGGTCATTTTCATCCTCTCTAGGGTTATTTATGGGCAGTTAGGGTTTTTAACCTATCTTGTGCATCCAATAAGTTCATTTGTGTCATTGGATTAACATTTAGGTCATTTTCGTCCTCCCTAGGCTTATTCTTGTCCAATTAGGGTTTTTAACCAATCTTGTGCATCCAATAAGTTCATTTGTGTCATTGGATTAACATTTAGGTCATTTTTGTCCTTCCTAGGCATATTCTTGTCCAATTAGGGTTTTTAACCAATCTTGTGCATCCAATAGGTGTGTTTGTGTCATTGGATGATCAATTAGGTCATTTTCGTCCTCCCTAGGCTTATTCTTGTCCAATTAGGGTTTTTAACCAATCTTGTGCATCCAATAGGTGTGTTTGTGTCATTGGATGATCAATTAGGTCATTTTCGTCCTCCCTAGGCTTATTCTTGTCGAATTAGGGTTTTTAACCAATCTTGTGCATCCAATAAGTTCATTTGTGTTATTGGATTAACATTTAGGTCATATTCGTTCTCCCTTGGCTTATTCTTGTCCAATTAGGGTTTTTAACCAAACTTTTGCATCCAATAGGTGTGTTTGTGTCATTCGATGATCAATTAGGTCATTTTTGTCCTCCCTAGGCATCTTCTTGTCCAATTAGGGTTTTTAACCAATCTTGTGCATCCAATAGGTGTGTTTGTGTCATTGGATGATCAATTAGGTCATTTTCGTCCTCCCTAGGCTTATTCTTGTCCAATTAGGGTTTTTAACCAATCTTGTGCATCCAATAGGTGTGTTTGTGTCATTGGATGATCAATTAGGTCATTTTCGTCCTCCCTAGGCTTATTCTTGTCCAATTAGGGTTTTTAACCAATCTTGTGCATCCAATAAGTTCATTTGTGTCATTGGATGATCAATTAGGTCATTTTCGTCCTTCCTAGGCATATTCTTGATCAACTAGGGTTTTAAACCAATCTTGTGCATCCAATAGGTGTGTTTGTGTCATTGGATGATCAATTAGGTCATTTTCGTCCTCCCTAGGCTTATTCTTGTCCAATTAGGGTTTTTAACCAATCTTGTGCATCCAATAGGTGTGTTTGTGTCATTGGATGATCAATTAGGTCATTTTCGTCCTCCCTAGGCTTATTCTTGTCCAATTAGGGTTTTTAACCAATCTTGTGCATCCAATAGGTGTGTTTGTGTCATTGGATGATCAATTAGGTCATTTTCGTCCTCCCTAGGCTTATTCTTGTCCAATTAGGGTTTTTAACCAATCTTGTGCATCCAATAACTTTGATTGTGTCATTGAATTAATATTTAGGTCATTTTCGTCCTCCCTAGGCATATTCTTGTCCAACTAGGGTTTCTAACCAATCTTGTGCATCCAATAGGTGTGTTTGTGTCATTGGATGATCAATTAGGTCATTTTCGTCCTCCCTAGGCTTATTCTTCTCCAATTAGGGTTTTTAACCAATCTTGTGCATCCAATAAGTTCATTTGTGTCATTGGATTAACATTTAGGTCATTTTCGTCCTCCCTAGGCTTATTCTTGTCCAATTAGGGTTTTTAACCAATCTTGTGCATTCAAAAAGTTAATTTGTGTCTTTGGATTAACATTTAGGTCATTTTCGTCCTCCCTAGGGTTATTTATGGGCAATTAGGATTTTTAACCAATCTTGTGCATCCAATAAGTTCGTTTGTGTCATTGGATTATTATTTAGGTCATTTTCGTCCTCCATAGGCTTATTCTTGTCCAATTAGGGTTTTTAACCAATCTTGTGCATCCAAAAAGTTAATTTGTGTCTTTGGATTAACATTTAGGTCATTTTCGTCCTCTCTAGGGTTATTTATGTGCAATTAGGGTTTTTAACCAATCTTGTGCATCCAATAAGTTCATATGTGTCATTGGATTAACATTTAGGTCATTTTCGTACTCCCTATGCTTATTCTTGTCCAATTAGGGTTTTTAACCAATCTTGTGCATCTAAAAAGTTAATTTGTGTCTTTGGATTAACATTTAGGTCATTTTCGTCCTCTCTAGGGTTATTTATGTGCAATTAGGGTTTTTAACCAATCTTGTGCATCCAATGAGTTCAGGTGTGTCATTGGATTAACATTTAGGTCATTTTCATCCTCCCTAGGCTTATCGTTTTGCAATTAGGGTTTTTAACCAATCTTGTGCATCCAATAAGTTCGTTTGTGTCATTGGACTAACATTTTGGTCATTTTCGTCCTCCCTAGGCTTATTTATTTGCAATTAGGGTTTTTAACCAATCTTGTGCATCCAATAAGTTCATTTGTGTCATTCGATTAACATTTAGGTCATTTTCGTCCTCCCTAGGGTTATATATGGGCAACTAGGGTTTTTAACCAATCTTGTGCATCCAATAAGTTCATTTGTATCATTGGATTAACATTTAGGTCATTTTTGTCCTCTTTAGGGTTATTTATGTGCAATTAGGGTTTTTAACCAATCTTGTGCATCCAATAAGTTCATTTGTGTCATTGGATTATTATTTAGGTCATTTTCGTCCTCCCTAGGCTTATTCTTGTCCAATTAGGGTTTTTAACCAATCTTGTGCATCCAAAAAGTTAATTTGTGTCTTTGGATTAACATTTAGGTCATTTTCCTCCTCTCTAGGGTTATTTATGTGCAATTAGGGTTTTTAACCAATCTTGTGCATCCAATGAGTTCATGTGTGTCATTGGATTAACATTTAGGTCATTTTCATCCTCCCTAGGCTTATCGTTTTGCAATTAGGGTTTTTAACCAATCTTGAGCATCCAATAAGTTCGTTTGTGTCATTGGATTAACATTTTGGTCATTTTCGTCCTCCCTAGGCTTATTTATTTGCAATTAGGGTTTTAACCAATCTTGTGCATCCAATAAGTTTATTTGTGTCATTGGATTAACATTTAGGTCATTTTCGTCCTCCCTAGGGTTATATACGGGCAATTAGGGTTTTTAACCAAACTTGTGCATCCAATAAGTTCATTTGTGTCATTGGATTAGCATTTAGGTCATTTTCGTCCGCCCTAGGCTTATTCTTGTGCAATTAGGGCTTTTACCCAATCTTGTGCATCCAAAACGTTCATTTGTGTCTTTGAATTGACATTTAGGTAATTTTCGTCCTCTCTAGGGTTATTTATGTGCAATTAGGGTTTTTAACCAATCTTGTGCATCCAATGAGTTCATTTGTGTCATTGGATTAACATTTAGGTCATTTTCGTCCTCCCTAGGCTTATTCTTGTCCAATTAGGGTTTTTAACCAATCTTGTTCATCCAATAAGTTCATTTGTGTCATTGGATTAACATTTAGGTCATTTTCGTCCTCCTTAGGCTTATTCTTGTGCAATTAGGGTTTTTAACCAATCTTGTGCGTCCAATAAATTCATTTGTGTCATTGGATTAACATTTAGGTCACTTTCGTCCTCCCTAAGCTTATTTATGTGCAATTAGGGTTTTTAACCAATCTTGTGCATCCAAAAATTTCTTTTTTTGTCATGGGATTAACATTTAGGTCATTTTCGTCCTCCCTAGGGTTATTTATGGGCAGTTAAGGTTTTTAACCAATCTTGTGCATCCAATAAGTTTATTTGTTTCATTGGATTATTATTTAGGTCATTTTTGTCCTCCCTAGTCTTATTCTTGTCCAATTAGGGTTTTTACCAAATCTTGTGCATCCAAAAAGTTAATTTGTGTCGTTGGATTAATATTTAGGTCATTTTTGTCCTCTCTAGGGTTATTTATGTGCAATTAGGGTTTTTAACCAATCTTGTGCATCCAATAAGTTCATTTGTGTCATTGGATTAGCATTTAGGTCATTTTCGTCCGCCCTAGGCTTATTCTTGTGCAATTAGGGCTTTTAACCAATCTTGTGCATCAAAAAAGTTCATTTGTGTGTTTGAATTGACATTTAGGTCATTTTCGTCCTCTCTAGGGTTATTTATGTGCAATTATGGTTTTTAACCAATCTTGTGCATCCAATAAGTTCATTTGTGTCATTGGATTAACATTTAGGTCATTTTCGTCCTCCCTAGGTTTATTCTTGTCCAATTAGGGTTTTAAACCAATCTTGTGCATCCAATAAGTTCATTTGTGTCATTGGATTAACATTTAGGTCATTTTCGTCCTCCCTAGGCTTATTTATGTGCAATTAGGCTTTTTAAGCAATCTTGTGCATCCATAAAGTTCTTTTTTGTCATTGGATTAACATTTTGGTCATTTTCGTCCTCCCTAGGGTTATTTATGTGCAATTAGGGTTTTTAACCAATCTTGTGCATCCAATAAGTTCATTTGTGTCATGGATTATTATTTAGGTCATTTTCGTCCTCCCTAGGGTTATATATGGGGAATTAGGGTTTTTAACCAATCTTGTGCATCCAATAAGTTAATTTGTGTCATTGGATTAACATTTAGGTCATTTTCGTCCTCTCTAGGGTTATTTATGGGGGAATTACGGTTTTTAACCAATCTTGTGCATCCAATAAGTTCATTTGTGTCATTGGATTATTATTTAGGTCATTTTCGTCCTCCCTAGGCTTATTCTTGTCCAATTAGGGTTTTTAACCAATCTTGTGCATCCAAAAAGTTAATTTGTGTCTTTGGATTAACATTTAGGTCATTTTCCTCCTCTCTAGGGTTATTTATGTGCAATTAGGGTTTTTAACCAATCTTGTGCATCCAATGAGTTCATGTGTGTCATTGGATTAACATTTAGGTCATTTTCATCCTCCCTAGGGTTATCGTTTAGCAATTAGGGTTTTTAACCAATCTTTAGCATCCAATAAGTTCGTTTGTGTCATTGGATTAACATTTTGGTCATTTTCGTCCTCCCTAGGCTTATTTATTTGCAATTAGGGTTTTAACCAATCTTGTGCATCCAATAAGTTTATTTGTGTCATTGGATTAACATTTAGGTCATTTTCGTCCTCCCTAGGGTTATATACGGGCAATTAGGGTTTTTAACCAAACTTGTGCATCCAATAAGTTCATTTGTATCATTGGATTAACATTTAGGTCATTTTCGTCCTCTCTAGGGTTATTTATGTGCAATTAGGGTTTTTAACCAATCTTGTGCATCCAATAAGTTCATTTGTGTCATTGGATTAACATTTAGGTCATTTTCGTCCTCCCTAGGCTTATTCTTGTCTAATTAGGCTTTTTAACCAATTTTGTGCATCCAATAAGTTCATTTGTGTCATTGGATTAACATTTAGGTCATTTTTGTCCTCCTTAGGCTTATTCTTGTGCAATTAGGGTTTTTAACCAATCTTGTGTGTCCAATAAATTCATTTGTGTCATTGGATTAACATTTAGGTCATTTTCGTCCACCCTAGGCTTATTTATGTGCAATTAGGAATATTAACCAATCTTGTGCATCCAAAAAGTTCGTTTTAGTCATTGGATTAACATTTAGGTCATTTTCGTCCTCCCTAGGGTTATTTATGGGCAATTACGGTTTTTAACCAATCTTGTGCATCCAATAAGTTCATTTGTGTCATTGGATTATTATTTAGGTCATTTTTGTCCTCCCTAGTCTTATTCTTGTCCAATTAGGGTTTTTACCCAATCTTGTGCATCCAAAAAGTTAATTTGTGTCATTTGATTAACATTTAGGTTATTTTCGTCCTCCCTAGGTTTATTTATGTGCAATTAGGGTTTCTAACAAGTCTTGTGCATCCAATAAGTTCATTTGTGTCATTGGATTAACATTTAGGTCATTTTCGTCCTCCCTAGGCTTATCGTTTAGCAATTAGGGTTTTTAACCAATCTTGTGCATCCAATAAGTTCATTTGTGTCATTGGATTAGCATTTAGGTCATTTTCGTCCGCCCTAGGCTTATTCTTGTGCAATTAGGGCTTTTAACCAATCTTGTGCATCAAAAAAGTTCATTTGTGTCTTTGAATTGACATTTAGGTCATTTTCATTCTCTCTAGGGTTATTTATGTGCAATTATGGTTTTTAACCAATCTTGTGCATCCAATAAGTTCATTTGTGTCATTGGATTAACATTTAGGTCATTTTCGTCCTCCCTAGGTTTATTCTTGTCCATTTAGGGTTTTTAACCAATCTTGTGCATCCAATAAGTTTATTTGTGTCATTGGATTAACATTTAGGTCATTTTCGTCCTCCCTAGGCTTATTTATGTGCAATTAGGCTTTTTAAGCAATCTTGTGCATCCAAAAAGTTCTTTTTTGTCATTGGATTAACATTTTGGTCATTTTCGTCCTCCCTAGGGTTATTTATGTGCAATTAGGGTTTTTAACCAATCTTGTGCATCCAATAAGTTCATTTGTGTCATGGATTATTATTTAGGTCATTTTCGTCCTCCATAGGGTTATATATGGGGAATTAGGGTTTTTAACCAATCTTGTGCATCCAATAAGTTAATTTGTGTCATTGGATTAACATTTAGGTCATTTTCGTCCTCTCTAGGGTTATTTATGGGGCAATTAGGGTTTTTAACCAATCTTGTGCATCCAATAAGTTCATTTGTGTCATTGGATTATTATTTAGGTCATTTTCGTCCTCCCTAGGCTTATTCTTGTCCAATTAGGGTTTTTAACCAATCTTGTGCATCCAAAAAGTTAATTTGTGTCTTTGGATTAAAATTTAGGTCATTTTCCTCCTCTCTAGGGTTATTTATGTGCAATTAGGGTTTTTAACCAATCTTGTGCATCCAATGAGTTCATGTGTGTCGTTGGATTAACATTTAGGTCATTTTCATCCTCCCTAGGCTTATTGTTTTGCAATTAGGGTTTTTAACCAATCTTGAGCATCCAATAAGTTCGTTTGTGTCATTGGATTAACATTTTGGTCATTTTCGTCCTCCCTAGGCTTATTTATTTGCAATTAGGGTTTTAACCAATCTTGTGCATCCAATAAGTTTATTTGTGTCATTGGATTAACATTTAGGTCATTTTCGTCCTCCCTAGGGTTATATACGGGCAATTAGGGTTTTTAACCAAACTTGTGCATCCAATAAGTTCATTTGTATCATTGGATTAACATTTAGGTCATTTTCGTCCTCTCTAGGGTTATTTATGTGCAATTAGGGTTTTTAACCAATCTTGTGCATCCAATAAGTTCATTTGTGTCATTGGATTAACATTTAGGTCATTTTCGTCCTCCCTAGGCTTATTCTTGTCCAATTAGGGTTTTAACAACTGTTGTGCATCCAATAAGTTCATTTGTATCATTGGATTAACATTTAGGTCATTTTCGTCCTCCCTAGGCTTATTCTTTTCCAATTAGGGTTTTTAACCAATCTTGTGCATCCAATAAGTTCATTTGTGTCATTGGATTAACATTTAGGTCATTTTCGTCCTCCCTAGGCATATTCTTGTCCAATTAGGGTTTTTAACCAATCATGTGCTTCCAATAGGTGTGTTTGTGTCATTGGATGATCAGTTAGGTCATTTTCGTCCTCCCTAGGCTTATTCTTGTCCAATTAGGGTTTTTAACCAATCTTGTGCATCCAATAGGTGTGTTTGTGTCATTGGATTAACATTTAGGTCATTTTCGTCCTCCCTAGGCTTATTCTTGTCCAATTAGGGTTTTTAACCAATCTTGTGCATCCAATAAGTTTAATTGTGTCATTGAATTAATATTTAGGTCATTTTCGTCCTCCCAAGGTATATTGTTGTCCAATTAGGGTTTTTAACCAATCTTGTGCATCCAATAGGTGTGTTTGTGTCATTGGATGATCAATTAGGTCATTTTCGTCCTCCCTAGGCTTATTCTTGTCCAATTAGGGTTTTTAACCAATCTTGTGCATCCAATAGGTGTGTTTGTGTCATTGGATGATGAATTAGGTCATTTTCGTCCTCCCTAGGCATATTCTTGTCCAATTAGGGTTTTTAACCTATGTTGTGCATCCAATAGGTGTGTTTGTGTCATTGGATGATCAATTAGGTCATTTTCGTCCTCCCTAGGCTTATTCTTGTCCAATTAGGGTTTTTAACCAATCTTGTGCATCCAATAGGTGTGTTTGTGTCATTGGATGATCAATTAGGTCATTTTCGTCCTCCCTAGGCATATTCTTGTCCAATTAGGGTTTTTAACCAATCTTGTGCATCCAATAGGTGTGTTTGTGTCATTGGATGATCAATTAGGTCATTTTCGTCCTCCCTAGGCTTATTCTTGTCCAATTAGGGTTTTTAACCAATCTTGTGCATCCAATAGGTGTGTTTGTGTCATTGGATGATCAATTAGGTCATTTTCGTCCTCCCTAAGCTTATTCTTGTCCAATTAGGGTTTTTAACTAATCTTGGGCATCCAATAAGTTCATTTGTGTCAATGGATTAACATTAAGGTCATTTTCGTCCTCCCTAGGCTTATTCTTGTCCAATTAGGGTTTTTAACCAATCTTGTGCATCCAATAAGTTCATTTGTGTCATTGGATTAACATTTAGGTCATTTTCGTCCTCCCTAGGCTTATTTATGTGCAATTAGGCTTTTTAAGCAATCTTGTGCATCCAAAAAGTTCTTTTTTGTCATTGGATTAACATTTTGGTCATTTTCGTCCTCCCTAGGGTTATTTATGTGCAATTAGGGTTTTTAACCAATCTTGTGCATCCAATAAGTTCATTTGTGTCATGGATTATTATTTAGGTCATTTTCGTCCTCCCTAGGGTTATATATGGGGAATTAGGGTTTTTAACCAATCTTGTGCATCCAATAAGTTAATTTGTGTCATTGGATTAACATTTAGGTCATTTTCGTCCTCTCTAGGGTTATTTATGGGGCAATTAGGGTTTTTAACCAATCTTGTGCATCCAATAAGTTCATTTGTGTCATTGGATTATTATTTAGGTCATTTTCGTCCTCCCTAGGCTTATTCTTGTCCAATTAGGGTTTTTAACCAATCTTGTGCATCCAAAAAGTTAATTTGTGTCTTTGGATTAAAATTTAGGTCATTTTCCTCCTCTCTAGGGTTATTTATGTGCAATTAGGGTTTTTAACCAATCTTGTGCATCCAATGAGTTCATGTGTGTCATTGGATTAACATTTAGGTCATTTTCATCCTCCCTAGGCTTATTGTTTTGCAATTAGGGTTTTTAACCAATCTTGAGCATCCAATAAGTTCGTTTGTGTCATTGGATTAACATTTTGGTCATTTTCGTCCTCCCTAGGCTTATTTATTTGCAATTAGGGTTTTAACCAATCTTGTGCATCCAATAAGTTTATTTGTGTCATTGGATTAACATTTAGGTCATTTTCGTCCTCCCTAGGGTTATATACGGGCAATTAGGGTTTTTAACCAAACTTGTGCATCCAATAAGTTCATTTGTATCATTGGATTAACATTTAGGTCATTTTCGTCCTCTCTAGGGTTATTTATGTGCAATTAGGGTTTTTAACCAATCTTGTGCATCCAATAAGTTCATTTGTGTCATTGGATTAACATTTAGGTCATTTTTGTCCTCCTTAGGCTTATTCTTGTGCAATTAGGGTTTTTAACCAATCTTGTGCGTCCAATAAATTCATTTGTGTCATTGGATTAACATTTAGGTCATTTTCGTCCTCCCTAGGCTTATTTATGTGCAATTAGGAATTTTAACCAATCTTGTGCATCCAAAAAGTTCTTTTTAGTCATTGGATTAACATTTAGGTCATTTTTGTCCTCCCTAGGGTTATTTATGGGCAATTACCGTTTTTAACCAATCTTGTGCATCCAACAAGTTCATTTGTGTCATTGGATTATTATTTAGGTCATTTTTGTCCTCCCTAGTCTTATTCTTGTCCAATTAGGGTTTTTACCCAATCTTGTGCATCCAAAAAGTTAATTTGTGTCATTGGATTAACATTTAGGTCATTTTCGTCCTCTCTAGGATTATTTATGTGCAATTAGGGTTTTTAACCAATCTTGTGCATCCAATAAGTTCATTTGTGTCATTGGATTAACATTTAGGTCATTTTCGTCCTCCCTAGGCTTATTTATGTGCAATTAGGAATTTTAACCAATCTTGTGCATCCAAAAAGTTCTTTTTAGTCATTGGATTAACATTTAGGTCATTTTCGTCCTCCCTAGGGTTATTTATGGGCAATTACGGTTTTTAACCAATCTTGTGCATCCAATAAGTTCATTTGTGTCATTGGATTATTATTTAGGTCATTTTTGTCCTCCCTAGTCTTATTCTTGTCCAATTAGGGTTTTTACCCAATCTTGTGCATCCAAAAAGTTAATTTGTGTCATTGGATTAACATTTAGGTCATTTTCGTCTTCTCTAGGATTATTTATGTGCAATTAGGGTTTTTAACCAATCTTGTGCATCCAATAAGTTCATTTGTGTCATTGGATTAACATTTAGGTCATTTTCGTCCTCCCTAGGGTTATTTATGGGCAATTACGGTTTTTAACCAATCTTGTGCATCCAATAAGTTCATTTGTGTCATTGGATTATTATTTAGGTCATTTTTGTCCTCCCTAGTCTTATTCTTGTCCAATTAGGGTTTTTACCCAATCTTGTGCATCCAAAAAGTTAATTTGTGTCATTTGATTAACATTTGGGTTATTTTCGTTCTCCCTAGGTTTATTTATGTGCAATTAGGGTTTCTAACAAGTCTTGTGCATCCAATAAGTTCATTTGTGTCATTGGATTAACATTTAGGTCATTTTCGTCCTCCCTAGGCTTATCGTTTAGCAATTAGGGTTTTTAACCAATCTTGTGCATCCAATAAGTTCATTTGTGTCATTGGATTAGCATTTAGGTCATTTTCGTCCGCCCTAGGCTTATTCTTGTGCAATTAGGGCTTTTAACCAATCTTGTGCATCAAAAAAGTTCATTTGTGTCTTTGAATTGACATTTAGGTCATTTTCATTCTCTCTAGGGTTATTTATGTGCAATTATGGTTTTTAACCAATCTTGTGCATCCAATAAGTTCATTTGTGTCATTGGATTAACATTTAGGTCATTTTCGTCCTCCCTAGGTTTATTCTTGTCCATTTAGGGTTTTTAACCAATCTTGTGCATCCAATAAGTTTATTTGTGTCATTGGATTAACATTTAGGTCATTTTCGTCCTCCCTAGGCTTATTTATGTGCAATTAGGCTTTTTAAGCAATCTTGTGCATCCAAAAAGTTCTTTTTTGTCATTGGATTAACATTTTGGTCATTTTCGTCCTCCCTAGGGTTATTTATGTGCAATTAGGGTTTTTAACCAATCTTGTGCATCCAATAAGTTCATTTGTGTCATGGATTATTATTTAGGTCATTTTCGTCCTCCATAGGGTTATATATGGGGAATTAGGGTTTTTAACCAATCTTGTGCATCCAATAAGTTAATTTGTGTCATTGGATTAACATTTAGGTCATTTTCGTCCTCTCTAGGGTTATTTATGGGGCAATTAGGGTTTTTAACCAATCTTGTGCATCCAATAAGTTCATTTGTGTCATTGGATTATTATTTAGGTCATTTTCGTCCTCCCTAGGCTTATTCTTGTCCAATTAGGGTTTTTAACCAATCTTGTGCATCCAAAAAGTTAATTTGTGTCTTTGGATTAAAATTTAGGTCATTTTCCTCCTCTCTAGGGTTATTTATGTGCAATTAGGGTTTTTAACCAATCTTGTGCATCCAATGAGTTCATGTGTGTCGTTGGATTAACATTTAGGTCATTTTCATCCTCCCTAGGCTTATTGTTTTGCAATTAGGGTTTTTAACCAATCTTGAGCATCCAATAAGTTCGTTTGTGTCATTGGATTAACATTTTGGTCATTTTCGTCCTCCCTAGGCTTATTTATTTGCAATTAGGGTTTTAACCAATCTTGTGCATCCAATAAGTTTATTTGTGTCATTGGATTAACATTTAGGTCATTTTCGTCCTCCCTAGGGTTATATACGGGCAATTAGGGTTTTTAACCAAACTTGTGCATCCAATAAGTTCATTTGTATCATTGGATTAACATTTAGGTCATTTTCGTCCTCTCTAGGGTTATTTATGTGCAATTAGGGTTTTTAACCAATCTTGTGCATCCAATAAGTTCATTTGTGTCATTGGATTAACATTTAGGTCATTTTCGTCCTCCCTAGGCTTATTCTTGTCCAATTAGGGTTTTAACAACTGTTGTGCATCCAATAAGTTCATTTGTATCATTGGATTAACATTTAGGTCATTTTCGTCCTCCCTAGGCTTATTCTTTTCCAATTAGGGTTTTTAACCAATCTTGTGCATCCAATAAGTTCATTTGTGTCATTGGATTAACATTTAGGTCATTTTCGTCCTCCCTAGGCATATTCTTGTCCAATTAGGGTTTTTAACCAATCATGTGCTTCCAATAGGTGTGTTTGTGTCATTGGATGATCAGTTAGGTCATTTTCGTCCTCCCTAGGCTTATTCTTGTCCAATTAGGGTTTTTAACCAATCTTGTGCATCCAATAGGTGTGTTTGTGTCATTGGATTAACATTTAGGTCATTTTCGTCCTCCCTAGGCTTATTCTTGTCCAATTAGGGTTTTTAACCAATCTTGTGCATCCAATAAGTTTAATTGTGTCATTGAATTAATATTTAGGTCATTTTCGTCCTCCCAAGGTATATTGTTGTCCAATTAGGGTTTTTAACCAATCTTGTGCATCCAATAGGTGTGTTTGTGTCATTGGATGATCAATTAGGTCATTTTCGTCCTCCCTAGGCTTATTCTTGTCCAATTAGGGTTTTTAACCAATCTTGTGCATCCAATAGGTGTGTTTGTGTCATTGGATGATGAATTAGGTCATTTTCGTCCTCCCTAGGCATATTCTTGTCCAATTAGGGTTTTTAACCTATGTTGTGCATCCAATAGGTGTGTTTGTGTCATTGGATGATCAATTAGGTCATTTTCGTCCTCCCTAGGCTTATTCTTGTCCAATTAGGGTTTTTAACCAATCTTGTGCATCCAATAGGTGTGTTTGTGTCATTGGATGATCAATTAGGTCATTTTCGTCCTCCCTAGGCATATTCTTGTCCAATTAGGGTTTTTAACCAATCTTGTGCATCCAATAGGTGTGTTTGTGTCATTGGATGATCAATTAGGTCATTTTCGTCCTCCCTAGGCTTATTCTTGTCCAATTAGGGTTTTTAACCAATCTTGTGCATCCAATAGGTGTGTTTGTGTCATTGGATGATCAATTAGGTCATTTTCGTCCTCCCTAAGCTTATTCTTGTCCAATTAGGGTTTTTAACTAATCTTGGGCATCCAATAAGTTCATTTGTGTCAATGGATTAACATTAAGGTCATTTTCGTCCTCCCTAGGCTTATTCTTGTCCAATTAGGGTTTTTAACCAATCTTGTGCATCCAATAAGTTCATTTGTGTCATTGGATTAACATTTAGGTCATTTTCGTCCTCCCTAGGCTTATTTATGTGCAATTAGGCTTTTTAAGCAATCTTGTGCATCCAAAAAGTTCTTTTTTGTCATTGGATTAACATTTTGGTCATTTTCGTCCTCCCTAGGGTTATTTATGTGCAATTAGGGTTTTTAACCAATCTTGTGCATCCAATAAGTTCATTTGTGTCATGGATTATTATTTAGGTCATTTTCGTCCTCCCTAGGGTTATATATGGGGAATTAGGGTTTTTAACCAATCTTGTGCATCCAATAAGTTAATTTGTGTCATTGGATTAACATTTAGGTCATTTTCGTCCTCTCTAGGGTTATTTATGGGGCAATTAGGGTTTTTAACCAATCTTGTGCATCCAATAAGTTCATTTGTGTCATTGGATTATTATTTAGGTCATTTTCGTCCTCCCTAGGCTTATTCTTGTCCAATTAGGGTTTTTAACCAATCTTGTGCATCCAAAAAGTTAATTTGTGTCTTTGGATTAAAATTTAGGTCATTTTCCTCCTCTCTAGGGTTATTTATGTGCAATTAGGGTTTTTAACCAATCTTGTGCATCCAATGAGTTCATGTGTGTCATTGGATTAACATTTAGGTCATTTTCATCCTCCCTAGGCTTATTGTTTTGCAATTAGGGTTTTTAACCAATCTTGAGCATCCAATAAGTTCGTTTGTGTCATTGGATTAACATTTTGGTCATTTTCGTCCTCCCTAGGCTTATTTATTTGCAATTAGGGTTTTAACCAATCTTGTGCATCCAATAAGTTTATTTGTGTCATTGGATTAACATTTAGGTCATTTTCGTCCTCCCTAGGGTTATATACGGGCAATTAGGGTTTTTAACCAAACTTGTGCATCCAATAAGTTCATTTGTATCATTGGATTAACATTTAGGTCATTTTCGTCCTCTCTAGGGTTATTTATGTGCAATTAGGGTTTTTAACCAATCTTGTGCATCCAATAAGTTCATTTGTGTCATTGGATTAACATTTAGGTCATTTTCGTCCTCGCTAGGCTTATTCTTGTGCAATTAGGGCTTTTAACCAATCTTGTGCATCAAAAAAGTTCATTTGTGTCTTTGAATTGACATTTAGGTCATTTTCGTCCTCTCTAGGGTTATTTATGTGCAATTAGGGTTTTTAACCAATCTTGTGCATCCAATAAGTTCATTTGTGTCATTGGATTATTATTTAGGTCATTTTTGTCCTCCCTAGTCTTATTCTTGTCCAATTAGGGTTTTTACCCAATCTTGTGCATCCAAAAAGTTAATTTGTGTCATTGGATTAACATTTAGGTCATTTTCGTCCACTCTAGGGTTATTTATGTGCAATTAGGGTTTTTAACCAATCTTGTGCATCCAATAAATTCATTTGTGTCATTGGATTAGCATTTAGGTCATTTTCGTCGGCCCTAGGCTTATTCTTGTGCAATTAGGGCTTTTAACCAATCTTGTGCATCCAAAAAGTTCATTTGTGTCTTTGAGTTGACATTTAGGTCATTTTCGTCCTCTCTAGGGTTATTTATGTGCAATTAGGGTTTTTAACCAATCTTGTGCATCCAATAAGTTCATTTGTGTCATTGGATTAACATTTAGGTCATTTTCGTCCTCCCTAGGGTTATTTATGTGCAATTAGGGTTTTTAACCAATCTTGTGCATCCAATAAGTTCATTTGTGTCATTGGATTATTATTTAGGTCATTTTTGTCCTCCCTAGTCTTATTCTTGTCCAATTAGGGTTTTTACCCAATCTTGTGCATCCAAAAAGTTAATTTGTGTCATTGGATTAACATTTAGGTCATTTTCGTCCTCCCTAGGGTTATATATGGGCAATTAGGGTTTTTAACCAATCTTGTGCATCCAATAAGTTCATTTGTGTCATTGGATTAACATTTAGGTCATTTTCGTCCTCCCTAGGGTTATATATGGGCAATTAGGGTTTTTAACCAATCTTGTGCATCCAATAAGTTCATTTGTGTCATTGGATTAACATTTAGGTCATTTTCGTCCTCCCTAGGCTTATTCTTGTCCAATTAGGGTTTTTATCCAATCTTGTGCATCCAATATGTTCATTTGTGTCATTTGATTAACATTTAGGTCATTTTCGTCCTCTATATGCTTATTCTTGTGTAATTATGGTTTTTAACCAATCTTGTGCATCCAATAAGTTCGTTTGTGTCATTGGATTAACATTTTGGTCATTTTCGTCCTCCCTAGGCTTATTTATGTGCAATTAGGGTTTTTAACCAATCTTGTGCATCCAATAAGTTCATTTGTGTCATTGGATTAACATTTAGGTCATTTTCGTCCTCCCTAGGGTTATATATGGGCAATTAGGGTTTTTAACCAATCTTGTGCATCCAATAAGTTCATTTGTGTCATTGGATTAACATTTAGGTCATTTTCGTCCTCCCTAGGCTTATTCTTGTGCATGTAGGGTTTTTAACCAATCTTGTGCATACAATAAGTTCATTTGTGTCATTGGATTAACATCTAGGTCATTTTCGTCCTCTCTAGGGTTATTTATGTGCAATTAGGGTTTTTAACCAATCTTGTGCATCCAATAAGTTCATTTGTGTCATTGGATTAACATTTAGGTAATTTTCGTCCTCTCTAGGGTTATTTATGTGCAATTAGGGTTTTTAACCAATCTTGTGCATCCAATAAGTTCATTTGTGTCATTGGATTAACATTTAGGTCATTTTCGTCCTCCCTAGGCTTATTCTTGTCCAATTAGGCTTTTTAACCAATTTTGTGCATCCAATAAGTTCATTTGTGTCATTGGATTAACATTTAGGTCATTTTTGTCCTCCTTAGGCTTATTCTTGTGCAATTAGGGTTTTTAACCAATCTTGTGCGTCCAATAAATTCATTTGTGTCATTGGATTAACATTTAGGTCATTTTCGTCCTCCCTAGGCTTATTTATGTGCAATTAGGAATTTTAACCAATCTTGTGCATCCAAAAAGTTCTTTTTAGTCATTGGATTAACATTTAGGTCATTTTCGTCCTCCCTAGGGTTATTTATGTGCAATTACGGTTTTTAACCAATCTTGTGCATCCAATAAGTTCATTTGTGTCATTGGATTATTATTTAGGTCATTTTTGTCCTCCCTAGTCTTATTCTTGTCCAATTAGGGTTTTTACCCAATCTTGTGCATCCAAAAAGTTAATTTGTGTCATTGGATTAACATTTAGGTCATTTTCGTCCTCTCTAGGATTATTTATGTGCAATTAGGGTTTTTAACCAATCTTGTGCATCCAATAAGTTCATTTGTGTCATTGGATTAGCATTTAGGTCATTTTCGTCCTCCCTAGGCTTATTCTTGTCCAATTAGGGTTTTTAACCAATCTTGTGCAACCAAAAAGTTCATTTGTGTCATTGGATTAACATTTAGGTCATTTTCGTCCTCCCTAGGGTTATTTATGGGCAATTAGGGTTTTTAACCTATCTTGTGCATCCAATAAGTTCATTTGTGTCATTTGATTAACATTTAGGTCATTTTCGTCCTCCATAGGCTTATTCTTGTGCAATTAGGGTTTTTAACCAATCTTGTGCATCCAATATGTTCATTTGTGTCATTTGATTAACATTTAGGTCTTTTTCGTCCTCCATAGGCTTATTCTTGTGCAATTAGGGTTTTTAACCAATCTTGTGCATCCAATAAGTTCGTTTGTGTCATTGGATTAACATTTTGGTCATATTCGTCCTCCCTAGGTTTATTTATGTGCAATTAGGGTTTCTAACCAGTCTTGTGCAACCAATAAGTTCATTTGTGTCATTGGATTAACATTTATGTCATTTTCGTCCTCCTTAGGCTTATTCTTGTGCAATTAGGGTTTTTAACCAATCTTGTGCATCCAATAAGTTCATTTGAGTCATTGGATTAACATTTAGGTCATTTACGTCCTCTCTAGGGTTATTTATGTGTAATTAGGGGTTTTAACCAATCTTGTGCATCCAATAAGTTAATTTGTGTCATTGGATTAACATTTAGGTCATTTTCGTCCTCTCTAGGGTTATTTATGGGCAATTAGGGTTTTTAACCAATCTTGTGCATCCAATAAGTTCATTTGTGTCATTGGATTATTATTTAGGTCATTTTCGTCCTCCCTAGGCTTATTCTTGTCCAATTAGGGTTTTTAACCAATCTTGTGAATCCAAAAATTTAATTTTTGTCTTTGGATTAACATTTACGTCATTTTCGTCCTCTCTAGGGTTATTTATGTGCAATTAGGGTTTTTAACCAATCTTGTGCATCCAATGAGTTCATGTGTGTCATTGGATTAACATTTAGGTCATTTTCATCCTCCCTAGGCTTTTAGTTTTGCAATTAGGGTTTTTAACCAATCTTGTGCATCCAATAAGTTCGTTTGTGTCATTGGATTAACATTTTGGTCATTTTCGTCCTCCCTAGGCTTATTTATTTGCAATTAGGGTTTTTAACCAATCTTGTGCATCCAATAAGTTCATTTGTGTCATTGGATTAACATTTAGGTCATTTTCGTCCTCCCTAGGGTTATATATGGGCAATTAGGGTTTTTAACCAATCTTGTGCATCCAATAAGTTCATTTGTGTCATTGGATTAACATTTAGGTCATTTTCGTCCTCCCTAGGGTTATTTATGTGCAATTAGGGTTTTGAACCAATCTTGTGCATCCAATAAGTTCATTTGTGTCATTGGATTAACATTTAGGTCATTTTCGTCCTCCCAAGGCTTATTCTTGTCCAATTAGGGTTTTTAACCAATCTTGTGCATCCAATAAGTTCATTTGTGTCATTGGATTAACATTTAGGTCATTTTTGTCCTCCCTAGGCATATTCTTGTCCAATTAGGGTTTTTAACCAATCTTTTGCATCCAATAAGTTGAGTTGTGTCATTGGATGATCAGTTAGGTCATTTTCGTCCTCCCTAAGCTTTATCTTGTCCAATTAGGGTTTTTAACCAATCTTGTGCATCCAATAGGTGTGTTTGTGTCATTGGATGATCAATTAGGTTATTTTCGTCCTCCCTAGGCTTTTTCTTGTCCAATTAGGGTTTTTAACTAATCTTGTGCATCCAATAAGTTCATTTGTGTCATTGGATGATCAATTAGGTCATTTTCGTCCTCCCTAGGCATATTCTTGTCCAATTAGGGTTTTTAACCAATCTTGTGCATCCAATAAGTTGAGTTGTGTCATTGGATTAACATTTAGGTCATTTTCGTTCTACCTAGGCTTATTCTTGTCCAATTAGGGTTTTTAACCAATCTTGTGCATCCAATAGGTGTGTTTGTGTCATTGGATGATCAATTAGGTCATTTTCGTCCTCCCTAGGCATATTCTTGTCCAATTAGGGTTTTTAACGAATCTTGTGCATCCAATAGGTGTGTTTGTGTCATTGGGTGATCAATTAGGTTATTTTCGTCCTCCCTAGGCTTCTTCTTGTCCAATTAGGGTTTTTAACCAATCTTGTGCATCCAATAAGTTGAGTTGTGTCATTGGATTAACATTTAGGTCATTTTCGTCCTCCCTAGGCTTATTCTTGTCCAATTAGGGTTCTTAACCAATCTTGTGCATCCAATAAGTTGAGTTGTGTCATTGGATTAACATTTAGTCATTTTCGTCCTCCCTAGGCTTATTCTTGTCCAATTAGGGTTTTTAACCAATCTTGTGCATCCAATAAGTTCATTTGTGTCATTGGATTAACATTTAGGTCATTTTCGTCCTCCCTAGGCATATTCTTGTCCAATTAGGGTTTTTAACCAATCTTGTGCATCCAATAGGTGTGTTTGTGTCATTGGATGATCAATTAGGTCATTTTCGTCCTCCCTAGGCTTATTCTTGTCCAATTAGGGTTTTTAACCAATCTTGTGCATCCAATAGGTGTGTTTGTGTCATTGGATGATCAATTAGGTCATTTTCGTCCTCCCTAGGCTTATTCTTGTCCAATTAGGGTTTTTAACCAATCTTGTGCTTCCAATAAGTTGAGTAGTGTCATTGGATTAACATTTAGGTCATTTTTGTCCTCCCTTGGTTTATTCTTGTCCAATTAGGGTTTTTAACCAATCTTGTGCATCCAATAAGTTTGTTTGTGTCATTGGATTATCAATTAGGTCATTTTCGTCCTCCCTAGGCTTATTTTTGTCCAATTAGGGTTTTTAACCAATCTTGTGCATCCAATAAGTTTGTTTGTGTCATTGAATTAATATTTAGGTCATTTTCGTCCTCCCTAGGCATCATCTTGTCCAATTAGGATTTTTAACCAATCTTTTGCATCCAATAGGTGTATTTGTGTCATTGGATGATCAATTAGGTCATTTTCGTCCTCCCTAGGTTTATTCTTGTCCAATTAGGGTTTTTAATTAATCTTGTGCATCCAAAAACTTTGTTTGTGTCATTAAATTAATATTTAGGTCATTTTCGTCCTCCCTAGGCATATTCTTGTCCAATTAGGGTTTTTAACCAATCTTGTGCATCCAATAGGTGTGTTTGTGTCATTGGATGATCAATTAGGTCATTTTCGTCCTCCCTAGGCTTATTCTTGTCCAATTAGGGTTTTTAACCAATCTTGTGCATCCAATAGGTGTGTTTGTGTCATTGGATGATCAATTAGGTCATTTGCGTCCTCCCTAGGCTTATTCTTGTCCAATTAGGGTTTTTAACCAATCTTGTGCATCCAATAGGTGTGTTTGTGTCATTGGATGATCAATTAGGTCATTGTTGTCCTCCCTAGGCTTATTCTTGTCCAATTAGGGTTTTTAACCAATCTTGTGCATCCAATAGGTGTGTTTGTGTCATTGGATGATCAATTAGGTCATTTTCGTCCTCCCTAGGCTTATTCTTGTCCAATTAGGGTTTTTAACCAATCTTGTGCATCCAATAGGTGTGTTTGTGTCATTGGATGATCAATTAGGTCATTTTCGTCCTCCCTAGGCTTATTCTTGTCCAATTAGGGTTTTTAACCAATCTTGTGCATCCAATAGGTGTGTTTGTGTCATTGGATGATCAATTAGGTCATTTTCATCATCCCAAGGCTTATTCTTGTCCAATTAGGGTTTTTAACCAATCTTGTGCATCCAATAACTTTGTTTGTGTCATTGAATTAATATTTAGGTCATTTTCGTCCTCCTTAGGCATATTCTTGTCGAATTAGGGTTTTTAACCAATCTTGTGAATCCAATCGGTGTGTTTCTGTCATTGGATGATCAATTAGGTCATTTTCGTCCTCCCTAGGCTTATTCTTGTCCAATTAGGGTTTTTAACCAATCTTGTGCATCCAATAGGTGTGTTTGTGTCATTGGATGATCAATTAGGTCATTTTCGTCCTCCCTAGGCTTATTCTTGTCCAATTAGGGTTTTTAACCAATCTTGTGCATCCAATAGGTGTGTTTGTGTCATTGGATGATCAATTAGGTCATTTTCGTCCTCCCTAGGTTTTTTCTTGTCTAATTAGGGTTTTTAACCAATCTTGTGCATCCAATAAGTTCATTTGTGTCATTGGATTAACATTTAGGTCATTTTCGTCCTCCCTAGGCATATTCTTGTCCAATTAGGGTTTTTAACCAATCTTGTGCATCCAATAGGTGTGTTTGTGTCATTGGATGATCAATTAGGTCATTTTCAACCTCCCTAGGCTTATTCTTGTCCAATTAGGGTTTTTAACCAATCTTGTGCATCCAATAAGTTCATTAGTGTCATTGGATGATCAATTAGGTCATTTTCGTCCTCCCTAGGCATGTTCTTGTCCAACTATAGTTTTTAACCAATCTTGTGCATCCAATAGGTGTGTTTGTGTCATTGGATGATCAATTAGGTCATTTTCGTCCTCCCTAGGCTTATTCTTGTCCAATTAGGGTTTTTAACCAATCTTGTGCATCCAATAAGTTGAGTTGTGTCATTGGATTAACATATAGGTCATTTTCATTCTCCCTAGGCTTATTCTTGTCCAATTAGGGTTTTTAACCAATCTTGTGCATCCAATAGGTGTGTTTGTGTCATTGGATGATCAATTAGGTCATTTTCGTCCTCCCTAGGCTTATTCTTGTCCAATTAGGGTTTTTAACCAATCTTGTGCATCCAATAGGTGTGTTTGTGTCATTGGATGATCAATTAGGTCATTTTCGTCCTCCCTAGGCTTATTCTTGTCCAATTAGGTTTTTTAACCAATCTTGTGTATCCAATAGGTGTGTTTGGGTCATTGGATGATAAATTAGGTCATTTTCTTCCTCCCTAGGCTTATTCTTGTCCAATTAGGGTTTTTAACCAATCTTGTGCATCCAATAGGTGTGTTTGTGTCATTGGATGATCAATTAGGTCATTTTCGTCCTCCCTAGGCTTATTCTTGTCTAATTAGGGTTTTTAACCAATCTTGTGCATCCAATAAGTTGAGTTGTGTCATTGGATTAACATTTAGGTCATTTTCGTCCTCCCTATGCTTATTCTTGTCCAATTAGGGTTTTTAACCAATCTTGTGCATCCAATAAGTTCATTTGTGTCATTGGATTAACATTTAGGTCATTTTCGTCTTCCTTAGGCTTATTCTTGTCCAATTAGGGTTTTTCACCAATCTTGTGCATCCAATATGTTCATTTTTGTCATTGGATTAACATTTAGGTCATTTTCGTCCTCCCTAGGGTTATTTATGGGCAATTAGGGTTTTTAACCTATCTTGTGCATCCAATAAGTTCATTTGTGTCATTTGATTAACATTTAGGTCATTTTCGTCCTCCATAGGCTTATTCTTGTGCAATTAGGGTTTTTAACCAATCTTGTGCATCCAATAAGTTCGTTTGTGTCATTGGATTAACATTTTGGTCATTTTCGTCCTCCCTAGGCTTATTTATGTGCAATTAGGGTTTTTAACCAATCTTGTGCATCCAATAAGTTCATTTGTGTCATTTGATTAACATTTAGGTCATTTTCGTCCTCCCTAGAGTTATATATGGGCAATTAGGGTTTTTAACCAATCTTGTGCATCCAATAAGTTCATTTGTGTCATTGGATTAACATTTAGGTCATTTTCGTCCTCCCTAGGGTTATATATGGGCAATTAGGGTTTTTAACCAATCTTGTGCATCCAATAAGTTCATTTGTGTCATTGGATTAACATTTAGGTCATTTTCGTCCTCCCTAGGGTTATTTATGTGCAATTAGGGTTTTTAACCAATCTTGTGCATCCAATAAGTTCATTTGTGTCATTGGATTATTATTTAGGTCATTTTTGTCCTCCCTAGTCTTATTCTTGTCCAATTAGGGTTTTTACCCAATCTTGTGCATCCAAAAAGTTAATTTGTGTCATTGGATTAACATTTAGGTCATTTTCGTCCTCTCTAGGATTATTTATGTGCAATTAGGGTTTTTAACCAATCTTGTGCATCCAATAAGTTCATTTGTGTCATTGGATTAACATTTAGGTCATTTTCGTCCTCCCTAGGCTTATTTATGTGCAATTAGGAATTTTAACCAATCTTGTGCATCCAAAAAGTTCTTTTTAGTCATTGGATTAACATTTAGGTCATTTTCGTCCTCCCTAGGGTTATTTATGGGCAATTACGGTTTTTAACCAATCTTGTGCATCCAATAAGTTCATTTGTGTCATTGGATTATTATTTAGGTCATTTTTGTCCTCCCTAGTCTTATTCTTGTCCAATTAGGGTTTTTACCCAATCTTGTGCATCCAAAAAGTTAATTTGTGTCATTGGATTAACATTTAGGTCATTTTCGTCTTCTCTAGGATTATTTATGTGCAATTAGGGTTTTTAACCAATCTTGTGCATCCAATAAGTTCATTTGTGTCATTGGATTAGCATTTAGGTCATTTTCGTCCTCCCTAGGCTTATTCTTGTCCAATTAGGGTTTTTAACCAATCTTGTGCAACCAAAAAGTTCATTTGTGTCATTGGATTAACATTTAGGTCATTTTCGTCCTCCTTAGGCTTATTCTTGTCCAATTAGGGTTTTTAACCAATCTTGTGCATCCAATATGTTCATTTGTGTCATTGGATTAACATTTAGGTCATTTTCGTCCTCCCTACGGTTATTTATGGGCAATTAGGATTTTTAACCTATCTTGTGCATCCAATAAGTTCATTTGTGTCATTTGATTAACATTTAGGTCATTTTCGTCCTCCATAGGCTTATTCTTGTGCAATTAGGGTTTTTAACCAATCTTGTGCATCCAATATGTTCATTTGTGTCATTTGATTAACATTTAGGTCTTTTTCGTCCTCCATAGGCTTATTCTTGTGCAATTAGGGTTTTTAACCAATCTTGTGCATCCAATAAGTTCGTTTGTGTCATAGGATTAACATTTTGGTCGTATTCGTCCTCCCTAGGTTTATTTATGTGCAATTAGGGTTTCTAACCAGTCTTGTGAATCCAATAAGTTCATTTGTGTCATTGGATTAAAATTTAGGTCATTTTCGTCCTCCCTAGGCTTATCGTTTAGCAATTAGGGTTTTTAACCAATCTTGTGCATCCAATAAGTTCATTTGAGTCATTGGATTAACATTTAGGTCATTTACGTCCTCTCTAGGGTTATTTATGTGCAATTAGGGTTTTTAACCAATCTTGTGCATCCAATAAGTTAATTTGTGTCATTGGATTAACATTTAGGTAATTTTCGTCCTCTCTAGGGTTATTTATGGGCAATTAGGGTTTTTAACCAATCTTGTGCATCCAATAAGTTCAATTGTGTCATTGGATTGTTATTTAGGTCATTTTCGTCCTCCCTAGGCTTATTCTTGTCCAATTAGGGTTTTTAACCAATCTTGTGCATCCAAAAATTTAATTTTTGTCTTTGGATTAACATTTAGGTCATTTTCGTCCTCTCTAGGGTTATTTATGTGCAATTAGGGTTTTTAACCAATCTTGTGCATCCAATGAGTTCATGTGTGTCATTGGATTAACATTTAGATCATTTTCATCCTCCCTAGGCTTTTAGTTTTGCAATTAGGGTTTTTAACCAATCTTGTGCATCCAATAAGTTCGTTTGTCTCATTGGATTAACATTTTGGTCATTTTCGTCCTTCCTAGGCTTATTTATTTGCAATTAGGGTTTTTAACCAATCTTGTGCATCCAATAAGTTCATTTGTGTCATTGGATTAACATTAAGGTCATTTTCGTCCTCCCTAGGGTTATATATGGGCAATTAGGGTTTTTAACCAATCTTGTGCATCCAATAAGTTCATTTGTGTCATTGGATTAACATTTAGGTCATTTTCGTCCTCCCTAGGGTTATATATGGGCAATTAGGGTTTTTAACCAATCTTGTGCATCCAATAAGTTCATTTGTGTCATTTGATTAACATTTAGGTCATTTTCGTCCTCCATAGGCTTATTCTTGTGCTATTAGGGTTTTTAACCAATCTTGTGCATCCAATAAGTTCGTTTGTGTCATTGGATTAACATTTTGGTCATTTTCGTCCTCCCTAGGCTTATTTATGTGCAATTAGGGTTTTTAACCAATCTTGTGCATCCAATAAGTTCATTTCTGTCATTGGATTAACATTTAGGTCATTTTCGTCCTCCCTAAGCTTATCGTTTAGCAATTAGGGTTTTTAACCAATCTTGTGCATCCAATAAGTTCATTTGAGTCATTGGATTAACATTTAGGTCATTTTCGTCCTCTCTAGGGTTATTTATGTGCAATTAGGGTTTTTAACCAATCTTGTGCATCCAATAAGTTCATTTGTGTCATTGGATTAACATTTAGGTCATTTTCGTCCGCCCTAGCGTTATATATGGGCAATTATGGTTTTTAACCAATATTGTGCATCCAATAAGTTCATTTGTGTCATTGGATTATTATTTAGGTCATTTTCGTCCTCCCTAGGCTTATTCTTGTCCAATTAGGGTTTTTAACCAATCTTGTGCATCCAAAAAGTTAATTTGTGTCTTTGGATTAACATTTAGGTCATTTTCGTCCTCTCTAGGGTTATTTACGTGCATTTAGGGTTTTTAACCAATCTTGTGCATCCAATGAGTTCATGTGTGTCATTGGATTAACATTTAGGTCATTTTCATCCTCCCTAGGCTTATCGTTTTGCAATTAGGGTTTTTAACCAATCTTGTGCATCCAATAAGTTCGTTTGTGTCATTGGATTAACATTTTGGTCATTTTCGTCCTCCCTAGGCTTATTTATTTGCAATTAGGGTTTTTAACCAATCTTGTGCATCCAATAAGTTCATTTGCGTCATTGGATTAACATTTAGGTCATTTTTGTCCTCCCTAGGGTTATATATGGGCAATTAGGGTTTTTAACCAATCTTGTGCATCCAATAAGTTCATTTGTATCATTGGATTAACATTTAGGTCATTTTTGTCCTCTTTAGGGTTATTTATGTGCAATTAGGGTTTTTAACCAATCTTGTGCATCCAATAAGTTCATTTGTGTCATTGGATTAGCATTTAGGTCATTTTCGTCCGCCCTAGGCTTATTCTTGTGCAATTAGGGCTTTTAACCAATCTTGTGCATCCAAAACGTTCATTTGTGTCTTTGAATTGACATTTAGGTAATTTTCGTCCTCTCTAGGGTTATTTATGTGCAATTAGGGTTTTTAACTAATCTTGTGCATCCAATAAGTTCATTTGTGTCATTGGATTAACATTTAGGTCATTTTCGTCCTCCCTAGGCTTATTCTTGTCCAATTAGGGTTTTTAACCAATCTTGTGCATCCAATAAGTTCATTTGTGTCATTGGATTAACATTTAGGTCATTTCCGTCCTCCTTAGGCTTATTCTTGTGCAATTAGGGTTTTTAACCAATCTTGTGCGTCCAATAAATTCATTTGTGTCATTGGATTAACATTTAGGACACTTTCGTCCTCCCTAAGCTTATTTATGTGCAATTAGGGTTTTTAACCAATCTTGTGCATCCAAAAATTTCTTTTTTTGTCATGGGATTAACATTTAGGTCATTTTCGTCCTCCCTAGGGTTATTTATGGGCAATTAAGGTTTTTAACCAATCTTGTGCATCCAATAAGTTCATTTGTTTCATTGGATTATTATTTAGGTCATTTTTGTCCTCTCTAGGCTTATTCTTGTACAATTAGGGTTTTTAACCAATCTTGTGCATCCAAAAAGTTAATTTTTGTCTTTGGATTAACATTTAGGTCATTTTCGTCCTCTCTAGGGTTATTTATGTGCAATTAGGGTTTTTAACCAATCTTGTGCATCCAATGAGTTCATGTGTGTCATTGGATTAACATTTAGGTCATTTTCATCCTCCCTAGGCTTTTAGTTTTGCAATTAGGGTTTTTAACCAATCTTGTGCATCCGATAAGTTCGTTTGTGTCATTGGATTAACATTTTGGTCATTTTCGTCCTCCCTAGGCTTATTTATTTGCAATTAGGGTTTTTAACCAATCTTGTGCATCCAATAAGTTCATTTGTGTCATTGCATTAACATTTAGGTCATTTTCGTCCTCCCTAGGGTTATATATGGGCAATTAGGGTTTTTAACCAATCTTGTGCATCCAATAAGTTCATTTGTGTCATTTGATTAACATTTAGGTCATTTTCGTCCTCCATAGGCTTATTCTTGTGCTATTAGGGTTTTTAACCAATCTTGTGCATCCAATATGTTCATTTGTGTCATTTGATTAACATTTAGGTCATTTTCGTCCTCCATAGGCTTATTCTTGTGCAGTTAGGGTTTTTAACCAATCTTGTGCATCCAATAAGTTCATTTGTGTCATTGGATTAACATTTTGGTCATTTTCGTCCTCCCTAGGCTTATTTATGTGCAATTAGGGTTTTTAACCAATCTTGTGCATCCAATAAGTTCATTTCTGTCATTGGATTAACATTTAGGTCATTTTCGTCCTCCCTAAGCTTATCGTTTAGCAATTAGGGTTTTTAACAATTCTTGTGCATCCAATAAGTTCATTTGAGTCATTGGATTAACATTTAGGTCATTTACGTCCTCTCTAGGGTTATTTATGTGCAATTAGGGTTTTTAACCAATCTTGTGCATCCAATAAGTTCATTTGTGTCATTGGATTAACATTTAGGTCATTTTCGTCTGCCCTAGGGTTATATATGGGCAATTATGGTTTTTAACCAATCTTGTGCATCCATTAAGTTCATTTGTGTCATTGGATTATTATCTAGGTCATTTTCGTCCTCCCTAGGCTTATTCTTGTCCAATTAGGGTTTTTAACCAATCTTGTGCATCCAAAAAGTTAATTTGTGTCTTTGGATTAACATTTAGGTCATTTTCGTCCTCTCTAGGGTTATTTATGTGCATTTAGGATTTTTAACCAATCTTGTGCATCCAATGAGTTCATCTGAGTCATTGGATTAACATTTAGGTCATTTTCATCCTCCCTAGGCTTATCGTTTTGCAATTAGGGTTTTTAACCAATCTTGTGCATCCAATAAGTTCATTTGTGTCATTGGATTAACATTTAGGTCATTTTCGTCCTCCTTAGGCTTATTCTTGTGCAATTAGGGTTTTTAACCAATCTTGTCCGTCCAATAAATTCATTTGTGTCATTGGATTAACATTTAGGTCACTTTCGTCCTCCCTAAGCTTATTTATGTGCAATTAGGGTTTTTAACCAATCTTGTGCATCCAAAAATTTCTTTTTTTGTCATGGGATTAACATTTAGGTCATTTTCGTCCTCCCTAGGGTTATTTATGGGCAATTAAGGTTTTTAACCAATCTTGTGCATCCAATAAGTTCATTTCTTTCATTGGATTATTATTTAGGTCATTTTTGTCCTCCCTAGTCTTATTCTTGTCCAATTAGGGTTTTTACCAAATCTTGTGCATCCAAAAAGTTAATTTGTGTCGTTGGATTAACATTTAGGTCATTTTCGTCCTCTCTAGGGTTACTTATGTGCAATTAGGGTTTTTAACCAATCTTGTGCATCCAATAAGTTCATTTGTGTCATTGGATTAGCATTTAGGTCATTTTCGTCCGCCCTAGGCTTATTCTTGTGCAATTAGGGCTTTTAACCAATCTTGTGCATCAAAAAAGTTCATTTGTGTCTTTGAATTGACATTTAGGTCATTTTCGTCCTCTCTAGGGTTATTTATGTGCAATTAGGGTTTTTAACCAATCTTGTGCATCCAATAAGTTCATTTGTGTCATTGGATTATTATTTAGGTCATTTTCGTCCTCCCTAGGCTTATTCTTGTCCAATTAGGGTTTTTAACCAATCTTGTGCATTCAAAAAGTTAATTTGTGTCTTTGGATTAACATTTAGGTCATTTTCGTCCTCTCTAGGGTTATTTATGTGCAATTAGGGTTTTTAACCAATCTTGTGCATCAATTATGTTCATTTGTGTCATTGGATTAGCATTTAGGTCATTTTCATCCGCCCTAGGCTTATTCTTGTGCAATTAAGGCTTTTAACCAATCTTGTGCATCCAAAAAGTTCATTTGTGTCTTTGAATTGACATTTTGGTCATTTTCGTCCTCCCTAGGCTTATTTATGTGCAATTAGGGTTTTTAACCAATCTTGTGCATCCAATAAGTTCATTTGTGTCATTGGATTAACATTTAGGTCATTTTCGTCCTCCCTAGGCTTATTCTTGTCCAATTAAGGTTTTTAACCAATCTTGTGCATCCAATAAGTTCATTTGTGTCATTGGATTAACATTTAGGTCATTTTCGTCCTCCCTAGGCTTATTCTTGTCCAATTAGGGTTTTTAACCAATCTTGTGCATCCAATAAGTTAATTTGTGTCATTGGATGATCCATTAGGTCATTTTCGTTCTCCCTAGGCTTATTCTTGTCCAATTAGGGTTTTTAACCAATCTTGTGCATCCAATAAGTTTGTTTGTGTCATTGAATTAATATTTAGGTCATTTTCGTCCTACCTAGGCAATTTCTTGTCCAATTAGGGTTTTTAACCAATCTTGTGCATCCAATAGGTGTGTTTGTGTCATTGGATGATCAATTAGGTTATTTTCGTCCACCCTAGGCTTATTCTTGTCCAATTAAGGTTTTTAACCAATCTTGTGCATCCAATAAGTTCATTTGTGTCATTGGATTAACATTTAGGTCATTTTCGTCCTCCCTAGGCATATTCTTGTCCAATTAGGGTTTTTAACCAATCTTGTGCATCCAATAGGTGTGTTTGTGTCATTGGATGATCAATTAGGTCATTTTCGTCCTCCCTATGCTTATTCTTGTCCAATTAGGGTTTTTAACCAATCTTGTGCATCCAATAAGTTCATTTGTGTCATTGGATTAACCTTTAGGTCATTTTCGTCCTCCCTAGGCATATTCTTGTCCAATTAGGGTTTTTAACCAATCTTGTGCATCCAATAGGTGTGTTTATGTCATTGGATGATCAATTAGGTCATTTTCGTCCTCCCTATGCTTATTCTTGTCCAATTAGGGTTTTTAACCAATCTTGTGCATCCAATAAGTTCATTTGTGTCATTGGATGATCAATTAGGTCATTTTCGTCCTTCCTAGGCATATTCTTGTCCAACTAGGGTTTTTAACCAACCTTGTGCATCCAATAGGTGTGTTTGTGTCATTGGATTATCAATTAGGTCATTTTCGTCCTCCCTAGGCTTATTCTTGTCTAATTAGGGTTTTTAACCAATCTTGTGCATCCAATAAGTTCATTTGTGTCATTGGATGATGAATTAGGTCATTTTCGTCCTCCCTAGGCATATTATTGTCCAACTAGGGTTTTTAACCAATCTTGTGCATCCAATAGGTGTGTTTGTGTCATTGGATGATCAATTAGGTTATTTTCGTCCTCCTTAGGCTTATTCTTGTCCAATTAGGGTTTTTAACCAATCTTTTGCATCCAATAAGTTGAGTTGTATCATTGGATTAACATTTAGGTCATTTTCGTCCTCCCTAGGCTTATTCTTGTCCAATTAGGAGTTTTAACCAATCTTGTGCATCCAATAAGTTTGTTTGTGTCATTGAATTAATATTTAGGTCATTTTCGTCCTCCCTAGGCATATTCTTGTCCAATTACGGTTTTTAACCAATCTTGTGCATCCAATAAGTTCATTTGTGTCATTGGATTAACTTTTAGGTCATTTTCGTCCTCGCTAGGCTTATTCTTGTCCAATTAGGAGTTTTAACCAATCTTGTGCATCCAATAAGTTTGTTTGTGTCATTGAATTAATATTTAGGTCATTTTCGTCCTCCCTAGGCATATTCTTGTCCAATTAGGGTTTTTAACCAATCTTGTGCATCCAATAGGTGTTTTTGTGTCATTGGATGATCAATTAGGTCATTTACGTCCTCCCCAGGCTTATTCTTGTCCAATTAGGGGTTTTAACCAATCTTGTGCATCCAATAACTTTGTTTGTGTCATTGAATTAATATTTAGGTCATTTTCGTCCTCCCTAGGCATATTCTTGTCCAATTAGGGTTTTTAACCAATCTTGTGCATCCAATAGGTGTGTTTGTGTCATTGGATGATCAATTAGGTCATTTTCGTCCTCCCTAGGCTTATTCTTGTCCAATTAGGGTTTTTAACCAATCTTGTGCATCCAATAACTTTGTTTGTGTCATTGCATTAATATTTAGGTCATTTTCTTCCTCCCTAGGCATATTCTTGTCCAATTAGGGTTTTTAACCAATCTTGTGCATCCAATAGGTGTGTTTGTGTCATTGGATGATCAATTAGGTCATTTTCGTCCTCCCTAGGCTTATTCTTGTCCAATTAGGGTTTTTAACCAATCTTTTGCATCCAATAAGTTGAATTGTGTCATTGGATTAACATTTAGGTCATTTTCGTCCTCCCTAGGCTTATTCTTGTCCAATTAGGGTTTTTAACCAATCTTGTGCATCCAATAGGTGTGTTTGTGTCATTGGATGATCAATTAGGTCATTTTCGTCCTCCCTAGGCTTATTCTTGTCCAATTAGGGTTTTTAGCCAATCTTGTGCATCCGATAAGTTTGTTTGTGTCATTTAATTAATATTTAGGTCATTTTCGTCCTCCCTAGGCATATTCTTGTCCAATTAGGGTTTTTAACCAATCTTGTGCATCCAATAGGTGTGTTTGTGTCATTGGATGATCAATTAGGTCATTTTCGTCCTCCCTAGGCTTATTCTTGTCCAATTAGGGTTTTTAACCAATCTTGTGCATCCAATAGGTGTGTTTGTGTCATTGGATGATCAATTAGGTCATTTTCGTCCTCCCTAGGCATATTCTTGTCCATCTTGGGTTTTAAACCAATCTTGTGCATCCAATAGGTGTGTTTGTGTCATTAGATGATCAATTAGGTCATTTTTGTCCTCCCTAGGCTTATTCTTGTCCAATTAGGGTTTTTAAACAATCTTGTGCATCCAATAGGTGTGTTTGTGTCATTGGATGATCAATTAGGTCATTTTCGTCCTCCCTAGGCTTATTCTTGTCCAATTAGGGTTTTTAATCAATCTTGTGCATCCAATAGGTGTGTTTGTGTCATTGGATGATCAATTAGGTCATTTTCGTCCTCCCTAGGCTTTTTCTTGTCCAATTAGGGTTTTTAATCAATCTTGTGCATCCAATAAGTTCATTTGTGTTATTGGATTTACATTTAGGTCATATTCGTCCTCCCTAGGCATATTCTTGTCCAATTAGGGTTTTTAACCAATCTTGTGCATCCAATAGGTGTGTTTGTGTCATTGGATGATCAATTAGGTCATTTTCGTCCTCCCTAGGCTTATTCTTGTCCAATTAGGGTTTTTAACCAATCTTGTGCATCCAATAGGTGTGTTTGTGTTATTGGATGATCAATAAGGTCATTTTCGTCCTCCCTAGGCATATTCTTGTCCAATTAGGGTTTTTAACCAATCTTGTGCATCCAATAGGTGTGTTTGTGTCATTGGATGATCAATTAGGTCATTTTCGTCCTCCCTAGGCTTATTCTTGTCCAATTAGGGTTTTTAACCGATCTTGTGCATCCAATAGATGTGTTTGTGTCATTGGATGATCAATTAAGTCATTTTCGTCCTGCCTAGGTATATTCTTGTCCAATTAGAGTTTTTAACCAATCTTGTGGATCCAATAGTTGTGTTTGTGTCATTGGATGATCAATTAGGTCATTGTCGTCCTCCCTTTGCATATTCTTGTCCAATTAGGGTTTTTAACCAATCTTGTGCTTCCAATAGATGTGTTTGTGTCATTGGATGATCAATTAGGTCATTTTCGTCCTCCCTAGGCATATTCTTGTCCAATTAGGGTTTTTAACCAATCTTGTGCATCCAATAGGTGTGTTTGTGTCATTGGATGATCAATTAGGTCATTTTCGTCCTCCCTAGGCTTATTCTTGTCCAATTAGGGTTTTTAACCAATCTTGTGCATCCAATAAGTTCATTTGTGTCATTGGATGATCAATTAGGTCATTTTCGTCCTTCCTAGGCATATTCTTGTCCAATTATGGTTTTTAACCAATCTTGTGCATCCAATAGGTGTGTTTGTGTCATTGGATGATCAATCAGGTCATTTTCATCCTCCCAAGGCTTATTCTTGTCCAATTAGGGTTTTTCACCAATCTTGTGCATCCAATAAGTTCATTTGTGTCATTGGATTAACATTTAGGTCATTTTCGTCCTCCCTAGGCATATTCTTGTCCAATTAGGGTTTTTAACCAATCTTGTGCATCCAATAGGTGTGTTTGTGTCATTGGATGATCAATTAGGTCATTTTCGTCCTCCCTAGGCTTATTCTTGTCCAATTAGGGTTTTTAACCAATCTTGTGCATCCAATAAGTTCATTTGTGTCATTGGATGATCTATTAGGTCATTTTCGTCCTCCCTAGGCTTATTCTTGTCCAATTAGGGTTTTTAACCAATCTTGTGCATCCAATAAGTTCATTTGTGTCATTGGATTAACATTTAGGTCATTTTCGTCCTCCCTAGGCTTATTCTTGTCCAATTAGGGTTTTTAACCAATCTTGTGCATTCAAAAAGTTAATTTGTGTCTTTGGATTAACATTTAGGTCATTTTCGTCCTCCCTAGGGTTATTTATGGGCAATTAGGATTTTTAACCAATCTTGTGCATCCAATAAGTTCGTTTGTGTCATTGGATTATTATTTAGGTCATTTTCGTCCTCCCTAGGCTTATTCTTGTCCAATTAGGGTTTTTAACCAATCTTGTGCATCCAAAAAGTTAATTTGTGTCTTTGGATTAACATTTAGGTCATTTTCGTCCTCTCTAGGGTTATTTATGTGCAATTAGGGTTTTTAACCAATCTTGTGCATCAATTATGTTCATTTGTGTCATTGGATTAGCATTTAGGTCATTTTCATCCGCCCTAGGCTTATTCTTGTGCAATTAGGGCTTTTAACCAATCTTGTGCATCCAAAAAGTTCATTTGTGTCTTTGAATTGACATTCTGGTCATTTTCGTCCTCCCTAGGCTTATTTATGAGCAATTAGGGTTTTTAACCAATCTTGTGCATCCAATAAGTTCATATGTGTCATTGGAATAACATTTAGGTCATTTTCGTCCTCCCTATGCTTATTCTTGTCCAATTAGGGTTTTTAACCAATCTTGTACATCCAAAAAGTTAATTTGTGTCTTTGGATTAACATTTAGGTCATTTTCGTCCTCTCTAGGGTTATTTATGTGCAATTAGGGTTTTTAACCAATCTTGTGCATCCAATGAATTCATGTGTGTCATTGGATTATTATTTAGGTCATTTTCATCCTCCCTAGGCTTATCGTTTTGCAATTAGGGTTTTTAACCAATCTTGTGCATCCTATAAGTTCGTTTGTGTCATTGGATTAACATTTTGGTCATTTTCGTCCTCCCTAGGCTTATTTATTTGCAATTAGGGTTTTTAACCAATCTTGTGCATCCAATAAGTTCATTTGTGTCATTGGATTAACATTTAGGTCATTTTCGTCCTCCCTAGGGTTATATATGGGCAATTAGGGTTTTTAACCAATCTTGTGCATCCAATAAGTTCATTTGTATCATTGGATAAACATTTAGGTCATTTTTGTCCTCTTTAGGGTTATTTATGTGCAATTAGGGTTTTTAACCAATCTTGTGCATCCAATAAGTTCATTTGTGTCATTGGATTAGCATTTAGGTCATTATCGTCCGCCCTAGGATTATACTTGTGCAATTAGGGCTTTTAACCAATCTTGTGCATCCAAAACGTTCATTTGTGTCTTTGAATTGACATTTAGGTCATTTTCGTCCTCTCTAGGGTTATTTATGTGCAATTAGGGTTTTCAACCAATCTTGTGCATCCAATAAGTTCATTTGTGTCATTGGATTAACATTTAGGTCATTTTCGTCCTCCCTAGGCTTATTCTTGTCCAATTAGGGTTTTTAACCAATCTTGTGCATCCAGTAGGTTCATTTGTGTCATTGGATTAACATTTAGGTCATTTTCGTCCTCCTTAGGCTTATTCTTGTGCAATTAGGGTTTTTAACCAATCTTGTGCGTCCAATAAATTCATTTGTGTCATTGGATTAACATTTAGGTCATTTTCGTCCTCCCTAGGGTTATTTATGGGCAATTAAGGTTTTTAACCAATCTTGTGCATCCAATAAGTTCATTTGTGTCATTCGATTATTATTTAGGTCATTTTCGTCCTCCTTAGGCTTATTGTTGTCCAATTAGGGTTTTTAACCAATCTTGTGCATCCAAAAAGTTAATTTGTGTCTTTGGATTAACATTTAGGTCATTTTCGTCCTCTCTAGGGTTATTTATGTGCAATTAGGGTTTTTAACCAATCTTGTGCATCCAATAAGTTCATATGTGTCATTGTATTAACATTTAGGTCATTTTCGTACTCCCTATGCTTATTCTTGTCCAATTAGGGTTTTTAACCAATCTTGTGCATCCAAAAAGTTAATTTGTGTCTTTGGTTAAACATTTAGGTCATTTGCGTCCTCCCTAGGCTTATTTATGTGCAATTAGGGTTTTTAACCAATCTTGTGCATCCAATAAGTTCATTTGTGTCATTGGATTAACATTTTGGTCATTTTCGTCCTCCCTAGGCTTATTTATTTGCAATTAGGGTTTTTAACCAATCTTGTGCATCCAATAAGTTCATTTGTGTCATTGGATTAACATTTAGGTCATTTTCGTCCTCCCTAGGGTTATATATGGGCAATTAGGGTTTTTAACCAATCTTGTGCATCCAATAAGTTCATTTGTATCATTGGATTAACATTTAGGTAATTTTTGTCCTCTTTAGGGTTATTTATGTGCAATTAGGGTTTTTAACCAATCTTGTGCATCCAATAAGTTCATTTGTGTCATTGGATTATTATTTAGGTCATTTTCGTCCTCCCTAGGCTTATTCTTGTCCAATTAGGGTTTTTAACCAATCTTTTGCATTCAAAAAGTTAATTTGTGTCTTTGGATTAACATTTAGGTCATTTTCGTCCTCTCTAGGGTTATTTATGTGCAATTAGGGTTTTTAACCAATCTTGTGCATCAATTATGTTCATTTGTGTCATTGGATTAGCATTTAGGTCATTTTCATCCGCCCTAGGCTTATTCTTGTGCAATTAAGGCTTTTAACCAATCTTGTGCATCCAAAAAGTTCATTTGTGTCTTTGAATTGACATTTTGGTCATTTTCGTCCTCCCTAGGCTTATTTATGTGCAATTAGGGTTTTTAACCAATCTTGTGCATCCAATAAGTTCATTTGTGTCATTGGATTAACATTTAGGTCATTTTCGTCCTCCCTAGGCTTATTCTTGTCCAATTAAGGTTTTTAACCAATCTTGTGCATCCAATAAGTTCATTTGTGTCATTGGATTAACATTTAGGTCATTTTCGTCCTCCCTAGGCTTATTCTTGTCCAATTAGGGTTTTTAACCAATCTTGTGCATCCAATAAGTTAATTTGTGTCATTGGATGATCCATTAGGTCATTTTCGTTCTCCCTAGGCTTATTCTTGTCCAATTAGGGTTTTTAACCAATCTTGTGCATCCAATAAGTTTGTTTGTGTCATTGAATTAATATTTAGGTCATTTTCGTCCTCCCTAGGCATATTCTTGTCCAATTAGGGTTTTTAACCAATCTTGTGCATCCAATAGGTGTGTTTGTGTCATTGGATGATCAATTAGGTCATTTTCGTCCTCCCTAGGCTTATTCTTGTCCAATTAGGGTTTTTAACCAATCTTGTGCATCCAATAAGTTTGTTTGTGTCATTGAATTAATATTTAGGTCATTTTCTTCCTCCCTAGGCATCATCTTGTCCAATTAGGGTTTTTAACCAATCTTTTGCATCCAATAGCTGTGTTTGTGTCATTGGATGATCAATTAGGCCCTTTTCATCCTCCATAGGCTTATTCTTGTCCAATTAGGGTTTTTAACCAATCTTGTGCATCCAATATGTTCATTAGTGTCATTGGATGATCAATTAGGTCATTTTCGTCCTCTCTAGGCATGTTCTTGTCCAACTAGGGTTTTTAACCAATCTTGTGCATCCAATAGGTGTGTTTGTGTCATTGGATGATCAATTAGGTCATTTTCGTCATCCGTAGGCTTATTCTTGTCGAATTAGGGTTTTTAACCAATCTTGTGCATCCAATAAGTTGAGTTGTGTCATTGGATTAACATTTAGGTCATTTTCGTTCTCCCTAGGCTTATTCTTGTCCAATTAGGGTTTGTAACCAATCTTGTGCATCCAATAGGTGTGTTTGTGTCATTGGATGATCAATTAGGTCATTTTCGTCATCCCTAGGCTTATTCTTGTCCAATTAGGGTTTTTAACCAATCTTGTGCATCCAATAAGTTCATTTGTGTCATTGGATTAACATTTAGGTCATTTTCGTCCTCCCTAGGCATATTCTTGTCCAATTACGGTTTTTAACCAATCTTGTGCATCCAATAGGTGTGTTTGATTCATTGGATGATCAATTAGGTTATTTTCGTCCTCCCTAGGTTTATTCTTGTCCAATTAGGGTTTTTAACCAATCTTGTGCATCCAATAAGTTGAGTTGTGTCATTGGATTAACATTTAGGTCATTTTCGTTCTCCCTAGGCTTATTCTTGTCCAATTAGGGTTTTTAACCAATTTTGTGCGTCCAATAAGTTCATTTGTGTTATTGGATTAACATTTAGGTCATATTCGTCCTCCCTAGGCATATTCTTGTCCAATTAGGGTTTTTAACCAATCTTGTGCATCCAATAGGTGTGTTTGTGTCATTGGATGATCCATTAGGACATTTTCGTCCTCCCTAGGCATATTCTTGTCCAGTTAGGGTTTTAACCAATCTTGTGCATCCAATAGGTGTGTTTGTGTCATTGGATGATCAATTAGGTCATTTTCGTCCTCCCTAGGCTTATTCTTGTCCAATTAGGGTTTTTAACCAATCTTGTGCATCCAATAAGTTCATTTGTGTCATTGGATTAACATTTAGGTCATTTTCGTCCTCCCTAGGCTTATTCTTGTCCAATTAGGGTTTTTAACCAATCTTGTGCATTCAATAAGTTGAGTTGTGTCATTGGATTAACATTTAGGTCATTTTCGTTCTCCCTAGGCTTATTCTTGTCCAATTAGGGTTTTTAACCAATCTTGTGCATCCAATAAGTTCATTTGTGTCATTGGATGAACATTTAGGTCATTTTCGTCCTCCCTAGGCTTATTCTTGTCCAATTAGGGTTTTTTACCAATCTTGTGTATCCAATAAGTTCATTTGTGTCATTGGACGAACATTTAGGTCATTTTCGTCCTCCCTAGGCTTATTCTTGTCCAATTAGGGTTTTTAACCAATCTTGTGCATCCAATAAGTTCATTTGTGTCATTGGATGAAGATTTAGGTCATTTTCGTCCTCCCTAGGCTTATTCTTGTCCAATTAGGGTTTTTAACCAATCTTGTGCATCCAATAAGTTCATTTGTGTCATTGGATTAACATTTAGGTCATTTTCGTCCTCCCTAGGCTTATTCTTGTCCAATTAGGGTTTTCAACCAATCTTGTGCATCCAATAGGTGTGTTTGTGTCATTGGATGATCAATTAGGTTATTTTCGTCCTCCCTAGGCTTATTCTTGTCCAATTAGGGTTTTTAACCAATCTTGTGCATCCAATAGGTGTGTTTGTGTCATTGGATGATAATTAGGTCATTTTCATTCTCCCTAGGCATATTCTTGTCCAATTAGGGTTTTTAACCAATCTTGTGCATCCAATAGGTGTGTTTGTGTCATTGGATGATCAATTAGGTCATTTACGTCCTCCCTAGGCTTATTCTTGTCCAATTAGGGTTTTTAACCAATCTTGTGCATCCAATAACTTTGTTTGTGTTATTGAATTAATATTAAGGTCATTTTCGTCCTCCCTAGGCATATTCTTGTCCAATTAGGGTTTTTAACCAATCTTGTGCATCCAATAGGTGTGTTTGTGTCATTGGATGATCAATTAGGTCATTTTCGTCCTCCCTAGGCTTATTCTTGTCCAATTAGGGTTTTTAACCAATCTTGTGCATCCAATAGGTGTGTTTGTGTCATTGGATGATCAATTAGGTCATTTACGTCCTCCCTAGGCTTATTCTTGTCCAATTAGGGTTTTTAACCAATCATGTGCATCCAATAGGTGTGTTTGTGTCATTGGATGATCAATTAGGTCATTTTCGTCCTCCCTTGGCATATTCTTGTCCAATTAGGGTTTTTAACCAATCTTGTGCATCCAATAGGTGTGTTTGTGTCATTGGATGATCAATTAGGTCATTTTCGTCCTCCCTAGGCTTATTCTTGTCCAATTAGGGTTTTTAACCAATCTTGTGCATCCAATAGGTGTGTTTGTGTTATTGGATGATCAATAAGGTCATTTTCGTCCTCCCTAGGCATATTCTTGTCCAATTAGGGTTTTTAACCAATCTTGTGCATCCAATAGGTGTGTTTGTGTCATTGGATGATCAATTAGGTCATTTTCGTCCTCCCTAGGCTTATTCTTGTCCAATTAGGGTTTTTAACCGATCTTGTGCATCCAATAGATGTGTTTGTGTCATTGGATGATCAATTAAGTCATTTTCGTCCTGCCTAGGTATATTCTTGTCCAATTAGAGTTTTTAACCAATCTTGTGGATCCAATAGTTGTGTTTGTGTCATTGGATGATCAATTAGGTCATTGTCGTCCTCCCTTTGCATATTCTTGTCCAATTAGGGTTTTTAACCAATCTTGTGCTTCCAATAGATGTGTTTGTGTCATTGGATGATCAATTAGGTCATTTTCGTCCTCCCTAGGCATATTCTTGTCCAATTAGGGTTTTTAACCAATCTTGTGCATCCAATAGGTGTGTTTGTGTCATTGGATGATCAATTAGGTCATTTTCGTCCTCCCTAGGCTTATTCTTGTCCAATTAGGGTTTTTAACCAATCTTGTGCATCCAATAAGTTCATTTGTGTCATTGGATGATCAATTAGGTCATTTTCGTCCTTCCTAGGCATATTCTTGTCCAATTATGGTTTTTAACCAATCTTGTGCATCCAATAGGTGTGTTTGTGTCATTGGATGATCAATCAGGTCATTTTCATCCTCCCAAGGCTTATTCTTGTCCAATTAGGGTTTTTCACCAATCTTGTGCATCCAATAAGTTCATTTGTGTCATTGGATTAACATTTAGGTCATTTTCGTCCTCCCTAGGCATATTCTTGTCCAATTAGGGTTTTTAACCAATCTTGTGCATCCAATAGGTGTGTTTGTGTCATTGGATGATCAATTAGGTCATTTTCGTCCTCCCTAGGCTTATTCTTGTCCAATTAGGGTTTTTAACCAATCTTGTGCATCCAATAAGTTCATTTGTGTCATTGGATGATCTATTAGGTCATTTTCGTCCTCCCTAGGCTTATTCTTGTCCAATTAGGGTTTTTAACCAATCTTGTGCATCCAATAAGTTCATTTGTGTCATTGGATTAACATTTAGGTCATTTTCGTCCTCCCTAGGCTTATTCTTGTCCAATTAGGGTTTTTAACCAATCTTGTGCATTCAAAAAGTTAATTTGTGTCTTTGGATTAACATTTAGGTCATTTTCGTCCTCCCTAGGGTTATTTATGGGCAATTAGGATTTTTAACCAATCTTGTGCATCCAATAAGTTCGTTTGTGTCATTGGATTATTATTTAGGTCATTTTCGTCCTCCCTAGGCTTATTCTTGTCCAATTAGGGTTTTTAACCAATCTTGTGCATCCAAAAAGTTAATTTGTGTCTTTGGATTAACATTTAGGTCATTTTCGTCCTCTCTAGGGTTATTTATGTGCAATTAGGGTTTTTAACCAATCTTGTGCATCCAATAAGTTCATATGTGTCATTGGATTAACATTTAGATCATTTTCATCCTCCCTATGCTTATTCTTGTCCAATTAGGGTTTTTAACCAATCTTGTGCATCCAAAAACTTAATTTGTGTCTTTGGTTAAACATTTAGGTCATTTTCGTCCTCTCTAGGGTTATTTATGTGCAATTATGGTTTTTAATTAATCTTGTGCATCCAATGAGTTCATGTGTGTCATTGGATTAACATTTAGGTTATTTTCATCCTCCCTAGGCTTATCGTTTTGCAATTAGGGTTTTTAACCAATCTTGTGCATCCAATAAGTTCGTTTGTGTCATTGGATTAACATTTTGGTCATTTTCGTCCTCCCTAGGCTTATTTATTTGCAATTAGGGTTTTTAACCAATCTTGTGCATCCAATAAGTTCATTTGTGTCATTGGATTAACATTTAGGTCATTTTCGTCCTCCCTAGGGTTATATATGGGCAATTAGGGTTTTTAACCAATCTTGTGCATCCAATAAGGTCATTTGTATCACTGGATTAACATTTAGGTCATTTTTGTTCTCTTTAGGGTTATTTATGTGCAATTAGTGTTTTTAACAAATCTTGTGCATCCAATAAATTCCTTTGTGTCATTGGATTAACATTTAGGTCATTTTCGTGCTTCCTAAGCTTATTTATGTGCAATTAGGCTTTTTAACCAATCTTGTGCATCCATAAAGTTCTTTTTTGTCATTGGATTAACATTTAGGTCATTTTCGTCTTCCCTAGGGTTATTTATGGGCAATTAGGGTTTTTAACCAATCTTGTGCATCCAATAAGTTCATTTGTGTCTTTGGATTAACATTTAGGTCATTTTCGTCCTCTCTAGGGTTATTTATGTGCAATTAGGGTTTTTAACCAATCTTGTGCATCCAATAAGTTCATATGTGTCATTGGAATAACATTTAGGTCATTTTCGTCCTCCCTATGCTTATTCTTGTCCAATTAGGGTTTTTAACCAATCTTGTGCATCCAAAAAGTTAATTTGTGTCTTTGGATTAACATTTAGGTCATTTTCGTCCTCTCTAGGGTTATTTATGTGCAATTAGGGTTTTTAACCAATCTTGTGCATCCAATGACTTCATGTGTGTCATTGGATTAACATTTAGGTCATTTTCATCCTCCCTAGGCTTATCGTTTTGCAATTAGGGTTTTTAACCAATCTTGTGCATCCTATAAGTTCGTTTGTGTCATTGGATTAACATTTTGGTCATTTTCGTCCTCCCTAGGCTTATTTATTTTCAATTAGGGTTTTTAACCAATCTTGTGCATCCAATAAGTTCATTTGTATCGTTGGACTAACATTTAGGTCATTTTTGTCCTCTTTAGGGTTATTTATGTGCAATTAGGGTTTTTAACCAATCTTGTGCATCCAATAAGTTCATTTGTGTCATTGGATTAGCATTTAGGTCATTTTTGTCCGACCTAGGATTATTCTTGTGCAATTAGGGCTTTTAACCAATCTTGTGCATCCAAAACGTTTATTTGTGTCTTTGAATTGACATTTAGGTCATTTTCGTCCTCTCTAGGGTTATTTATGTGCAATTAGGGTTTTTAACCAATCTTGTGCATCCAATAAGTTCGTTTGTGTCATTGGATTAACATTTTGGTCATTTTCGTCCTCCCTAGGCTTATTTATTTGCAATTAGGGTTTTTAACCAATCTTGTGCATCCAATAAGTTCATTTGTGTCATTGGATTAACATTTAGGTCATTTTCGTCCTCCCTAGGGTTATATATGGGCAATTAGGGTTTTTAACCAATCTTGTGCATCCAATAAGGTCATTTGTATCACTGGATTAACATTTAGGTCATTTTTGTCCTCTTTAGGGTTATTTATGTGCAATTAGTGTTTTTAACAAATCTTGTGCATCCAATAAATTCCTTTGTGTCATTGGATTAACATTTAGGTCATTTTCGTGCTTCCTAAGCTTATTTATGAGCAATTAGGCTTTTTAACCAATCTTGTGCATCCATAAAGTTCTTTTTTGTCATTGGATTAACATTTAGGTCATTTTCGTCTTCCCTAGGGTTATTTATGGGCAATTAGGGTTTTTAACCAATCTTGTGCATCCAATAAGTTCATTTGTGTCTTTGGATTAACATTTAGGTCATTTTCGTCCTCTCTAGGGTTATTTATGTGCAATTAGGGTTTTTAACCAATCTTGTGCATCCAATAAGTTCATATGTGTCATTGGAATGACATTTAGGTCATTTTCGTCCTCCCTATGCTTATTCTTGTCCAATTAGGGTTTTTAACCAATCTTGTGCATCCAAAAAGTTAATTTGTGTCTTTGGATTAACATTTAGGTCATTTTCGTCCTCTCTAGGGTTATTTATGTGCAATTAGGGTTTTTAACCAATCTTGTGCATCCAATGACTTCATGTGTGTCATTGGATTAACATTTAGGTCATTTTCATCCTCCCTAGGCTTATCGTTTTGCAATTAGGGTTTTTAACCAATCTTGTGCATCCTATAAGTTCGTTTGTGTCATTGGATTAACATTTTGGTCATTTTCGTCCTCCCTAAGCTTATTTATTTTCAATTAGGGTTTTTAACCAATCTTGTGCATCCAATAAGTTCATTTGTATCGTTGGACTAACATTTAGGTCATTTTTGTCCTCTTTAGGGTTATTTATGTGCAATTAGGGTTTTTAACCAATCTTGTGCATCCAATAAGTTCATTTGTGTCATTGGATTAGCATTTAGGTCATTTTTGTCCGCCCTAGGATTATTCTTGTGCAATTAGGGCTTTTAACCAATCTTGTGCATCCAAAACGTTTATTTGTGTCTTTGAATTGACATTTAGGTCATTTTCGTCCTCTCTAGGGTTATTTATGTGCAATTAGGGTTTTTAACCAATCTTGTGCATCCAATAAGTTCATTTGTGTCATTGGATTAACATTTAGGTCATTTTCGTCCTCCCTAGGCTTATTCTTGTCCAATTAGGGTTTTTAACCAATCTTGTGCATCCAGTAGGTTCATTTGTGTCATTGGATTAACATTTCGGTCATTTTCGTCCTCCTTAGGCTTATTCTTGTGCAATTAGGGTTTTTAACCAATCTTGTGCGTCCAATAAATTCATTTGTGTCATTGGATTAACATTTAGGTCATTTTCGTCCTCCCTAGGCTTATTTATGTGCAATTAGGGTTTTTAACCAATCTTGTGCATGCAAAAAGTACTTTTTTGTCATTGGTTTAACATTTAGGTCATTTTCGTCCTCCCTAAGGTTATTTATGGGCAATTAGGGTTTTTAACCAATCCTGTGCATCCAATAAGTTCATTTGTGTCATTGGATTATTATTTAGGTCATTTTTGTCCTCCCTAGTCTTATTCTTGTTCAATTAGGGTTTTTACCCAATCTTGTGCATCCAAAAAGTTAATTTGTGTCATTGGATTAACATTTAGTTCAATTTCGTCCTCTATAGGGTTATTTATGTGCAATTAGGGTTTTTAACCAATCTTGTGCATCCAACAAGTTCATTTATGTCATTGGATTAGCATTTAGGTCATTTTTGTCCGCCCTAGGCTTATTCTTGTGCAATTAGGGCTTTTAACCAATCTTGTGCATCCAAAAAGTTCATTTGTGTCTTTGAATTGACATTTAGGTCATTTTCGTCCTCCTTAGGCTTATTCTTGTCCAATTAGGGTTTTTAACCAATCTTGTGCATCCAATATGTTCATTTGCGTCATTGGATTAACATTTAGGTCTTTTTTGTCCTCCCTAGGGTTATTTATGGGCAATTAGGGTTTTTAACCTATCTTGTGCATCCAATAAGTTCTTTTGTGTCATTTGATTAACATTTAGGTCATTTTCGTCCTCCATAGGCTTATTCTTGTGCAATTAGGGTTTTTAACCAATCTTGTGCATCCAATATGTTCATTTGTGTCATTTGATTAACATTTAGGTCATTTTCGTCCTTCATAGGCTTATTCTTGTGCAATTAGGGTTTTTAACCAATCTTGTGAATCCAATAAGATCGTTTGTGTCATTGAATTAACATTTTCGTCATTTTCGTCCTCCCTAGGCTTATTTATGTGCAACTAGGGTTTTTACCCAATCTTGTGCATCCAATAAGTTCATTTGTGTCATTGGATTAACATTTAGGTCATTTTCGTCCTCCTTAGGCTTATCGTTTAGCAATTAGGGTTTTTAACCAATCTTGTGCATCCAATAAGTTCATTTGTGTCATTGGATTAACATTTATGTCATTTTCGTCCTCCTTAGGCTTATTCTTGTGCAATTAGGGTTTTTAACCAATCTTGTGCATCCAATAAATTCCTGTGTGTCATTGGATTAACATTTAGGTCATTTTCGTGCTCCCTAAACTTATTTATGTGCAATTAGGGTTTTTAACCAATCTTGTGCATCCAAAAAGTTCTTTTTTGTCATTGGATTAACATTTAGGTCATTTTCGTCCTCCCTAGGGTTATATATGGGCAATTAGGGTTTTTAACCAATCTTGTGCATCCAATAAGTTCATTTGTGTCATTGGATTATTATTTAGGTCATTTTCATCCTCCCTAGGCTTATTCTTGTCCAATTAGGGTTTTTAACCAATCTTGTGCATCCAAAAAGTTAATTTGTGTCTTTGGATTAACATTTAGGTCATTTTCGTCCTCTCTAGGGTTATTTATGTGCAATTAGGGTTTTTAACCAATCTTGTGCATCCAATAAGTTCATATGTGTCATTGGATTAACATTTAGGTCATTTTCGTCCTCCCTAGGCTTATTCTTGTCCAATTAGGGTTTTTAACCAATCTTGTGCATCCAGTAGGTTCGTTTGTGTCATTGGATTAACATTTCGGTCATTTTCCTCCTCCTTAGGCTTATTCTTGTGCAATTAGGGTTTTTAACCAATCTTGTGCGTCCAATAAATTCATTTGTGTCATTGGATTAACATTTAGGTCATTTTCGTCCTCCCTAGGCTTATTTATGTGCAATTAGGGTTTTTAACCAATCTTGTGCATGCAAAAAGTACTTTTTTGTCATTGGATTAACATTTAGGTCATTTTCGTCCTCCCTAAGGTTATTTATGGGCAATTAGGGTTTTTTAACCAATCATGTGCATCCAATAAGTTCATTTGTGTCATTGGATTATTATTTAGGTCATTTTTGTCCTCCCTAGTCTTATTCTTGTCCAATTAGGGTTTTTACCCAATCTTGTGCATCCAAAAAGTTAATTTGTGTCATTGGATTAACATTTAGTTCAATTTCGTCCTCTATAGGGTTATTTATGTGCAATTAGGGTTTTTAACCAATCTTGTGCATCCAATAAGTTCATTTGTGTCATTGGATTAGCATCTAGGTCATTTTTGTCCGCCCTAGGCTTATTCTTGTGCAATTAGGGCTTTTAACCAATCTTGTGCATCCAAAAAGTTCATTTGTGTCTTTGAATTGACATTTAGGTCATTTTCGTCCTCCTTAGGCTTATTCTTGTCCAATTAGGGTTTTTAACCAATCTTGTGCATCCAATATGTTCATTTGCGTCATTGGATTAACATTTAGGTCTTTTTTGTCCTCCCTAGGGTTATTTATGGGCAATTAGGGTTTTTAACCTATCTTGTGCATCCAATAAGTTCTTTTGTGTCATTTGATTAACATTTAGGTCATTTTCGTCCTCCATAGGCTTATTCTTGTGCAATTAGGGTTTTTAACCAATCTTGTGCATCCAATATGTTCATTTGTGTCATTTGATTAACATTTAGGTCATTTTCGTCCTTCATAGGCTTATTCTTGTGCAATTAGGGTTTTTAACCAATCTTGTGAATCCAATAAGTTCGTTTGTGTCATTGAATTAACATTTTGGTCATTTTCGTCCTCCCTAGGCTTATTTATGTGCAACTAGGGTTTTTACCCAATCTTGTGCATCCAATAAGTTCATTTGTGTCATTGGATTAACATTTAGGTCATTTTCGTCCTCCTTAGGCTTATCGTTTAGCAATTAGGGTTTTTAACCAATCTGTTGCATCCAATAAGTTCATTTGTGTCATTGGATTAACATTTATGTCATTTTCGTCCTCCTTAGGCTTATTCTTGTGCAATTAGGGTTTTTAACCAATCTTGTGCATCCAATAAATTCCTGTGTGTCATTGGATTAACATTTAGGTCATTTTCGTCCTCCCTAAGCTTATTTATGTGCAATTAGGGTTTTTAACCAATCTTGTGCATCCAAAAAGTTCTTTTTTGTCATTGGATTAACATTTAGGTCATTTTCGTCCTCCCTAGGGTTATATATGGGCAATTAGGGTTTTTAACCAATCTTGTGCATCCAATAAGTTCATTTGTGTCATTGGATTATTATTTAGGTCATTTTCATCCTCCCTAGGCTTATTCTTGTCCAATTAGGGTTTTTAACCAATCTTGTGCATCCAAAAAGTTAATTTGTGTCTTTGGATTAACATTTAGGTCATTTTCGTCCTCTCTAGGGTTATTTATGTGCAATTAGGGTTTTTAACCAATCTTGTGCATCCAATAAGTTCATATGTGTCATTGGATTAACATTTAGGTCATTTTCGTCCTCCCTATGCTTATTCTTGTCCAATTAGGGTTTTAATCAATCTTGTGCATCCAAAAAGTTCATTTGTGTCATTGGATTAACATTTAGGTCATTTTCGTCCTCCTTAGGCTTATTCTTGTCCAATTAGGGTTTTTAACCAATCTTGTGCATCCAATATGTTCATTTTTGTCATTGAATTAACATTTAAGTCATTTTCGTCCTCCCTAGGGTTATTTATGGGCAATTAAGGTTTTTAACCTATCTTGTGCATCCAATAAGTTCATTTGTGTCATTTGATTAACATTTAGGTCATTTTCGTCCTCCATAGGCTTATTCTTGTGCAATTAGGGATTTTAACCAATCTTGTGCATCCAATATGTTCTTTTGTGTCATGTGATTAACATTTAGGTCATTTTCGTCCTCCATAGGCTTATTCTTGTGCAATTAGGGTTTTTAACCAATCTTGTGAATCCAATAAGTTCGTTTGTGTCATTGAATTAACATTTTGGTCATTTTCGTCCTCCCTAGGCTTATTTATGTGCAACTAGGGTTTTTACCCAATCTTGTGCATCCAATAAGTTCATTTGTGTCATTGGATTAACATTTAGGTCATTTTCGTCCTCCTTAGGCTTATCGTTTAGCAATTAGGGTTTTTAACCAATCTTGTGCATCCAATAAGTTCATTTGTGTCATTGGATTAACATTTAGGTCTTTTTCGTCCTCTCTAGGGTTATTTATGTGCAATTATGGTTTTTAACCAATCTTGTGCATCCAATAAGTTAATTTGTGTCATTGGATTAACATTTAGGTCATTTTCGTCCTCCCTAGGGTTATATATGGGCAATTAGGGTTTTTAACCAATCTTGTGCATCCAATAAGTTCATTTGTGTCATTGGATTATTATTTAGGTCATTTTCGTCCTCGCTAGGGTTATATATGCGCAATTAGGGTTTTTAACCAATCTTGTGCATCCAATAAGTTCATTTGTATCATTGGATTAACATTTAGGTCATTTTTGTCCACTTTAGGGTTATTTATGTTCAATTTGGGTTTTTAACCAATCTTGTGCATCCAATAAGTTCATTTGTGTCATTGGATTAGCATTTAGGTAATTTTCGTCCGCCCTAGGCTTATTCTTGTGCAATTAGGGCTTTTAACCAATCTTGTGCATCCAAAACGTTCATTTGTGTCTTTGAATTGACATTTAGGTCATTTTCGTCCTCTTTAGGGTTATTTATGTGCAAGTAGGGTTTTTAACCAATCTTGTGCATCCAAAAAGTTAATTTGTGTCTTTGGATTAACATTTAGGTCATTTTCGTCCTCTCTAGGGTTATTTATGTGTAATTAGGGTTTTTAACCAATCTTGTGCATCCAATAAGTTCATATGTGTCATTCGATTAACATTTAGGTCATTTTCGTCCTCCCTATGCTTATTCTTGTCCAATTAGGGTTTTTAATCAATCTTGTGCATCCAAAAAGTTCATTTGTGTCATTGGATTAACATTTAGGTCATTTTCGTCCTCCCTAGGGTTATTTATGGGCAATTAGGGTTTTTAACCTATCTTGTGCATCCAATAAGTTCATTTGTGTCATTTGATTAACATTTAGGTCATTTTCGTCCTCCATAGGCTTATTCTTGTGCAATTAGGGTTTTTAACCAATCTTGTGCATCCAATATGTTCTTTTGTGTCATTTGATTAACATTTAGGTCATTTTCATCCTCCATAGGCTTATTCTTGTGCAATTAGGGTTTTTAACCAATCTTGTGAATCCAATAAGTTCGTTTGTGTCATTGAATTAACATTTTGGTCATTTTCGTCCTCCCTAGGCTTATTTATGTGCAACTAGGGTCTTTACCCAATCTTGTGCATCCAATAAGTTCATTTGTGTCATTGGATTAACATTTAGGTCATTTTCGTCCTCCCTATGCTTATCGTTTAGCAATTAGGGTTTTAAACCAATCTTGTGCATCCAATAAGTTCATTTGTGTCATTGGATTAACATTTAGGTCATTTTCGTCCTCTCTAGGGTTATTTATGTGCAATTAGGGTTTTTAACCAATCTTGTGCATCCAATAAGTTCATTTGTGTCATTGGATTAACATTTAGGTCATTTTCGTCCTCCCTAGGGTTATATATGGGCAATTAGGGTTTTTAACCAATCTTGTGCATCCTATAAGTTCATTTGTGTCATTGCATTAACATTTAGGTCGTTTTCGTCCTCCCTAGGCTTATTCTTGTCCAATTAGGGTTTTTAACCAATCTTGTGCATCCAATAAGTTCATTTGTGTCATTGGATTAACATTTAGGTCATTTTCGTCCTCCTTAGGCTTATTCTTGTGCAATTTGGGTTTCTAACCAATCTTGTGCGTCCAATAAATTCATTTGTGTCAATGGATTAACATTTAGGTCATTTTCGTCCTCCCTAGGCTTATTTATGTGCAATTAGGGTTTTTAACCAATCTTGTGCATCCAAAACGTTCTTTTTTGTCATTGGATTAACATTTAGGTCATTTACGTCCTCCCTAGGGTTATTTATGGGCAATTAGGGTTTTTAACCAATCTTGTGCATCCAATAAGTTCATTTGTGTCATTGGATTATTATTTAGGTCATTTTTGTCCTCCCTAGTCTTATTCTTGTCCAATTAGGGTTTTTACCCAATCTTGTGCATCCAAAAAGTTAATTTGTGTCATTGCATTAACATTTAGGTCATTTTCGTCCACTCTAGGGTTATTTATGTGCAATTAGGGTTTTTAACCAATCTTGTGCATCCTATAAGTTCATTTGTGTCATTGCATTAACATTTAGGTCATTTTCGTCCTCCCTAGGCTTATTCTTGTCCAATTAGGGTTTTTAACCAATCTTGTGCATCCAATAAGTTCATTTGTGTCATTGGATTAGCATTAAGGTCATTTTCGTCGGCCCTAGGCTTATTCTTGTGCAATTAGGGCTTTTAACCAATCTTGTGCATCCAAAAAGTTCATTTGTGTCTTTGAGTTGACATTTAGGTCATTTTCGTCCTCTCTAGGGTTATTTATGTGCAATTAGGGTTTTTAACCAATCTTGTGCATCCAATAAGTTCATTTGTGTCATTGGATTAACATTTAGGTCATTTTCGTCCTCCTTAGGCTTATTCTTGTGCAATTAGGGTTTTTAACCAATCTTGTGCATCCAATAAATTCCTTTGTGTCATTGGATTAACATTTTGGTCATTTTAGTCCTCCCTAGGCTTATTTATGTGCAATTAGGGTTTTTAACCAATCTTGTGCATCCAATAAGTTCATTTGTGTCATTGGATTAACATTTAGGTCATTTTCGTCCTTCCTAGGCTTATTCTTGTCCAATAAGGGTTTTTAACCAAACTTGTGCATCCAATAAGTTCATTTGTGTCATTGGATTAACATTTAGGTCATTTTCGTCCTCTCTAGGGTTATTTATGTGCAATTAGGGTTTTTAACCAATCTTGTGCATCCAATAAGTTCATTTGTGTCATTGGATTAACATTTAGGTCATTTTCGTCCTCCCTAGGGTTATTTTTGGGCAATTAGGGTTTTTAACCAATCTTGTGCATCCAAAAAGTTCATTTGTGTCTTTGAATTGACATTTAGGTCATTTTCGTCCTCCCTAGGGTTATTTATCGGCAATTAGGGTTTTTAACCAATCTTGTGCATCCAATAAGTTCATTTGTGTCATTGGATTAACATTTAGGTCATTTTCGTCCTCTCTAGGGTTATTTATGTGCAATTAGGGTTTTTAACCAATCTTGTGCATCCAATAAGTTCATTTGTGTCATTGGATTAACATTTAGGTCATTTTCGTCCTCTCTAGGGTTATTTATGTGCAATTAGGGTTTTTAACCAATCTTGTGCATCCAATAAGTTCATTTGTGTCATTGGATTAACATTTAGGTCATTTTCGTCCTCCCTAGGCTTATTCTTTTCCAATTAGGGTTTTTAACCAATCTTGTGCATCCAATAAGTTCATTTGTGTCATTGGATGAACATTTAGGTCATTTTCGTCCTCCCTAGGCTTATTCTTGTCTAATTAGGGTTTTTAACCAATCTTGTGCATCCAATAATTTCATTTGTGTCATTGGATGAACATTTAGGTCATTTTCGTCCTCCCTAGGCATATTCTTGTCCAATTAGAGTTTTTAACCAATCTTGTGCATCCAATAGGTGTGTTTGTGTCATTGGATGAACATTTAGGTCATTTTCGTCCTCCCTAGGCTTATTCTTGTCCAATTAGGGTTTTTAACCAATCTTGTGCATCCAATAAGTTCATTTGTGTCATTGGATTAAGATTTAGGTCATTTTCGTCCTTCCTAGGCTTATTCTTGTCCAATTAGGGTTTTTAACCAATCTTGTGCATCCAATAAGTTCATTTGTGTCATTGGATTAACATTTAGGTCATTTTCGTCCTTCCTAGGCTTATTCTTGTCCAATTAGGGTTTCTAACCAATCTTGTGCATCCAATAGGTGTGTTTGTGTCATTGGATGAACATTTAGGTCATTTTCGTCCTCCCTAGTCTTATTCTTGTCCAATTAGGGTTTTAAGCAATCTTGTGCGTCCAATAAGTTCATTTGTGTCATTGAATGAACATTTAGGTCATTTTCGTCCTTCCTGGGCTTATTCTTGTCCAATTAGGGTTTCTAACCAATCTTGTGCATCCAATAGGTGTGTTTGTGTCATTGGATGAACATTTAGGTCATTTTCGTCCTTCCTAGGCTTATTCTTGTCCAATTAGGGTTTTTAACCAATCTTGTGCATCCAATAAGTTCATTTGTGTCATTGGATTAACATTTAGGTCATTTTCGTCCTTCCTAGGCTTATTCTTGTCCAATTAGGGTTTCTAACCAATCTTGTTGATCAAATAGGTGTGTTTGTGTCATTGGATGAACATTTAGGTCGTTTTCGTCCTCCCTAGGCTTATTCTTGTCCAATTAGGGTTTTTAACCAATCTTGTGCATCCAATAAGTTCATTTGTGTCATTGGATTAACATTTAGGTCATTTTCGTCCTCCCTAGGCTTATTCTTGTCCAATTAGGGTTCTTAACCAATCTTATGCATCCAATAAGTTCATTTGTGTCATTGGATGAACATTTAGGTCATTTTCGTCCTCCCAAGGCTTATTCTTGTCCAATTTGGGTTTCTAACAAATCTTGTGCATCCAATAAGTTCATTTGTGTCATTGGATGAACATTTAGGTCATTTTCGTCCTCCCTAGGCTTATTCTTGTCCAATTAGGGTTTTTAACCAATCTTGTGCATCCAATAAGTTCATTTGTGTCATTGGATTAACATTTAGGTCATTTTCGTCCTTCCTAGGCTTATTCTTGTCCAATTAGGGTTTCTAACCAATCTTGTGCATCCAATAGGTGTGTTTAGTCATTTGATGAACATTTAGGTCATTTTCGTCCTCCCTAGGCTTATTCTTGTCCAATTAGGGTTTTTAACCAATCTTGTGCATCCAATAAGTTCATTTGTGTCATTGGATGAACATTTAGGTCATTTTCGTCCTCCCTAGGCTTATTCTTGTCTAATTTGGGTTTTTAACCAATCTTGTGCATCCAATAAGTTCATTTGTGTCATTGGATGAACATTTAGGTCATTTTCGTCCTCCCTAGGCTTATTCTTGTCCAATTAGGGTTTTTAACCAATCTTGTGCATCCAATAAGTTCATTTGTGTCATTGGATGAACATTTAGGTCATTTTCGTCCTCCCAAGTCTTATTCTTGTCCAATTAGAGTTTTTAACCAATCTTGTGCATCCAATAAGTTCATTTGTGTCATTGGATGAACATTTAGGTCATTTTCGTCCTCCCTAGGCTTTTTCTTGTCCAATTAGGGTTTTCAACCAATCTTGTGCATCCAATAAGTTCATTTGTGTCATTGGATGAACATTTAGGTCATTTTCGTCCTCCCTAGGCTTATTCTTGTCCAATTAGGGTTTTTAACCAATCTTGTGCATCCAATAAGTTCATTTGTGTCATTGGATGAACATTTAGGTCATTTTCGTCCTCCGTAGGCTTATTCTTGTACAATTAGGGTTTTTAACCAATCTTGTGCATCCGATAGGTGTGTTTGTGTTATTGGATGAACATTTAGGTCATTTTCGTCCTCCCTAGGCTTATTCTTGTCCAATTAGGGTTTCTAACCAATCTTGTGTATCCAATAGATGTATTTGTGTCATTGGATGAACATTTAGGTCATTTTCGTCCTCCCTAGGCTTATTCTTGTCCAATTAGGGTTTTTAAGCAATCTTGTGCATCCAATAAGTTCATTTGTGTCATTGGATGAACATTTAGGTCATTTTCGTCCTCCCTAGGCTTATTCTTGTCCAAATAAGGTTTTTAACCAATCTTGTGCATCCAATAGTTCATTTGTGTCATTGGATGAACATTTAGGTCATTTTCGTCCTCCCTAGGCTTATTCTTGTCCAATTAGGGTTTTTAACCAATCTTGTGCATCCAATAGGTGTATTTGTGTCATTGGATGAACATTTAGGTCATTTTCGTCCTCCCTAGCTTTATTCTTGTCCAATTAAAGTTTTTAAGCAATCTTGTGCATCCAATAAGTTCATTTGTGTCATTGGATGAACATTTAGGTCATTTTCGTCCTCCCTAGGCTTATTCTTGTCCAATTAGGGTTTTTAACCAATCTTGTGCATCCAATAAGTTCATTTGTGTCATTGGATGAACATTTAGGTCATGTGCGTCCACCCTAGGCTTATTCTTGTCCAATTAGGGTTTTTAACCAATCTTGTGCATCCAATAAGTTCATTTGTGTCATTGGATGAACATTTAGGTTATTTTCGTCCTCCCTAGGCTTATTCTTGTCCAATTAGGGTTTTTCACCAATCTTGTGCATCCAATAAGTTCATTTGTGTCATTGGATTAACATTTAGGTCATTTTCGTCCTCCCTTGGCTTATTCTTGTCCAATTAGGGTTTCTAACCAATCTTGTGCATCCAATAGGTGTGTTTGTGTCATTGGATGAACATTTAGGTCATTTTCGTCCTCCCTAGGCTTATTCTTGTCAAATTAGGGTTTTTAACCAATCTTGTGCATCCAATAAGTTCATTTGTGTCATTGGATTAACATTTAGGTCATTTTCGTCCTCCCTTGGCTTATTCTTGTCCAATTAGGGTTTCTAACCAATCTTGTGCATCCAATAAGTTCATTTGTGTCATTGGATGAACATTTAGGTCATTTTCGTCCTCCCTAGGCTTATTCTTGTCCAATTAGGGTTTTTAACCAATCTTGTGCATCCAATAAGTTCATTTGTGTCATTGGATTAACATTTAGGTCATTTAATTCCTCCCTAGGCTTATTGTTATACAATTAGGGTTTTTAACCAATCTTGTGCATCCAAAAAGTTTATTTGTGTCATTGGATGATCATTTAGGTCATTTTTGTCCTCCCTAGGCTTATTCTTGTGAAATTAGGGTTTTTAAACAATCTTGTGCATCCAAAAAGTTCATTTGTGTCATTGGATTAACATTTAGGTCATTTTCGTCCTCCCTAGGCTTATTTATGTGCAATTAGGGTTTTTAACCAATCTTGTGCATCCAATAAGTTCATTTGTGTCATTGGATTAACATTTAGGTCATTTTCGTCCTCCTTAGGCTTATTCTTGTCCAATTAGGGTTTTTAACCAATCTTGTGCATCCAATATGTTCATTTGTGTCATTGGATTAACATTTAAGTCATTTTCGTCCTCCCTAGGGTTATTTAAGGGCAATTAGGGTTTTTAACCTATCTTGTGCATCCAATAAGTTCATTTGTGTCATTTGATTAACATTTAGGTCATTTTCGTCCTCCATAGGCTTATTCTTGTGCAATTAGGGTTTTTAACCAATCTTGTGAATCCAATAAGTTCGTTTGTGTCATTGAATTAACATTTTTGTCATTTTCGTCCTCCCTAGGCTTATTTATGTGCAACTAGGATTTTTACCCAATCTTGTGCATCCAATAAGTTCATTTGTGTCATTGGATTAACATTTAGGTCATTTTCGACCTCCCTAGGCTTATCGTTTAGCAATTAGGGTTTTAAACCAATCTTGTGCATCCAATAAGTTCATTTGTGTCATTGGATTAACATTTAGGTCTTTTTCGTCCTCTCTAGGGTTATTTATGTGCAATTAGGGTTTTTAACCAATCTTGTGCATCCAATAAGTTCATTTGTGTCATTGGATTAACATTTAGGTCATTTTCGTCCTCCCTAGGGTTATATATGGGCAATTAGGGTTTTTAACCAATCTTGTGCATCCTATAAGTTCATTTGTGTCATTGCATTAACATTTAGGTCATTTTCGTCCTCCCTAGGCTTATTCTTGTCCAATTAGGGTTTTTAACCAATCTTGTGCATCCAATAAGTTCATTTGTGTCATTGGATTAACATTTAGGTCATTTTCGTCCTCCTTAGGCTTATTCTTGTGCAATTTGGGTTTCTAACCAATCTTGTGCGTCCAATAAATTCATTTGTGTCATTGGATTAACATTTAGGTCATTTTCGTCCTCCCTAGGCTTATTTATGTGCAATTAGGGTTTTTAACCAATCTTGTGCATCCAAAACGTTCTTTTTTGTCATTGGATTAACATTTAGGTCATTTACGTCCTCCCTAGGGTTATTTATGGGCAATTAGGGTTTTTAACCAATCTTGTGCTTCCAATAAGTTCATTTGTGTCATTGGATTATTATTTAGGTCATTTTTGTCCTCCCTAGTCTTATTCTTGTCCAATTAGGGTTTTTACCCAATCTTGTGCATCCAAAAAGTTAATTTGTGTCATTGGATTAACATTTAGGTCATTTTCGTCCACTCTAGGGTTATTTATGTGCAATTAGGGTTTTTAACCAATCTTGTGCATCCAATAAATTCATTTGTGTCATTGGATTAGCATTTAGGTCATTTTCGTCGGCCCTAGGCTTATTCTTGTGCAATTAGGGCTTTTAACCAATCTTGTGCATCCAAAAAGTTCATTTGTGTCTTTGAGTTGACATTTAGGTCATTTTCGTCCTCTCTAGGGTTATTTATGTGCAATTAGGGTTTTTAACCAATCTTGTGCATCCAATAAGTTCATTTGTGTCATTGGATTAACATTTAGGTCATTTTCGTCCTCCTTAGGCTTATTCTTGTCCAATTAGGGTTTTTAACCAATCTTGTGCATCCAATATGTTCATTTGTGTCATTGGATTAACATTTAAGTCATTTTCGTCCTCCCTAGGGTTATTTAAGGGCAATTAGGGTTTTTAACCTATCTTGTGCATCCAATAAGTTCATTTGTGTCATTTGATTAACATTTAGGTCATTTTCTTCCTCCATAGGCTTATTCTTGTGCAATTAGGGTTTTTAACCAATCTTGTGAATCCAATAAGTTCGTTTGTGTCATTGAATTAACATTTTTGTCATTTTCGTCCTCCCTAGGCTTATTTATGTGCAACTAGGATTTTTACCCAATCTTGTGCATCCAATAAGTTCATTTGGGTCATTGGATTAACATTTAGGTCATTTTCGACCTCCCTAGGCTTATCGTTTAGCAATTAGGGTTTTAAACCAATCTTGTGCATCCAATAAGTTCATTTGTGTCATTGGATTAACATTTAGGTCATTTTCGTCCTCTCTAGGGTTATTTATGTGCAATTAGGGTTTTTAACCAATCTTGTGCATCCAATAAGTTCATTTGTGTCATTGGATTAACATTTAGGTCATTTTCGTCCTCCCTAGGGTTATATATGGGCAATTAGGGTTTTTAACCAATCTTGTGCATCCTATAAGTTCATTTGTGTCATTGCATTAACATTTAGGTCATTTTCGTCCTCCCTAGGCTTATTCTTGTCCAATTAGGGTTTTTAACCAATCTTGTGCATCCAATAAGTTCATTTGTGTCATTGGATTAACATTTAGGTCATTTTCGTCCTCCTTAGGCTTATTCTTGTGCAATTTGGGTTTCTAACCAATCTTGTGCGTCCAATAAATTCATTTGTGTCATTGGATTAACATTTAGGTCATTTTCGTCCTCCCTAGGCTTATTTATGTGCAATTAGGGTTTTTAACCAATCTTGTGCATCCAAAACGTTCTTTTTTGTCATTGGATTAACATTTAGGTCATTTACGTCCTCCCTAGGGTTATTTATGGGCAATTAGGGTTTTTAACCAATCTTGTGCTTCCAATAAGTTCATTTGTGTCATTGGATTATTATTTAGGTCATTTTTGTCCTCCCTAGTCTTATTCTTGTCCAATTAGGGTTTTTACCCAATCTTGTGCATCCAAAAAGTTAATTTGTGTCATTGGATTAACATTTAGGTCATTTTCGTCCACTCTAGGGTTATTTATGTGCAATTAGGGTTTTTAACCAATCTTGTGCATCCAATAAATTCATTTGTGTCATTGGATTAGCATTTAGGTCATTTTCGTCGGCCCTAGGCTTATTCTTGTGCAATTAGGGCTTTTAACCAATCTTGTGCATCCAAAAAGTTCATTTGTGTCTTTGAGTTGACATTTAGGTCATTTTCGTCCTCTCTAGGGTTATTTATGTGCAATTAGGGTTTTTAACCAATCTTGTGCATCCAATAAGTTCATTTGTGTCATTGGATTAACATTTAGGTCATTTTCGTCCTCCTTAGGCTTATTCTTGTCCAATTAGGGTTTTTAACCAATCTTGTGCATCCAATATGTTCATTTGTGTCATTGGATTAACATTTAAGTCATTTTCGTCCTCCCTAGGGTTATTTAAGGGCAATTAGGGTTTTTAACCTATCTTGTGCATCCAATAAGTTCATTTGTGTCATTTGATTAACATTTAGGTCATTTTCTTCCTCCATAGGCTTATTCTTGTGCAATTAGGGTTTTTAACCAATCTTGTGAATCCAATAAGTTCGTTTGTGTCATTGAATTAACATTTTTGTCATTTTCGTCCTCCCTAGGCTTATTTATGTGCAACTAGGATTTTTACCCAATCTTGTGCATCCAATAAGTTCATTTGGGTCATTGGATTAACATTTAGGTCATTTTCGACCTCCCTAGGCTTATCGTTTAGCAATTAGGGTTTTAAACCAATCTTGTGCATCCAATAAGTTCATTTGTGTCATTGGATTAACATTTAGGTCATTTTCGTCCTCTCTAGGGTTATTTATGTGCAATTAGGGTTTTTAACCAATCTTGTGCATCCAATAAGTTCATTTGTGTCATTGGATTAACATTTAGGTCATTTTCGTCCTCCCTAGGGTTATATATGGGCAATTAGGGTTTTTAACCAATCTTGTGCATCCTATAAGTTCATTTGTGTCATTGCATTAACATTTAGGTCATTTTCGTCCTCCCTAGGCTTATTCTTGTCCAATTAGGGTTTTTAACCAATCTTGTGCATCCAATAAGTTCATTTGTGTCATTGGATTAACATTTAGGTCATTTTCGTCCTCCTTAGGCTTATTCTTGTGCAATTTGGGTTTCTAACCAATCTTGTGCGTCCAATAAATTCATTTGTGTCATTGGATTAACATTTAGGTCATTTTCGTCCTCCCTAGGCTTATTTATGTGCAATTAGGGTTTTTAACCAATCTTGTGCATCCAAAACGTTCTTTTTTGTCATTGGATTAACATTTAGGTCATTTACGTCCTCCCTAGGGTTATTTATGGGCAATTAGGGTTTTTAACCAATCTTGTGCTTCCAATAAGTTCATTTGTGTCATTGGATTATTATTTAGGTCATTTTTGTCCTCCCTAGTCTTATTCTTGTCCAATTAGGGTTTTTACCCAATCTTGTGCATCCAAAAAGTTAATTTGTGTCATTGGATTAACATTTAGGTCATTTTCGTCCACTCTAGGGTTATTTATGTGCAATTAGGGTTTTTAACCAATCTTGTGCATCCAATAAATTCATTTGTGTCATTGGATTAGCATTTAGGTCATTTTCGTCGGCCCTAGGCTTATTCTTGTGCAATTAGGGCTTTTAACCAATCTTGTGCATCCAAAAAGTTCATTTGTGTCTTTGAGTTGACATTTAGGTCATTTTCGTCCTCTCTAGGGTTATTTATGTGCAATTAGGGTTTTTAACCAATCTTGTGCATCCAATAAGTTCATTTGTGTCATTGGATTAACATTTAGGTCATTTTCGTCCTCCCTATGCTTATTCTTGTCCAATTAGGGTTTCTAACCAATCTTGTGCATCCAAAAAGTTCATTTGTGTCATTGGATTAACATTTAGGTCATTTTCGTCCTCCCTAGGGTTATTTATGGGCAATTAGGGTTTTTAACCTATCTTGTGCATCCAATAAGTTCATTTGTGTCATTTGATTAACATTTAGGTCATTTTCGTCCTCCATAGGCTTATTCTTGTGCAATTAGGGTTTTTAACCAATCTTGTGCATCCAATAAGTTCGTTTGTGTCATTGGATTAACATTTTGGTCATTTTCGTCCTCCCTTGGCTTATTTATTTGTATTTATGGTTTTTAACCAATCTTGTGCATCCAATAAGTTCATTTGTGTCATTGGATTAACATTTAGGTCATTTTCGTCCTCCCTAGGGTTATATATGGGCAATTAGGGTTTTTAACCAATCTTGTGCATCCAATAAGTTCATTTGTATCATTGGATTAACATTTAGGTCATTTTTGTCCACTTTAGGGTTATTTATGTTCAATTTGGGTTTTTAACCAATCTTGTGCATCCAATAAGTTCATTTGTGTCATTGGATTAGCATTTAGGTAATTTTTCGTCCGCCCTACACTTATTCTTGTGCAATTAGGGCTTTTAACCAATCTTGTGCATCCAAAACGTTCATTTGTGTCTTTGAATTGACATTTAGGTCATTTTCGTCCTCTTTAGGGTTATTTATGTGCAAGTAGGGTTTTTAACCAATCTTGTGCATCCAAAAAGTTAATTTGTGTCTTTGGATTAACATTTAGGTCATTTTCGTCCTCTCTAGGGTTATTTATGTGTAATTAGGGTTTTTAACCAATCTTGTGCATCCAATAAGTTCATATGTGTCATTGGATTAACATTTAGGTCATTTTCGTCCTCCCTATGCTTATTATTGTCCAATTAGGGTTTTTAATGAATCTTGTGCATCCAAAACGTTCATTTGTGTCATTGGATTAACATTTAGGTCATTTTCGTCCTCCCTAGGGTTATTTATGGGCAATTAGGGTTTTTAACCTATCTTGTGCATCCAATAAGTTCATTTGTGTCATTTGATTAACATTTAGGTCATTTTCGTCCTCCATAGGCTTATTCTTGTGCAATTAGGGTTTTTAACCAATCTTGTGCATCCAATATGTTCTTTTGTGTCATTTGATTAACATTTAGGTCATTTTCATCCTCCATAGGCTTATTCTTGTGCAATTAGGGTTTTTAACCAATCTTGTGAATCCAATAAGTTCGTTTGTGTCATTGAATTAACATTTTGGTCATTTTCGTCCTCCCTAGGCTTATTTATATGCAACTAGGGTTTTTACCCAATCTTGTGCATCCAATAAGTTCATTTGTGTCATTGGATTAACATTTAGGTCATTTTCGTCCTCCCTAGGCTTATCGTTTAGCAATTAGGGTTTTAAACCAATCTTGTGCATCCAATAAGTTCATTTGTGTCATTGGATTAACATTTAGGTCATTTTCGTCCTCTCTAGGGTTATTTATGTGCAATTAGGGTTTTTAACCAATCTTGTGCATCCAATAAGTTCATTTGTGTCATTGGATTAACATTTAGGTCATTTTCGTCCTCCCTAGGGTTATATATGGGCAATTAGGGTTTTTAACCAATCTTGTGCATCCTATAAGTTCATTTGTGTCATTGCATTAACATTTAGGTCGTTTTCGTCCTCCCTAGGCTTATTCTTGTCCAATTAGGGTTTTTAACCAATCTTGTGCATCCAATAAGTTCATTTGTGTCATTGGATTAACATTTAGGTCATTTTCGTCCTCCTTAGGCTTATTCTTCTGCAATTTGGGTTTCTAACCAATCTTGTGCGTCCAATAAATTCATTTGTGTCATTGGATTAACATTTAGGTCATTTTCGTCCTCCCTAGGCTTATTTATGTGCAATTAGGGTTTTTAACCAATCTTGTGCATCCAAAACGTTCTTTTTTGTCATTGGATTAACATTTAGGTCATTTACGTCCTCCCTAGGGTTATTTATGGGCAATTAGGGTTTTTAACCAATCTTGTGCATCCAATAAGTTCATTTGTGTCATTGGATTATTATTTAGGTCATTTTTGTCCTCCCTAGTCTTATTCTTGTCCAATTAGGGTTTTTACCCAATCTTGTGCATCCAAAAAGTTAATTTGTGTCATTGCATTAACATTTAGGTCATCTTCATCCACTCTAGGGTTATTTATGTGCAATTAGGGTTTTTAACCAATCTTGTGCATCCTATAAGTTCATTTGTGTCATTGCATTAACATTTAGGTCATTTTCGTCCTCCCTAGGCTTATTCTTGTCCAATTAGGGTTTTTAACCAATCTTGTGCATCCAATAAGTTCATTTGTGTCATTGGATTAGCATTTAGGTCATTTTCGTCGGCCCTAGGCTTATTCTTGTGCAATTAGGGCTTTTAACCAATCTTGTGCATCCAAAAAGTTCATTTGTGTCTTTGAGTTGACATTTAGGTCATTTTCGTCCTCTCTAGGGTTATTTATGTGAAATTAGGGTTTTTAACCAATCTTGTGCATCCAATAAGTTCATTTGTGTCATTGGATTAACATTTAGGTCATTTTCGTCCTCCTTAGGCTTATTCTTGTCCAATTAGGGTTTTTAACCAATCTTGTGCATCCAATATGTTCATTTGTGTCATTGGATTAACATTTAAGTCATTTTCGTCCTCCCTAGGGTTATTTATGGGCAATTAGGGTTTTTAACCTATCTTGTGCATCCAATAAGTTCATTTGTGTCATTTGATTAACATTTAGGTCATTTTCGTCCTCCATAGGCTTATTCTTGTGCAATTAGGGTTTTTAACCAATCTTGTGCATCCAATATGTTCTTGTGTGTCATTTGATTAACATTTAGGTCATTTTCGTCCTCCATAGGCTTATTCTTGTGCAATTAGGGTTTTTAACCAATCTTGTGAATCCAATAAGTTCGTTTGTGTCATTGAATTAACATTTTTCTCATTTTCGTCCTCCCTAGGCTTATTTATGTGCAACTAGGATTTTTACCCAATCTTGTGCATCCAATAAGTTCATTTGTGTCATTGGATTAACATTTAGGTCATTTTCGACCTCCCTAGGCTTATTGTTTAGCAATTTGGGTTTTAAACCAATCTTGTGCATCCAATAAGTTCATTTGTGTCATTGGATTAACATTTAGGTCATTTTCGTTCTCTCTAGGGTTATTTATGTGCAATTAGGGTTTTTAACCAATCTTGTGCATCCAATAAGTTCATTTGTGTCATTGGATTATTATTTAGGTCATTTTTGTCCTCCCTAGTCTTATTCTTGTCCAATTAGGGTTTTTACCCAATCTTGTGCATCCAAAAAGTTAATTTGTGTCATTGGATTAACATTTAGGTCATTTTCGTCCACTCTAGGGTTATTTATGTGCAATTAGGGTTTTTAACCAATCTTGTGCATCCAATAAATTCATTTGTGTCATTGGATTAGCATTTAGGTCATTTTCGTCGGCCCTAGGCTTATTCTTGTGCAATTAGGGCTTTTAACCAATCTTGTGCATCCAAAAAGTTCATTTGTGTCTTTGAGTTGACATTTAGGTCATTTTCGTCCTCTCTAGGGTTATTTATGTGCAATTAGGGTTTTTAACCAATCTTGTGCATCCAATAAGTTCATTTGTGTCATTGGATTAACATTTAGGTCATTTTCGTCCTCCCTATGCTTATTCTTGTCCAATTAGGGTTTTTAACCAATCTTGTGCATCCAAAAAGTTCATTTGTGTCATTGGATTAACATTTAGGTCATTTTCGTCCTCCTTAGGCTTATTCTTGTCCAATTAGGGTTTTTAACCAATCTTGTGCATCCAATATATTCATTTGTGTAATTGGATTAACATTTATGTCATTTTCGTCCTCCCTAGGGTTATTTATGGGCAATTAGGGTTTTTAACCTATCTTGTGCATCCAATAAGTTAATTTGTGTCATTTGATTAACATTTAGGTCATTTTCGTCCTCCATAGGCTTATTCTTGTTCAATTAGGGTTCTTAACCAATCTTGTGCATCCAATATGTTCATTTGTGTCATTTGATTAACATTTAGGTCATTTTCGTCCTCCATAGGCTTATTCTTCTGCAATTAGGGTTTTTAACCAATCTTGTGCATCCAATAAGTTCGTTTGTGTCATTGGATTAACATTTTATTCGTTTTCGTCCTCCCTAGGCTTATTTATGTGCAATTAGGGTTTTTAACCAATCTTGTGCATCCAATAAGTTCATTTGTTTCATTGGATTAACATTTAGGTCATTTTCGTCCTCCCTAGGCTTATCGTTTAGCAATTAGGGTTTTTAACCAATCTTGTGCATCCAATAAGTTCATTTGTGTCATTAAATTAACATTTAGGTCATTTTCGTCCTCTCTAGGGTTATTTATGTGCAATTAGGGTTTTTAACCAATCTTGTGCATCCAATAAGTTCATTTTTGTCATTGGATTAACATTAAGGTCATTTTCGTCCTCCCTAGGGTTATATATGGGCAATTAGGGTTTTTAACCAATCATGTGCATCCAATAAGTTAATTTGTGTCATTGGATTAACATTTAGGTCATTTTCTTCCTCTCTAGGGTTATTTATGGGCAATTAGGGTTTTTAACCAATCTTTTGCATCCAATAAGTTCATTTGTGTCATTGGATTATTATTTAGGTCATTTTCGTCCTCCCTAGGCTTATTCTTGTCCAATTAGGGTTTTTAACCAATCTTGTGCATCCAAAAAGTTAATTTGTGTCTTTAGATTAACATTTAGGTCATTTTCGTCCTCTCTAGGGTTATTTATGTGCAATTAGGGTTTTTAACCAATCTTGTGCATCCAATGAGTTCATGTGTGTCATTGGATTAACATTTAGCTCATTTTCATCCTCCCTAGGCTTATCGTTTTGCAATTAGGGTTTTTAACCAATCTTGTGCATCCAATAAGTTCGTTTGTGTCATTGGATTAACATTTTGGTCATTTTCGTCCTCCCTAGGCTTATTTATTTGCAATTAGGGTTTTTAACCAATCTTGTGCATCCAATAAGTTCATTTGTGTCATTGGATTAACATTTAGGTCATTTTCGTCCTCCCTAGGGTTATATATAGGCAATTAGGGTTTTTAACCAATCTTGTGCATCCAATAAGTTCATTTGTATCATTGGATTAACATTTAGGTCATTTTTGTCCTCTTTAGGGTTATTTATGTGCAATTAGGGTTTTTAACCAATCTTGTGCATCCAATAAGTTCATTTGTGTCATTGGATTAGCATTTAGGTCATTTTCGTCCTCTCTAGGGTTATTTAGGTGCAATTAGGGTGTTTAACCAATCTTGTGCATCCAATGAGTTCATGTGTGTCATTGGATTAACATTTAGGTAATTTTCATCCTCCCTAGGCTTATCGTTTTGCAATTAGGGTTTTTAACCAATCTTGTGCATCCATTAAGTTCGTTTGTGTCATTGGATTAGCATTTAGGTCATTTTCGTCGGCCCTAGGCTTATTTATTTGCAATTAGGGGTTTTAACCAATCTTGTGCATCCAATAAGTTCATTTGTGTCATTGGATTAACATTTAGGTAATTTTCGTCCTCCCTAGGGTTATATATAGGCAATTAGGGTTTTTAACCAATCTTGTGCATCCAAAAAGTTCAATTGTGTCATTGGATTAGTATTTAGGTCATTTTCTTCCTCCCTAGGCTTATTCTTGTGCAATTAGGGCTTTTAACCAATCTTGTGCATCCAAAACGTTCATTTGTGTCTTTGAATCGACATTTAGATCATTTTCGTCCTCTCTAGGGTATTTATGTGCAATTAGGGTTTTTAACCAATCTTGTGCATCCAATAAGTTCATTTGTGTCATTGGATTAACATTTAGGTCTTTTTAGTCCTCCCTAGGCTTATTCTTTTCCAATTAGGGTTTTTAACCAATCTTGTGCATCCAAAAAGTTCATTTGTGTCATTGGATTAACATTTAGGTCATTTTCGTCCTCCTTAGGCTTATTCTTGTCCAATTAGGGTTTTTAACCAATCTTGTGCATCCAATATGTTCATTTGCGTCATTGGATTAACATTTAGGTCTTTTTTGTCCTCCCTAGGGTTAATTATGGGCAATTAGGGTTTTTAGCCTATCTTGTGCATCCAATATGTTCATTTGTGTCATTTGATTAACATTTAGGTCATTTTCGTCCTCCATAGGCTTATTCTTGTGCAATTAGAGTTTTTAACCAATCTTGTGCATCCAATAAGTTCGTTTGTGTCATTGGATTAACATTTTGGTCATTTTCGTCCTCCCTAGGCTAATTTATGTGCAATTAGGGCTTTTAACCAATCTTGTGCATCCAATAAGTTCATTTGTGTCATTGGATTAACATTTAGGTCATTTTCTTCCTCCCTAAGCTTATCGTTTAGCAATTAGGGTTTTTAACCAATCTTGTGCATCCAATAAGTTCATTTGAGTCATTGGATTAACATTTAGGTCATTTACGTCCTCTCTAGGGTTATTTATGTGCAATTAGGGTTTTTAACCAATCTTGTGCATCCAATAAGTTCATTTGTGTCATTGGATTAATATTTAGGTCATTTTCGTCCTCCCTAGGCTTATCGTTTAGCAATTAGAGTTTTTAACCAATCTTGTGCATCCAATAAGTTCATTTGTGTCTTTGGATTAACATTTAGGTCATTTTCGTCCTCTCTAGGGTTATTTATGTGCAATTAGTGTTTTTAACCAATCTTGTGCATCCAATAAGTTCATTTGTGTCATTGGATTAACATTTAGGTCATTTTAGTCCTCCTTAGGCTTATTCTTGTGCAATTAGGGTTTTTAACCAATCTTGTGCATCCAATAAATTCCTTTGTGTCATTGGATTAACATTTAGGTCATTTTCGTCCTCCCGAAGCTTATTTATGTGCAATTAGGGGTTTTAACCAATCTTGTGCATCCTAAAAGTTCTTTTTTGTCATTGGATTAACATTTAGGTCATTTTCGTCCTCCCTAGGGTTATTTATGGGCAATTAGGGTTTTTAACCAATCTTTTGCATCCAATAAGTTCATTTGTGTCATTGGATTATTATTTAGGTCATTTTCATCCTCCCTAGGCTTATTCTGGTCCAATTAGGGTTTATAACCAATCTTGTGCATCCAAAAAGTTAATTTGTGTCTTTGGATTAACATTTAGGTCATTTTCGTCCTCTCTAGGGTTATTTATGTGCAATTAGGGTTTTTAACCAATCTTGTGCATCCAATAAGTTCATATGTGTCATTGGATTAACATTTAGGTCATTTTTGTCCTCCCTATGCTTATTCTTGTCCAATTAGGGTTTTTAACCAATCTTGTGCATCCAAAAAGTTCATTTGTGTCATTGGATTAACATTTAGGTCATTTTCGTCCTCCTTAGGCTTATTCTTGTCAAATTAGGGTTTTTAACCAATCTTGTGCATCCAATAGGTTCATTTGTGTCATTGGATTAACATTTAGGTCATTTTCGTCCTCCCTAGGGTTATTTATGGGCAATTAGGGTTTTTAACCTATCTTGTGCATCCAATAAGTTCATTTGTGTCATTTGATTAACATTTAGGTCATTTTCGTCCTCCATAGGCTTATTCTTGTGCAATTAGGGTTTTTAACCAATCTTGTGCATCCAATATGTTCTTTTGTGTCATTTGATTAACATTTAGGTCATTTTCGTCCTCCATAGGCTTATTCTTGTGCAATTAGGGTTTTTAACCAATCTTGTGCATCCAATAAGTTCGTTTGTGTCATTGGATTAACATTTTGGTCATTTTCGTCCTCCCTAGGCTTATTTATTTGCAATTAGGGTTTTTAACCAATCTTGTGCATCCAATAAGTTCATTTGTGTCATTGGATTAACATTTAGGTCATTTTCGTCCTCCCTAGGGTTATATATAGGCAATTAGGGTTTTTAACCAATCTTGTGCATCCAATAAGTTCATTTGTCTCATTGGATTAACATTTAGGTCATTTTTGTCCTCTTTAGGGTTATTTATGTGCAATTAGGGTTTTTAACCAATCTTGTGCATCCAATAAGTTCATTTGTGTCATTGGATTAGCATTTAGGTCATTTTCGTCCTCTCTAGGGTTATTTAGGTGCAATTAGGGTGTTTAACCAATCTTGTGCATCCAATGAGTTCATGTGTGTCATTGGATTAACATTATGTAATTTTCATCCTCCCTAGGCTTATCGTTTTGCAATTAGGGTTTTTAACCAATCTTGTGCATCCATTAAGTTCGTTTGTGTCATTGGATTAGCATTTAGGTCATTTTCGTCGGCCCTAGGCTTATTTATTTGCAATTAGGGGTTTTAACCAATCTTGTGCATCCAAAAAGTTCTTTTTTGTCATTGGATTAACATTTAGGTCATTTTCGTCCTCCCTAGGGTTATTTATGGGCAATTAGGGTTTTTAACCAATCTTGTGCATCCAATAAGTTCATATGTGTCATTGGATTAACATTTAGGTCATTTTCGTCCTCCCTATGCTTATTCTTGTCCAATTAGGGTTTTTAACCAATCTTGTGCATCCAAAAAGTTCATTTGTGTCATTGGATTAACATTTAGGTCATTTTCGTCCTCCTTAGGCTTATTCTTGTCAAATTAGGGTTTTTAACCAATCTTGTGCATCCAATAGGTTCATTTGTGTCATTGGATTAACATTTAGGTCATTTTCGTCCTCCCTAGGGTTATTTATGGGCAATTAGGGTTTTTAACCTATCTTGTGCATCCAATAAGTTCATTTGTGTCATTTGATTAACATTTAGGTCATTTTCGTCCTCCATAGGCTTATTCTTGTGCAATTAGGGTTTTTAACCAATCTTGTGCATCCAATATGTTCTTTTGTGTCATTTGATTAACATTTAGGTCATTTTCGTCCTCCATAGGCTTATTCTTCTGCAATTAGGGTTTTTAACCAATCTTGTGAATCCAATAAGTTCGTTTGTGTCATTGAATTAACATTTGGGTCATTTTCGTCCTCCCTAGGCTTATTTATGTGCAATTAGGGTTTTTAACCAATCTTGTGCATCCAATAAGTTCATTTGTGTCATTGGATTAACATTTAGGTCATTTTCGTCCTCCCTAGGCTTATCGTTTAGCAATTAGGGTTTTTAACCAATCTTGTGCATCCAATAAGTTCATTTGAGTCATTGGATTAACATTTAGGTCATTTACGTCCTCTCTAGGGTTATTTATGTGCAATTAGGGTTTTTAACCAATCTTGTGCATCTAATAAGTTCATTTGTGTCATTGGATTAACATTTAGGTCATTTTCGTCCTCCCTAGGGTTATATATGGGCAATTAGGGTTTTTAACCAATCTTGTGCATCCAATAAGTTCATTTGTGTCATTGGATTAACATTTAGGTCATTTTCGTCCTCCCTAGGCTTATTTATGTGCAATTAGGGTTTTTAACCAATCTTGTGCATCCAATAAGTTCATTTGTGTTATTGGATTAACATTTGGGTCATTTTCGTCCTCTCTAGGGTTATTTATGTGCAATTAGGGTTTTTAACCAATCTTGTGCATCCAATAAGTTCATTTGTGTCATTGGATTAACATTTAGGTCATTTTCGTCCTCTCTAGGGTATTTTATGTGCAATTAGGGTTTTTAACCAATCTTGTGCATCCAATAAGTTCATTTGTGTCATTGGATTAACATTTAGGTCATTTTCGTCCTCCTTAGGCTTATTCTAGTGCAATTAGGGTTTTTAACCAATCTTGTGCATCCAATAAATTCCTTTGTGTCATTGGATTAACATTTAGGTCATTTTCGTCCTCCCTAGGCTTATTTATGTGCAATTAGGGTTTTTAACCAATCTTGTGCATCCAATAAGTTCATTTGTGTTATTGGATTAACATTTAGGTCATTTTCGTCCTCTCTAGGGTTATTTATGTGCAATTAGGGTTTTTAACCAATCTTGTGCATCCAATAAGTTCATTTGTGTCATTGGATTAACATTTAGGTCATTTTCGTCCTCTCTAGGGTATTATATGTGCAATTAGGGTTTTTAACCAATCTTGTGCATCCAATAAGTTCATTTGTGTCATTGGATTAACATTTAGGTCATTTTCGTCCTCCTTAGGCTTATTCTTGTGCAATTAGGGTTTTTAACCAATCTTGTGCATCCAATAAATTCCTTTGTGTCATTGGATTAACATTTAGGTCATTTTCGTCCTCCCTAGGCTTATTTATGTGCAATTATGGTTTTTTAACCAATCGTGTGCATCCAAAAAGTTCTTTTATGTCATTGGATTAACATTTAGGTCATTTTCGTCCTCCCTCGGGTTATTTATGGGCAATTAGGATTTTTAACCAATCTTGTGCATCCAAAAAGGTAATTTGTGTCATTGGATTAACATTTAGGTCATTTTCGTCCTCTCTAGGGTATTTTATGTGCAATTAGGGTTTTTAACCAATCTTGTGCATCCAATAAGTTCATTTGTGTCATTGGATTAACATTTAGGTCATTTTCGTCCTCCTTAGGCTTATTCTTGTGCAATTAGGGTTTTTAACCAATCTTGTGCATCCAATAAATTCCTTTGTGTCATTGGATTAACATTTAGGTCATTTTCGTCCTCCCTAGGCTTATTTATGTGCAATTAGGGTTTTTAACCAATCTTGTGCATCCAAAAAGTTCTTTTTTGTCATTGGATTAACATTTAGGTCATTTTCGTCCTCCCTAGGGTTATTTATGGGCAATTAGGGTTTTTAACCAATCTTGTGCATCCAATAAGTTCATTTGTGTCATTGGATTATTATTTAGGTCATTTTTGTCCTCCCTAGTCTTATTCTTGTCCAATTAGGGTTTTTACCCAATCTTGTGCATCCAAAAAGTTAATTTGTGTCATTGGATTAACATTTAGGTCATTTTCGTCCTCTCTAGGATTATTTATGTGCAATTAGGGTTTTTAACCAATCTTGTGCATCCAATAAGTTCATTTGTGTCATTGGATTAACATTTAGGTCATTTTCGTCCTCCCTAGGCTTATTCTTGTCCAATTAGGGTTTTTAACCAATCTTGAGTATCCAATAAGTTTATTTGTGTCATCGGATTAACATTTAGGTCATTTTCATCCTCCCTAGGCTTATTCTTGTGCAATTAGGGTTTTTAACCAATCTTGTGCATCCAATAAGTTCATTTGTGTCATTGGATTAACATTTAGGTCATTTTCGTCCTCTCTAGGGTTATTTATGTGCAATTAGGGTTTTTAACCAATCTTGTGCATCCAATAAGTTCATTTGTGTCATTAGATTAACATTTATGTCATTTTCGTCCTCCCTAGGCTTATTCTTGTCCAATTAGGGTTTTTAACCAATCTTGTGCATCCAAAAAGTTCATTTGTGTCTTTGAATTAACATTTAGGTCATTTTCGTCCTCTCTAGGGTTATTTATGGGCAATTAGGGTTTTTAACCAATCTTGTGCATCCAATAAGTTCATTTGTGTCATTGGATTAACATTTAGGTCATTTTCGTCCTCCCTAGGGTTATTTATGGGCAATTAGGGTTTTTAACCAATCTTGTGCATCCAATATGTTCATTTGTGTCATTGGATTAACATTTAGGTCATTTTCGTCCTCTCTAGGGTTATTTATGTGCAATTAGGGTTTTTAACCAATCTTGTGCATCCAATAAGTTCATTTGTGTCATTGGATTAACATTTAGGTCATTTTCGTCCTCCCTAGGCTTATTCTTGTGCAATTAGGGCTTTTAACAAATCTTGTGCATCCAAAAAGTTCATTTGTGTCTTTGAATTGACATTTAGGTCATTTTCGTCCTCTCTAGGGTTATTTATGTGCATTTAAGGTTTTTAACCAATCTTGTGCATACAATAAGTTCATTTGTGTCATTGGATTAACATTTAGGTCATTTTCGTCCTCCCTAGGCTTATTCTTGTCCAATTAGGGTTTTTATCCAATCTTGTGCATCCAATATGTTCATTTGTGTCATTGGATTAACATTTAGGTCATTTTCGTCCTCTCTAGGGTTATTTATGTGCAATTAGGGTTTTTAACCAATCTTGTGCATCCAATAAGTTCATTTGTGTCATTGGATTAACATTTACGTCATTATCGTCCTCCCTAGGCTTATTCTTGTGCAATTAGGGCTTTTAACCAATCTTGTGCATCCAAAAAGTTCATTTGTGTCTTTGAATTGACATTTAGGTCATTTTCGTCCTCTCTAGGGTTATTTATGTGCATTTAGGGTTTTTAACCAATCTTGTGCATCCAATAAGTTCATTTGTGTCATTGGATTAACATTTAGGTCATTTTCGTCCTCCCTAGGCTTATTCTTGTCCAATTAGGGTTTTTAACCAATCTTGTGCATCCAAAAAGTTAATTTGTGTCTTTGGATTAACATTTAGGTCATTTTCGTCCTCTCTAGGGTTATTTATGTGCAATTAGGGTTTTTAACCAATCTTGTGCATCCAATGAGTTCATGTGTGTCATTGGATTAACATTTAGGTCATTTTCATCCTCCCTAGGCTTATCGTTTTGCAATTAGGGTTTTTAACCAATCTTGTGCATCCAATAAGTTCGTTTGTGTCATTGGATTAACATTTTGGTCATTTTCGTCCTCCCTAGGCTTATTTATTTGCAATTAGGGTTTTTAACCAATCTTGTGCATCCAATAAGTTCATTTGCGTCATTGGATTAACATTTAGGTCATTTTCGTCCTCCCTAGGGTTATATATGGGCAATTAGGGTTTTTAACCAATCTTGTGCATCCAATAAGTTCATTTGTATCATTGGATTAACATTTAGGTCATTTTTGTCCTCTTTAGGGTTATTTATGTGCAATTAGGGTTTTTAACCAATCTTGTGCATCCAATAAGTTCATTTGTGTCATTGGATTAGCATTTAGGTCATTTTCGTCCTCTCTAGGGTTATTTAGGTGCAATTAGGGTGTTTAACCAATCTTGTGCATCCAATGAGTTCATGTGTGTCATTGGATTAACATTATGTAATTTTCATCCTCCCTAGGCTTATCGTTTTGCAATTAGGGTTTTTAACCAATCTTGTGCATCCATTAAGTTCGTTTGTGTCATTGGATTAGCATTTAGGTCATTTTCGTCGGCCCTAGGCTTATTTATTTGCAATTAGGGGTTTTAACCAATCTTGTGCATCCAAAAAGTTCTTTTTTGTCATTGGATTAACATTTAGGTCATTTTCGTCCTCCCTAGGGTTATTTATGGGCAATTAGGGTTTTTAACCAATCTTGTGCATCCAATAAGTTCATATGTGTCATTGGATTAACATTTAGGTCATTTTCGTCCTCCCTATGCTTATTCTTGTCCAATTAGGGTTTTTAACCAATCTTGTGCATCCAAAAAGTTCATTTGTGTCATTGGATTAACATTTAGGTCATTTTCGTCCTCCTTAGGCTTATTCTTGTCAAATTAGGGTTTTTAACCAATCTTGTGCATCCAATAGGTTCATTTGTGTCATTGGATTAACATTTAGGTCATTTTCGTCCTCCCTAGGGTTATTTATGGGCAATTAGGGTTTTTAACCTATCTTGTGCATCCAATAAGTTCATTTGTGTCATTTGATTAACATTTAGTTCATTTTCGTCCTCCATAGGCTTATTCTTGTGCAATTAGGGTTTTTAACCAATCTTGTGAATCCAATAAGTTCGTTTGTGTCATTGAATTAACATTTTGGTCATTTTCGTTCTCCCTAGGCTTATTTATGTGCAACTAGGGTTTTTACCCAATCTTGTGCGTCCGATAAGTTCATTTGTGTCATTGGATTAACATTTAGGTCATTTTCGTCCTCCCTAGGCTTATCGTTTAGCAATTAGGGTTTTTAACCAATCTTGTGCATCCAATAAGTTCATTTGTGTCATTGGATTAACATTTAGGTCATTTTCGTCATCTCTAGGGTTATTTATGTGCAATTAGGGTTTTTAACCAATCTTGTGCATCCAATAAGTTCATTTGTGTCATTGGATTAACATTTAGGTCATTTTCTTCCTCCCTAGGGTTATATATGGGCAATTAGGGTTTTTACCCAATCTTGTGCATCCAATAAGTTAATTTGTGTCATTGGATTAACATTTAGGTCATTTTCGTCCTCTCTAGGGTTATTTATTTATGGGCAATTGGGGTTTTTAACCAATCTTGTGCATCCAATAAGTTCATTTGTGTCATGGGATTATTATTTAGGTCATTTTCGTCCTCCCTAGGCTTATTCTTGTCCAATTAGGGTTTTTAACCAATCTTGTGCATCCAAAAAGTTAATTTGTGTCTTTGGATTAACATTTAGGTCATTTTCGTCCTCTCTAGGGTTATTTATGTGCAATTAGGGTTTTTAACCAATCTTGTGCATCCAATGAGTTCATGTGTGTCATTGGATTAACATTTAGGTCATTTTCATCCTCCCTAGGCTTATCGTTATGCAATTAGGGTTTTTAACCAATCTTGTGCATCCAATAAGTTCGTTTGTGTCATTAGATTAACATTTTGGTCATTTTCGTCCTCCCTTGGCTTATTTATTTGCATTTATGGTTTTTAACCAATCTTGTGCATCCAATAAGTTCATTTGTGTCATTGGATTAACATTTATGTCATTTTCGTCCTCCCTAGGGTTATATATGGGCAATTAGGGTTTTTAACCAATCTTGTGCATCCAATAAGTTCATTTGTATCATTGGATTAACATTTATGTCATTATTGTCCTCTTTAGGGTTATTTATGTGCAATTAGGGTTTTTAACCAATCTTGTGCATCCAATAAGTTCATTTGTGTCATTGGATTAGCATTTAGGTCATTTTCGTCCGCCCTAGGCTTATTCTTGTGCAATTAGGGCTTTTAACCAATCTTGTGCATCCAAAACGTTCATTTGTGTCTTTGAATTGACATTTAGGTCATTTTCGTCCTCTCTAGTGTTATTTATGTGCAATTAGGGTTTTTAACCAATCTTGTGCATCCTATAAGTTCATTTCTGTCATTGGATTAACATTTAGGTCATTTTCGTCCTCCCTAGGCTTATTCTTGTCCAATTAGGGTTTTTAACCAATCTTGTTCATCCAATAACTTCATTTGTGTCATTGGATTAACATTTAGGTCATTTTCGTCCTCCTTAGTCTTATTCTTGTGCAATTTGGGTTTTTAATCAATCTTGTGCGTCCAATAAATTCATTTGTGTCATTGGATTAACATTTAGGTCATTTTCGTCCTCCCTAGGCTTATTTATGTGCAATTAGGGTTTTTAACCAATCTTGTGCATCCAAAAAGTTCTTTTTTGTCATTGGATTAACATTTAGGTCATTTTCGTCCTCCCTAGGGTTATTTATGGGCAATTAGGGTTTTTAACCAATCTTGTGCATCCAATAAGTTCATTTGTGTCATTGGATTAACATTTAGGTCATTTTCGTCGGCCCTAGGCTTATTCTTGTGCAATTAGGGCTTTTAACCAATCTTGTGCATGCAATAAGTTCATTTGTGTCATTGGATTAACATTTAGGTAATTTTCGTCCTCCCTAGGGTTATATATAGGCAATTAGGGTTTTTAACCAATCTTGTGCATCCAAAAAGTTCATTTGTGTCATTGGATTAGTATTTAGCTCATTTTCTTCCGCCCTAGGTTTATTCTTGTGCAATTAGGGCTTTTAACCAATCTTGTGCATCCAAAACGTTCATTTGTGTCTTTG
>JBBPBR010000008.1:20407610-20419936 GCA_037974775.1 Cicer pinnatifidum | reverse complement strand
TCATTGGATTAACATTTAGGTCATTTTCGTCCTCCCTAGGCTTATTCTTGTCCAATTAGGGTTTTTAACCAATCTTGTGCATCCAATAAGTTCATTTGTGTCATTGGATTAACATTTAGGTCATTTTCGTCCTCCTTAGGCTTATTCTTGTGCAATTAGGGTTTTTAACAAATCTTGTGCGTAAATAAATTCATTTGTGTCATTGGATTAACATTTAGGTCATTTTCGTCCTCCCTAGGCTTATTTTTGTGCAATTAGGGTTTTTAACCAATCTTGTGCATCCAAAAAGTTCTTTTTTGTCATTGGATTAACATTTAGGTCATTTTCGTCCTCCCTATGGTTATTTATGGGCAATAAGGGTTTTTAACCAATCTTGTGCATCCAATAAGTTCATTTTTGTCATTGGATTATTATTTAGGTCATTTTCGTCCTCCCTAGGCTTATTCTTGTCTAATTAGGGTTTTTAACCAATTTTGTGCATCCAATAAGTTCATTTGTGTCATTGGATTAACATTTAGGTCATTTTCGTCCTCCATAGGGTTATATGTGGGCAATTAGGGTTTTTAACCAATCTTGTGCATCCAATAAGTTCACTTGTGTCATTGGATTAACATTTAGGTCATTTTGTCCTCTTTAGGGTTATTTATGTGCAATTAGGGTTTTTAACCAATTTTGTGCATCCAAGAAGTTCATTTGTGTCATTGGATTAGCATTTAGGTCATTTTCGTCCGCCCTAGGCTAATTCTTGTGCAATTAGGGCTTTTAACCAATCTTGTGCATCCAAAACGTTCATTTGTGTCTTTGAATTGACATTTAGGTCATTTTCGTCCTCTCTAGAGTTATTTATGTGCAATTAGGGTTTTTAACCAATCTTGTGCATCCAATAAGTTCATTTGTGTCATTGGATTAACATTTAGGTCATTTTCGTCCTCCCTAAGCTTATTTATGTGCAATTAGGGTTTTTAACCAATCTTGTGCATCCAAAAAGTTCTTTTTTGTCATTGGATTAACATTTAGTTCATTTTCGTCCTCCCTAGGGTTATTTAGGGGCAATTAGGGTTTTTAACCAATCTTGTGCATCCAATAAGTTCATTTGTGTCATTGGATTATTATTTAGGTCATTTTCGTCCTCCCTAGGCTTATTCTTATCCAATTAGGGTTTTTAACCAATCTTGTGCATCCAAAAAGTTAATTTGTGTCTTTAGATTAACATTTAGGTCATTTTCGTCCTCTCTAGGGTTATTTATGTGCAATTAGGGTTTTTAACCAATCTTGTGCATCCAATTATTTCATGTGTGTCATTGGATTAACATTTAGGTCATTTTCGTCCTCCCTAGGCTTATCGTTTTGCAATTAGGGTTTTTAACCAATCTTGTGCATCCAATAAGTTCGTTTGTGTCATTGGATTAACATTTTGGTCATTTTCGTCCTCCCTAGGCCTATTTGTTTGCAATTAGGGTTTTTAACCAATCTTGTGCATCCAATAAGTTCATTTGTGTCATTGGATTAACATTTAGGTCATTTTTGTCCTCTTTAGGGTTATTTATGTGCAATTAGGGTTTTTAACCAATCTTGTGCATCCAATAAGTTCATTTGTGTCATTGGATTAGCATTTAGGTCATTTTCGTCCGCCCTAGGCTTATTCTTGTGCAATTAGGGCTTTTAACCAATCTTATGCATCCAAAACGTTCATTTGTGTCTTTGAATTGACATTTAGGTCATTTTCGTCCTCTCTAGGGTTATTTATGTGCAATTAGGGTTTTTAACCAATCTTGTGCATCCAATAAGTTCATTTGTGTCATTGGATTAACATTTAGGTCATTTTCGTCCTCCCTAGGCTTATTCTTGTCCAATTAGGGTTTTTAACCAATCTTGTGCATCCAATAAGTTCATTTGTTTTATTGGATTAACATTTTTGTCATTTTCGTCCTCCATAGGCTTATTCTTGTGCAATTACGGTTTTTAACCAATCTTGTGCATCCAATAAATTCATTTGTGTCATTGGATTAACATTTAGTTCATTTTCTTCCTCCCTAGGCTTATTTATGTGCAATTAGGGTTTTTAACCAATCTTGTGCATCCAAAAATTTCTTTTTTGTCATTGGATTAACATTTAGGTCATTTTCGTCCTCCCTAGGGTTATTTATGGGCAATTAGTGTTTTTAACCTATCTTGTGCATCCAATAAGTTCATTTGTGTCATTGGATTATTATTTAGGTCATTTTTGTCCTCCCTAGTCTTATTCTTGTCCAATTAGGGTTTTTACCCAATCTTGTGCATCCAAAAAGTTAATTTGTGTCATTGGATTAACATTTAGGTCATTTTCGTCCTCTCTAGGGTTATTTATGTGCAATTAGGGTTTTTAACCAATCTTGTGCATCCAATAAGTTCATTTGTGTCATTGGATTAGCATTTAGGTCATTTTCGTCCGCCCTAGGCTTATTCTTGTGCAATTAGGGCTTTTAACCAATCTTGTGCATCCAAAAAGTTCATTTGTGTCTTTGAATTGACATTTAGGTCATTTTCGTCCTCTCTAGGGTTATTTATGTGCAATTAGGGTTTTTAACCAATCTTGTGCATCCAATAAGTTCATTTGTGTCATTGGATTAACATTTAGGTCATTTTCGTCCTCCCTAGGCTTATTCTTGTCCAATTAGGGTTTTTAACCAATCTTGTGCATCCAATAAGTTCAATTGTGTCATTGGATTAACATTTAGGTCATTTTTGACCTCCATAGGCTTATTCTTGTGCAATTAGGGCTTTTAACCATTCTTGTGCATCCAAAAAGTTCATTTGTGTCTTTGAATTGACATTTAGGTCATTTTCATCCCCTCTAGGGTTATTTATGTGCAATTAGGGTTTTTAACCAATCTTGTGCATCCAATAAGTTCATTTGTGTCATTGGATTAACATTTAGGTCATTTTCGTCCTCCCTAGGCTTATTTATGTGCAATTAGGGTTTTTAACCAATCTTGTGCATCCAATAAATTCATTTGTGTCATTGGATTAACATTTAGGTCATTTTCGTCCTCCATAGGCTTATTTATGTGAAGTTAGGGTTTTTAACCAATCTTGTGCATCCAAAATGTTCTTTTTTGTCATTAGATTAACATTTAGGTCATTTTCGTCCTCCCTAGGGTTATTTATGAGCAATTAGGGTTTTTAACCAATCTTGTGCATCCAATAAGTTCATTTGTGCCATTTGATTATTATTTAGGTCATTTTCGTCCTCCCTAGGCTTATTCTTGTGCAATTAGGGTTTTTAACCAATCTTGTGCATCCAAAAAGTTAATTTGTGTCTTTGGATTAACATTTAGGTCATTTTCGTCCTCTCTTGGGTTATTTATGTGCAATTAGGGTTTTTAACCAATCTTGTGCATCCAATATGTTGATTTGTGTCATTGGATTAGCATTTAGGTCATTTTCATCCGCCCTAGGCTTATTCTTGTGCAATTAGGGCTTTTAACCAATCTTGTGCATCCAAAAAGTTCATTTGTGTCTTTGAGTTGACATTTTGGTCATTTTCGTCCTCCCTAGGCTTATTTATGTGAAATTGGGGTTTTTAACCAATCTTGTGCATCCAATAAGTTCATTTGTGTCATTGGATTAACATTTAGGTCATTTTCGTCCTCCCTAGGCTTATCATTTTGCAATTAGGGTTTTTAACCAATCTTGCGCATCCAATAAGTTCATTTGTGTCATTGGATTAACATTTAGGTCATTTTTGTCCTCTCTAGGGTTATTTTTGTGCAATTAGGGTTTTTAACCAATCTTGTGCATCCAATAAGTTCATTTGTGTCATTGGATTAACATTTAGGTCTTTTTCGTCCTCCCTAGGGTTATATATGGGCAATTAGGGTTTTTAACCAATCTTGTACATTCAATAAGTTCATTTGTGTCATTGGATTAAAATTTTGGTCATTTTTGTCCTCTTTAGGGTTATTTATGTGCAATTAGGGTTTTTAACCAATCATGTGCATCCAATAAGTTCATTTGTGTCATTGGATTATTATTTAGGTCATTTTTGTCCTCCCTAGGCTTATTCTTGTCCAATTAGGGTTTTTACCCAATCTTGTGCATCCAAAAAGTTAATTTGTGTCATTGGATTAACGTTTAGGTCATTTTCGTCCTCTCTAGGGTTATTTATTTGCAATTAGGGTTTTTAACCAATCTTGTGCATCCAATAAGTTCATTTGTGTCATTGGATTAGCATTTAGGTCATTTTCGTCCGCCCTAGGCTTATTCTTGTGCAATTAGGGCTTTTAACCAATCTTGTGCATCCAAAAAGTTCATTTGTGTCTTTGAATTGACATTTAGGTCATTTTCGTCCTCTCTAGGGTTATTTATGTGCAATTAGGGTTTTTAACCAATCTTGTGCATCCAATAAGTTCATTAGTGTCATTGGATTAACATTTAGGTCATTTTCGTCCTCCCTAGGCTTATTCTTGTCCAATTAGGGTTTTTAACCAATCTTGTGCATCCAATAAGTTCATTTGTGTCATTGGATTAACATTTAGGTCATTTTCGTCCTCCTTAGGCTTATTCTTGTGCAATTAGGGTTTTTAACCAATCTTGTGCATCCAATAAATTCCTTTGTGTCATTGGATTAACATTTAGGTCATTTTCGTCCTCCCTAGGCTTATCGTTTTGCAATTAGGGTTTTTAACCAATCTTGTGCATCCAATAAGTTCATTTGTGTCGTTGGATTAACATTTAGGTCATTTTCGTCCTCTCTAGGGTTATTTATGTGCAATTAGGGTTTTTAACCAATCTTGTGCATCCAATAAGTTCATTTGTGTCATTGGATTAACATTTAGGCCATTTTCGTCCTCCCTAGGGTTATATATGGGCAATTAGGGTTTTTAACCAATCTTGTACATTCAATAAGTTCATTTGTGTCATTGGATTAACATTTAGGTCATTTTCGTTCTCCCTAGGGTTATTAGTGGGCAATTAGGGTTTTTAACCAATCTTGTGCATCCAATAAGTTCATTTGTGTCATTGGATTAACATTTAGGTCTTTTTCGTCCTCCCTTGGGTTATTTATGGGCAATTAGGGTTTTTAACCAATCTTGTGCATCCAATAAGTTCATTTGTGTCATTGGATTAACATTTAGGTCATTTTCGTCCTCTCTAGGGTATTTTATGTGCAATTAGGGTTTTTAACCAATCTTGTGCATCCAATAAGTTCATTTGTGTCATTGGATTAACATTTAGGTCATTTTCGTCCTCTCTAGGGTATTTTATGTGCAATTAGGGTTTTTAACCAATCTTGTGCATCCAATAAGTTCATTTGTGTCATTGGATTAACATTTAGGTCATTTTCGTCCTCCCTAGGGTTATATATGGGCAATTAGGGTTTTTAACCAATCTTGTACATTCAATAAGTTCATTTGTGTCATTGGATTAACATTTAGGTCATTTTTGTCCTCTCTAGGGTTATTTTTGTGCAATTAGGGTTTTTAACCAATCTTGTGCATCCAATAAGTTCATTTGTGTCATTGGATTAACATTTAGGTCTTTTTCGTCCTCCCTAGGGTTATATATGGGCAATTAGGGTTTTTAACCAATCTTGTACATTCAATAAGTTCATTTGTGTCATTGGATTAAAATTTTGGTCATTTTTGTCCTCTTTAGGGTTATTTATGTGCAATTAGGGTTTTTAACCAATCTTGTGCATCCAATAAGTTCATTTGTGTCATTGGATTATTATTTAGGTCATTTTTGTCCTCCCTAGGCTTATTCTTGTCCAATTAGGGTTTTTACCCAATCTTGTGCATCCAAAAAGTTAATTTGTGTCATTGGATTAACGTTTAGGTCATTTTCGTCCTCTCTAGGGTTATTTATTTGCAATTAGGGTTTTTAACCAATCTTGTGCATCCAATAAGTTCATTTGTGTCATTGGATTAGCATTTAGGTCATTTTCGTCCGCCCTAGGCTTATTCTTGTGCAATTAGGGCTTTTAACCAATCTTGTGCATCCAAAAAGTTCATTTGTGTCTTTGAATTGACATTTAGGTCATTTTCGTCCTCTCTAGGGTTATTTATGTGCAATTAGGGTTTTTAACCAATCTTGTGCATCCAATAAGTTCATTAGTGTCATTGGATTAACATTTAGGTCATTTTCGTCCTCCCTAGGCTTATTCTTGTCCAATTAGGGTTTTTAACCAATCTTGTGCATCCAATAATTTCATTTGTGTCATTGGATTAACATTTAGGTCATTTTCGTCCTCCTTAGGCTTATTCTTGTGCAATTAGGGTTTTTAACCAATCTTGTGCATCCAATAAATTCCTTTGTGTCATTGGATTAACATTTAGGTCATTTTCGTCCTCCCTAGGCTTATCGTTTTGCAATTAGGGTTTTTATCCAATCTTGTGCATCCAATAAGTTCATTTGTGTCGTTGGATTAACATTTAGGTCATTTTCGTCCTCTCTAGGGTTATTTATGTGCAATTAGGGTTTTTAACCAATCTTGTGCATCCAATAAGTTCATTTGTGTCATTGGATTAACATTTAGGTCATTTTTGTCCTCTCTAGGGTTATTTATGTGCAATAAGGGTTTTTAACCAATCTTGTGCATCCAATAAGTTCATTTGTGTCATTGGTTTAACGTTTAGGTCATTTTCGTCCTCCCAAAGCTTATTCTTGTCCAATTAGGATTTTTAACAAATCTTGTGCATCCAATAAGTTCATTTGTGTCATTGGATTAACATTTAGGTCATTTTCGTCCTCCCTAGGGTTATTCTTGTCCCATTAGGGTGTTTAACCAATCTTCTGCAACCAAAAAGTTCATTTGTGTCATTGGATGAACATTTAGGTCACCTTCGTCCTCCGTAGCCTTATTTATGTGCAATTAGGGTTTTTAACCAATCTTGTGCATCCAATAAGTTCATTTGTGTCGTTGGATTAACATTTAGGTCATTTTCGTCCTCTCTAGGGTTATTTATGTGCAATTAGGGTTTTTAACCAATCTTGTGCATCCAATAAGTTCATTTGTGTCATTGGATTAACATTTAGGCCATTTTCGTCCTCCCTAGGGTTATATATGGGCAATTAGGGTTTTTAACCAATCTTGTACATTCAATAAGTTCATTTGTGTCATTGGATTAACATTTAGGTCATTTTCGTTCTCCCTAGGGTTATTAGTGGGCAATTAGGGTTTTTAACCAATCTTGTGCATCCAATAAGTTCATTTGTGTCATTGGATTAACATTTAGGTCTTTTTCGTCCTCCCTTGGGTTATTTATGGGCAATTAGGGTTTTTAACCAATCTTGTGCATCCAATAAGTTCATTTGTGTCATTGGATTAACATTTAGGTCATTTTCGTCCTCTCTAGGGTATTTTATGTGCAATTAGGGTTTTTAACCAATCATGTGCATCCAAAAAGTTCATTTGTGTCTTTGAATTGACATTTAGGTCATTTTCGTCCTCTCTAGGGTTATTTAAGTGCAATTTGGGTTTTTAACCAATCTTGTGCATCCAATGAGTTCAGGTGTGTCATTGGATAAACAGTTAGGTCATTTTTGTCCTCTTTAGGGTTATTTATGTGCAATTAGGGTTTTTAACCAATCTTGTGCATCCAATAAGTTCATTTGTGCCATTTGATTATTATTTAGGTCATTTTCGTCCTCCCTAGGCTTATTCTTGTGCAATTAGGGTTTTTAACCAATCTTGTGCATCCAAAAAGTTAATTTGTGTCTTTGGATTAACATTTAGGTCATTTTCGTCCTCTCTTGGGTTATTTATGTGCAATTAGGGTTTTTAACCAATCTTGTGCATCCAATATGTTGATTTGTGTCATTGGATTAGCATTTAGGTCATTTTCATCCGCCCTAGGCATATTCTTGTGCAATTAGGGCTTTTAACCAATCTTGTGCATCCAAAAAGTTCATTTGTGTCTTTGAATTGACATTTTGGTCATTTTCGTCCTCCCTAGGCTTATTTATGTGCAATTAGGGTTTTTAACCAATCTTGTGCATCCAATAAGTTCATTTGTGTCATTGGATTAACATTTAGGTCATTTTCGTCCTCCCTAGGCTTATCATTTTGCAATTAGGGTTTTTAACCAATCTTGCGCATCCAATAAGTTCATTTGTGTCATTGGATTAACATTTAGGTCATTTTCGTCCTCTCTAGGGTTATTTATGTGCAATTAAGGTTTTTAACCAATCTTGTGCAACCAATAAGTTCATTTGTGTCATTGGATTAACATTTAGGTCATTTTCGTCCTCCCTAGGGTTATATATGGGCAATTAGGGTTTTTAACCAATCTTGTACATTCAATAAGTTCATTTGTGTCATTGGATTAACATTTAGGTCATTTTTGTCCTCTCTAGGGTTATTTTTGTGCAATTAGGGTTTTTAACCAATCTTGTGCATCCAATAAGTTCATTTGTGTCATTGGATTAACATTTAGGTCTTTTTCGTCCTCCCTAGGGTTATATATGGGCAATTAGGGTTTTTAACCAATCTTGTACATTCAATAAGTTCATTTGTGTCATTGGATTAAAATTTTGGTCATTTTTGTCCTCTTTAGGGTTATTTATGTGCAATTAGGGTTTTTAACCAATCTTGTGCATCCAATAAGTTCATTTGTGTCATTGGATTATTATTTAGGTCATTTTTGTCCTCCCTAGGCTTATTCTTGTCCAATTAGGGTTTTTACCCAATCTTGTGCATCCAAAAAGTTAATTTGTGTCATTGGATTAACGTTTAGGTCATTTTCGTCCTCTCTAGGGTTATTTATTTGCAATTAGGGTTTTTAACCAATCTTGTGCATCCAATAAGTTCATTTGTGTCATTGGATTAGCATTTAGGTCATTTTCGTCCGCCCTAGGCTTATTCTTGTGCAATTAGGGCTTTTAACCAATCTTGTGCATCCAAAAAGTTCATTTGTGTCTTTGAATTGACATTTAGGTCATTTTCGTCCTCTCTAGGGTTATTTATGTGCAATTAGGGTTTTTAACCAATCTTGTGCATCCAATAAGTTCATTAGTGTCATTGGATTAACATTTAGGTCATTTTCGTCCTCCCTAGGCTTATTCTTGTCCAATTAGGGTTTTTAACCAATCTTGTGCATCCAATAATTTCATTTGTGTCATTGGATTAACATTTAGGTCATTTTCGTCCTCCTTAGGCTTATTCTTGTGCAATTAGGGTTTTTAACCAATCTTGTGCATCCAATAAATTCCTTTGTGTCATTGGATTAACATTTAGGTCATTTTCGTCCTCCCTAGGCTTATCGTTTTGCAATTAGGGTTTTTATCCAATCTTGTGCATCCAATAAGTTCATTTGTGTCGTTGGATTAACATTTAGGTCATTTTCGTCCTCTCTAGGGTTATTTATGTGCAATTAGGGTTTTTAACCAATCTTGTGCATCCAATAAGTTCATTTGTGTCATTGGATTAACATTTAGGTCATTTTCGTCCTCCCTAGGCTTATTCTTGTGCAATTAGGGTTTTTAACCAATCTTGTGCATCCAATAAGTTAATTTGTGTCATTGGATTAACATTTTGGTCATTTTCGTCCTCTCTAGGGTTATTTATGTGCAATTAGGGTTTTTAACCAATCTTGTGCATCCAATAAGTTCATTTGTGTCATTGGATTAACATTTAGGTCATTTTCGTCCTCCCTAGGGTTATATATGGGCAATTAGGGTTTTTAACCAATCTTGTACATTCAATAAGTTCATTTGTGTCATTGGATTAACATTTAGGTCATTTTCGTCCTCCTTAGGCTTATTCTAGTGCAATTAGGGTTTTTAACCAATCTTGTGCATCCAATAAATTCCTTTGTGTCATTGGATTAACATTTAGGTCATTTTCGTCCTCCCTAGGCTTATCGTTTTGCAATTAGGGTTTTTAACCAATCTTGTGCATCCAATAAGTTCATTTGTGTCATTGGATTAACATTTAGGTCATTTTCGTCCTCTCTAGGGTTATTTATGTGCAATTAGGGTTTTTAACCAATCTTGTGCATCCAATAAGTTCATTTGAGTCATTGGATTAGCATTTAGGTCATTTTCGTCCTCCCTAGGCTTATTTATGTGCAATTAGGGTTTTTAACCAATCTTGTGCATCCAATAAGTTCATTTGTGTCATTGGATTAACATTTAGGTCATTTTCGTCCTCCCTAGGGTTATATATGGGCAATTTGGGTTTTTAACCAATCTTGTGCATCCAATAAGTTCATTTGTGTCATTGGATTAACATTTAGGTCATTTTCGTCCTCTCTAGGGTTATTTATGTGCAATTAGGGTTTTTAACCAATCTTGTGCATCCAATAAGTTCATTTGTGTCATTGGATTAACATTTAGGTCATTTTCGTCCTCCCTAGGGTTATTTTTGGGCAATTAGGGTTTTTAACCAATCTTGTGCATCCAAAAAGTTCATTTGTGTCTTTGAATTGACATTTAGGTCATTTTCGTCCTCCCTAGGGTTATTTATCGGCAATTAGGGTTTTTAACCAATCTTGTGCATCCAATAAGTTCATTTGTGTCATTGGATTAACATTTAGGTCATTTTCGTCCTCTCTAGGGTTATTTATGTGCAATTAGGGTTTTTAACCAATCTTGTGCATCCAATAAGTTCATTTGTGTCATTGGATTAACATTTAGGTCATTTTCGTCCTCTCTAGGGTTTTTTATGTGCAATTAGGGTTTTTAACCAATCTTGTGCATCCAATAAGTTCATTTGTGTCATTGGATTAACATTTAGGTCATTTTCGTCCTCCTTAGGCTTATTCTAGTGCAATTAGGGTTTTTAACCAATCTTGTGCATCCAATAAATTCCTTTGTGTCATTGGATTAACATTTAGGTCATTTTCGTCCTCCCTAGGCTTATCGTTTTGCAATTAGGGTTTTTAACCAATCTTGTGCATCCAATAAGTTCATTTGTGTTATTGGATTAACATTTGGGTCATTTTCGTCCTCTCTAGGGTTATTTATGTGCAATTAGGGTTTTTAACCAATCTTGTGCATCCAATAAGTTCATTTGTGTCATTGGATTAACATTTAGGTCATTTTCGTCCTCTCTAGGGTATTTTATGTGCAATTAGGGTTTTTAACCAATCTTGTGCATCCAATAAGTTCATTTGTGTCATTGGATTAACATTTAGGTCATTTTCGTCCTCTCTAGGGTATTTTATGTGCAATTAGGGTTTTTAACCAATCTTGTGCATCCAATAAGTTCATTTGTGTCATTGGATTAACATTTAGGTCATTTTCGTCCTCCCTAGGGTTATATATGGGCAATTAGGGTTTTTAACCAATCTTGTACATTCAATAAGTTCATTTGTGTCATTGGATTAACATTTAGGTCATTTTCGTTCTCCCTAGGGTTATTAATGGGCAATTAGGGTTTTGTAACCAATCTTGTGCATCCAATAAGTTCATTTGTGTCATTGGATTAACATTTAGGTCTTTTTCGTCCTCCCTTGGGTTATTTATGGGCAATTAGGGTTTTTAACCAATATTGTGCATCCAATAAGTTCATTTGTGTCATTGGATTAACATTTAGGTCATTTTCGTCCTCTCTAGGGTATTTTATGTGCAATTAGGGTTTTTAACCAATCTTGTGCATCCAAAAAGTTCATTTGTGTCTTTGAATTGACATTTAGGTCATTTTCGTCCTCTCTAGGGTTATTTAAGTGCAATTTGGGTTTTTAACCAATCTTGTGCATCCAATGAGTTCAGGTGTGTCATTGGATAAACATTTAGGTCATTTTCGTCCTCCCTAGGGTTATATATGGGCAATTAGGGTTTTTAACCAATCTTGTGCATCCAATAAGTTCATTTGTGTCATTGGATTAACATTTAGGTCATTTTCGTCCTCCCTAGGCTTATTTATGTGCAATTAGGGTTTTTAACCAATCTTGTGCATCCAATAAGTTCATTTGTGTTATTGGATTAACATTTGGGTCATTTTCGTCCTCTCTAGGGTTATTTATGTGCAATTAGGGTTTTTAACCAATCTTGTGCATCCAATAAGTTCATTTGTGTCATTGGATTAACATTTAGGTCATTTTCGTCCTCTCTATGGTATTTTATGTGCAATTAGGGTTTTTAACCAATCTTGTGCATCCAATAAGTTCATTTGTGTCATTGGATTAACATTTAGGTCATTTTCGTCCTCCTTAGGCTTATTCTAGTGCAATTAGGGTTTTTAACCAATCTTGTGCATCCAATAAATTCCTTTGTGTCATTGGATTAACATTTAGGTCATTTTCGTCCTCCCTAGGCTTATCGTTTTGCAATTAGGGTTTTTAACCAATCTTGTGCATCCAATAAGTTCATTTGTGTCATTGGATTAACATTTAGGTCATTTT
>JBBPBR010000008.1:20377352-20392402 GCA_037974775.1 Cicer pinnatifidum | reverse complement strand
ATGACACAAATGAACTTATTGGATGCACAAGATTGGTTAAAGACCCTAATTGCACATAAATAAGCCTAGGGAGGACGAAAATGACCAAAATGTTAATCCAATGACACAAACGAACTTATTGGATGCAAAAGATTGGTTAAAAACCCTAATTGCACAAGAATAAGCCTATGGAGGAAGAAAATGACCTAAATGTTAATCAAATAACACAAATGAACATATTGGTTGCACAAGATTGGTTAAAAACCCTAATTGCACAAGAATAAGCCTATGGAGGACGAAAATGACCTAAATGTTAATCAAATGACACAAATGAACTTATTGGATGCACAAGATAGGTTAAAAACCCTAATTGCCCATAAATAACCCTAGGGCGGACGAAAATGACCTAAATGTTAATCCAATGACACAAATGAACTTATTGGATGCACAAGATTGGTTAAAAACCCTAATTGCACATAAATAACCCTAGAGAGGACGTAAATGAGCTAAATGTTAATCCAATGACTCAAATGAACTTATTGGATGCACAAGATTGGTTAAAAACCCTAATTGCTAAACGATAAGCTTAGGGAGGAAGAAAATGACCTAAATGTTAATCCAATGACACAAATGAACTTATTGGATGCACAAGATTGGTTAAAAACCCTAATTGCACATAAATAACCCTAGAGAGGACGAAAATGACCTAAATGTCAATTCAAAGACACAAATGAACTTTTTGGATGCACAAGATTGGTTAAAAGCCCTAATTGCACAAGAATAAGCCTAGGGCAGAAGAAAATGACCTAAACGCTAATCCAATGACACAAATGAACTTATTGGATGCACAAGATTGGTTAAAATCCCTAATTGGACAAGAATAAGCTTAAGGAGGACGAAAATGACCTAAATGTTAATCCAATGACACAAATGAACTTTTTGGATGCATAAGATTGGTTAAAAACCATAATTGGACAAGAATAAGCATAGGGAGGACGAAAATGACCTAAATGTTAATCCAATGACACATATGAACTTATTGGATGCACAAGATTGGTTAAAAACCCTAATTGCTCATAAATAACCCTAGAGAGGACGAAAATGACCTAAATGTCAATTCAAAGACAGAAATGAACTTTTTGGATGCACAAGATTGGTTAAAAGCCCTAATTGCACAAGAATAAGCCTAGGGCAGACGAAAATGACCTAAACGCTAATCCAATGACACAAATGAACTTATTGGATGCACAAGATTGGTTAAAATCCCTAATTGCACATAAATAACCCTAGAGAGGACGAAAATGACCTAAATGTTAATCCAATGACACAAATGAACTTATTGGATGCACAAGATTGGTTAAAAACCCTAATTGCCCATATATAACCCTAGGGAGGACGAAAATGACCTAAATGTTAATCCATTGACACAACGGAACTTATTGGATGCACAAGATTGGTTAAAAACCCTAATTGCACATAAATAAGCCTAGGGAGGACGAAAATAACCAAAATGTTAATCCAATGACACAAACGAACTTATTGGATGCCCAAGATTGGTTAAAAACCCTAATTGCACAAGAATAAGCCTATGGAGGATGGAAATGACCTAAATGTTAATCAAATGACACCAATGAACATATTGGATGCACAAGATTGGTTAAAACCCTTATTGCACAAGAATAAGCCTATGGAGGACGAAAATGACCTAAATATTAATCAAATGACACAAATGAACATATTGGATGCACAAGATTGGTTAAAATCCCTAATTGCACAAGAATAAGCCTATGGAGGACGAAAATGACCTATATCAAATGACACAAATGAACTTATTGGATGCACAAGATAGGTTAAAAATCGTAATTGCCCACAAATAACCCTAGGGAGGACGAAAATGACCTAAATGTTAATCCAATGACACAAATGAAGATATTGGATGCACAAGATTTGTTAAAAACCCTAATTGGACAAGAATAAGCCTAAGGAGGATGAAAATGACCTAAATGTTAATCCAATGACACAAATGAACTTTTTGGATGCATAAGATTGGTTAAAAACCCTAATTGCACATAAATAACCCTAGAGAGGACGAAAATGACCTAAATGTCAATCCAATGACACATATGAACTTATTGGATGCACAAGATTGGTTAAAAACCCTAATTGCACATAAATAACCCTAGAGAGGACGAAAATGACCTAAATGTCAATTCAAAGACACAAATGAACTTTTTGGATGCACAAGATTGGTTAAAAGCCCTAATTGCACAAGAATAAGCCTAGGGCAGAAGAAAATGACCTAAACGCTAATCCAATGACACAAATGAACATATTGGATGCACAAGATTGGTTAAAAACCCTAATTACACATAAATAACCCTAGAGAGGACGAAAATGACCTAAATGTTAATCAAATGACACAAATGAACATATTGGATGCACAAGATTGGTTAAAAACCCTAATTACACATAAATAACCCTAGAGAGGACGAAAATGACCTAAATGTTAATCCAATGACACAAACGAACTTATTGGATGCACAAGATTGGTTAAAAACCCTAATTGCACAAGAATAAGCCTATGGAGGACGAAAATGACCTAAATGTTAATCAAATGACACAAATGAACATATTGGATGCACAAGATTGGTTAAAAACCCCAATTGCACAAGAATAAGCCTATGGAGGACGAAAATGACCTAAATGTTAATCAAATGACACAAATGAACTTATTGGATGCACAAGATTGGTTAAAAACCTTAATTGCCCATATATAACCCTAGGGAGGACGAAAATGACCTAAATGTTAATCATATGACACAAATGAACTTATTGGATGCACAAGATTGGTTAAAAACCCTAATTGCACATAAATAACCCAAGAGAGGACGAAAATGACCTAAATGTCAATTCAAAGACACAAACGAACATTTTGGATGCACAAGATTGGTTAAAAGCCCTAATTGCCCAAGAATAAGCCTAGGGCGGACGAAAATGACCTAAATGCTAATCCAATGACACAAATGAACTTATTGGATGCACAAGATTGGTTAAAAACCCTAATTGCACATAAATAACCCTAGAGAGGACGAAAATGACCTAAATGTTAATCCAATGACACAAATGAACTTATTGGATGCACAAGATTGGTTAAAAACCCAAATTGCCCATATATAACCCTAGGGAGGACGAAAATGACCTAAATGTTAATCCAATGACACAAATGAACTTATTGGATGCACAAGATTGGTTAAAAACCCTAATTGCACATAAATAAGCCTAGGGAGGACGAAAATGACCCAAATGTTAATTCAATGACACAAACGAACTTATTGGATTCACAAGATTGGTTAAAAACCCTAATTGCAGAAGAATAAGCCTATGGAGGACGAAAATGACCTAAATGTTAATCAAATGACACAAAAGAACATATTGGATGCACAAGATTGGTTAAAAACCCTAATTGCACAAGAATAAGCCTATGGAGGACGAAAATGACCTAAATGTTAATCAAATGACACAAATGAACTTATTGGATGCACAAGATAGGTTAAAAACCCTAATTGCCCATAAATAACCCTAGGGAGGACGAAAATGACCTAAATGTTAATCCAATGACACAAATGAACTTTTTGGTTGCACAAGATTGGTTAAAAACCCTAATTGGACAAGAATAAGCCTAGGGAGGACGAAAATGACCTAAATGCTAATCCAATGACACAAATGAACTTATTGGATGCACAAGATTGGTTAAAAACCCTAATTGCACATAAATAATCCTAGAGAGGACGAAAATGACCTAAATGTTAATCCAATGACACAAATTAACTTTTTGGATGCACAAGATTGGGTAAAAACCCTAATTGGACAAGAATAAGACTAGGGAGGACAAAAATGACCTAAATAATAATCCAATGACACAAATGAACTTATTGGATGCACAAGATTGGTTAAAAACCGTAATTGCCCATAAATAACCCTAGGGAGGACGAAAATGACCTAAATGTTAATCCAATGACTAAAAAGAACTTTTTGGATGCACAAGATTGGTTAAAATTCCTAATTGCACATAAATAAGCCTAGGGAGGACGAAAATGACCTAAATGTTAATCCAATGACACAAATGAACTTATTGGATGCACAAGATTGGTTAAAAACCCTAATTGGACAAGAATAAGCCTAGGGAGGACGAAAATGACCTAAATGTTAATCCAATGACACAACTCAACTTATTGGATGCACAAGATTGGTTAAAAACCCTAATTGGGCAAGATTAAGCCTAGGGAGGACGAAAATGACCTAATTGATCATCCAATGACACAAACATACCTATTGGATGCACAAGATTGGTTAAAAACCCTAATTGGACAAGAATAAGCCTAGGGAGGACGAAAATGACATAAATGTTAATCCAATGACACAACTCAACTTATTGGATGCACAAGATTGGTTAAAAACCCTAATTGGACAAGAATATGCCTAGGGAGGACGAAAATGACCTAATTGATCATCCAATGACACAAACACACCTATTGGATGCACAAGATTGGTTAAAAACCCTAATTGGACAAGAATATGCCTAGGGAGGACGAAAATGACCTAAATATTAATTCAATGACACAAACAAACTTATTGGATTCACAAGATTGGTTAAATACCCTAATTGGACAAGAATATGCCTAGGAAGGACGAAAATGACCTAATTGATCATCCAATGACACAACACACCTCTTGGATGCACAAGATTGGTTAAAAACCCTAATTGGACAAGAATATGCCTAGGGAGGACGAAAATGACCTAATTGATCATCCAATGACACAAACACACCTATTGGATGCACAAGATTGGTTAAAAACCCTAATTGGACAAGAATATGTCTAGGGAGGACGAAAATGACCTAATTGAACATCCAATGACACAAATGAACTTATTGGATGCACAAGATTGGTTAAAAACCCTAATTGGACAAGAATAAGCCTAGGGAGGACGAAAGTGACCTAAATGTTAATCCAATGACACAAATGAACTTATTGGAAGCACAAGATTGGTTAAAAACCCTAATTGGACAAGAATAAGCCTAGGGAGGACGAAAATGACCTAAATGTTAATCCAATGACACAACTCAACTTATTGGATGCACAAGATTGGTTAAAAACCCTAATTGGACAAGAATAAGCCTATGGAGGACGAAAATGACCTAATTGATCATCCAATGACACAAGCACACCTATTGGATGCACAAGATTGGTTAAAAACCCTAATAGGACAACAATAAGCCTAGGGAGGACGAAAATGACCTAATTGATCATCCAATGACACAAACACACCTATTGGATGCACAAGATTGGTTAAAAACCCTAATTAGACAAGAATATGCCTAGGGAGGACGAAAATGACCTAATTGATCATCCAATGACACAAATGAACTTATTGGATGCACAAGATTAGTTAAACACCCTAATTGGACAAGAATAAGCCTAGGGAGGACGAAAATAACCTAATTGATCATCCAATGACACAAACACACCTATTGGATGCACAAGATTGGTCTAAAACTCTAATTGGACAAGAATATGCCTAGGGAGGAAGAAAATGACCTAAATGTTAATCCAATGACACAAATGAACGTATTGGATGCACAAGATAGGTTAAAAACCCTAATTGGACAAGAATAAGCCTAGGGAGGACGAAAATGACCTAAATGTTAATCCAATGACACAACTCAACTTATTGGATGCACAAGATTGGTTAAAAACCCTAATTGGACAAGAATAAGCCTAGGGAGGACGAAAATGAACTAATTGATCATCCAATGACACAAACACACGTATTGGATGTACAAGATTCGTTAAAAACCCTAATTGGACAAGAATATGACTAGGGAGGACGAAAATGACCTAATTGATCATCCAATGACACAAACACACCTATTGGATGCACAAGATTGGTTAAAAACCCTAATTGGACAAGAATATGCCTAGGGAGGACGAAAATGACCTAATTGATCATCCAATGACACAAACACACCTATTGGATGCACAAGATTGGTTAAAAACCCTAATTGGACAAGAATATGCCTAGGGAGGACGAAAATGACCTAAATATTAATTCAATTACACAAACAAAGTTATTGGATGCACAAGATTGGTTAAAAACCCTAATTTGACAAGAATAGGCCTAGGGAGGACGTAAATGACCTAATTGATCATCCAATGACACAAACACACCTATTGGATGCACAAGATTGGTTAAAAACCCTAATTGGACAAGAATATGCCTAGGGAGGACGAAAATGACCTAATTGATCATCCAATGACACAAACACACCTATTGGATGCACAAGATTGGTTAAAAACCCTAATTGGACAAGAATATGCCTAGGGAGGACGAAAGTCACCTAAATATTAATTCAATGACACAAACAAACTTATTGGATGCACAAGATTGGTTAAAAACCCTAGTTGGACAAGAATAAGCATAGGGAGGACGAAAATGACCTAATTGATCATCCAATGACACAACCACACCTATAGGATGCACAAGATTGGTTAAAAACCCTAATTGGACAAGAATAAGCCTAGGGAGGACGAAAATGACCTAATTGATCATCCAATGACACAAACACACCTATTGGATGCACAAGATTGGTTAAAAACCCTAATTGGACAAGAATATGCCTAGGGAGGACGAAAATGACCTAATTGATCATCCAATGACACAAACACACCTATTGGATGCACAAGATTGGTTAAAAACCCTAATTGGACAAGAATATGCCTAGGGAGGACGAATATGACCTAAATGTTAATCCAATAACACAAATGAACTTATTGGATGCAAAAGATTGGTTAAAAACCCTAATTGGACAACAATAAGCCTAGGGAGAACGAAAATGACCTAAATCTTAATCCAATGACACAACTCAACTTATTGGATGCACAAGATTGGTTAAAAACCCTAATTGGACAAGAATAAGCCTAGGGAGGACGAAAATGACCTAATTGATCATCCAATGACACAAACACACCTATTGGATGCACAAGATTGGTTAAAAACCCTAATTGGACAAGAATAAGCCTAGGGAGGAAGAAAATGACCTAATTAATCATCCGATGACACAAACACAGCTATTGGATGCACAAGATTGGTTAAAAACCCTAATTGGACAAGAATAAGCCTAGGGAGGACGAAAATGACCTAAATGTTAATCCAATGACACAACTCAACTTATTGGATGCACAAGATTGGTTAAAAACCCTAATTGGACAAGAATAAGCCTAGGGAGGACGAAAATGACCTAAATGTTAATCCAATGACACAACTCAACATATTAGATGCACAAGATGTGTTAAAAACCCTAATTGGACAAGAATAAGCCTAGGGAGGACGAAAATGACCTAATTGATCATCCAATGACACAAACACACCTATTGGATGCACAAGATTGGTTAAAAACCCTAATTGGACAAGAATAAGCCTAGGGAGGACGAAAATGAACTAAATGTTAATCCAATGACACAACTCAACTTATTGGATGCACAAGATTGGTTAAAAACCCTAATTGGACAAGAATAAGCCTAGGGAGGACGAAAATGACCTAAATGTTAATCCAATGACACAACTCAACTTATTGGATGCACAAGATTGGTTAAAAACCCTAATTGGACAAGAATAAGCCTAGGGAGGACGAAAATGACCTAATTGATCATCCAATGACACAAACACACCTATTGGATCCACAAGATTGGTTAAAAACCCTAGTTGGACATGAATATGCCTAGGGAGGACGAAAATGACCTAATTGATCATCCAATAACACAAATGAACTTATTGGATGCACAAGAATGGTTAAAAACCCTAATTGGACAAGAATAAGCCTAGGGAGGACGAAAATGACATAATTGATCATCCAATGACACAAACACACCTATTGGATGCACAAGATTGGTTAAAAACCCTAATTGGACAAGAATAAGCCTAAGGAGGACGAAAATGACCTAATTGATCATCCAATGACACAAACACACCTATTGGATACACAAGATTGGTTAAAAAACCTAATTGGACAAGAATATGCCTAGGGATGACGTCGAAAATGACCTAAATGTTAATCCAATGACACAAATGAACTTATTGGATGCACAAGATTGGTTAAAAACCCTAATTGGACAAGAATAAGCATAGGGAGGACGAAAATGACCTAAATGTTAATCCAATGACACAAATGAACTTATTGGATGCAAAAGATTGGTTAAAAACCCTAATTGGACAAGAATAAGCCTAGGGAGGACGAAAATGACCTAAATGCTAATCCAATGACACAAATGAACTTATTGTATGCACAAGATTGGTTAAAAACCCTAAATGCACATAAATAACCCTAGAGAGGACGAAAATGACCTAAATGTCAATTCAAAGACACAAATGAACTTTTTGGATGCACAAGATTGGTTAAAAGCCCTAATTGCACAAGAATAAGGCTAGGGAGGACGAAAATGACCTATATGTTAATCCAATGACACAAATGAACTTATTGGATGCACAAGATTGGTTCAAAACCCTAATTGCACATAAATAACCCTAGAGAGGACGAAAATGACCTAAATGTTAATCCAATGACACAAATGAACTTATTGGATGCACAAGATTGGTTAAAAACCCTAATTGCCCATATTTAACTCTAGGGAGGACGAAAATGACCTAAATGTTAATCCAATGACACAAATGAACTTATTGGAAGCACAAGATTGGTTAAAAACCCTAATTGCACATAAATAAGCCTAGGGAGGACGAAAATGACCTAAATGCTAATCCAATGACACAAATGAACATATTGGATGCACAAGATTGGTTAAAAACCCTAATTGCACATAAATAACCCTAGAGAGGACGAAAATGACCAAAATGCTAATCCAATGACACTAATGAACTTATTGGATGCACAAGATTGGTTCAAAACCCTAATTGCACATAAATAACCCTAGGTAGGACGAAAATGACCTAAATGTTAATCCAATGACACAAATGAACTTATTGGATGCACAAGATTGGTTAAAAACCCTAATTGCCCATATATAACCCTAGGGAGGACGAAAATGACCTAAATGTTAATCCAATGACACAAATGAACTTATTGGATGCACAAGATTGGTTAAAAACCCTAATTGCACATAAATAAGCCTAGGGAGGACGAAAATGACCAAAATGTTAATCCAATGACACAAACGAACTTATTGGATGCACAAGATTGGATAAAAACCATAATTACACAAGAATAAGCCTATAGAGGACGAAAATGGCCTAAATGTCAATTCAAATACACAAATGAACTTTTTGGATGCAGAAGATTTGTTAAAAGCCCTAATTGCACAAGAATAAGCCTTGGGAGGACGAAAATAACCTAAATGTTAATCCAATGACACAAATGAACTTATTGGATGCACAAGATTGGTTAAAAACCCTAATTGCACATAAATAACCCTAGAGAGGACGAAAATGACCTAAATGTTAATCCAATGACACAAATGAACTTATTGGATGAACAAGAATGGTTAAAAACCCTAATTGCACATAAATAACCCTAGAGAGGACGAAAATGACCTAAATGTCAATTCAAAGACACAAATGAACTTTTTGGATGCACAAGATTGGTTAAATACCCTAATTGCACATAAAATACCCTAGAGAGGACGAAAATGACCTAAATGTCAATTCAAAGACACAAATGATCTTTTTAGATGCACAAGATTTGTTCAAAGCCCTAATTGCACAAGAATAAGCGTAGGGAGGACGAAAATGACCTAAATGTTAATCCAATGACACAAATGAACTTATTGGATGCACAAGATTGGTTAAAAACCCTAATTGCACATAAATAACCCTAGAGAGGACGAAAATGACCTAAATGTTAATCCAAAGACACAAATTAACTTTTTGGATGCACAAGATTGGTTAAAAACCCTAATTGGACAAGAATAAGCCTATGGAGGACGAAAATGACCTAAATAATAATCCAATGACACAAACGAACTTATTGGATGCACAAGATTGGTTAAAAATCCTAATTGCCCATAAATAACCCTAGGGAGGACGAAAATGACCTAAATGTTAATCCAAAGACACAAATTAACTTTTTGAATGCACAAGATTGGTTAAAAACCCTAATTGGACAAGAATAAGCCTAGGGAGGACGAAAATGACCTAAATGTTAATCCAATGACACAAATGAACTTATTGGATGCACAAGATTGGTTAAAAACCCTAATTGGACAAGAATAAGCCTAGCGAGGACGAAAATGACCTAAATGTTAATCCAATGAAACAAATGAACTTACTGGATGCACAAGATTGGTTAAAAACTCTAATTGCACAAGAATACGCCTAGCGAGGACGAAAATGACCTAAATGTCAATTCAAAGACACAAATGAACTTTTTGGATGCACAAGATTGGTTAAAAACCCTAATTGGACAAGAATAAGCCTAGGGAGGACGAAAATGACCTAAATGTCAATTCAAAGATACAAATGAACTTTTTAGATGCACAAGATTGGTTAAAAACCCTAATTGCACATAAATAACCCTAGAGAGGACGAAAATGACCTAAATGTTAATCCAATGACACAAATGAACTTATTGGATGCACAAGATTGGTTAAAAACCCTAATTGCCCATATATAACTCTAGGGAGGACGAAAATGACCTAAATGTTAATCAAATGACACAAATGAACATATTGGATGCACAAGATTGGTTAAAAACACTAATTGGACAAGAATAAGCCTAGGGAGGACGAAAATGACCTAAATGTTAATCCAATGACACAAATGAACTTATTGTATGCACAAGATTGGTTAAAAACCCTAAATGCACATTAATAACCCTAGAGAGGACGAAAATGACCTAAATGTCAATTCAAAGACACAAATGAACTTTTTGGATGCACAAGATTGGTTAAAAGCCCTAATTGCACAAGAATAAGCCTAGGGAGGACGAAAACAACCTAAATGCTAATCCAATGACACAAATGAACTTATTGGATGCACAAGATTGGTTCAAAACCCTAATTGCACATAAATAACCCTAGAGAGGACGAAAATTACCTAAATGTTAATCCAATGAAACAAATGAACTTATTGGATGGACAAGATTGGTTAAAAACCCTAATTGCCCATATATAACCCTAGGGAGGACGAAAATGACCTAAATGTTAATCCAATGACACAAATGAACTTATTGGATGCACAAGATTGGTTAAAAACCCTAATTGCACATAAATAAGCCTAGGGAGGACGAAAATGACCTAAATGCTAATCCAATGACTCAAATGAACTTATTGGATGCACAAGATTGGTTAAAAACCCTAATTGCACATAAATAACCCTAGAGAGGACGAAAATGACCTAAATGTTAATCCAATGACACAAATGAACTTATTGGATGCACAAGATTGGTTAAAAACCCTAATTGCCCATATATAACCCTATGGAGGACGAAAATGACCTAAATGTTAATCCAATGACACAAATGAACTTATTGGATGCACAAGATTGGTTAAAAACCCTAATTGCCCATATATAACCCTAGGGAGGACGAAAATGACCTAAATGTTAATCCAATGACACAAATGAACTTATTGGATGCACAAGATTGGTTAAAAACCATAACTACACAAGAATAAGCCTAAGGAGGACGAAAATGACCTAAATGTTAATCCAATGACACAAATGAACTTATTGGATGCACAAGATTGGTTAAAAACCCTTATTGGACAAGAATAAGCCTAAGGAGGACGAAAATGACCAAAATGTTAATCCAATGACACAAATGAACTTATTGGATGCACAAGATTGGTTAAAAACCCTAATTGGACAAGAATAAGCCTTGGGAGGACGAAAATGACCTAAATGCTAATCCAATGACACAAATGTACTTATTGGATGCACATGATTGGTTAAAAACCCTAATTGCACATAAATAACCCTAAAGAGGACAAAAATGACCTAAATGTTAATCCAATGTTACAAATGAACTTATTGGATACATAAGATTTGTTAAAAACCCTAATTGCCCATATATAACCCTAGGGAGGACGAAAATGACCTAAATGTTAATCCAATGACACAAATGAACTTATTGGATGCACAAGATTGGTTAAAACCCTAATTGCAAATAAATAAGCCTAGGGAGGACGAAAATGACCAAAATGTTAATCCAATGACACAAACGAACTTATTGGATGCACAAGATTGGTTAAAAACCCTAATTGCAAAACGATAAGCCTAGGGAGGAAGAAAATGACCTAAATGTTAATCCAATGACACACATGAACTCATTGGATGCACAAGATTGGTTAAAAACCCTAATTGCACATAAATAACCCTAGAGAGGACGAAAATGACCTAAATGTTAATCCAAAGACACAAATTAACTTTTTGGATGCACAAGATTGGTTAAAAACCCTAATTGGAAAAGAATAAGCCTAGGGAGGACGAAAATGACCTAAATAATAATCCAATGACACAAATGAACTTATTGGATGCACAAGATTGGTTAAAAACCCTAATTCCCATAAATAACCCTAGAGAGGACGAAAATGACCTAAATGTTAATCCAATGATACAAATGAACTTATTGGATGCACAAGATTGGTTAAAAACCCTAATTACTAAACGATAAGCCTAGGGAGGACGAAAATGACCTAAATGTTAATCCAATGACACAAATGAACTTATTGGATGCACAAGATTGGTTAAAAACCCTAATTGCACATAAATAAGCCTAGGGAGGACGAAAATGACCCAAATGTTAATTCAATGACACAAACGAACTTATTGGATTCACAAGATTGGTTAAAAACCCTAATTGCAGAAGAATAAGCCTATGGAGGACGAAAATGACCTAAATGTTTATCAAATGACACAAAAGAACATATTGGATGCACAAGATTGGTTAAAAACCCTAATTGCACAAGAATAAGCCTATGGAGGACGAAAATGACCTAAATGTTAATCAAATGACACAAATGAACTTATTGGATGCACAAGATAGGTTAAAAACCCTAATTGCCCATAAATAACCCTAGAGAGGACGAAAATGACCTAAATGTTAATCCAATGACAAAAATGAACATATTGGATGCACAAGATTGGTGAAAAACCCTAATTGGACAAGAATAAGCCTAAGGAAGACGAAAATGACCTAAATGTTAATCCAATGACACAAATGAACTTTTTGGATGCACAAGATTGGTTAAAAACCCTAATTGGACAAGAATAAGCATAGGGAGGACGAAAATGACCTAAATGTTAATCCAATGACACAAATAAATTTATTGGACGCACAAGATTGGTTAAAAACCCTAATTGCACAAGAATAAGCCTAAGGATGACGAAAATGACCTAAATGTTAATCCAATGACACAAATGAACTTATTGGATTCACAAAATTGGTTAAAAAGCCTAATTGGACAAGAATAAGCCTAGGGAGGACGAAAATGACCTAAATGTTAATCCAATGACACAAATGAACTTATTGGATGCACAAGATTGGTTAAAAACCCTAATTGCACATAAATAACCCTAGAGAGGACGAAAATGACCTAAATGTTAATCCAATGATACAAATGAACTTATTGGATGCACAAGTTTGGTTAAAAACCCTAATTGCCCGTATATAACCCTAGGGAGGACGAAAATGACCTAAATGTTAATCCAATGACACAAATAAACTTATTGGATGCACAAGATTGGTTAAAACCCTAATTGCAAATAAATAAGCCTAGGGAGGACGAAAATGACCAAAATGTTAATCCAATGACACAAACGAACTTATTGGATGCTCAAGATTGGTTAAAAACCCTAATTGCAAAACGATAAGCCTAGGGAGGATGAAAATGACCTAAATGTTAATCCAATGACACACATGAACTCATTGGATGCACAAGATTGGTTAAAAACCCTAATTGCACATAAATAACCCTAGAGAGGAGGAAAATGACCTAAATGTTAATCCAAAGACACAAATTAACTTTTTGGATGCACAAGATTGGTTAAAAACCCTAATTGGACAAGAATAAGCCTAGGGAGGACGAAAATGACCTAAATAATAATCCAATGACACAAATGAACTTATTGGATGCACAAGATTGGTTAAAAACCCTAATTGCCCCATAAATAACCCTAGAGAGGACGAAAATGACCTAAATGTTAATCCAATGACACAAATTAACTTATTGGATGCACAAGATTGGTTAAAAACCCTAATTCCCCATATATAACCCTAGGGAGGACGAAAATGACCTAAATGTTAATCCAATGACACAAATGAACTTATTGGATGCACAAGATTGGTTAAAAACCCTAATTCCCAAAAAATAACCCTAGGGAGGACGAAAATGACCTAAATGTTAATCCAATGACAATAAAGAACTTTTTGGATGCACAAGAATGGTTAAAAACCCTAATTGCACATAAGGAAGCCTAGGGAGGACAAAAATGACCTAAATGTTAATCCAACGACACAAATGAATTTATTGGATGCACAAGATTGGTTAGAAACCCTAATTGCACAAGAATAAGCCTAAGGAGGACGAAAATGACCTAAATGTTAATCCAATGACACAAATGAACTTATTGGATGCACAAGATTGGTTAAAAACCCTAATTGCACATAAATAACCCTAGAGAGGATGAAAATGACCTAAATGTTAATCCAATGACACAAATGAACTTATTGGATGCACAAGATTGGTTAAAAACCCTAATTGCTAAACGATAAGCCTAGGGAGGACGAAAATGACCTAAATGTTTATCCAATGATACAAATGAACTTATTGGATGCACAAGATTGGTTAAAAACCCTAATTGAACATAAATAAGCCTAGGGAGGACGAAAATGAACAAAATGTTAAGGCAATGACACAAACGAACTTATTGGATGCACAAGATTGGTTAAAAACCCTAATTGCACAAGAATTAGCCTATGGAGGACGAAAATGACCTAAATGTTAATCAAATGACACAAATGAACATATTGGATGCACAAGATTGGTTAAAAACCCTAATTGCACAA